>HG995198.1:4220000-4845000 GCA_905332935.1 Bombus hortorum | reverse complement strand
TATGCTTGTTACTGATACTGGTCTTTAAATCGTAGGTTCTTTTGACAAACCCAAGGTGACCTTGGTATATTTTCAAAAAATTGGCGTGGAGGAATCGTCACTTCCGTTAAGTAGCTACATACGTGAACGTTCTTTTTTGCCGCACGCATGCTCATCGCTTATTATTGATATCGCGAACATCGTGCGACGGCGTTACCGCATATCGGTCACGGCCACCAGCGAAACTGTTAATTATCTATTAGATACGAACGAAGTTTACGAATATCGATACTTAAGCAACATCGTAATTTTAAATGAATTAGAAGTTTTAGTATACAGGAAATAAGCGAACAAGTCATTTACACGTCGATAAAGAAAACCCGTGTTATATTTTATCGCACCGTGACTAGATTAGAATTTAATAGAAAGCTGCACTTGCAACCATATTACAACTTCATTATGATAATCAATATTAAATAGTAATTACACTATGCAACAGTTGAACAGATATAGCGAAAATATTGTGTTATTAAGATATTACTTCATTTTCTTCAATAGACTAGGAAAATGATATGGTGTAGAAATGTTTCGAATTACGTATAAACAACATCTGTACTTACCTTTAATTAATTTGTTCTTATCATAATAGTATAAATTATATTATACATTTTGCAATACACCATATGTCTCATCTTGTACATTTAAAGAGTTAACGACTATACATGTCATCTTATAAAGTTAATAAATGATCACTTTATCCGCACCTAGCTCATAATTTAGAGAGCTAGGTTATGTAACTAAATAAAATTTCATACAATTACAATTATATTTTTAATCTTAAAAGTAGATGTAGCAAGGTAAACGATAAGATAGACAAGCTTATAATCCATAACTGATATATGATTATATTGTATGACGTAACATGGCATAACAGTATAGTATATAATATGTAGTTAAAATAATATATGAGAGATTCTATTTTATTACATATTATAATTATGCAAATTATAACGTATTTCGCTTCCGAATTAATTTAAAATCTATAATTATAAATGTTACAGGTTATTAAATGTAATTGTTTCAAGAATGTCCAACAAAGGTCAGTTTATGTATCATGCTTAGACAAATATCAAAATATGTATAGCATTCAAGTATAATATTATGATTATCTTTTTAATAATTAAACAGTAGATTATCTGTAAATGTGCCGGTTTAAGAAGGAATTATGTACCGAAATTCTTTAATGAGTGCAATTTTGTCTTTTAGTACTAATCTTAAGTAGCAATAACTGATTACGATAAATAAATACATGTCATTTGAATTATTTGGTTTTGGAAAATCTAATTTTTATGTGAAGTACAGTTGACGAATTACTCGCTATATAATGTTGAACATACCGTTGACGTAAGGAAATAAAAAAACAAAATAACTCTGTTTGAAACGTTGTAACGTTTGAAATTACCTGAAACCTTTTAATTGCAAATGCAACAGAAACAATTGGTTTATTGGACATTTCCTTTTTTCCTCTTGCATAGAATCGTGGACTCGTCATTCACATTTTTCTCTCGCGCGTCATGCGATGATCGTATTCAACGTAATCAACCGATACATTCTCGTAAATCGAATATCTATCCTTTTAGTAAGGTGTTCAGTCTCCATTCTGCCTCATCATCTTTTTTTTTTTTTTTTTTTAAGATGTTCGTAATTCTTATGATGACTCTGACTAATACAGAATTCAGTTTAAGATCGACTTACCTATTCTCTCTATCTCAGTGGGCCTAAATTATTATACAATGCATCATCAAAATAAGAAACGTTAAATTCTCAATTTTGTAATTCCGTTTATACCAGATTAAATTTTTAAAAATTATTGCACAAATTTACGTTCAATTTGTACTTATATGATAAATCATTCGAAGCAGATTACAATGTCATTAGATATTCCTATGAAATTATTAAATAAATAAATAAATTATTCTGATATACGAGAAACGTAAATAAATGAACTAACAACGTGTTGTAAATTGTATCATGCCAATTTAAATTGTGTTTATCCGTTGATGTAATACTACGCAATCTAATTAAATTTATGCACGTCGTTTCATACGTATAAAACTGAATGCTAATTTTTTTACAAATCAAATTCTTTCTGTCTACGTACTTATCTATTCTTCACTATATTTCCATATCTTTTGCTCCGACCATTAAGAATGTTAAACCCTCTTAAAATTATACAGGTCAAAATGGAACTAAAGCACTAAGAAGGGCTAACATTTTTTGCATAATTCAACGATGATAAAAGCTCTTTCGAGAGGTATCGCGAAAACAATTTGTCTCACGTTCTGATCTTCGAATTTTAATTTCAGTATCGTACCCGAAAAAGAATCTACGAATAACTGCAGCAAGGAATAAATTTTGGGAATTAAATATCACAATCGATAGTTGTTTCTTGGCCTGAAAACGGCGTTCACCTAATCGCACTATATTCTTTTATCCAACGAACGTGTACGCGCATTATTTTTATTTAAGAAGATATCGACCGATGCTATGAAAGGACATTGAAACCGCCAGCACTTCTGGGGTTAGCGCAAGGGATGGTCCACGTGAAATAGGCCATCCAAATATTTCCTTTCCATGAGAATACGTGAGAACAGCATCGATGAATTTTTTGTAAAAATTTTATTGTAATACGAAATTTCAATGGAAAGTTTTATAAATCGCGCGTAAGGAAAAATAGAACTTCAAGGAATAGAAAAAGGTAAGGATTTATATTACTGAAAAATTATTTCAATTCGCTTTATTTATCTAAATTAGTAAAGATATGCAAATATCAATTAACATATCTATTATAGATAAACGAATGAAAGATACAACTCTCTAGGGCATGAATAAGTTTGATTCAGTGATAAAGTATTCGAGAACGTTTTCTATAGACTGTAAGCATTAATCCATCGTGACCCAATATCATTCGCAGGACGAGACAGCGAAGCAGACTCAAGAACCTGTTTTGCACCTGACGACTGTCATGTAAGATGCGGATTTCCGGTCATTCCAGCAACTAGAGTTGAAATCGGAAGATGACTAAAAATGACGAATGTCATCGGGATTATGATACCAAACGAACGAAATATCGTTGCAGCAATTGTTCTTGTCAGTAGAATAAGCTACGATAGCTTAGGGCTTAGGAGACTAACGATATAGAAATCGTAAGAAAGCGAATGAAAAGAGAAAAAGAGAGAAAGAGAGAGAGAGAGAGAGAGAGAGAGAGAGAGAGAGAGAAAGAAAAAAAAGGCAAAAGGGAAAAGGTAAAATGGAAGAAGAAAATAAGCATAAGATAAAGACAAAGATAGCAAAGGGGAGGAAGAGAGGAAAGAGAAGGGATATAGTAAGGAAGAGAAAAGGAAAAAGAGAGAGAAAGAGAGAGACGTAGGGCCTAAACGCAGCCGAAAAACGCGCTCATTGACCATTGCATTCGAGCCATCTCTCGCAGGGAAGCCCGGCTTTGACCCGGTAGCCGGCGGCGGCACAGTCCGCGCGGCTGCCTGACGCATTGCAGGTGCGCGTCGGCCAATCACAGGCCTGGTTAGTTCGCCCGGACTTGTCCTGTAAACACGACCGCACCCACCCCGCATGTAAAGCGGATTTGCACGATTGTCTATGACGACCGTTCTCTACGTTGGACGTCGTGTCGTTCCTACTTCTTCCCATTTGTCCAATTAAAAACCAGTCGTTTTTTCAGGGTTTTCGCAGAGGAGAAGCCGCACGGAACTATCTGTCGATCGCGTAGGAAACGACGCAGCGCATCGCCGCGTGAACTCCCCTTAACCCCCGTCTAGACCGTCGACCAATCAGGAGACACCGTCATGTAGCCCGTTAGGGGCGGCGTAGTGATACCTGACCGAGACAAGCGGCAGAGAGGCTCGTACAGCGAGAGAGAACGGTGGACTCCATTGCTGTTCGGAGTGCGTTTCTCGTCGGCCGTGTCGTATTGCGTGTCTGTCCGCGCTTTCGTGCACACAAGTTTTACTTTCCACGTTGGCCCAGAGAGAGATTGTGAATAGTATCCTTTGTGTTCAGTGCCTAAACCGATATTTCAAATCGTCGAGCGTACTGAGATATAAAAGAACCGAGCCAAAATGGTAAGTCGAATATGCTTTCTTTCCTGGTGCGTGTGCCTATGCGGACGTCGTTCAGCGGTCCCTCGCCCTCACCCTCCTCCTAGGCTTTCGTTTGCCGCATTGACGCGTCGAGTGCACGTGCAACCTACCGATACGCATTTATTGCAAAACTTCTTTTCTTCCATTTTTATCCTGTTCAAAAGATTTCATTTCCAGATCCTATGATATTTTTCCACTTTATCTCACGTATGTTTTTTTTACCTACGCACTATTGCAATATTACATTCGTAATGGCCGGTATGCGGAGATGGACCGACTATCGATCCATTTCTACTCCGATGGCTTACATACGTTTTTCTCAGTCTCTTTCGAGATGTCATGAATTGTGAAACTTCCTCCGATAAAAATCGCAAAAAAACATCGAACGATCTAAACAGGAAACAATGATTTTTCAAATCTTCCGGCCGACCGTCAAGATACAGCGTTATGATAAGGCGCTACGGTGAAAACTTTTTCAGAGTCAACGTCGTTCGTATTACGTTGTGTCATGTATCAATGTAATGTGTAACGGTACGTTGGAATATCGAATGACGCGAGAAAACTTCCTTAAAATCGTTAATTCACAACTTTTATCTACATAAAATACCTTATCTTTAGATTATCAAATCTAATGAGATAATAATTGCTATCGTATTTCTTTTTGGATAGATCAAGGAATTCCAATTGACGATAAGTTACTAGCGCTAAATTTGAACAAATACATTTCTTCATTTATTCGCCGAAAAAATTCATGTTTTATGTGAGATATTTCTAAACGTAACAATAGTAGTTGCATATGCTAGATAAAATATTGTCGCTTATAGGCTTGATACACCTCAGTATCATTTTCGTTTCGAAGGAACTTGTTTTCATCGTACAGTACAAACTCCAATATTTCATCCAATTTTTATCTTGTATCTAGCAGGTTATTTCTTCGCAACATTTTTTAGGATTAAAGTACTTAATGAAAGAATACAATAATCTTGTACATTTTCTTCTATCATACGTAATCCGTTTTTTTCGCGATATTCACTGTTTTTCTTATGTAGCATATAGTATTCGACACAGTCAACCGTTACACGGTATACCTCACTATTGATTTTCGCGGTCTCTTGCTGTTGCGCCAATTTCCCCGATTCCTTGTACGTTCTTGCACTCATCTTCTTCTAACGATGACTTCAATTAACTTTTCACAAAAGTTAATTTTTTTAATACGAAAATATAAACATTAAATTCTATATTTTATTTTTGTACTTAATCACGAGAACTTTATGAGAATTTTATACTCACGGTATAATATAAACACATATTTTTTGTATATTTTCTAATTACATAATTTCAATTTTTATGGTTTCAAATCAAACAAGATCATACGCTATGTAGTATTCAAATTTTTGAAAATATTTTACATTTTTAGTTGCAGTTTTATGATGTACGAAGATGTTGGTCGATCGTCTTACCGCATAACCTAAAATATAGATACGACCATTCTAAAGTGTTTCTTAAGCATATAAATATTTAGTTTTTATAAATAAACCTTCAGTTGTATTAAAAATTAATTGTACTCCAATGTAATATAAACTTTTTTAGTTATATTCTTAACGAATAAATAAATAAATAAATATGTGTGTGTGTGTGCATATATATACTTGCCTTTTAATAAACAACTGAAATATTAAATATCGAATTATTAGTTTATTTATGACATTTGTTTTTATATAGGTCTAGGTGCTCAATGGATATTTTTGTATAAAGTATATAGAAAAAAGCATAGTATGTAGTACATATATATATATATATATATATATACACACACACACACACACACAACTGACCTATATTGTAAGGTGTTTTATTCTAGAAGTCATAGGCTGATTTAAAACAACTTTTTATATTAACGACTGCACTTCCTTATCATTTATTTAATAGTTCTTCGTCTATAAATGCAAAAAGTATTTAATTCGTTATTTTATTTAGGGATCTGATTATAGCAACAGGTAATTATTTCTTAGATATTCTTCGACCGCAACGAGCTTATGGTAAATATTTATTGATAGTTAAGCAGCCACCATATATATTTTATTTAGAACTGAAATTGAATGAATTGGATTTGCGATGAAATAAAACAAATACTTTAAGTTTAATTGGTTGTTAGATGTATACAGTTGCGATTGAACGCATACAAATGCAAGCATAGCTTCGTTTGAGAAATGAATTCTTCATATAGTATAAGTTTATCATATGGTTTGACTTGTTAGATTGAATCTCGGTTGTGTGTCTCGGTTAGATGTTTGATTGAATCTAATTCGAGTAAGAATCGAAGCGTTCAAGCTTCGCTCTACGATTTTCCAAAGATGTACGTTGATTAGCAGATGTCAAAAATCTTAATTTTCCAATCAACGGTATCCTAAGTATCTCGACCCCACCCCCTCGCGCTTTTTCTTGGTGAGGGTGGGGCAATACCTGAACGGACGTGAAGCGTTCCTAGTTTTCAGCAAGGTGGCGGCATTTCCTCCAGATCGAAACATCGGCAATGCATCAAAGAGCGTTATGTATTAAGCATGAAAGAAATGAGAAATCTTAAAGAAAATAATGTTTATTAAAATAATGTCAGGAATTTTACTCAAAAATAATCTTTCTTTGTAATCGTTTTTTCGAGTCTTGCCAATGAAAACTTAACGTATTATTTTTGTGACCGTTTCTACAAAATATAGAATGTTCTTCATTTTCTTAGCATACACACTTACTTCATATGACATACTTCAGACAAAAGTATATCTTCAGTACATATTCATAACTAGCAAGTATATAAACAATAGAAAATATATATATTTATGTATTTTATAAAAGAGAAATATAATACCAATTATTGCAACTAATAGAAAGGTATTTTATGATATATCAAATTTGTGTGATGTATGATAAAATAAAGATCCTGTGTAACTGATTTAACAAAATTTTAACTAGATTCTTTTAACAATATTATGCTAATAATGTGAATATGTAACTGTAACTTTTATTTTTTTATTTCAAGGCTGATCAACTCACAGAGGAGCAAATTGCAGAATTTAAAGAAGCATTTTCGCTATTTGATAAGGATGGGGATGGTACTATCACAACCAAAGAGTTGGGTACAGTTATGCGATCGCTAGGACAAAATCCTACAGAAGCTGAGCTTCAAGATATGATCAATGAAGTGGATGCAGATGGTATTTTACCCTAATCTTATTCGATAACTGACGTATAACTCATTGTGTTATTATTCATTATGCAATTTTTGTATTTCTTAGATTGCATGTGATATCAACATCATTTTCAAATCTATCAATTTAGATTATCATTTAAGATATTTGCATAATGAAAGAATATTTTTTTTACACTGTTATCATTATCTCGTTGTTAAAAGCATTGGAAAAAATCTGATTTCAGAAAAAATCAAAACTAAAAATACTTGGAATTGTAGGTAATGGCACAATCGATTTTCCGGAGTTCTTAACCATGATGGCCCGCAAAATGAAGGATACTGACAGCGAGGAGGAAATTAGGGAGGCATTCAGAGTATTTGATAAGGATGGAAATGGTTTCATATCTGCAGCGGAACTCAGACATGTTATGACAAATCTTGGCGAGAAACTCACTGATGAGGAAGTTGATGAAATGATTCGGGAGGCTGACATTGATGGTGATGGCCAAGTTAATTATGAAGGTTGTGCAATTAAATTTATATTTACTGTAGTTTCTAAATTAAATTACTTTTATCAATATTTCGTAAATTTTGATTAAAAGTTTTAAAGCATTTGTGTAATTTCTAAGTTTAAATTACATATTTTCAATAGTAACTCTGTATTATTTTCTTTGTCTAGAATTCGTCACAATGATGACATCAAAGTGAATGCAACCTGTGTAATGGAAAAACTTGCAACTTGGAGTGGTGTTGACGTATTAAAATAAATCAAGAAACAAAGAAAAATATAATGTTAACAAAAACGAATCGACCAGAAAGTGAAAAAAATCTTGTATCTGGACGCAAAGATGTCTTTAAAACGCGAAAAGTCAACGTCCAACACGCGTTAATCATCATTAACGATAAGTAATACAGGGCAATTGTTTAATTAAAGAGTTATACCACTAAAAATCATTATCTCTAAATACACAAAATACTTAACTACACACAACATAAACATAAATATACATATTACACACACACATAAACGAATACAAAAAATATGCAGCACACACATAAACACATCTATACATAAAAGATGATTTATTTCCGTATAAAAAATATAATTATATATATATATAAAAATGTTAGATATATATATGTATAAAAAAACAGACGCGCATGTTTGTTGATGATAAAAGTAAATAGTGTTTCCCTACTTTCCTCTCTTTTTGGCCTTTTCCTGTTTCTTCTCTGCACGTATCTTTGAAGACTTTCCTATGCAAGTTTTCCTTGTAAATTCTACTTTTCAATGTATTGAAAAAAGATTATTAATCAGTAGACAGAAGAGAGGAAAAGTATTAAAAGAAGGGAAAAATCTACAGGCTATTATAGCGCATTGTGTAGATTCGTTTGTTGATCGAGATAAATTGGAAATTTATTCTACTTGTTTCTCGATCAAGAAGAACGTGCTTATGTCATCGATACAGCATTTGTTGTAGCGAAAAGTTTTATCAGTAACGTACATGTTAAGCGTTTGTTTTACTTTGCCAAAGAAAATTCGGATTGGACATCGTTTTCCAGAGTTCGAAATATGTTTTCGACCTTTGGTTTATCGATGATTCCGTACATACTGAATTCGTTACTACGCCATAAAGGATAATTTAATTCTTTTAATAGCTGAGAAATAGTATCAAAGAAAAAGTATTAGGAGGATTAAAAAAATACGGAGTATCCTCGAGAAGTTCAGAGATGCGAGTAATGCTATCTTGGACCACGTTTATGAGATCTATGGAATCGGGTTATATCAAAGTATTGATATTTCTGGTGAAACGTCTCTACGCTTTTTCAGCTTTGTTAAGCCTTTGAAAAAACCTATGTAATACATGACACGTATTATACATGTACACATATATACACAGACACACAAACGCGTACACAACAAAACATGTAAGACATATTTCACCAAGTGCGTTCTGTATCCAATTTCATTATAATCTCCCGTTTGTATCTTATCTCCACTGAGAAAGCCTTAAAACGCGTGCGCGTTACACAACGTCGACACCACTTTTGTTGAAATATAAATGAAATAACAGAGAAATAGGGATGAGGGATTAAAAAAAGAAGTCAAGTCACAACAGTGATTGGTGCATTATATTTTCCTTCGCCCAGGGGTGCGTGCCAGTCTCGCAAGATAAGCAGGAGAAACTGGTGTGATTTTGTGAGATTCACATGATAATGTTAAGTACTAAGAGTAAAGAACGATCACCGAGAAGTGGAAACACATGCGTGTCGGTGATGCAGTAATAATATATATGTAATATATATTATATATACGTATATACATATATATGTATATATGCACACATATATACGCATATATATGTATATGTATATATATATAAAAACTAATTTACGAAGAAAAAAGGAAGAAAAGAAGAAGGTTTCCTCCACAGTCCTTTATTATTTAATATTGAAGTGAACAAAATGAGAAGTACTTGTATTTCTGGTGACCTAGATCGCATTGATCATAAAAAGACAAAATAAATGTATCTTCATTTTTAGGTCACAACTACTCAATTCGTTTCCTTCATTAACCAATGGACCTCTCGTTTCAGCCATTTTTATCTTCATCGTCATTTTCAATGGCATCTAGTAATAGTTTGCCGACAAAATGTATGTGTATAATTCACTGTCAAGATTCGCGTTAACATATCTACGAAGTTTCATCGGTTCGGAAGCCTTTTATAGAGATATTAAGGCATACGAATCGCAAAAGGAGAGCTCTTAAAACTATTTTACTTCACTTGCGATCGTTCTGATAGTTGTTATCGTTATTGTGAACATAAAGTTAAAATTTAGTGATTTACGGCGAAAATGTTCTCACTTTGTAAAGATGCAAAAAAAGAAAAGGAAAGAGGAATCACGACAAAGTCCTTTTGTAAATGGTGATATAGAAGTTACTCAAAGAACATCCCTATTTAAATGCTTAAACAAGTTATTGCTCGTTTCATCGATCATTGACGGTTAGTGTTTAAGTCTAAGTTAAAAGAATATATTCCAATATTTAATATTAATTTTATATTCGTGTCGCAAGTTATACATAGTCTAAACTATAATTTTATGAAAGTTCTTTACAGCGGGCGCTAAGAACCGATATTAAGTTTTAAAAATGAAAAGAAAAAGCAAGTCAGTATTGTATCTCAAGAATAACTAAAGCTTGAGATCTATTACAGAATCATATTCTCGTTTTCTTCAAGGATCGTTTCCCGAAACATTTATTCCTCGCAAATAAAATAGTGGAGATTCTACTTCAGTCACTCTTGTTCTCAATCTTTTGTCCGAAACTATATAAAATATTAAAATGCGATATTTATGAAACTCCGTCGTGACGTGAATAAGAAGTTATTTATTTTTGATGTTTATCTTTGAAAAATAATTCCAATAAATGTATTTATTCATTCGGCTAAAGAAAAAATATTCGCTATACGTTTTTTTCTCCTGTATTTGAGATTGTACGTTCATAATTTCTATTTTATGTGAGATATTTTCCGCCATATCAAAGGCATACTTCACTTATCGTGCATGACGAAGCGACACAGTTTGTATAAAGTGTTGATATTAAGTTAATAAATTGTTCCCATACATTAAAGTACTGATTAACTCTTGTTTCTTTTAATGTGAAAATAGCAGGTTTTTTAGTTTACCAAAACAAATTTTTTTTAAGTATATCACCACTCTATTATATATAACTCTTAATTTATTCAATTTATTTATAAATCCAAACGTAAAATGCATCATAACCGAGCAATCAAGTATTACTAATATTAACATTTTATATAATGACAAACAATTTTAAGTTAAAGTAATATTACATTATGAACAAATTTGAAATATATTTATATATACATATATATATATATCATTAATAGAAATAATACAACATAAATATTTTAATTTACTATCAGTCATAAAATAAGTGTAATTTAGGGGCTAATGACCTAGATTTTTTAATTTGGAATTTTCAAACAATAATGCTATTATATGTTACATACCAGATAGTAACAATACGGAAATTTCAATATCTTAAAATAAATAAAATTAAAAAATTTTTTTAAATAGTTCTACAAAGTATTATATATGTACTTATACATAATATATGCCCTTCTTTGATTTACTTCATTGAATTTTTACATTTTTAATTTCATTTCTTATTCTTAATAAAAAATTGGAAGGCATTTTTTGTTTAAATCTTAACATTCATTAGATACATAAAAATTTATGTAAAAAATATTGTATTTCGTGCAAATCTATCAGGGAAGTATGTTTTATGAATACTTGATGTATCTTTACAATATACAACCTTCTGGCATAATTTTAAATTGTAGGCACACTTCGTGTAGTAAATTTTTTAATATCCTTGCCTGATTCTCAGAATTCTGTAAATCCATATTTATTATGATATATATATAGGAACAAAAATTTTTAATAATTTACATTGGTCTGAATATATTATTTTGTGTTTTAAAATTTCTTGACTTAAAAAACTTACCTCATTTAATACAACAGTTGGTATGAAGGAAATTTGTGGTGTTAAAGCATTTGTTAATTCCCCATATTTAGCCAAAAGTTCTTTGCCCTTATCTCCAATAAAGCACTTAAAGATAGGATTATAATCTATGTTCATTTTCTTTGCACAAATTTCCATGATATTTACTGGTATTATGTTATTTTTAATCATACAAGATAGATATTCTAACTGAATGGAAGTATTCTTCAGGATATCTATGGAACATGCATGAATGATATTTGCTCCACATTCAATGGGTCCATGTTGGCACATAAATTCATACCCATTTTCTGTTTTCACAGTCTGTAAGAATTTTGTAAACTCAAATAAGCTGACTTTAAAAGTTCATACTTATTTTCATTTATCTCTAGATTAATCAAATATTTCCAACCAAAAAAATTATTAAATATTAAGTATTAAGATAAGTAAGATATTTTCTAGTAATCTAATGTTAATTGTTACTAAAGTCAAAAATAAGATAATACTTTAGTTTACCAATAATTAGTCATTGTTTTAATTTTATATTGTTTCATGTTATTCTTTATGAAAATATATCTCATTATACATACATTATAATGTAAAAAGTAACGTTAATATATATTTAAAAAAGGGATTATACAGTATAACAGGATAAAAATATTTTACTATGTATACTATCTACTGTATTAATATCTGTAGAATAATAAATACATACATGAAAATCAAAATTAATATGTTACATTTTGTATGTATTGAGAAAACATACTGTTTTTAAATCATTTTTTCTCTTTATAAAGTATCCTACCGTAGCTTTCCCATATGGTATAAATTCCAACTGTACATTATTTGGAATTTTGTGGTACATTGGCAATAATTGTTTTATGAAAAAGTTGCGTGAATCTGGACATAGTGCTTCGTAATACACAGTTATGTGAACCTTTTGCTTACTCTCATCATTTGTTAGCTGGTTGTCCTGAAGCTGTGCTATAGAAAACTTAGCAGATACCCAAGAAAATCGAGAAAGTTACATAATAGTAAATTAAAATTTTTATTTAAACCATTGACACGAAAATAAAAATTTTATCTAATATTTTGTGTTGATATAACAGATGATTTTTACATTTAGAAAACAAAAATACAAATTTTGATAAAATTTCTGATTTTGGACTTACTACAAATTTTTGCACATTTATATTTTTTACTTATTTAATGTAAATATGTGATATGTAATATAATAATGACTAGAAGATAGGGATTGTCATCAAAACAAACCAAAGAAGCGGAATCCATAAGAAAAGCAGTAAAGATACTATCTGTCTATCTATTTAATGTAAATAAAATGCATTTTTATACAATATTCTTATAATTGGAAAAGTTATTAAATCATTTAATTTTAAATAAAAGTATTAAAGAAATAACGAATAATTCTAATATACAAATCAGAAACAAATATAATCTTAAAAAATTAAATTATTCCATTTTGCATGACATTTGCTCGTAGACATATGGATTTTTACCTTCTATGCCATATTTCTCTTGAGTTAGATTCAACCACACTTTCGAGGATTGCCAAAGAAGTAAAACAGATATAGCAATCAATAATATCTTCCATCGAAAAATTCCTAGTCCCATTATCCGTAATTCTAAAGGTAGAAACTAGAACGATGGTACAGAATAAATCTTGTTCGTGATATAACAATTTTAAACCAGACAAGAAATCTGTGGTGTCACATCGCAATAAACATGGAAGTGAATTAACAATATTCCGTACTGCCTACATT
This sequence comes from Bombus hortorum, assembly GCA_905332935.1. Lineage (NCBI taxonomy): Eukaryota > Metazoa > Arthropoda > Insecta > Hymenoptera > Apidae > Bombus > Bombus hortorum. The sequence goes on along the minus strand of HG995198.1, from coordinate 4,831,371 downwards.
CCAACCGAGTTTCATTTTATCATAATATAAAATGATACACTTAATATAGATAAGATAAAATTCGATCAATATATTCCTTACTAAACACATTCTTAAGATTATTTTCAATTCTTTTATTCTCCATAAAAGTCCACTAAATAATGGATATATATACATGATTCTTTACTTTCACATTTATTATTAGTAAATTAATCCCCATAAATATAAAATTAAATTTTGATTACTTATAACTTTTGAAATAATATGTTCTATTCACGAATTATATATATGTATTATTAATAGTGTTAAATCGGAGTCAACAAATAACCTCAAATATCAATGAATCATTGGAGAAAATTATCATACCTGCATAATCTGAATTCAACATATGATGCTTTTAAAGTCAAAACTATCACAAATATATGTTATATATATATATATATATATATATATATATATATATACAATTTTTATAATCATCATAAAAATTGAAGAAAATTAATAATTGGAAGCAATTTGTATAATAATGTCAAGATATTCATAGATCTTATACATAATATTTACAATATTTTTTTCATATTTTTTATTAAATATATTGTACATTACATTTTTTATAAAATTGAATTTTAATGAATTAACTGAAGTCAAAAAGTTAAAATATTTTTGATTGTTATTACTAAAATCTTGATACTTCTAGCTATTTTTCAATGTTTTCCAGTTCTTCCAAGAACATTTTACACTTTCCCTTAAGTATCTTAGTTGCTTCTACAAATAATACAGATGGTGGTAATGTTCCCACTGATTCAATGGTAACTATAGAAAGAAAGATATACATAATTAATATATCAACATGTGCATAATCTTTAAATGACAAATTTTTTAAATAAAGTATTTAAACTTACAAATGGTATGATTTCGTACTCTACTTAACCGTACATATCCTTTGAGGTCTTCATGTTGAAAGACATTTCTAGAACAGCTATCATAGCGAGGATTTTTAACTTTCGCTTCACGTGATTCTGGATCACCTGGTTTAGTTTCAATTACTTCTATAACACCAATACTAAAGCAACTTTTTAAACGATCCGCCATTTCTCCTCTGACAGGTTTTACTAGTTGTATATCTGGTAATAGTCTATAAGATGCAGTAGCTAAATAAAAAATAATTTCGAAAGTATTACAAGTAAAACTTATTGAAATAAATTCGGTTACGTTAATATTATAAAATTTAATGACTTAAACACTAATATTCAACCTACCTACAGGAGAAAATTTAGCATGGTCTTTTCCAATTCCTTTCACTGCATGCATAAAAACATGAATTTCTTGACCAGGACGCATTTTACATATTAAAATATCATCTTCTAGAACACCTAATTGCTCTGCTCCTCGAGGATAAAGTTCTGCTTGACGTCCAATGGGAACCCATTTAATATCTTTACTATACACTGAAAACAAAATTATTTTTCCTCTTACATTTTTATAACTTTCTTTTAACTATATTAAGTATTTATGTACCATTGCTATTTCTATACATATCATTTGTTCTTCGAGAATCTTTAGGTGCTTGGGGATTCCAAGTGCATGATACTTTAAGTTCATATCTTAGAGTATCTTGATCACTAACTTCATCTTCATCTTTAATAGTGGATGAAGGATACTCAAATAATCTCGGATCAGCTTGAAGTGGTATTAAACCCAATCTTTAACATCAACATACATATATATAAATTTATTGTTTTTGAATGAAAAAATAATATACATTTTAAATATAAATAACTACCTGTGAGCTAGAACTTCATCTTGAATTAAACTTGTGTTATTTACAATATAAACCTTTTCTATAGCCATGGTTGGTACTTCACTTAAAAGGACTCTACGAAATGCATTAGCAAACCCAACAGGATAACCTATTAAATCAAATTCTAACTCTCGTTCATCTTCAGACTCTCTTATCACTTGTATTTTGAATTCCTAAAAATATAAATCAGTATAGTATGTAATAATTTTATAAATATTAGAATTAATATATTTTTTGTTCAGGATAAAAAATACTTTTTTAAAATTATGCAAGTTCCAATCTTGTTGTGGTTGATAATTAGTATATTCAGAAGCCTAAAAGATAAAATTATTATTAATAATTGCTAGTTTGAATTATCACAAATATATATATATATATATATATATATATATACATATGTGTATTGTAGAGCCTTACATTCGGTATACCATGTTCTTCAAGAATAACACGAGATTTTCGACTTCCTTCCATTATTTAATATTTGTTATGACATTGAGGTTACATTCACAAATAGCTCTTCACGAATAACTATCGTATAACATCTTACATTCATGAATAACTCTGGTGTTCCTCAAATTATAAAATATTTAACTGGTGTTCCTTAATACATTATATTTCGCTTAAATTTTTTTTTTTAAATTTCCGAAATATTTTTAGTATAATATAATTTATGAATTAATAAAACGAATCATACAACTCTTTTAGAAATATTAATATAAATAATATTTTATTTAGTTATCAGTACAAAAATTAATGGTATAATAGATTTTCAACAAAATTTTTCTTTATTTTTTTTTTATTTTAATCGTAAGTACTTTATATTTAAATTAAAAGTTTATACATATTATAGGCACTTCTTTTTTTATCACAGCCTACAAAATGCAAAAAAAATTTCATATTCTTAAATTATTAAAGGTAATTTTTTATAGAATATACAAAGAAATGATTTAACAATAAATAACAATAATGATAATAAATTATAATTGCATACTATTGTACACAAATATTTAATAATTACACAAATTACACAAATATTTAATAATTGTAATATGTATTATTAGCATAGATATAACTTTATTGCGTTAATAAATACAAAAATTAATAGAATTATCTAATTTATTTGGCAGTTTTAATTGTAACAAATGAAGTATTTCAGTGAACAGTTTTTAACAGTTTATTTTCATGTTGGGTTATAAACATTGTATTTTTAAACATGATCATTTTTAGCAATTTCGAGAGGTCCTGAATTGAAATTTGCTTTTCAGAAAACGGCACATTCAAATGTCAATTGACAATACGTTTGTGATCTACTTCCCAACACTATGATGTTTCCCCTTTTTAATGCACATTATATATTTCTTTAATCCAAAGCAGCAGCACCAGAAATGATTTCAATTAGTTCTCTAGTAATTACTGCTTGCCGAGTACGATTGAATGTCAGAGTTAATTTATCTATCATCTCCCCTGCATTTTTGCTAGCATTATCCATAGCAGTCATACGACTTGACTGTTCACTACAGGCACCTTCTTTCATAGAATAAAATAATAGAGAAGCTAGAGAAAATTCCAAATAGCTCTGAATTACATTTTCATCCAGAGAATCATATACTGACAATTTTGGTGCATTAACTACTGCATTTTTGTCAAAAAGGGGTAACTGATCAACAGCATATGATACCACAGATTTGAATCGATTGTACACAATGCGACCAGAACCAAAACTGTACCTGTAGACATCAATATATTGATTTACATATGTTAACATAAAACAAAAGTATACAACATTTTATACATTTGAAAATAATATATAATTATTAGCATACCCGCTATTCATAATTTCAATTGCTACTTTGGCAGCATCATTAAATGTGGGTGGTTTACGACCAACTTCAGATGCAACAAACAATATATTGTTAGCAAACAAACGTGATAAAATCGCTCGAGATTTCTCACCAACACATATAATCTTTGTATTTTCACGTTCTTTGGGATCAGCTAAAAGGACATCCCTAATATTACGAGAAACTCCAGTGTGTACAGCACCACACAATCCTCGATCACTTGTTATTGCTACTACAAGCTTTTTTTCATCATCTGGTGGTGCTTGAATTTCAGCTTGTTCATAAAATGCTTTTGTACCAATCCCAAGAGGTCTAGCTTGTTTTAAGTCTCTTTCCGCTCTATTATATTTAGCAGCTGACACCATCTTCATTGATTGAGTAATTTTTTGAATATTCTTTACAGATTTCAATCTTATAGAAATTGCTTTAAGAGTTGCCATACCACGTTTTTGTTGCTGCTGCTGCTGTTGAGCAGCAAGCCGCACAATTGTTGTCATATGATTAGAAAACATTTTGAAGTTGAATGTCCCTGTGAATTTACATAAAACATATACATATATATATATACATTTTTATTGTAATCTCATAATATGTACATCAAAGTATTTATTAACTTAAGGTTTATAAACAAATCTTACAATATCAAATAGTCAAAATAATTAAACTTAATATCTGTTTTTTCCAAACGAAAGAATTATTTATTAGAATTAAGAAAATTACTTTCTTACATTACCTTTATATAATATACCTTAATGTAGATCTTGAATTTTATTTTCAAATTTACTTAATACTTTATTGGTAAAATATAACAGAAGTAAAATAAATTATAATACTTAAAACAAATATTGGAATTTTTAATGTAAGCTACTAATCATACATATACAAAATTTCTTAATATATTAGTAAAATTAATACTAATTTATAATTTCAACTTAGACTAATTAAATATAATCAAAACTAGCAATATACTATATAGAAATTGGAAAACATAAAATTTTAAAGGAACACAAAGAACATTACTGGAAAACTCTTGTATGAAAATACATTAAACTTACCAACACCGTTATTTAAGTTTTGAAAAATAAAACAATAAATTACATAAGACATACATTAATAAGATCATAAACTTAATAAACAATATAGTAAAATACATTTATAGTTTATATTTTTAATAAATATTAATATTCCAATGTTAACATTATATCTATCACTAATATTGGTTCATTTATTGTAATTTGTCATACTGAAAGGTAATAATTGCTATATTGTTCCACAGAAAACATTCATCTGTCTGACTTAAAGATAGACTTCATAATGAAAATGAAATTTAACATAGATAAAAGTTTAAAAAAAAGGGAGAATGTAGAAAGTGAATAATATATGACACAATATAATAATATTACAGTAATAGCAATAGCAATAATATATCAATAAGTGTGAATTATTTTATAATTAACTACAATATTATCTGATTTATATAATCACAATGGGTACCATTTGTGTTCAGAATTCATTTATTTCAATGCATATATTTGTTGCTTCTTATTTATTTTTTTAATAAATCAATTTATTAAAATAACTACTATAATTTTTATCTATTATAATAATTGAAACTCACCGCACGACTTAGAACAATGCGATAAGAAACGAAAAAACTGTGTCGAACGGAATGGAAATGATCATAGGGTATGAAGTCCCTCACGAATCACGAACAAGTGTAATATCCATATATGTGTGTAACTTCTATACAGACGATCAATAGGCCCCCTGTGTGTAGAGATGTCTTACGATCTAGGGTATTTATGGATTCAGTGGTTATTTCAGGATTTCATTTGCATAGGTTAGCACCACTGGAATCCTAACTTCTCTGCTCATTAGACTGCCAAAATTTAAAGTAACTGCTAGAACGTAAAATCGACTATTTACAAACTTAACTAACTTAATCGACTAATTGCACGAGATATAGATATATATGTGAAAATTCACCTTTTTCGGGACCCTTTTCCTAGGTCTAGATATCTTCCTTTCCAGGGTCCAGTAATCAATTATACATTTGATCGATAATTCTCGCCATTATTCCTAACAACGTAATGTACACGTATAAATATAAATGCATTATGCATGGATTTAGTTAACATTAACATAATGTATATGTCTAATTATGTTAATATTAGTTTTTATGTAATTTTGGGTAGTTCAGGTATTTGTTGTAGCAAACCATACAAAAAAGGTTAATAATTTATTTGAAATTTTATTTTACTCTTATTACATAATGAATTGTGTATTTAATATAGAAATTGCGACTTTTATCTCTTTTTTAATATCAATTCATTATTAAAATTGCTTATAAGAAAACAAAATGAAATGTTTTAAAATACGTGATTTAAGATACATAAAATACACATGATATAATGTACATGAACACATGTATATATACATATTTACATATTAGCAATATTTTCACAGTTTTAATTTTTATTAACAGTATATAGGAGTTTGTCCTAAAAGTTTCTTTTGTTTTATAAGGAAATAATTGATGCACAACATTTTTTGTTTTATATTATTTTACTGAATTATGTATGATCCATTTTATAATAACAGAACAAAATAATATAAAACAAAAAATGTTGTGCATCAATTATTTTCTTATAAAATGAAAGAAACTTCTGGGACAGCCTAATATATTATTATATTACCAATAGTGTTCACAGATATGCCAGATTTCAATGAATTTTCTTATTAAATTAGTCAGCTTTTTTACTTCCTCGTGTTTTCCAAGCTACTATAAGATTCCAGGAAAAGAACAAAGAAAAAGAATGGACTTGAGATGCTAAGAGAATAAATGCATACCATAATAATCCATATGGTAGATCCTAGAAATTAATTTTTATAGATTTAACAAATATTTTATATGAAAATTTCCAATAATAGGTAATATATGACTTATTAATACCTGCCAAAAGTGAATTTCATTTGTTTTACCAACAGTTAAATATTTCCAAACATCCTTGAAATAATATACAACTGCATAAAGTAATGGACCATATCCTAATAGGATGATACCTATCATGTACTGTTTTAATGTTTTAATTCTGTTTCTTTTAATAGCAGACAATGCAAGAAAACTTAACATCAAACTTGTACACCAAATATATTCCCACCATAAAGGCTATAAGAAAAGAGAGATATTACAATTCAATAGTTTAATGTTTTATATTAAAGATCATATACCTGAGGTACTTGTAATTCTTCAATCTCCAAAATAAATATATCCAAATGGTCTAAAATATCGGCTGATAGCTTGGCAAGCATAACGAAGAAAAGAAGATAATGAAAAAATATGCAATATTTCAGTCTTGATTTATTTGTTGCGCTAAAAGGAATGCACGTTTAATTCTAATAATAAATAAATAACAGTCGAGGAATGTTTTATTTTTAATTATTATTCTATTCAATTTTCGAAATCATATTATATGTGTAGAATATCAAAAAATTCTTAATGAAAGAAAGAAGAAAATAGCTGATATACATATCGTTTTTGTTATGTCTTAATTACCTGATTTGATAATGACCAGCAATCTTTTGTCTATGATTAAAATCACTTCCATCTGTACCCAGAGCCTGGGACAGTGTTACTTTTGAAGCCATATTTCGAAATTATGGTGACTAAGATATAAGAAATCAGTTTCTGTTTTAACAACAGAAATTTACGTATAAACAATTTTCGAGTTGCAATTCAAGATAAACCATTCGGCACTTCATTACCAACTATTTTACTATTTTTAAACTTTTTCGAAGCTCTGTTAGTGGCCTCATGGGTCACGGATCTCTGCAAATGTGTCGCTTTTATTAAGTCACGTTTTCATTTTATGAAATTGAACATCATTTTTACTGATTTTCTTTTTTATATTCTTTTCACAAATAGATATTTTTAATTATTATAATTTATTATTTGTATCATTTTGTAAGTCGATAAATCAAAATCTTGTAACTATTTAGTAGATATAGATAAATAATGTAAAATGAAGATTATCATCATGAACATAAGTTTCGCATTATATTATATGATATAATTAGAATTTATTACATTAAAAAAATTTTTTTGAGATAAATAATACAGTTTTGTTTCTAGATAATACACAAAATTATATTATGTACCACGCAATTACTTTCTATTATGTTTTATATTAACGAAGGAAATTATATGTCTTATATATTATATGAAGATAGGCTAGACATTTTTTTAGAGTTTCATTTTTAATTTTATTTATACATAATGAAGTGAATTCCTTGTCATAGAGAATAGACAAAAAAATGATAGAATGCGTATATATACACATACGAGTTCCTATTTTAATTAATCTATATAATATATATGTATGTACAACAGTTTGAAACGTGACTGTAATTTAAAAAGTTTGAGATTTAAATTTTGAACACGTGTATTACGAAACATAACCTTAAATGTGGAATATTGAATTTAACATTCAAAATATTATAAAATATTATGAATGATATAAAGTGACATGATAATAACAATGTTACAAAACGTATAAAGAAAAAGTGTTATTTATACAAATTAATAATAATTGTGATGTAAAATTAATAATGTTATGGTATAAAATAGAGGAATATTACTATAATATTATTTAACGAATAAATCCATTTGTATTCATTAAAATGAGTTTTAATGAAGTAAAAGAATTCATTGAAGAAGGAGATGTAGTCATTTTATACTTAGGACATAACAATATGCATTCCTTAGAAATAAAGGCAAAAATTCCCAATAAAAATGGTGAAATGGTTGACAATGTTTTTCAAACAAAATATGGAGCACTTAGAGTATTTTCTCTTGTGGGACACAAATATGGAACCATGAAAAGACTTTCGAAAGGATGGGCATATGTTTTACAACCAACATCAGAACTTTGGACATTGACAGTACCTCACAGGACACAAATTATATATAGTCCTGACATAAGTCTGATCATACATTTGTTGGATTTAGTACCAGGAAACATAGTTATTGAAACAGGTTCAACAACTATTAACTATTTTCAGAATACTTGTTTGATTTGATTCTAAAAGTACTAACTTATCAATATATTTTATATTGGAATTTTACTTATTAATGCATTTTGAAGTTACATTTAGTTCACATAATTATCACATTCTTAGTTTTATTATCTTATTGTTTTAGGTACTGGAAGTGGATCTCTTTCCCATGCTCTTATTCGTGCAATTCGTCCTCACGGTCATCTTTATACATTTGATTTTCACGAACAGCGTGTAAATATTGCTCAAGCAGAATTTGAAAGACATGGACTTAGTAAATTTGTAACTTCAAATCATAAAGATGTTTGTATGGAAGGTTTTGGAAAAGAATTAGAAACAAAAGCAGATGCAATCTTTTTAGACCTGCCACATCCATGGTTAGCAATAGATCATGCAGTAGTTACTTTAAAGAAATCAGGTACAAATTGTTTTAGCGTAAAGTTTTATTGAAGTTTTTCAGTTACTACGAACTTACATAAACAAATTACTATTAATTAACACAGTAGGACAAAGAAATGATTTTTTGATTATTTTATGTTTAGGTGGAAAACTATGTTCTTTTTCTCCTTGTATTGAGCAGGTTCAACGTACTTGTGCAAAATTAGTATCAAAAGGATTCATTGAGTTGAATACCTACGAATGTTTACAAAGAGAAGTACAAGTACAATATAGAAATCTCTCTATACTGAATTTAGAATACCTGCAATATGAGGTATATATAATAGATACAATATATAGAATTAATATATGTATTGTAAAATGAAAGATTCTTTTTATTAAGTATTATTTTTCGTTCAATTCTTATAAAAAGATATATGTATAAGTATCATAACTCAAATGGCACAAGCTTAGTTTATGTTTTATATTTAGAATGTTATTAAATATCAGTTTTGAAAATATTAATATGACCTTTTTTGGTAACTATGTTTTAGGATATACACGAAGATATGGCACAACAAAGTGAATGTGAAAAAGAAGAGAGAAAGTTGCTTACTGCAACGCATGCTCGTTCTTTACCTGGTCATACAGGATTCATTACAATTGCTACATTACCTCCATTTTGTGTACGAAAGATAGAAATGGATTTAAAATAAAAAATTGTACCAAAATATCATAAAATTGCTGTTCACTATATGTGTAGTATTGAAACTTAATTTTCGTAGAACAACTTTAATACTGCTCAAAATAGCATCAGCGATAATAAAGTAAAGCATAAAATAACAAGTGATAATCAGATCTTAAGTTTTTCATTATATGCATGATAATCTTATTAAAATTATTGAATATTTTATGTTTCTACTTTGCTGGGGTTCCATGATAAATAATCCACTCGAGTGGCTGCCTGATATTCCTTTACCAAATATTCGACGACTTCTCTAGAATTATCCAATTCATCCAAATTATCTTCGAACATTTTTTCCTTACGAAATTGTTCTAAAAATGCTTCTCGCTTTCGTAATTTATCATACTGTTGTAAGGCACGGTCAAATAACTGAAATACATATGTATTACATGATTTAACAAGGCTTTTAATTGTTTGTAAACATAATTATCAAGTAATTCTGAAAGCACTAAATTTAATAATTAAAATAATTTAGTATCGTTTAATATGAAGGTATTTTTGCAACTTACTGATGATATGTTAGTATGATTGGCTAACATTAAGCCAGATACTCTATGTGTACTTTGAATATATGGTGATTTTCTTGAAAGGGCTACTTGTATACTAGCAGGACCCCAAGGTATAAATTGCGCAAGTTTCCTTTCTCTGATTCTTTGTAATGATTTATGAACTTGGGTTGGGTCTACTTCACCCTAAAACATCGTATTTATAAGATTTTATTTTTATTTTCACCCTTAATATTTTTAATGAAACGTACTTGAATGATGTTTAAGATAGATATATAACAGTGAGATGCATTTCTATCTAATGCTGTAGAAACCATCATATTTTTCGGCTGAAGCAAACGTCTCATTACATCTAATACAGAAGTTTTTCTTACAGATGCTCCCTGTGAATTATAAGAGATAAGTTAATTTAAACAAAAATATTTTCAGAACATTTTATTAAATATGTATATATTTAAAAAATTTTGAAATTTGAAATAAGAAACGAAATTGCTGTATATATTTCATAAAATGAATACTTACTTCTTGATCTGTGGTAAGAGGAGTATAACCAGTCATGAGGAAATGTAATCGTGGTGTTGGAATTAATGGAGCAATTAAACCAACTAAGTCATTGTTCATATAAGAAGGATATCTAGTATTACATGTGAATTAGATAAATAAATCTTTATAATCTTTTACATTAATTTTTTAAGCAAAATACATATAAATGGTATACTACCGAAGTGTGGTGGTGCTAACAGACATTATTGTAGAAACAAGTTTATTAATTTGTGTAAAACTAGGATTTTGGATATGAAGTCTATCTGATGCTATTCTATTAAGTGCTGTGTTGTCTAGAACAACAACACAATCAGCACATTGTGTTAATCTTTTTAAAGTTAATAAGGAATTGTATGGCTGTACAACTACATCGCTGAAAAGAATTTTCTTTTTAATTTATTTATATTAAAAACGTAATATTATTTTAATTATTATAATATAGTTTTATTACATAATATATACCTTATCTCATCTTGGTTTGGAAAAACGCTATATGTTTCAAGTAATTTTTTTGGAAACCTATCTGCGAGGGATTCAAGCATGAACGAACCCATACCTGAACCAGTACCACCTGCGATAGAATGACACAAAACAAATCCCTGTAAATTAACATAATGATTACAATATTAATGATATAAATTCAAATAACATTACTACACATACCTCTAAACTATCACTTCCATCTGCTTCTCTGTCTAAAATATCAAATATTTCTTCTTGAAGTTTCTCTCCTTGATGATAACCAGATGCCCAATTATTACCAGCACCACCTCCATGTTTTGATAAATAAATATTCTCTGGATTATATAACTTGTGGAAAATAATATTTATAATAACAATGTATTTTAATAAAGAATATATTCATACAAATTCATGAAGTTAAACATACTTATAATATTTATACAAAATATAGTAGTGAATACCTTTGAGTAGGGAGAATTCATAATTGTATGAATTACTCTGGGTTCCAAATCTAATAATACTGCTCTTGGTATATAATGTTCATCATCAGATTGATAAAAAAATACATCTTTTCTATCTGTACCTTCTGCTGCATAATCTTTTAAAATACCTTCTGGACTAATACCATGTTCAGCGCATAATTTTTTCCAAAACTCAAATCCAACTAAAAATTGAAATTCTATTATTATTTATTTTTTTGCTGATATATATAGTATCGTAATACATCTTATGAATATATTTTCAAAACAGAAATTTAGTTTCCTACTTTCGTAGTACATAAATTTTACAACCTTACATTCTAGTAGACCTTATTTTCTAGTAGAAAACTAAAGATAAACAATGATTATTTTAATAAAATATTAATAAAATAATAAATTATACGTAATTAAAAGTACGTTATTTGGTTACATTTGCAAATTAATAAGAAAAACAGAGAACAACATTTTAATAAAGATATAAATCGCATAGTTACTTACTTTGATTACCGCATTGGCCAAGTTGTAAAGTTATCATTTCGCAAGGCATCCTGAATTTCTTATTTAATTCTTATTGAGAATTCAATTCTTTATTATAATTACTTTACTTTGATTTTACGCGCGATGAACCTTCAATTTGATTGATACTTCACATATTACAAATATAATTATTCTTCGCGAATATTATAATAATATATATACGATTATGTTTATTCGTACAGTTACAAAATATTTTTGATTGCTGATAATAGAATTATGCACATAGAATAATATTATTCGAATCTGAATGTTATTGCTGTCGTATTTAGTTATAGATGGTGCTGCGTTAAATGTCAATGTTTTTTGCTGTTTGAAACTTCAATCAGATTAAAAATGCAAGGAAAATTTTCATTATGAATGAATTTATATTATAATGAAACAATACAGACAGAAAACCATTTTTTAATTATTTTGGATAGTTTTACATTTTAAAGAAATAATGGTTTTTATGTTTAAAGAGGTTGGACGCAATAAATAGATCTTACATTACACTAATCAAAATCGTATCATTATTTTTATTTAAGTTAGTTAAGATAATTGTAAATTTTATGACGTGTTATATAACAAAACAATTACATGAAAGTTAATGTTACTTTGAAAATTACGATGAAGAAATTATGTATATAGTCATTTAAAGCAGTGAATATATGCGCATATTTTTTGTATCCAATCTAATCCTTATGTCATGTTTGTAATAACGCGTGTGCTTCCAAACTATTCGATTAAGATTGTTTTATCAGACGAATATTAAACTTATTCTGATTCTACATATTTTTACGTAAAACAGGGCATAATAAAGTGTGACAGTGTTATTATGTCATTATTATTTAATAAAATTATTTAACCTATAATACTTGATATGTCATCATTTCAGTAATTTAAAGTTGAACATAAAGAATATAATACAACAAAGGTAATTTCAAAGTATGATATGAAAATTATTGTTTTTTCTTTATTGCTCAATATATTAAAAGTAATTCTTTTATTTATTTTTTAAGTATCTTGCATAATTTAGGGAAACATTAATAAAATTTCAATATTTTAATTACACATTGATCTGTACATAATAAATAACATAAATTATGTGGAAATGTCGTTTTAAATTCTTAATAATAAAGATTTCCTTTTGAATGATGGTAATGTCATTTAACAGATGTCTGCGAGTAAGTGTCGGAATTGTGGATCTACAAATATTGAAACAGATCCAGCCCGAGGAGATGCTGTCTGTACAGATTGTGGTTTTGTGTTGGAAGACCAACTTATTGTTAGTGAAACAGCTTTTAAAGAGACACCATCTGGAAATATGATGGTACTTGGTCAATTTGTTGCTAATGACAGCACTGGTGGAGCTACAGGATTTGGAGCAAGTACGTTATTTTATAATAAATATGACATTAAATGTTCTTTATTTTCTTATTACTAGTTTCCATCATTTGTCTAGTTTAATCATTTTCATGTTCATAGCATATCACGTCAATGGAAAAGAATCAAGAGGAATAACATTGCAAAATGCAAGAAAAGGAATAACTCATTTATGTATGCAATTACAGTATGTAAATTTTTTCTATAATACGATCAGTAAATTATTAATTTCATTTATTATATTTTATAAAATATTTAATATGTATTTTATTTTGTTACTAGATTAAATCAACATTGTATTGATACATCTATGAATTTTTATAAAATGGCACTGAATCGTCAGTTAACTCGTGGGAGGAAGCAAGCACATAATCATGCAGCTTGTGTTTATATTACTTGTCGTACAGAAGGCACTGCACGTATCCTTTATATTTTCATAAAATAAAAAGCATTATTTTTCTTATAATTATCATTCTTGAATTTATTTTTGCTACTTTATATCTATTTCATAAATATAAAGTATTTGGTTTAGTGTGAAATCTTATTGAAATTTAAGTTCTGTTTATGATATAAGTTGGAAGCTATTCTAAACTGAAAAGCAAGAATTATAATAAATAATAATATAAGTTTCGTTTGTTATGTATGACAAGTTTTCAGAAGTAAAGTATATACTTAACTAATTATTTAGATATGCTTATTGACATCAGTGATGTGTTGCAAATTTGTGTTCATGAATTGGGACGCACATATCTGAGGTTTACGCAAGCTCTTTGCATCAATATACCTTCAGTAGGTAAGCAATTTAAAAAATTCGCATGTTATAAATTTTTATTTCTAATTTATGCCTGTATTCAATTTATTTGCTCTTATTTAAGAACAAATTAACTAATTTTTAAATATCATTAAATGTTACATGATACATACATAATCTTTAACTTTTAATAAAATAAAAAAATTCAATTTGCAATTAATTAGATTGACATGTTTTATTCTTCAGATATAAATTTTCTTATTTCGCAAGGTACTTTTATCAGAAACAACAGTTATTGTTACATTTATTACCACTTGAAAAAGAATATAAACAGTGATTTCTTACATACATTATCGTTGTATTAAATGTTAAATTTGAAAAAATACAAAATTAAATACTTGATTAACTATAGTAAAAATTTGTTCATATTTGAAATATCTCTAAGTATTAAATATAACTTATGTGTCTTCACATGCACTCAATTTTTTAATAGTAATAGTATGAAATATTAATTCAAAATTTAGCCCTATTGTATACAAGATGTATAAAAAAATTGAGGATACTGCAGAAGCTGAGGATAGAAACCTTAGAAACATGTAGTGTTCATCATAACAAGCAAAAAGCTTTTAATAATCATGGGTCAAAAATTGTTAATTTTGGAGTTACGAGACGT
The DNA here is from genome assembly GCA_905332935.1 of Bombus hortorum. NCBI lineage: Eukaryota > Metazoa > Arthropoda > Insecta > Hymenoptera > Apidae > Bombus > Bombus hortorum. The sequence goes on along the minus strand of HG995198.1, from coordinate 4,816,259 downwards.
TTAGTATATAATAAACCAGCTGCTTTGTTGCCAAGAGATATTAAGTTCACTTTCGTAAAATCCAAAACCAAGAGATAAGGAAAATGAGATTTTTGAACATATATGTATTTCTGTAAGAAAATATGCTAAAGTGTATGCTGAACTGAACAGGGGTCATATTGAGCATATGTTGTAAAGATAATATTTTACTGACAAAAAACTATGTAACTCTGAAATTAATAGTTTTTGAACCCATGTTTATTAAAAATTTTTGCTGAGTATTATATATTCCTAAAGTCGTATTCAACTTTTTTGTTCACTCCGTATATTACTAATAATCAAGAAATCTGAAGTACTTTAATACATAAAAGTATAATATAAGATGATTATTTCTATGTAAGATTTTTACATTTCTTTAAATTTATTGCTTGTGTAGACATTTCCAATTACACTTTTCATATTATATATTGTAATGTTAAATAATTTTTTGATTTTAAATAATATCAAGTATCTAAAATGGAGAATACAAAACTAAATCTTTTATTTATTAGTAATAAATTAATCTAACTTAAATCCAAACTAAAATTGTTCACTGAATATTTTAATATTGTTTTAGAAGTTAATGATATAATTAATATCTTTTTTAATGCCAATCTTAAGACAGAGATGCTCTCAAAATTTACTTGTTCCTTTTTTTGGCACCAGCCAGTCATACTAGTAGTAGGAAGGCATTATTTTGTACATTTTATTATTATTGGTATTGCAATCCATTGTACTTTTTTAAATAGTATTTACTATTTTGCAATGTAGACTTTGGCGCCAGATTCTATAGCATTACTGGATATAATATAATGTTTATTATAAAAAAAAAAGTAAGAGAGCTATAGTTATATATTATTAGTATATACTTTATCTTGAAACTATACTAGAATATTTTTCTACTTTTTACATAGATTATAGTAAATTATAAAATTATATAAACATGATTAAAATATCGTAGAATGTACATATAAAGTATTGTTGTGATTTTTATATTGTATACAAAAACGCTATTTTGCTTTAAGGATCTACATTTAAACATTCCTTCTAATAATTTAGCAATCATTTTTTGCAGTACATAATTTCATATATTAAAGAATCAATAAATCTAAGAAAGTAAAATGTATCTCCTCTCTTATGAATATGATACAAAAAACAAAATTATAATGTTACAATAAAAAACAAATATTATTTTGTATAGGCAGTTTCAATTATAATACTATTCTAAAATTGCTTATGACGCTTTCCAATAAGTATAGTATATTCTAAAATACATGATATATGAATGCAACATTAAATCAATATTACTTATGTTAGTAAAAACAGTATATTCTCCTCCATAAAACGATAATGTACATTGTTCATTTAAGATTCTAAAGCATTTTAATTAAAAAAAATTATAGTTTATATATTAGTATTTTTTAATTGAGAATTAATTAGTCGAGATAACAATATAGTTTCCAAAATTAATTGATCTTTGCTTATTCCTTTATATTATTATTTAACAATAATTTTTAAGATAGTAAATCCTTTTAAATAGCACTTATTAACTTTCTCAATTGTTTTCTATCAATTTAAAGATCGTTTTTACATCTTCTTCTTCTTCTTCAAATCTAACAAGTATTTTATATACTTCACTTGTTGCATATTTACAAATAATGTCTCAAGTATTTAAGTTATATAAGAAATGTAATATTTTTTTTGAAGAAACAAAGCATAAATATGAATACATCAAAAGTTGTAGTAGACACACTCTTCTGCAAAAATGTAAATTTAAGATTTAATTTTAATTTAAATATAGTAAACTATTTATTTCCTTAGTTTAATACTGTCTTATTATTTAATATAAAAGCAAATAATAGTTTTTATATATATTGACTTTTATTTTACGAAAATAAATTTTTATGAAATTATTCATATTTATATTCAATGTATTATAAAACAGAAAGTTTGATACAAGTCTTTGAATTAAAACAAAGACGTTTCTTTTTATATTTGATTAATAGAATGATAATAATAGAAATAAAATTATAATTTCTTCTGCAAACTGTTCATTATGATTTTATACTAAATTCAAAATATAAATATTTAATATTTTTTAGAGTGCATCTATTACACTATATTCGTCGTCGATTTAAAAATAGTATTCAAAATAATTATACAAAATCTTGAACAATGTCAAGGTACATATTTTTAGAGACCAGCAGTTAAACCATTATTTCTGTGGTAAATTTCCATCAGTCATCTACTGGTGGTCCATAAAAAATTAATTCGGGTATTTGCCCTCCTTGTACACCAGTACCATTCGTACTTTCCGAACTGCATTGAAATTGAAAATTTACATTACCAACTGTTATCTCTGACATTCCTTCTTGACCGAAGTAACTTAGCTCGCCTCCATCTAATATTACACTAGCTGTATAAAAGCATTCTGGCTCGATTTGGATTGGATTCTCAAAATATACATGAAACGTACTACTCGAGCCATCCGAAAAAAATTTCGTACTATTTTCAGATAAAACACATCCCAATCTTTTAAGTTCGATTCTAACATTATAATCTGCAGCACCAGATGAACTTCCATAAAGTCCGAAACCAACAACAAATATTCTTTTATCAACGCTAAATTGAATTGAGTCACATCTGCCTCTGTAACGCCACTGGTTTGATCTATATGCACATGACTGAAACCTATGACACACCTGCAAATAAAGCATAAGAAATTTTAGTTCTATTACTCTATATATAACTTATGCAAGCTGTTATGAATAGCTGTTTTACATTAAACCTAAATAAATGATTTTGTTTTATAGTACTTACTTGAGTTTTTAAACCTTGTCGAGGTTTGGTAGGGAAGCAAAGTTGAGGTTTATTACTAGCAGTAAAATGCAAAAAAACATCAATTGTTTCTTGTTGTGTTAAGATTCCAGTCTGAGCAGCACTATTGGCAAATTCTTCCAAATTCATAGCAGGAAGTCTAATTAAATATAAAGCAGATCCTAGAATGAAAAAAGCACTAGTGATACTAGTTTTTGATTTAAAATTTTAATTTAGATATTTACCTAATAGTCGTCTTTGATTTGCTGATGAAGGTTCAAGTTCTTGCCGAATACATTCTGCAGTAGCCCATCTTAATGCAGCATCCCATATATGTATCTCTTTACAGTTTAATGTTTCTCGAGAAAGCACTGATTCAAGAGTGTGGATATCAATATCCACAAAACCATCTGATCTTAGCGCCATTTCTGCCTGTATTACATTCAATTTTATATATATAAATTTAGTAAAAATATATATTATCTTTTGACGAAAATTTAATTATTAAAAAAAGGATATATTTCTTAGGAATATATTTTCACTGATTTTATGTATATTGTATGAATTACTTAGAAGCCAAAGTGATCAAGTCTATTTCCTGAAAAATACTTAATTTTAGTATTAGAATATATGATTAGAGTTTAATTTTCTAAAAATTAGGTGATTACCCTTGATATTATTAATCAATTTGGCTTCTGCATGATGCGTATGTACATATATCAATCTTATATCCAAAACATCCAGAAAGTATATTTGTGTTCTTTCTAAATTTAAAAGTATTTTTAAAATTCTAAGAATTCTTTAAAAAATATTAAGAATATTATCAAATACAATTAGTATATGTAAAATATAAGAAAATAAAAATATAAATATAAAACTAATTTCAATGATTTAGTTAAAACTTAATCCTTTGTTAACATTAATATTCGCTATATTTACTAAAAAAAAATGTTTATTATATGATACAGGATACAATTTAAAAGTAGAAACAAATTTTTTAAAATCTGTTCTAAATGTATATATTAAACATGATATTTTTATGAGGAAACTAATTTTATAATTTTTTGAAAAACATTTAATTTAATGATGATATAATTTATTACAATTAAATATTTTATGAATACTAGCGTAATAGTCATATATGTACATAAAAAATTAATTAAATAAGTATGATATAGTATATAATATTACAAAAAAATGTTGTTGAACTATTTTATTTTCATACTTTATAAAATTGCTTATTATATATTTAATCTTTCGTAATATTATCTCTAATAATTAATGAATGGAATTTGTATAATGAAGTTTAGACGAATTTTGATTAAAAACGTATTTTAAAAATTAAAAAAATATATTTTTATAGTTTTTTGTCAATCAGTCTTTCAAATATTCACTCAATTTAATTAAAAAGGGGATAAGCAATTCTATATATCTTGAACTTTTTAATATACAGAATAAATGTTATAAATTCTTTAAGTAATTATTGGACTAATATTACATGTTATTTTGGAAAAATCATTATAATCATTTCTGTTGTGTTCATATTCTTCTATAAAGTTATCTTCATAAGTTACATTTTGTGTTACTTCAATTTCTAACTTATTATCTGCAAAATAAGGTTCACTTCGAGTTCGAAATAATGAAAACGATAATTTTTTGTTGTTAAGTTTAGAACAACAATTGTTCTCAGATAAACTGAAGCAATGAGATACTACTGATAGTCCATTTTTTATATTTCCATAGTTATTAGTTTTTGTAGTTTTCTGAATAAATTGCTGTTCAGAATCATGTAGTTTGTTATTCAAACAGTTTGAAGAGTTTGATTTACTCTTTAACGTTACATTTAAATTATCATTAAAAGTAAGAGACTTCAACATTCTTTTATTTAAACTTACTTGAGCATCTATAACTTCCCAGCAACGTTGCATAAGATCTGGTTCTTCGAACAAACGAGATTGACTTAAAAGTAAACATGCATTCTTTGCTGTTAAACTTGTTTCTAAATAATTAACACATGCTCTTGCTAAATGAGGGACTATATATTTTTTAGCAACATAGAGTGTTGCTAACACTGTGTCGGCTTCTAATTGTACTTCATCACAGTACATATACCTGAGAAAAGATAATAAAATGAGTAGTGAATAATTTAAGATGTCTTCATGAAGTTTAAAACATTTACCTTAATAGAGCAAGAAAAGCAGCAGGCTCTACGTCTGGTACTTCTATATCTCTTTTATTCTCTGCTAGACCACCATAAAACATGGCATAAAATACAGAACTACCAGTGGCCAATACATACTTATGTGCTGGTATAGTTTGTATGTGACCTACATTGAGCAATCAAATATATTATTATTTAATATATCTAATACATTGAATTATTTTTATTGCTTGTTCAAGTACTAAATGACTTTATGATTAATTACCTGGGCTGCCAACAATAAATATAATATCAGCCATTAAATGATTGTTAAACATGGCAGCATTTCGTTCACGAACTGTAGGTTTTGTTGCCTGCCAATTAGGATCTTGTGTACAGTCTTCAGGTGATGACAAATTCAATTGAGTTAAAGGGGATGATAAGGAAGACAAAGGTGAAGCAGGTGCACTAAGTGGCTGGTTTATCGTTCCTTCACGTTGTAATACAATGGAAGAAGATAATGGGCTTACAGTAGGTGGTGAATCTGATACAGGAATCAGTGATTCCGCTAAAACATATATAATATCAATATGTTAGGTTTAGGTTAGGTGAAATTCATTTCTATCCAGTATTTGTTTTTTTTTTTTTTTGTTATTAAACAACATATTTAGCCAAAATTATTATCTTATTATGTTAAAACAATTTAGCATACAGAACATTATATAAAAAAATTTAATGGATTTAATGGAATAAAATATGTTTAAATATTACTCTTTTATTTATCATTTTTAGTATCATTACATAAAGATTAAACTTAAAAATGGATGAGTAAATATTATATAAAAATTAATTATAACAAACATTAAGCATATGTCAAAGTAACAATAGTAAAGTTGCAAAAAGTAACACTATTCTATATTAATTTTCATTAATTCATTAACAGTACAATTAATAGATAATACCTTTATATAAATATATTAATTATATTAAGCTAGAATATATCGAAAATTGATATTACCGATTGTATAACTTCATCAACAAAAAATATTTTTCATTACTAATAGAGGTTATGCAAGACAATAACTGTAATAAGGTTTAAGATCTCTAAATTAGATTATTCTTCTTACAATTAATCAAAGTTTGTTTTCATACATCCATTATTTTTATTTACCATCGCTTTAAAATGTTGTATAATCTATCACCTTTTAGCGACGGTTCAATTAAAACGAATGCAAAGCAAAATCATCAAAATTTTACCGTTAGTGTACATTATTCCACAGTTTTGAGAATAATTTTAAATAGAATCTTTTACTTCTATCATAACATAGTAAATATTTGCTACCACTGTAGCTTTAAAGACCACCTCTCATATTCAAACATTACGAACACAAATATACACTTATGTGTATGTAATATACACTATACACTTAAGGAAAATTCATCTATAGATATAAAGACTTCGAATGATATTAAGTTCGGTTTGTTCCGGTTTTATTCGTATAATTTCGTAGAAATTTTGTGGTGCACGTGATACGTATGTCAAATAAATTCATATGAATGTATGTATACATACATATTGTGTAGGGTTAATATACTTTTTGCATGATTTCAAATTTTTGTTAAATTGGATGTATCTTTAGTTATTACAAAAAAATTTATTTATTATATAAAATGATTAGAAGACTTTATATCAATATAATAATAGAAATTATTTAAAACTTTTAAAACTTTTAAAGTTTTAAAATTTTTTAAATATATATTTAGTTTAAAATAAAATGTAGGTTAATAAGTATTATAACGCTATTATCGATTTATAAATTTTTCTAATTTTAATTTTTATGTTTTAATATCATATGAATAATACGAAAAATATGACCAAAATTAAACGTTAAAAATATGTACAATATTATTCTATTTGATTCAACATTCTCTGATTCATTGAACATTTATCGTAATAGACTCATTTTATGAAAAATCATAAGATTTAAATGAAATTACGTAAAATAGTTTAACACTATAATATTGTATATTTGAAGTCTGTATGTCATGCAGTTTCGTGTTATATACTACTTTGTAAAATATTACATTTACTACTTCGTCTATCATTCATAATTCCTAATTGATCGAAATTATTTTTAAAGAATGTATTTCCAAATAAAATATTTCAAAGCTCAAGGTAAATTAATTAAAATGTTGTTAAAATATCATTATGTGTTTCGAAATGAAAATAAACATTATGGAAATGATACAACATTACTCGGATATAGCTAAACAGAATAAAAACAATTCCATTTATTCTTATTTCTATAATTCACTTTAATAAATGCATGGACAGTATATATTTAAGGTGCATATTATGTTTATTTATATCTGTAATAATCTCTCACCGTTTAACCATGGATTAGTCTGTTTGACTGTGACGTTGTCCTGGAACCGTTTCATTGGCTTCGTTGATATTTTCGAGTAAAGATTTGACATCGCCATTTTCACTTTTTAAACTTGATTGCCCGTTTTCTCTTCAATTGCAACACGGAACGATTTTGGATTTCATTTACATGGGCGCCATGTCAGACGGGCGCTGGTTAGATAGTTCCGTACGTCGGTCGATAGGAAACTTAGGGCACGCGCGTCCATATATCTGGTGTTTCTCAAAAACGTAAACTTCAATCTGCGCAGTATGTGTATACAGGGTGTTCGCTCTAACGTATGATTTTTCATCTGTTTTGCGATTATATACTGTCTTGCTAACTGGCCATCATCATCCTCATCATTTCTTGAAAGTATCTTCATGGAGCGTAACTCCGGTGTTACGTACATATATTTCTCTCATTTTGCTTACCGGAGTTTTGACATTCAGTTGTCTTGTATAAAACATCTGGAATTGAGTACCAAGTATTATTATCTTGCTCTATATTTTTATCTATTTAACATTCAAGCATAATTATTGATGGTGTAAACTCCTCCCTTGTTAATTGGTCAGATTCAGTAACGATTCGTGACCAGTTACCAAGATAGTATTGTAATAAAAAATGTTAACTATAATCTATTTATAATGAGTGAACAAGATATAAGGATGATGAATATTAAAATAAATCCCTTTTTTAGTGTAATATGATCAACAAGATCAATATGATTAAGACTAAAGAAAAAAAAAATACATTTTATTTTAATACGTTGTCCATTCAGCATAATATATTGTTCATTTAACAGAAATAAAGTTTACTTAATAATCTTTTTATTATATTGCTGAGAACAATTTGAAAATTGTGCGGAACATTAAAGTGAACACCACGTATATTTCGCAAGTGATGTCCACTTACAAACAATAGCGTACAATACAAATGTAATTTAATGGAGTAAATATTAAATAAAAACTTCAGGAATTACTATACTATAACCTTTAGGAATTACTATATATTTTTTTCTTTTTACTTTCTACGTTTAAGTAAGAATAACATAAAAATGTATTATATATTATAAAAAGGAAATTCTTGGCAATTATGTTAATATAATATACTATGTTAATAAACTAATAAAATGAATTTGTTAATATTTGATGAATTTTTAAATTTAACACATTATTGACATTATTTTTCTTTATAGATCCATGTTTATATATTATGAGATTTGCAAATAAGCTGGAGTTTGGTGAAAAAACTCACGAAGTATCAATGACGGCTTTACGAGTAGTTCAAAGAATGAAAAGGGATAGTATTCATAGCGGACGTAGACCATCAGGATTATGTGGCGCTGGTATTAGAAAAGTTTCATTTATTTGTAATCTAAATTTTATTTAATTTTAATATAAATACTTAAGTTTTAATTAATAGATTTTAAAATTTTGCATATGATGCTTGCATTAACGTTTGTTACAAATTCACCTAAACACTTAAAAAAATTTAAAATTGTATTATTAAATATAATTAAAAAAAAAGATCATTGAAATTAAATCGATATTAAACAAATATTGCGATATTTCTTTTACATTAGCTTTGCTGATGGCTGCTCGATTACACGAGTTCAATAGGTCCCCGGCGGATATTATTAAAATTGTAAAAGTGCATGAATCGACATTACGCAAGAGGTAAAAAGTATTCAAATAAGTTTTTTTTCTAAATAAACGTAAAAATTGATAACAAATTTTTATATATTAACATCTATAGGCTTATAGAATTTGGTGATACGCCTTCAAGCGCATTGACTCTTGAAGAATTCATGACGGTCGATTTGGAAGAAGAACAGGATCCTCCAGCTTTTAAAGCAGCACGAAAAAAAGACAGAGAACGATTACAAAGGGTATAGAATATTTTTATTTTATAATATATCGTATATCTACATAATTAATTATGCATAATTTGTTGTTTTTTCTTAGTTAAACATAGATACAGAAATAAATGAATTGCAAGCTGAAATTGACAAACAATTAGAAGAACACAGATTAGGAAAAATAAAAAAGCGCAAAGATGGTAATTGTAATAATAATTAAAAAATTGATGAATTATTATATTGTTTTTATTATAGAAAAAAAACCATAAAATATTAATTTCCAGCTGCTTCTATAGAAAGAGCAGATACTGATAGATTTATAAGGGAAAGTAATTTAGATATAATTAAACATTACGTTGGAAACGATGTAGATGACCCTGACAGTGATTTTCAAGATTCCGAAACGAATAACATAAACGATCGATTAATTACTGGATTAGGCAAGGATTTAATCAGTTTCTTAAATTTTATTATAATGTTATATTATAAAATTTATAATACTCCTAATTGTTTAAAGGGCCTAATATTGCTTCTATGGGATTAATTTCAACAAATGATAGAGAAAATGAAACAAAAGAATCAGTAAACACAAATTTTGAAAATGTAAGTAGAATTAAGTTTAATCAAAACAACTGTTATTCATTAATGTTTTCTGCTTAAGGATACTGGAGAGATTGATGTTGCTGATTTAGATGACGAAGAGTTAGATAGTTATATTATGTCAGAAAAAGAAGCACAATTCAAACACAATTTATGGAATAAAGTGAATGCTGAGTATTTAAATCAGCAAAAAGAAAAAGAAGAAAGACGACAGAAAGAAAAAGAAGAAGGTAAACCTGAGAAGAAACGACGGCGGACTACTAAACGTAATAAAAATCAAGTACCTGCAAATACTGCAGGTAATGTTATAATATTTACTACAAATTCTATAATATTAATTTTTTATCAATTGTTAGAGTTTATTATGTTCATTTTATAATTTTATTAGGCGAAGCAATTGAAAAAATGTTGCAAGAGAAGAAAATATCATCGAAAATAAATTATGAAGTACTGAAAAGTTTAAACGTTAGTTTAAATAATTCAACCAAAGAACAACAAAAGATCGAAGAGCCAGTTCAATCACCGAAGAAAGAAATGAATAATTCGTCAAGTTCTAATAAAATGTTAGTATATAATATTTTCTGTTATTTTTTTTATTCTCTACAAGAAACATATCTCTATAATAAATATCAATGTTTATATTTGTAGATCTAATATTTCTAACTCATCAAAAATCAAAGATAAGCCAATCACACCAGTAGTAAAGAAACCTCATGTAGTTAAACCTCAAATTCAAAAAACAAAAAAAGAAGTGCAAATGCCAGTTGAAATAGAAACTAATATAACCGAATCTATGCTTCCAAAAATGGATACCTCTTGTGATATGGGTAAGTTATTAATTTCCACTCATGTAAAATTTCTTTTGCTTGATTAAACTAATTATACTTCTCTTTACAAAATAGATGAGACCGATGATTATGTTGATGAGGATGTTGAAGCTGATCCCACAGAAATGACTGTTGGAGAAATGCTTGGACATCATGGATCAGAAGATGAGAATGACTTTGGATATGGATATGATGAAGAAGATTATTAATTATATTTACTGAGCTAATATTAAGATCCTAAAGATGAGTTTAACGTTTATGAAATCATTATTTATTTATTAGAATACCATTTACTAAGATTCAGTAAAAAGACTGTGGTATACAATGTAAAATAAAGCATTTACTATTCTTAATTTATAATTCTGTGAATTCTTTATTTAATTGCAAAAGCATTATAATAATAAAATGATATAACAGTTGAGGTCCAACCTCTTGAAGGCGTCATTCAAACGCACGCGGTATGGAAAAATTAACTGCGTCGCACTACATTTATGAAAAAAAATTTATCTCTATAATACCTTTTTCTATGTTACTTAATACTTTGGAGTTAATCGTAAATTAAACTTTGCAGTTTACTTCATGGTATACTTATACTTAATATTTTCCTTACACGCATATTGGAGATACATAGTATCAAAGTAATAATAAACAAGATAGGTTAAAATCTCTCCTTGTGAGTAGGAGAAAGATCATCATATTACATAAACTATAATATTAGATATTGTATATAACATAAAATATTCAATTAATACTTACCGCAAAATATAATAATGAAAATTTTATTGATAGATGGCGTTAATAATACGATGTATTGAAAGACGTGGTGGTGGTCTATCATTTATTATATTATAGTATTGTTCAATTCGAAACAAGCATATGACGTAGTAATTCAAAGTGTTGTGATAGAAGTATAGGAGTATGATTTTGAATTATTTTTAATTTTCGTATTAGACGGTTTAGTAAAGGCTTATAAACGTAATTTATCAAATATATATACTTGATTAAACAGTCACAGAATACATTCTCATATTTGAATTATGTAAAAAATCAGATTTATGCAGTGATTTAAGATTTATATACTGTTTCATAAAATATTTATCATTTAATATATGATCAGTAGAATAATTTTATTTATTTTTTCACAATTAACAATTGTTTTGATTATAGTTGGAAAAGGTCTTATCCACATTAAATAATGATATATGTATACATTCAAGTATAATATTGAGGAAGAACATGACAAAATACATATGATAAGTTTAATTTATAATTTCTGTATTTATTTTAGAACTTAAGCTGTTGAATATAGATTAAATATGGCAAGCACTTCTTCCGACCAAAGTACAATTGCCAAAAAAACATGGGAAATGTCAAATAATATTGAAACAATTAGCACTGTTGATGAGATTTATAGGTATGATCGTAAAGAACAACAAGATATATTAGCTGCAAAACCATGGGAAAAGGAGTATGTTATTTTTTAAATATTTGTATCAATATTAAGATGTATTTTTATGATCTCATTTCCAATCACACATTCTTGATCATATTTCAGTCCTCATTTTTTCAAAGATATAAAAATCTCTGCATTAGCGTTATTAAAAATGGTTATGCATGCTCGTTCTGGAGGAACTTTAGAAGTAATGGGTCTTTTGCTTGGAAAAGTTGCAGCAAATACAATGATTGTTATGGATTCTTTTGCATTACCTGTAGAAGGCACAGAAACAAGAGTTAACGCTCAAGCACAGGCTTATGAATATATGACAGCATATATAGAAGCAGCTAAACAAGTACTTCTTAATTATTACAGATATAACATGTAACAACTGCCTATAATATAATATTTATCTTCCAATTTATTAAGGTTGGAAGACAAGAAAATGCTATTGGATGGTACCATAGTCATCCTGGCTATGGATGTTGGTTATCGGGTATTGATGTATCTACACAAATGCTCAATCAAAATTTTCAGGAACCATTTGTTGCTATTGTAATTGATCCTGTGAGAACAATATCTGCTGGCAAAGTTTGTTTGGGTGCATTTAGAACATATCCAAAGGTGGTATATATTTACTAATATTTATAATACATAAAAGAAATAATAAATAATGAAAAAAATATTTAATATAAAAAGGGATATAAACCAGCAAATGAAGAACCATCTGAGTATCAAACAATACCATTAAATAAGATTGAAGATTTTGGAGTTCACTGCAAACAATATTATTCTTTAGAAGTTTCTTATTTTAAATCATCATTAGATAGAAGATTATTAGATTCTTTGTGGAATAAATATTGGGTGAATACTTTAAGTTCCTCTAGTCTTCTAACAAATGCTGATTACACTACTGGGCAAATATTTGATTTATCGGATAAACTTGAGCAGTCAGAGGTTGCACTTGGAAGAGGATTTATTTTGGGTGGAACGGATCCTCATGATCGCAGTACTGTAGAAAAATTAATGAAAGCAACAAGAGACAGTTGTAAGACTACTATTGAAATTATTCATGGATTAATGGCACAAATAATCAAGGACAGATTATTTAATCAAGTTGGGTGTAATCCTATTGAATCTCAGCAACAGTAAAACGTATATATAATGTGTAATAATTACAATAAAAAGAATGATTATAATCTATATAAGTTGTAATTAATATAAGGAACATTTTTGATTAAAATATAATAAAAAAAATAAGTTTTTGTCTTTATATTTTTACCATGATCATAATTATCTTAATATACATTTTGAAATTATTCTTGCATAAGATAGTCAGCAAAAATTGTAATCTAAAAATAAGTGAAATAACTAAATAACTATTAATACAATATTTTTCAAAGAGTAGTGGAATAAAAATACATTTTATTTTCACACCTTGAGTCTCTAGAAAGTATATATACAGCATCTTTATCATTATTCAATATCCTCACAGTTGATTTATATATATTTATATTTATAAAACTAATATAATATTGAGAACAAGTAGGCAGAGTACATCCCACTGAAGGGCTGACACTGTGTCACAGACTTTAGGACAAGGCCACTCAGAAACACACCCACCTGTTCTAGAATTATACACCGCATTCATAGCGCACAACATATAAGGGACGGAGCTAAAATGCATACAGTTATACTGATAATATACTTTTACTAGTATGTTATGATAATTATGCTTTAAAAGAAATTTAGGAAAAAGAAATAGTAAAAGAACATTTTGTTAACTTAGTTATTCAAAGTACTAGACGTTTTATAATACTAAAATTAATTGTGCTTAAAGATCTACATGTTCATACAATACTATTAGAATAAGGTAAATTAAATACAATTAAGTACAACTGTATCGTAACTTCATTTACATAAAATCTTGAAAAAGGTGAATACTTGCAAGTAAGATTTGCTATTGCTACTTTTTACGCAATTTATTGTGTACTGTTTCGCATGATTTAGACGCACATTCATCATCAAATATTTGCTTCATATAGAAAAAAATAACACGTATAAAAAGATATGAATTTTTGTTTCAAAGGGTTCAATTCACTCATACAATTTTCAAATCCATTTAATTAAGATTAAGAATTAAATCTTTTAACTTCTCTTAAATTGAATCTTACACATTTTTACATAGTTAAATAAGTCCTATAATAAAAGGAATGTAAAAATACTTTTTCATATCATAATTTTTACTCTATTTTTAGTTAGTTCACAAAGAATATTTAAATATATGTTTTTTTTCAGAAATTATGTATTACAAAACGATGTTTATCAATAATAATAATTTTAGATTTTGTGCATGATTCTTAAATCATTTGAAGTTTTATGTGAATTTAATTTTTTTATGAAAAGAAATTTGTTAATAATTTTAAGTGATTTAATAAATAAACATGTATATATAAAATAATTTGACAACCAGAATTCAGCCCTCCAATGATATCATATACTCCAAATACATTCAAAACAGTATAAACACCACCCATAACAGACGTAAATATGGGGTATAGTAAACGTACACGCTACATGTATATGTATTTATGTGTAACCTCCTTCTCACTTAAAAAAACTTTTCGTGAAAGAAGCAATGTTCCTCTATAAATTGTTGACATGTCAATTGTATCATAAACATATGTAGTAAAGAACCCCATTTTACATTCCTCGTAATAAGAATTTAATTACTTCTATGTTACTGTAATTATTTAATTATTTACAAGGCAATCGCGTCCGTTTATTACTTACAAATATAGTAGAAAAGATCAATTATTACAACGAGATTTAAGTGCTTGTCATTTATAATCGGGCAGCAACATTTTTAGGGGCAAACACCTTTTATCAGTATTATTAAGTGAGTTTAATAGTTTCTCTTATGTATCCTTTTTTTCGTATGCATTTTTTATTTTAATTATCCTATACGAGAAATTATACGCTAAATCAGAAGCTGTAAGATTAGAAATCCAACAGATCAAATAACAGTGTTGCATGTAATATTGTTCTATCTGTCTATTATTCAGTTAGAGAAAATATTTACACATCTCACAATACATGCAGCATAGTACAAGAGAAATTTTACATTCCTTTCTTTCTTTTTTTGACATTTAATAATTTCATTATAATAATAAATTTTACTATTTTTGAAAGACTTCAAAATAAATATCATACCATCTGCTCAACAAGCACCAATTTAAATCAATTATAAAACTATTTTATAATAGTTAAAAAATTATTTTATAATGCAAGTAACCAATTTATTAATAATACTTGTTTTAAAAATACTAAAAATGGTTGTTTATTGTATAAATTTTTAAATATTTAAAAGATATTTTATTATGTTATTATAACCAACAGTGTAAAATCAGTTACATTGTAAAAACAATTTATACATAAGCATATTTGCAAAAATCATACAAGAAATTACGTCCTCAGCTTTCTATAAATATAAAATATGGCTTGTGAGCAGATGAAAAATTTGCAGCTGTATGTTTAAAAAAATTGTAATTCATCATAAATTTGAATCTTATTAGATTCAATGATTATTTCTGACGAATTATTAGATTAATCAATCGATAAACGTTTCTGCCAAACGTGTCATTTTACCAATATATTTTCATTTTATCTGATGAAAAGATGAAATTGGGTTTCAGTCTATTTAAGACTCAATTAATTATTTAGACAGGCATATGTACAATTGTCTTCCTTAATATATCTTGTCACTGCAATGTTAGGGAAGGAAAATTATTTACTTCCGTTTGTTCCAAAACTGGTCCTGTCGGTCCAGTGTAAGATATACGTAATCTCATTCTTAGAGGTACCTAAGTTAGGAAGATATATGGATGATCAATAATAAAGCAAAACATATCTGTAAAATTTTTTAAATAGAATACTGTCATACGAACTTACTTTGTTGATATTTGTAACTTTCAATACTTGAGTAACTTGTCCAGAAGGAGGAATGACTGTGCTTGATGGTGACAACATTTGTAGTTGGAATGTCTAAATAATAATACATGAAAAGTAATCCCCATGATTCTTTATATTTAATAACTGTAACACGAAATTGACTATTACCTTAGGAACTGCTGCTTGAAACAGAAAATCAGTCAGTATAGCACTTCCAGAATTTTGCGCTGACATATTAATAATTAATAAATCAGCAATGTCTGGTGGTCTTTCCAATTTGAAGGTTATTTTAAGTCCTGCTTTATCCAATACAGTCATAGAAAGTGTATCTAGAGTTATAAAATAAAATGAGATTTGTATAGTATTGGCAGTAAGAAATAAATATTTGATTAAGTTGCACAAACCATTTTGAATCGATGATGAATTAAGCAAACCATCCACTAAAAAGTTTGTTGTGTTAGTGGGACTAAATATTTGTAATGGCGTTTGTGCCTGTGGCAGTGTAGATGTAGATGTAGGTGCACTTAAATCCAAACTACCAAGTAGATCCAAAAGATCATTATTGTTTACTGTATTTGTTGAATTAGAAGGTGGACTTTTATTTGATACAGAAGATGTCATTCCTAAGTCGGTGGTTCCCAGCAAATCTAGAAGTGCACTCTAGAAAAATATAAAAAACATTGAACTCTGTTAATTAAATATAAAAAAATTTCACATATTTTGCTGTGCAGGTTATTTAATTCAAATTATAATTTTTATAAACTGTTCGATACAAACTTACTGAATCAGATGGTGGAGTACTCGCTTCCAAAACTGAAGATTTATCTTCTTCTGGTTCTGGTTCACCATTTACCATACCAATAATTCCATTAGCTTGTGGTCTAGCAGTTTCCATAGGAGGCATTCTTTCAAGTAATGCAGGTCGTAGATGATCATATTTTCTGAACAACTGTGAAAATTCGATACCTCGTTGTTGCAATTCTATATGTAAATTGCTTCCAAATGTATCAATTATTTGACGAATTTTTCTGAAATATATATAAGACTTATGTAAATAATTATTTAAGGAAAATGAATGCAAAAAATAATATAATAGTATCAGTAATAATTAGATTTTTCAGCAATACTTACTCATTACCCTTCTGAAATCTTGTGCTAAGTTTTGTAAGAGATAATAATGTATATTGTTTCGTGACCACTGTATTTTGTGGACTCCAGAGTAACCTTTGATAAACATCAATAACTTCATCTTCTGTTAACTAATAATAAAAGAAAAAGATATACATATATTAATTATTTAATACTTTTTAGCTATCTTAATTTTATCATAAAAAATGGAGAATAAGTATATACAGATATACATAGTGTCTAACATACGTACATTGACAGGAGTATCTATATCTTCTGATGGTGGTCCATATAGTAATAAATCACCATATTCACCAATACACCATGTTGCTACTTGAGCCAAAGGTTGCTTATCGGATGTATCTTTTTCCAGTGCTCTCCACAATGCACTGACAGCATAGCTTTGCTGTGATTGGGTTTCTGAAATTAACTGAATGGTGCATGCTACTACATCATCTCGAACATAATTACCAGCCTAGAAACAAGAAAATTACAATGATGAAGATTGAAAATAACTATAAATAGTGAAATATATGTAAAATTAATGAAATAAATTTCATACAGCAACAAGAACTTTGAATAATGTTTCAAGATGCCAACGTTTATTTGGCGCAAATCTTTCAGCAGACATTACTATGTTACTACTACATTGCGCTTTAAATTCTGGATCAGCACGTTCCAAAAAAAGTAATAACTCTTTCATCATGTTCCTAATATTGTTTGAATTTACAAGTGCAAAACTAAGCTCCATAGCTCGTCTTCTAATCGATACATCCGGGTCTTTTAAACACTCCTGAGAAACAAAAAATGAAAGAAATATTTAGCAATATAATAATATCAAATATAAAGATATGAAATAACATGATAAACATTACCAGGATTGTTGAGCGATGTCTTTGTACTGCACTTGTATCTACATAAACCGTTTTTAATAACGTATTCAAAGCAACATATCGGATGTTCTTATCGTTATTTAATAAAAATCGACCTAATATATTCACTGCTAACACTCTCAATCCACTTTCAGATTTTATATCCATAATAGATAATACAGTTTCATATAATATAGTGTTTCCAACATTTTTGCTAGTTTCTGTATTAGTTGCAACTTGTGCAAGTATATCGTTCATTGCTTCGGATGCATCTATATCATTACGTCCCAAAATTCGAAGGAGACGTAATATTTTTACTTGAAGGAACGGGTCAGATACTCCAGATACATCATGTTCTGGAGAATATCCAGCTAGTATCAAATTTTTTAAGATCCTCACAAGATTTGGCACAATCTGAAATAATAATTTTATTTTTATTGAATAATATATTATTTACACAATTTTACGTAAACAAAGTATAACCAAGAAATCTGTAAACATATACCAATAAACAAATTATAATAGAATGACAATGCATAGTTCCATTAAAAACTTTTATGAAGTTATCAAAAAGCAATATTTAATTCTAGATACAAAAATAAAGATATATATTATTATATTTAAGAAACAGATATAAGCTGCTAAGAAAGATCACAAAGTAACATCAATTATATTGTATTATTTGTGCACAAACAGATACATCTTAACATCCATAATATAACTAATATAACTAAAAAGATATTCAATAATTGTGCTTCATATAATTAAAATACATTCTTATACAAACATATGTTCAATAAAAAAGTAAAATATTAAAATGTTATTTATAAAAATTCAATTAATATTAAATATGCATTTATTGAAAGTGTTTCATGTTATATGTACTATAATTTTAAAATACATGCACGTGTTTTCATATTTCATTATTTTATATTGATTTTATATTAGTAAATCATTTAATATAAATGATCAAGTATCTTCAATAAAAATTACATAGAATAAAAGATAAAGATGATATCCACAATAAGCATAACATGCAAAAATATAAAAAATGCTCGTATGCTTTTTACCTCTCGATGGCCGCATTCCTAAAGAAGATAAAACCATACTTATATTATGAATATCACTATAAGCAAAGAATTATTAAAAAATATCATTTATTTAAGATTATTAATCACATTTGAAGCTTTTTTATGAAATTTTTGATATATATTAAGACATTTGTGTTTTATCAACAGATATATTTATGTCCTTTGTCATAGCACTGTTATTAATAAAATATAGATAAAATTATAGACTACACATTCTTTTTGATAATCTTTTTTAGTAAATGTTCAATTTGCTTCAATATAAAAATTTTTACTAGGAGTATGAGTTCAATGCTCTGGTTAACTGATAATGCTACTACGATCTAGCTTGCAGCTATTAGACTAGCAGACTAGATATGACAACATTAAAAAAACTTAAATTGTATTAAAAAAATAATGTATAATGTTCTTTGATGCAATGACAAAATGTTTGTAATACTAGTCACAAACAACTAAGTATTTTACTAGTTTTGATGTAGTATCCCTCTATCACTTATTAAAACATGTAAAATTTACCTTTTTAAAATGATTCAATGTATCAACGCTGTTTTCACACATTTCTGTAATAAGTGTGACACCTGTAATTAATACACCATGGTTTTTCTCTGTAATTAAACTACGAGTAGCAGGTAGAAACATTTCCATTAACTCTGGTACACGTCTAATAATTCTGAATGCACAAAGCGCTGCTTTTTTCCGAATATATGCATTTGCTGACTTCATTAGCCTTTCAACTTCAGATGCCAAATCCCTTGCCATTTCTGGTGATGCAATTGCACCCAAAGTACATAATGCCAAACCAATAACAAATTGTGTGGAGCTATTTAAATCACTGCAAAAGGAATTAAATGTTTAAAATATTAAGATACCCTATTATACATACCTTTAAAAAATATTAAAATAATTTTAGCGAATTATTACTTTTTTAAACAATTTGTAATTAAAAGATGAACATCTTGTCGTTCATCTAGCAGTAACATTGCACCTAAGTAACCAATTCGTTTGTCTGTGAACCTTGGGGATGCAATAAGTTTTAGACATTCTAGTTGACCAAAATGAGCTGGATATCTACAAAATTAATTCAAATTTTATTTCTAATAAAAGAAAGAATATTAAATATACATTGTTGAACTTATTAATGAATATAAAGAGAACATTTAATACAAACCCAAGCATATGAATATATAAAAGTTTCGCAATATTGCGACATCTCCATACACTATCTTCTTCTCTGAATGTTGAACGAATATAAGCACATTCCTTGTTAACAACTGTCCTTTCTTCTGCTGCAGTTCTAGCAGCTCTTATTTGTCTGATGAGATCCCTCAATCGAGTTGGTGCAGGCATTCTAACTGTTGAGACTTTTAAATTATAACATGTTATCAAGTTTAATGTTAGTAGGATTTAATGAGTTAAATGCTCAAGTTATGAATAATAATCACAAAAAATTATTTTGTATGTGAAATACAAGCAATGATATGGAGCAATATTTAATTCTACAGGAGGAAATTATATAATAGTAAAGTTTTATAACAATGATATTTTTTTTAAATTATTTATGTTCTATTCTTATATCACCCCATTTTTTTCAAAGAACATGATAAATATTTCAATGTTACTTATTATTTATCGAAAAATTAAATTATATTCGTTACTAAAGATAATCAATTCAAATTAAATCAATGAAATTAATTATGATACCTATTTAATTAGAGTTTTAAGTTAATATTATAAAAACATGAGATATTTTTTAAGTTTGAACATGTAATATATAGAATTAATAATAAGTATATAAATTACAAAATACTATAAGAACTAATACAAGTATTTATCATATATTTATTATAAATAAATATTGCACTCTCTTACCTCTTTCTACTGCTTCATTAAATGCTTGTTTTATGGAGGCCATATTAAAGGCTGGGTTAAACCTGCAATATACACACCCATGCTATTTACACACACAAACCATTTACATACCATTTTGTTTGTTGTGCAATGACACTCATGATACGATTCCAATTATTCTATACTTGCTTCAAATGAACAATGTCTTTTTTCAAGCAATATTACAAAAGACTATTGAAATAACATATTTTCTATCATTGCAATAACAAATTGTTCTTTTAATTAAAACTTAAGAATAACTGTATTAAAATTAGTATAGTATTAGAAAAAGATCTAAAAGATTAGCAGTAATTTACATTTAATAACATTTTCATATCTTTTCATTATATAAGGGGATACTGTTATGTATATTTAACTTAATGTTAGAAAATATATATTACCCGTGTTCTGAAGCATTCATGGTTCTCAATGATGTTCTCAATGATGTTTTCAAATGTATATGACGAACTTCAGTAATATAAATGAAGTATAGATGAGTATGGAACACAGAGTTTCCTTCCTATTGAGAAAAGGTCACGTAATATTATGGACAGTTGTAAAATATTATTTGCAAAAACTTTAAACAACTACAAATATAAAATAAATAAAAATAAGTTGATGTTCTCTATCTTTCTTCTTGAAAAATTTTTAATCGTTAATTTAATAAAACCATCATTATATAAAAATAGTACAAAATGAAAAATATATTAAAATTATAATATAACAATATACAACATAAGAACCAATTAAAATTGTATTTACATATCATACAATATAAAAAGTAAACATATATATTGTTTTTGTATACATTATAATTGCTTAATTATCTTTCACAAAGGGGATAAATAAAAGTAATTATGAGCAATATTATTTGGAAAGTATTATATCTTGAAACAAATACAAATATATTATTTGTATTATAATTTTAGTTTATCAGTAATTTGGTACATACAATAAAAGCTTGAAAGTTTGTATATAAAAGATGAAAACAAATACAATATACAGGTTCTTTGTTGAATAGAGAACATAAACTTAATATTTTATTTTAAACGCGTTATAAAACGTGCATATGAATACAAAATAACCGGTTTCGCTGGCGAAATCTAAGTAGTCGATCAGAAGAGTGCAATGCATGCAATGGATATTACCTAGTTTTTGAATGTCATTCGACCAGAAATTCACGTGCTATAAAAACGCGTCGCGGTCGTACGCTCGTACAACTCGACAGCATATTGTAAAACGTGTAAACCGGTTATATAAAAGATCGTTCGCACTGAAGGGCATCGAACCAAGGGTTAGTTTTCTAGCTGTCAAACAGTACCAGTCAAGGACGTCGTTTTCAGGAAACTTGAGATCCGGAAATATCTAAACGACGTTTCACGGCGTACGTATGAGACGACACGAAGACGCCGTCGAATCTATCGTCGTCGTATCGCCCACCTTTTACACGTAACGTCGTATGACAAATACGGCGAGATATGCCTCGCCTCCTAGGGCGCGAGTTGTGCGCCCTCACTCACTTCTGCATAGTCTCTATTCTGCACCTGGTATATCGGCCTGTATCGGTTTACATATACGGTTTGCATTCCGAGTATTTCGCTCCTAATTTGACTTTATATCGTTGACAATACGTACCGTACGAAACGTTTGATTCACAAACAGGGGTTAATCAACTGGGAAAAAACCATGGACATAGTTAAACGTCCACAGTCGTTTAGCCTATCACACGACAAACACTCTTCACGATGGTCCGCGGTATTCGCACACCAAAAATCAAAATGGCTACCCATTTTCACTGACGTTGTTCCTGATAATACCGTGGCTTTTTGGTTAATGTTATCGTGACCATTTTCTACAATATACATTCCTTATGATTGAAACATCAGTGAACGGATATAACAATTATTCTTTTCCTAAATTCCAATTGTTTCATTATACTTGTACCGTTAATTCCAACTCTCTTATTTACACTTTTGCTCAACGTAGTGAATAAAAATGATGTTCATTTCTAAAGCGCGAAATTTGTACTGTTTTGTTCAATCGAAATTTTATGATCCATTTTTCTCTCTATGTTCCGATAAGATGTCTTTATTGAGAATTTTAGTGATGCGTATTTTCTCATTGAAAATAGAATTTTTCTTTCTCTCTCCCTCTCTTACTCTTATGATGAAATATTAATATATAATTTGAGCGTCATTGCACAATTTGTATTAAAAATAATGAAATTGTGACATACATATGTATATCTACAATATGTTAGCATGTCTAATATAGAAATACTTATTTGGTACAAATTGCTATTAGATATTCATTAAATTAAATTACATAATTTTTTGTTATTTCATTTGTATCAAATAAATTTTTCAATGAAATATAATTTTGTGATATTTCTCATAAAAGTAATTCTAATAATATAATTATATACACTTTTAATGTTATGAAATAATTTATATCACATGCTTGTTACAAATAAACATTTATTATATATATAAATAGTTTAAAGTGATAAATAGATATGTGATTATACATAATTTATATATATCTAGAACTAATTTTTGTATGAGATGTTAGAGATAATAAAGTCGTCACCTTCTATTCAATTCTGGTGGTAAAACACTCCAATCTTCAGATTCGTAATATGTCCACATGGTGCACTAGAAGATTATCACAAACATTTAATACTGAAATTATAAATCGTATATTGTCTAGTATACAACTGAAGTAACAGTTTTGAAGACTTTTTATCACCAATATGACAGAAGGGGAAATAAGGTGTTAGCATTATCTCTTATCTCAACTACCTTGATATCAGTAATACAGATCAGTTAACAGAGTAATTGGGAAATTCATTAATTATACTAAATAAAGAATAAAAACTACTAAAATATCAATTGGTAATAATTATCATGTAACAATTGATAATAAAGCTGATATTAAAGTAGATTAAAAAGCAATGAATTAAATAATAATAAATAAAATGAAAAAGAGCTACCTTTTACAAAGTAAAAAGAGATATTAATGTTCTGTTATCGTAAATATAAATTGACAGAGTAAGTAATTCAAATAGTACAGATTACAAAACAAAGTTTATTAGTAAAAATGTAGTTTCTAATGTAAATGTACAGAGTTTTTACATTAAAATACTGTTCATATATTAACTTATATGAAACAAATCAGGAATGTCTTGTTAGGACAGACAATTGTCATTCTGATTACGAGGGGGCCGAACGTCATTGTTTCTCTTGACACAATCCACGAGCCAGTGAATTCCTTCATCTATGCCATCCCTTTTGTATTGTATAAATAATTATATGATATAATTGTTTTAAATAACTCATAAATTTCATAACATGCCCATCTTATCAATATAACATATTCAAAATTATATAGTATAATTTGATTGATAATTTATTATTTACATTAAAAATGTTTTATATCTTCATTAAATCTTATGTAATTATATGTATAAAAATAATATTTAATCTCAAATACTATTGATTAAGAGGTTAAAAAATAATTACTATTTTAATTGTAATTTTAGTAATTCATTACAGAAATAAACAATTTACAACTAAAATAGAAAATTGGCATGATATCATGTTATGAAGTATTTTTTTTACTTAACATAAAATTTGTTGCATTCAACTTAAAATAATTATTCTTTTTAAGCAATTTTCTTTGTAATTCATATTTTATTCATTTATCAATTAGTCATTTATATCATTACACTAGAAACTTAAAACAATTATATGTAACTCATAAAATCATATTAATATAAATAAGTACATAATATAATTTAATTTCAATAAAAGGAAACAAAATTAAAATAAATAAGTCTAAAAATTTACATACCCATTCAAAGCAGAAACAGGCATCACCATACAATCTCTCCTACCTATTAGGTGTGCATTTTGATTAAAAATTGGTTTTACTTCTCTAACACCCATACAATCAGGCACATCCTGCTTATTAGCTAGGACTAAAAGTGGTACACCTATTAAATGTTCTGACGATATAACTCTATCTGTAATAAAATATAAATATTTATCCAATAAAAAATATTATAATTCAATGTATATTCTATATTTTTCAAACTTTACCAAAAGTTTCTTTAGATTCAGGTATCTTTTCTCGATCTGATGAATCAACTATGTAAATGACAGCATGTGATTCTGCATAATACTATAAAACATAAAATATATATAATTTCTTGCAATAGAATAAATAGGTATATATCAAATTATTAATTACCTTATCCCACAGTGATCGAAGTTCCTCTTGTCCACCAAGATCCCAGAAGTTAAAACGAACACCAGCTATATCTATTTTTCCAATATTTAAACCAACGGTTGTTGTAATTTTGCAAGGATTCATACCTTTGTAATTCTTTGTAAATTTTGTTTTCGCCGCCTCTAAATATGTCTATGGATTCAAAAACTATTTAAAAACGAATTTGTTTACTTAACCACAATTACACAGCTTTTTAATTCCTCACCGTTTTCCCTGCATTATCGAGGCCTAATATTAATATAAAATATTCATCTTTTTGCACAAGATACTTGTACAATCCATGTAAAAGTGTGTACATTTCAAAGTGCGATTAATTATCA
Organism: Bombus hortorum; assembly: GCA_905332935.1. Classification (NCBI taxonomy): domain Eukaryota; kingdom Metazoa; phylum Arthropoda; class Insecta; order Hymenoptera; family Apidae; genus Bombus; species Bombus hortorum. The sequence continues at coordinate 4,790,620 of HG995198.1, read as the reverse complement.
AAAAATTTATGTTTCATGTTGTTTACATATCATGTTCGAAAAAAATATATATGTATATATGGTCGTCCATGCAGATCATATGTACTATGTATGTATTTTACATATATATAGTATGAAGTCACAATGAGATTAATGGAAATAAATATACTGAAATAATGTACACATTACTAAGTGTATGTGATATAAATTACGCAATATATATGTGTGTATTTTTTACGCACAAACTATATATATTGTAAAATAGATATTTACAATTTTAATTATCTGTTAACATATAACCTGAGAAAATATTATTATTTTATATTACTTCTTATTATATTCGCATTCAAATATTTATGCAATGACTTCATTAACTTTTTATATTCTTATCTTATTTTTTATCTTCAAGTTAAAACTTTACTAGTTCAGTCAAATTAGCCCCCAAATGGCCCAAATTATGCAAAAAATCGTATCTGAAATTTTATTACGCGAATTTGCTAAAATCATATTCAGAAACAGATCCGATACATCTACCACTCAAAATTTCTTGCACAGATTCTATAAACAATCTTCAAAGTTGCTGAAAACAGATTTTTTGCATGTAACAATAAACGTAATAATCGATCCACAAAAAGTTTACAATAAAAGTTGTAGATATTCAAAATATCTATCAAATGAGATATCGAACGTTAGGATTGGTTAACTCGTTGAGCCGTAAGCAAATAAAAACCGTTCAAAAACGCACTTTTTTCAAATGTCAATTATTCATATGAAATTGAATATACGAAGTCGAAACTTTATATAAACGTAGCTTTTATCATCCTTAAAAAGTGTACCATATTTCGTTCCCAAACATTTATTAGTTTTTGCAAAACGCTATTTGTCACATAAAAACACAACTTCATAAAAGTTAATTTTTACAATTTTAAGAAATCACACAGCAAGTGGCAGAGGCTTTCTCCATTCTTGAAGAGTTGTACTATTATGTACAATTCGAAACTAAGCGACTTTTTAATTATAAACTATTCAGAAATAACGCCAAAAATTATGTCATATCATGACTTTGACAAATTCGCAAAGATATTTTCGACATTATATATTGTACTTCTACAATTTTGGATATGTTTGAGTTAAGTTCTGTAGCAAAGCATAAAAGTGCAATGTCAACAAAATCAATAATTCGTGCGTTATTTCAGGTTTTTATATCAAATATTTCATTTTTTATTTTAATCATTGATTTCTTTAATGTTGTATCTTAATAGGTTTTGACGTAGAATGTTCCGCAAAATCGATATGTGTAAAAAAGATATATAGTTCTATTTCTCAGAAAAAAACTGTTTTAACTTTCATGAGTTCTCTATGCATTCTTTTATAAAAAAAAATAATCACATCAAATTATGTTTTCCTTGAAACCACCCAACTTTTATCTAAAATATTTTTCATTAAAATTATTACTTATGTAATAATCGATTTTATATTATTGTTACAATATTATTATAATATAAATAAAATATTTGTATTAATAATAAAAAATTGTTCTAATTAAAGTCATAATAATCTGCAAAATAACACATTTATTCTATGAAAGATACATATATCTTATACAAAAAACATAGATGAATTTTTATTTCATTGCAAAGCTACTTTTCTTTACTGTTCCTCTTTTAGATTAGCAATATTTAAGAAACATTAATGTAGAATAATTAATTAATTAAAGATTTTGTTTCTATAGTAATTTTTCTACCCACTTGTTCTATGCTATGGCTAGTTCTTAGTAGTATGTATTTGGTCCAAATATATTTAATGCAAAGCTTCCATAAGTGTTTTTTTTCAAAACTGTTTTTTCTTGAAGCTATAGCAATTTCCTAAATAGAAATATATAAAAATAAAGTACAAATTACCATTTCATATTTCTAAATAGAATTTCATTTTGACTCCAGTGAAGTATGAACAGTATCTGCTATGATTGTCTAGATGACTGTGTCATTTACATCATGTGTCTGTTATTTTTGTGAGCCGCATAGCTATTGTTGAGTCAATTGTGGCAATTGTTGCTGTGATTAAATGTAGAAGATCCGTGTAGGAGATCAGAAACTGTTACAATTTTTTTAATTTTTATATTTGAACTATTTTTCAAAACTTAATCATTTCTGAGACATTTAAAATCATTGATTTCACTTGGAGATATTTTCTTATTATTGTGTACTATGTAATATGTAATACCAGAGAGGAAATGTAGTACTATATTGTGATAACCGTACCAGACAGATGATGAACAACCACAACTGTGATTATAGTTAGTGGATTACTGACGTCATGACTCATACTTAGTGTTGTATACAAGTTATATACAGTTTTGGAAACTCCCGTAGGAAGAGTAAGATTCTTAGCGAACAGCAAATGTTGTTCAATTTATCCGCAATAAAGCGCTTTAATCAAGTGGTTAGGATTTGTTGTGTAAGGCCAATATGCAAATATAGCCTGGGTTCGTTTACCTCTGTCTCTTTCTCATTCAAGTGTTACTAGTCGCCAGCCAATAGTTGCAATCATAGTAGTCAAATTTTGTTTACGTTTACTGTCTCGTCTCGTTAGGGAGACTATATATGTACTTATTTTAAGTAAACGGTAAAAAATTACGAAAAGTATTTCAGTTTAACCCAGTTGAGTAAACCCAGTGATTTAGTTTATATTCTTTACTTTCAATCACAGTTATTGTTTTCACTGCAGGATGGCGTTAAATGCAAAATCCTAATCACTTGAACTCAGCGTCTGTGGCGGCCGATTTATAAAACACAACTCCCAATGTTAAGACCCTTACCCCATTCACAAGAGTCTCCAGATTTGTGTATACGACCATGCTCATACCCATACTGTAGGCAAATGGAGGTAGGGGGACAACATCCCATAGACGCAACGTCCATAGACGCAACGCGAAGAAACATAAGACAAAATTCATGTGATATAAGCGATTGGGATTAATACGACGTCATATTCTCTCAAGAAAAAAATGTTATGATAACATCTTTATTTACATTGTGAACATATACAGGTACGGTAATTCGAATTTTTGGTAGTGGGAAATGTCAACATTTCAATTCCTTCATAAAGATGCGCTTTTGGGAATTTCATGACAGCGCCATTATGCGGCTAGTGAGAGGATTAAAATATATTAAAATGATGACATCCTCCACCACCAAAATTTCGACGAGTTGCCGAACCTATGTATACATACTTGTGCTGTATAAGATCGTGATGATATTTCTATCCTGCATTGCAGGTCTCATACTGTGAATATAAACATACTCCTTTCAATTCTATCAGAAAATGTCAGCAATGGTAAGTTTCAGATATAAAAGTGATTTTATTGTTTTATTTACTTATTTTATATATTTTTTAATTTTGTCATCTCCTCCTTGCTCAATACTTCGTCAATACCTAGGACTATGAAAGTGATATGCTGTCAATAAGTATGATTCACTTTTTTAATCGTAAAATTTACTTTTTTCATAGAGGATGAAAGCAGTAAGGTGTCCTACTGATGAACTTAGTATTACAAATTGTGCTATAATCAATCCAGATGACTTCCCAGATGATGTCAGGTAAAGGTATCTTATTAATTTATTGATTTATTACCTATAATAAGATTTAATGCTTAAGTGTCTATGTGTGTATATATATATATATATATATATATGAATACATATACAGATTTTGATAAGAGTTTAAACCAATTAAATTGAAATGTAATTTAATTTATCTTTTTATTTGTAATTGTTATATATCAATTATATATAAGATATTAAGTACATATTGATAGATAATTCAAAATTTCAAATTTGTATAAAATAAACAATTTAATTTAATATTATTATAATAAGATGAAAGAATAATACAATTTAATTTAATTTGTAATTTAGAGTTTTAGAGATAAGTTTAACATGATTGTATTTTTTAGGCATATTGAAGTTACCACTGCACCAAATCATCATTTTGTATTTACTGTAAAACGACATCATGAAGTACCTAGGGGAAATGTTGGATTTAGTTTGCCTCAGAGAAAATGGGCCACTCTTTCCCTTAATCAGGAAATTGAAGTGCGACCGTATCATTTTAATCCTACCTCAAGTACAGAATGTTTATGCACTATTGTCTTGGAAGCAGACTTTTTACAAAAAAAATCGTATGTACATTACATGAAAAGTTTAAAAAAAATGGCACCTGTAAGAAAATTTATGATACAATTTATTTTAGGACTACTTTGGAACCATATAACACTGATGAAATGGCTAAAGATTTTTTATTACAATTTTCGGGCCAGGCATTCACCGTGGGTCAACAGCTGGTGTTTCAGTTCAAGGATAAAAAAATGCTCGGTCTTGTAGTTAAAAGTTTGGAAGCTGCTGATTTATCTGCTATAAGTTCTGGACAAAATACAGTACCTAAAAAGACTCAAATGGGACGTTGTTTGGGTGATACTGTTATACAGTTTGAAAAGGCAGAAAATTCAAGCTTAAACCTTGTTGGTAAAGCAAAGGGGAAAGTCGTTCGCCAATCAATTATCAATCCAGATTGGGACTTCCAAAAAATGGGAATTGGTGGTCTAGATAAAGAATTCAGTGCTATTTTTCGGAGAGCATTTGCATCACGAGTTTTTCCACCAGAAATTGTTACTCAATTGGGTTGTAAACATGTGAAAGGAATTTTACTTTATGGCCCACCAGGTACAGGTAAAACGTTAATGGCACGGCAAATAGGGACTATGTTAAATGCTAGAGAACCTAAAATCGTCAATGGCCCTCAGATTTTGGATAAATATGTTGGAGAAAGTGAAGCTAATATTAGACGATTATTTGCTGATGCTGAAGAGGAGGAGAAGAGGGTATGAAGATATTTTCAACCTTCAGTAGGTGTTTTACACAAGTTATTACTAGTATACTAATAAATAAATATTCATTTTTAGCTTGGACCAAATAGTGGATTGCATATAATTATTTTTGACGAAATTGATGCTATTTGTAAATCTCGAGGTAGTGTTGCCGGAAATACAGGGGTTCACGATACCGTTGTAAATCAGCTGCTCGCAAAAATAGATGGCGTAGAGCAGCTAAATAATATTCTTGTTATTGGTATGACTAACAGAAGAGATATGATTGATGAAGCTTTATTACGACCCGGTAGATTAGAGGTATTCTTCTTAGTATCAAATATGCTTTAAAAATAATGTTCCAAAGACCATTTACTTAATTATGGAAAATTTGTATACATACAGGTACAAATGGAAATTAGCTTACCGGATGAACATGGAAGATTTCAGATACTTAATATTCACACATCTAGAATGAGAGATTATAAGAAGATATCACCAGATGTTGATTTAAAAGAATTAGCCACATTAACTAAAAATTTCAGTGGTGCAGAATTAGAAGGTCTAGTTAGAGCTGCACAAAGTACTGCTATGAATAGATTAATCAAAGCTTCTAGTAAGGTAGAAGTAGATCCTGCTGCAATGGAAAAACTTATGGTTTCCAGGGCAGATTTTCTTCATGCTTTGGAAAATGATGTTAAACCCGTAAGTAATTTTTAATAAAATTTAAATGTTATTAACAGAAAGCTATAACTTTTATTTATATTTTATTATATATTTTTTATTAATATTTGCATCATTGTCTAATACACTTTATGTTATAGGCATTTGGTACAAGTGCAGAAGCATTAGATCATCTTCTTATACGTGGAATTATTAATTGGGGCAAACCAGTGGCAGAAATTTTGTCTGATGGCAATTTATATATTCAAGAGGCACGCTCTACAGAAGGCTCTGGTCTTGTATCAGTTTTGTTAGAAGGACCGCCGAATAGTGGAAAAACAGCACTTGCTGCTCAAATAGCTAAAAATTCTGATTTCCCATTTGTCAAAGTATGTACACCAGAAGATATGGTTGGTTTTACAGAATCTGCAAAATGTCTTTCAATTCGAAAGGTAAATATAAAATGAATATTTTCTAATTATAATATATTTAATAATATTTGGTATGTATATATATGTTTTTTTTAGATATTTGACGATGCATATCGTTCACAACTTAGTTGCATTTTAGTTGATAATATCGAGCGTCTGTTAGATTATGGTTCCATTGGACCACGATATTCTAATTTGACTTTACAAGCGTTATTAGTTTTACTGAAGAAACAACCACCGCGTGGTCGCAAATTATTAATACTTTGTACTACGAGTCGTAGGTAAAATACTTAATGTTAATATAATGACATTTAAAGATAATAATATAATATATATTTTTATTAATATAATTACCATACTCTTTCTAGACAAGTTTTAGACGATATGGAAATGTTGTCAGCATTTAGTACAACTCTTCATGTACCTAATTTATCTACTCCTGACCATCTCTTAAGTGTTTTAGAGGAAGTGGAACTATTTAGTAAAGATGAAATAGTATCTTTACATGCCAAACTTCTAGGAAAACGGTATGTCTTTGTATTAAAAAATTATCAATATCGAAAGCATGATTTGTATATTTTTCTTTCAGAGTTTTTATTGGTATAAAGAAGTTGCTATGCTTAGTAGACATGGCACGTCAAGTGGAACCAAATTATAGAGTTTCAAAATTCTTATCAAAATTAGAAGAGGAAGGTGGATTGGAATAATAAGTATATAAACTGTAATTATTTGTGTTGAAATGAATTAGATGTGATTTACGGAAAAATGTATAATACGTACGTAACAAAGAAATTTGCATTTACATACATATGAAATATATACCAATCGAAAAGGTTAGGTACAATTGTGTGAGGTATATATATCATAGGAATACTTAAGTAAAGCATTTTAATTATTTATAAATGTTATGCATATGCTTTATGTAAAAATGATGTTTTCTACTATTTTTTTTAATGATTCTGTCAAACATACAGTATTCATAATTTTTTAATTGTATTTTTTTTAAGTACTTGATAACAATTTGCTTTAAAGTTTCAAAATAATTCCGCTAATTTAAAAACATGTAAAATACACAATGTAAAAAGGTAAAAAGGTGCAAATATAATAGTCAAGAAAAATGAAAATTTTCGTTAAGTAATAGTACTATTAAATATGTGAAATAGATTATTGCATAGATTTTTAATTTTTAATTTCTTGTGAAAACTAAAAGTTTATTTTACATTTAACATAATATAGTATATAGTATCATTCACATATAATTTTATTATACATGAAATGGGCACTATGTGTTATATCTGTGCAGAAATGAAATTTACATGTATCTTTGCAAAAGATAAAGAGAAATGCTTCCTTTAGTTTTAATTTGTTATTATAATCTACCATAAAATCAGTTTACTCTACATTCGTAACATGTTTTCTAACAATGTTATAGCAATAAACATAATTGTTTATCTATTATCAAAATTTGTTACATGTATTATAAAAATATATTTGTATGCCTTCACTTGTATGTAATGTATATCCATACAACAATCTGCTATGTATTTATTATTACTTTACAGTTTGCTGTAATTCTAGTTGTAAATGTATGTATGTATGTATGTGCGTTAGTATTGATATTGTAGCATCTACAGTTAATGCCTCTTAAAGATAAACAAAACCATTCCAAGAAATATTTACTTTTTTTGCAATTGATAAGAAATATATGAAGAGGTGAATATTTTCTATTAATTAAAGTTGAAAACTAATTTGATTTTAGATAAATTAACATTTAATTCTGAAATTATCGTGCATGTTATAAATAAATAATTTATTTTGTGTAAGTTATTTAAATAATTTGTTTCATGTTACTTTCTCTATGTAGTGAAAATATATTGAATAATTTCATTTAATTTGACATATGTATTTATATACAGTTAAATTGTCTATAAGAAAATCTGTATATCAATATTAAATATGTTGTTATGCTTGATAAATATGTAATGTGAATCATATCTGTGTTAATATATTGCAATAATAAATTTATTACATATGTAATATGTGTAAGAGTAAAATAAAATCTGATCGAGTATAGTGATTAAAAATGTTATTATCTATCTACATTTTACCTAATTATACATAAAAAATAAAACATAATAATAATCATAATGTCGCTCACTTGATATTACTCTTATTTTGTTTCGATAGTTTGTATACAAATGTGATTATATTACAATTAAAAATTACAAACTATGTAATTACATTAGTGTATATAATTGTGCAATCATTAATTTTTATACTGATCGGTTTTTAAATATGCATACAGTATGTTATAATAATACAGCTTAAATTTTTCATGCAATTTTTCATTGCATTGGGCCTGTATCGCGTTATATTTATTATTTTATTTACAAATTTTACTTCATTTGTATTAATAATTAAAATTATGATGACATCTACTATTTAATTCAAATTATTTACGTTAGAAATATTAAAAATTATATTAAAAGTCAATAGTAACAAATTATATTTGTTATAAAAAGTATTTTATTCAAATTTTATTATAGCATGATAATTAAACATGTTAAAAGATCACTTCATTAATTTTAATAGTTCTTTTTAACCTTTTAGTTACAATTTTGTATTAATATTTGAGGAAAAAAGAAGTTTACAATTGAAAAAAATATTGGGGGACATTATATACTACTGATATATAAAAATAGTACACATATATTTTTGTGTATATGTCCTCTTTTTGTTAAATTTACTACCAGTTTTGTTAATTTTACTTTGCATATTACTAAATTTGAAAAATATAAGTAAAATAATAAATATTCAATCAAAGGTAATTAACAAAGCAGTATCCAAACTTGATGTCATCAATATTCCCTATTTCCCCATAAAGTTATCATACACTTCTTATCTAATACCTCAAATTCTTTAAAGTAACATATACAATAAATTTTACAGTAAACAGTTTTTAACCAGAAAAGCAAGATTTGATTATCACATAAACTTGATATGAACTCCTACTTCTTAATTATTATTTCGTTCATTCTTTATGTAACTAAAAATAATTATAATTCTTTGTTGTTTATAATATGTACAATCATAAAAAGTGTAACTATTTTCCATGTGCTTTCAGTGCTTGGCAGTATTTAGGCACCTTAATTCCATCAAGGAAAGAGAGAAAGAGAATAATTTATGATTTTATTTTTATATAAATTGCGCAGGCGAAATAAGCATATTTAAAATAACATCGATATCGATATCGTTGATCTTCGCTTATTCTAAAAAGAATATTTCTTATTCCTGCAATAAAATTTTTGCAATAATATTTCTTTCTTGAAATAAATAATTCTATTGTGGAAGCGTATTAGATACATAATATATCTAAACGTCGAAATGGTCGTATATCTTTTAACTGTTACATTTACAATTCGTACTTCAAATATATGTATGTAATGTGTTCCTGTACAAAGATTTTATACACGCCAAATTTATCACACCCCATTGGCAATACTTGGTGTAATATTAAAGCATGAATATGGAATATTTAGTACAAAATTTAAAAGTAGACATATAAATCAACAATGTTGTATTTATCCTTAATGATACTCAAGTACGCTTTAATAATATCTATTATAAGTAAATGTGAAACAATCCTCAATATTCTTGTATTATAGAAGAATCGATGTTTTATATTAAGTCATGTTACAAGAATTGCGTTAAGTGTTTATAAGTCATCTCATGATGATAATACTATAATATATATGCAGTCTACAAACACAGATCATATTTTCTAAATAACAATTATATATAAAATATTTTTAACATGTACATATATTGGAGGAAAGTTTCAATGTCGATTTAAAACAATATTTGTGACATATGTTTGATATTAGTCAGCACCAAACATTCTCTTTGTATGCTCGAATAATCTTATCCCCCATTATAACATCGGTCATAAAGTTTTTATATTACAAATAGTTTGTTGATGCATTATATAAATAAACTTGTTTAATAAACAAAAGTTTCTGCTTTCCACTGAAAAGATAAAAACGAGTACAAACTCTTACAATGTCAAAGTTAGTAAAAAAACTCACACATATTTCATTCAGAGTAACACGCTTTTTTTAATTTATAAAATGTGAGAGTAATAGAACAATAGCAAAATGATGATTGTGAAAAGGATACTAAAAATAATTTTATAATTTTCTCTGTGTTGCCTTTTAAATTTTTTATCGCCTAAGTTAATAAAAAAGAAAAGAAAGAAATTGTACAAAAAAGACGTTTAACAACAGATATCCTTAATAATTGTAACTTCATTATGGCACATGAAAGAAAATCACTTTATTTGGATGTCGAGTCATTAACCTCATAATTAATAGATCATAATGAATTATCTACTATGACTATTTAATATTAATATCACAAATGTTTACATTTTCAATTTTTTTGAATTAGTTCAAATTTCATACTCAATTCGAGCTGTAGCTGGGTTGTTATTCTAGCACGGTTCAGCATTTATTAAATTTTCAGTCATCTCCATTGCAGAGAAACTTTGTATCTGACATAGTCAGGAAAATATATAATAAAAGATAAGCATGGCAATGAGTCAAATCACGATGGCTTACAAGACGGAAATTTCTTAACGTTAATACACGAAATTGGTTTGCGCCATCGCCGTTTACTTTGATGTGAATTTGGTTTGCTGTTGTGACTATTCCAAGTAGTTTTTTGGTCTTCACTAATTTTGTCCATTTCTTGAAGCCGTTTTTCTTCTGGACAAAAAAAAAGACAAACTTATTTAGTAGTTGTTTATAAATTTATATTATGAGGGTTAATTTTATTTTTTTTTTTAATGTATATAATATAATAACTATAGTTAATCGTGCAATATACAAAACAAGTCATCATTGCAATAGTTATAATATTACTACACACAGTTTAAAATATGCATGACACATTGCAAAAGCTAATACATAGAACTATTCGAAAACATTGTTGAGTTAAAGATTTCAATTCCATAATTAATTTATATATAACTTTAGATGTTACAAAAGGCATAGGGGCAAAACAGGGTATACACTATATAGAGAGTACCCGTTTTTGTCAGCTCGCAACATCATAGGTAGATATAAGCGTGTCATTGTTACAGAATGGTGCATGTCTTTGATAAGAATACTAGTAGTCGATTTGAAAAAGATTGTTCAGTATTCCGTTTAGAATCTGAAAAGCAAAAGCTGTATTTTATTCAAGTGTTTATGTACTTTTATTATAATTATAATTTGTATAAATATATATTCTCTTTAATGATATTTGTTTTCTAATAATGCATATAAAAAAGATACACAAGTTTTTGACCAACTTTTAATAACAATTTCCTTTGTCTTCAATCTAAAATAATCTATACAAATTATGCAAGACATATCTTAATTTATAAATAAATATGTACAAATACTACGCTAATTCTGTTAAAATACAGTTATAAAACGTTTGTATTGGATAAAATTATTAATTCAACTATAAAATAATATAATTAACAAATCGTTGTATAAATGCTACTTATGAATTGTAATGTATTATACCACAAATATACTAACATCTAATTTGTATATTTCTTATTGGTGTCTTTATACATGCAGGTTTTATCTTACCTTTCTGTTAGTTGTGAGAATACAAATTAATATCAAATATTATCGCAACAAAAATTTAAGCTTTAATACATAAATACAATAACACATAGCACAATGCAAAAAATCTAACTAAAATAAAAAAAGAATAGAAGTACATACCATTTAGCTGATGTTCGGTATAATACGTAGGATTGTCGTCACCTCCGTAATGATACTCCATCAGGTACGGTAGTACGGTCATGCTGTGCCATTTATGTCCTTTAAGAGGAGGTATAGGCACTTCTTCTTGTGTTTTAGGATGCCTGCATATAGTCCATGGGTGTTTTTTAACTTGTTGCAAAGTAAATCTTTTATCTGCGTCTTTTTGCAGCATTCCTTGTATAAGAGATTTTAGTGGCTCTTCTACTTCTTCAGGTATAGTATATTCACCTTTTCCTATATTTTCATATAATTTATAAATATTATCGCCTTGAAAAGGATATTGACCTGTAGTTATATTGTACCTATAAAATATTTATATTCTTATTAAAAAGTGTTTGCTAAATCCCCTTATATTATATTTTATGAAAAATAGAATTCGATTTGTAAATATAACTTATTTTAACTCAACAGGTAAATAAATATAACTTATAGAAAAGTATACTTACAATGTAACTCCACTGCTCCATATATCTACTTTAAAACCAGAAAATGTTTCACAGCCATTTGCAATTTCAGGAGGCTGAAATGCTGGTGATCCTTGTCCCATTTTACATGTATCATCTTCAGAAAACATATCTAATGCCTAATAAAAACGTAAAAAATTGTACAATCTCATCTTTTAGTCTATGATCTATTCTATTGATACAAATTTTAACTTTATTTATTTGTAACACTTGAATTTAAATATTACATTAGTATAATAAAAAGAAAAAATAAGTTAAATATATACCTCTGCAACTCCAAAATCACTAATCTTCAATGTGCCATCTAATGCTAATAATAAATTCCCTGGTTTTATATCTTTATGTACTATCCCTTTGCTGTAGAGGTATTCTAAACCATCCAGTAACTGACAGAAATAGTCATGTGCTTGCCAAATTGGAAGCTTCTTAAGAGGTGTGCTTCCCAACATATCCTGCAAAAAATCTAATAAATAGAAATCTAATTGTTGTTAATTCCATGCAGGTTTTTATTATACATAAATTTTACATAAAATAACAGATTTTAAAGTGTAAAAAACTATTATACTAAATTACAAAAATTATATCATATGGAGTTAATTAGATGAAAATATTAATTTTGTTATATATACTATCTATTGATACTTATTACATTAAAAAATAAATTTTAAAACTATATCTTTTACTCTTATACTGAATATATAAGATAAATCAGTTTTAAATATTGTTATAATATATAGTAAAAAATTTTTCAAATGTTTACAAAAGCATTACAAACATTTAGAAATGTTGAATTAATTATCACACAAATTGCACTAAAACTTCAAACACGATCAAATATCAATTTATAGAGGCATATGCGTATAACACATTCTAAAATAAACCATGTAAGGCTTTTGAACTTTACCTGTAATCCACATACACAAAATTCCATAACTAGGTACATCTTCTCCTTTTCATCATTATATAAAACATCTACAAGGTTAATTACATTCTTATGTTTTAATATCCTTAATAGTCTTATCTCCCTGTTAATGAATGTGAATAAATAGTATTTAGAATTCTAGAAAGTAATCATATATATGTCTTAAAAGATATATATTACTTTTATGTATCAATGTAACCTTCTTTTCTAAGGTGTTGTATAAATTATAAATTATCAGTAAATATTTATGATTTCTAACATTGTGCTTTTTAAATGAACTACATTAAGAATAATAATACACACATAAATTTTTATTTTATTGTATATACTAAAATAATTGTTATAAGTTTTATAATGTTATGTAATGTTATATTAAACTTTTAACGACTCTAATAATGTAAATGTTTACATTACGTGTATTATTCTATTTTGTACATTCATTCTTGTTGGATTAATATGAATATCATAAGAGTAAATATTCCTCTTTCTTTGTGTTTTGTACAAATAATAAACAATAAGATTTAATATAACAGAAATCATGTGGTATCATATCTATAAAAGTCAACAGATTGACTGCATAGTATTGGCAATTAAAAATTGTTTTAATCGATTTTATTTGATGAATAAATAAGATATAAAGGAAGTATTAAAATTTGTTAATCGTACCGTTGAACATTAAGCTCTCCATTTGGGATTCTACGAAGTTTCTTCCTTTTCAAGATTTTCACGGCTCTTCGACAAAGTGTCTCTGAGTCCAACACTTCTTTCACCTTTCCGTAACTACCTTCACCAAGAACATCACCCATAACATATTTACCGATAAATTTACATTTTTTCTTTTTTTCTTCGTATATAATCTGATCTGAATCCACCCTATGGAAGAACATGTTGATCTCATCCAAATCATAGTTCGGATCATCATTGATCCACGTGACTGGCTCGATATCCCGAAATATTTCATTGTTAATTTCATCTTCGTCTGGGTCACATATTGTGATCCTATTGTCCATTTTTCACAATGCTAATTGGACTAAAGTTACTGAAAACCACGCAACTTTAACCTAAAACACGACCGGCACCACCATTGTTGTGAATTACAGCTGTGTGTTCCACCACGGCTTGTGATAATAAAGGACACGATCGTCATCCCAGTTTCGGAACAGCATGTACTTACATACTAACTATACTAGCGCTTAAATTCGAAATATTACTCTCGCATCTGAAAATATACAGTGGCTACAAGAAATATTAACACATGTTCTTATTTTCCAATGAAGCGTTTTTTAATCGAATTCTACATTTTATTTTCATAGTATTAAATTTTCCTAACCATATGAAAATATGTATTATTAAATGGTACGAAATTTTATATACTTGGATTAAATTAATTAGTGTGTAGGTACTATAATCAAGTACTAAATACTGTCAATACTTTTTGTAACCTCTGTACAAGTATGTATATTGAATTGTATTATATTTTGTGTTTATACAAATTTTCTTTCTGCCTATCTATACAGGTATTCTATTCTTTCACTTTAACATATTGACTACCATGCAAATTTTAAATGTATATTTTGTCTTGGGAGCCGTAATAGATTTAAATACATATGTATTTAATTTTATATATATAATTTTTGCAAAATATTTTTAGTATATCTACGCACTTTTGTCTGACATCTAAGTCATTCATATTGTTAAATATTTCTTACTTCATGAAATTTATCTTACTTTAATCATCCCAAAAAATTTAGCAATGAGTTATTGATGACACACTATAGTTGTCAATGTATCAAAGCAAAAGTACTGAAAGATACAAAAAAATTTTAATTTAATGTTAGCAACTTAGACTAGTAAAAAGAAATGTATTGCATAAAGATATATATATCTGTATGTCAGATGTTATATTTATTTAAATATTCTTGTAGTATTCTTATAAATAAATGGATTGATATAACAATTTTTTTAAATTATTTCAATCTATCCTTATAAAATAACGTATATTTTGATAAGAATCAGATAATTTACGCTCCCAAAATCTCATGTGCATAAAAAACTTCTTACTGTGATTTCTTAAGATATTTTATATAAAAATTAAAAATATAGGTTTTAATAGATGAAATAAATTAATTATAGTATGTTATATTATTAATCAGGTACTGCTATGTTACAATATGAAATATATTTCATACATATCTTTTATAGTATAAACAATAGAATAAAACTTTAAAAGTATAATACAAAAAAGTTTTATAGTATAATCAATATGGAGCAATAAAAAAGTCCTTTAATTTATTTTTTGTATTCAAAATTCCATTTACTAATAAATAACATTTATGAAGTTTTATTGGAAAATGAAAACTTGATAGAAATGTTTTTTGCGTTATTTTATATAACTCTGTGTTTTACTTTTTTATCTTTAAATTTATACAAATATATAATAATATGATATGCCCTTTCTACAATTATGTACAGTACATAAAAGTATATCTCTTGATTATTATTGAAACAGGTGTCTGAATTGACAAACTTTCCAGTTGTCACTTCATGATTTTATATAAAAATCATGGAATATATTAAAATATTATACCTTTTAATGAGAGGGACATTTTATATTACACATAGTGAAAAAAAAGATGTATTTTTTGTATGATATTTTGTCAATGATGATGACCAGTCGTAATTAATGCAGGTAAAAGGGAGCCCAATACTAAAACTAATATTTCTTTAATTTTTAGTCCAGAAGAAGACACTGCAACATTTTCGGCAGTTGGTAGATGTGTATAGTTGCCACTATTTCTTGTCATTAGTTCTGGTAAAACATGTACTGTTGCAACATATAGGAATGTACCTGCACTAAATAACATTGCTACTCCAGTTGCATTAACATTACTAAGTGTTTCTTTTCCTTCCTAAAAATATATATAAGTATATCAATTTTACATTAATGTTCTGAGAATATATATTAAGGATTAATTTCATTATTTAATTTTAAAACAATTTACCTTCCCAATACCAAAATATGTTATGAGAGCAAGACAAGGTGCAGCTAAAGAAAATACTAAAAGATGTCTACCAATTTTTTTTCTATCTACTCCCTCATGTAGTAAAAATGATACCAGACCAAATGCAGCAGGTGCCTGTAAAAAATATCTGAGTTATTTATTTAACACTTACTACATATATTTTTAACATTCTTCTTCTTAGATATGGAAAACTATTTAATTTATTTTGTTTACCTTATGTAACATTATTGCTAAAAAAACAATTAATTCTACATCAGCCTGTGATGTAGTTGCAGCAGCTCCTAATGCTACTCCATCAGCTGCTGCATGAACTACAAGACCTAAGGTCGCAGTGACACTCCTTTCTCTTACTCCACTTCTTCTAGCTGAACATTGATCAATCAGTAGCATAAATACAAAACCAAGTATTAAACTAATACCTATTAAGGAGTGAGGATCACCTAAAAAATGGAGATCAAAAATATTAAGTTTTACTGAAATAAAATCAAATTAAATCTAAAAGGATTTCAAGTATTTTAATTGACTGTACATATAGTTTTTCATATAAAACTAAAATACAAAATATGAAAAATATTTCTGTTCATTACAAATATAAATATTAATATCTTATATTATAAAAAAGATGTAAAATATGTATGTTTATCATATATAATAAACTATTTCATTATAAATATTATAGTGAAATACTAACTGTGAACTCCTTGATCACTATTGCTTCCATCAGTAAACAATGCTCTTATACCTTCAGGTATAATCACAGCTAGCGCAGTGCCTACAAGAAGTCCAGCACCAAGTATCGAAACCAGTTGTAATTTATCCTAGAAAGATTAAAGGTTCATGATGTTCATGATCATGGGGTTCTTTGTAGAATCTGTAATCAGTAGTTTAAGTATATGACAATCACAGAAAATGATAGATAAAAAAATTGTTCTTTTCATCTATCGTCAAATGAAAAGGACATTACCTCAGATAAATTCATGACTAATGGCAAGGATCCAGCTATACAGGAACCGACTAACATTACCAGTGAAAGCATCCATAGTATTGTACTTTCTTCCATTTTCTAAGATGTATTTTTTGAATAAATGAAAGATATTTACTTCATCGAATTAATACTTTCCCATTGCCATTTAATATTAAGTTATCAGTTCTATTGTACCTGCTAAAACAATTCAATTTTTTTTCTATAACATTCTAACTAAAATACCATTTCTGACAGCGTTTAACAATCTGTTTTCGTCTACGTAGCAGTTTCGCGGTGAATACTGTGATTATAGCAACGATATAGAAGTGGAGAAGTTAGATGAAAATAGAATATGTCATAATGAAAAGTTTTCATCGAAGATTCATTTCGCTGAAAATATTAATATTTAATATATTTTTGTCATATTTGAGAAATGACTTAAAAGTAAAATGAATGCTTAATGAAAAATCTATTAGTTTATTTAAGAAACAAGCGACAGTTTTTTATATTTCATATATGTAAAGATGTTTTATATGTATGTATACAAACTAAGGATGATACATTCAATGCTCTGTGAACTTAAAAAAAAAGGATCAATGAACTCAAATCTATATATTTCTATTTATTAATTTTCATGAATAATATTTACTTGCATAGATGGCGTATAAGGATTTATCTCAGAACTACGTAAAAAAAGTAAACAAACAATGCATATAATCAATAACTATGGATAATTAATGAACCCTTTTTACAGATATCATTTATTCTATCCTATAAATCGTTTTTGTACGAAACATCGTTCTAGGATTTTTTTTTCGCAATTGATAATAATACTTGATTTCTTCTGATTTTTTAATTTGAATTATTTTACTAGATGGCAGAAGTGTCGATTAGCCGTAGCACCTCTAGCGGAAATATTAATGTACTAAACAGTAAATGATTGGTAACGAGTTGAGCGAGACAAGTGATTAAAAAATGGCATCCGCGACGACGTCGCACAATGAGGTTTCGCAAGAATTTTCTGTCAACAAACTTATTCGTGTCGGTTATTACGAATTGGAAAAGACTATTGGCAAGGGAAATTTTGCCGTTGTTAAAATGGCCACCCACGTTGTGACTAAATCGAAGGTAAGTCCATTGTTAACGCATTTTTCTCACAAACACGAACACCCGTCATTTTGTCGTTATATCTTTGGATAACGGCATGGACATATAAATTATATCATATTTTACGCATCATAAAAGCTTTCTGTGTAATAACAATGTGTCAAAACACGGAGAGAGCTAATAACTTGAAAGAATGTTTCGCGAACCTATGTTACCAACAGATACTATTACATCGATTGAAATATGTTCGTTGGATGTTTTTTCAAATCATTATTAATGATAATAGATTGGATATCATTGAAAAGTAAAAATAAAAATACCGTCAATTAATGTTCATATAGAAATTTATTGATTCGATATGTATTGATTCTATATGATCCTATGCATGTAGTATTTTTTTTTAATTTGCATTCATTCGTCTTGTTTTTCCTCTTTGTATGTTTTCCTGTTTTCATGTAGTAATTAAATCAAATATATTATATTACTATAATTTTATATATTAATTCTCTGGTACTGTAATGCAATTAATTTTTATAATGAAATACGAATTATATAAAAAATACATCTTTTCTTTAATGATCTTTTATGTACTTTGAAAAATTTGTAAACATTTTGTGTTAATAGATGATATATATTACTAATGATCATGTTGTGTTTTAAGTTTTTTAAAATAACAAAATATTAAATTAAACTGAACACATTAGATGTTAATTGTTTGTGATATTTTTTAACAGTTATAAATTTGTAATATGTATATTTCTGTTATAGGTTGCTATCAAAATAATAGATAAAACAAAATTAAATGAAGAAAATCTAGCAAAAATTTTTCGTGAAGTACATATAATGAAACGATTAAGGCATCCACATATTATAAGATTGTACCAAGTAATGGAAACAGAAAAGATGATATATTTAGTTACTGAATATGCTCCAGGAGGAGAAATATTTGATCACCTTGTACGGAATGGAAGAATGCCAGAACCAGAAGCAAGAAGAATTTTTCGTCAAATTGTTCTTGCTGTTCGTTACCTTCATCAACAGAGAGTTGTTCATCGAGATCTTAAGGTCTAAATTGCAAAAAAAAGTATTTTTAAAATATTTCGAAAATTTATGAAAAATTAAAAAAAAATGAAAAAATTGTTGGTATTTGTATATAAAATGACTATGTATATATTATTATTTTAGGCTGAGAATTTACTACTTGATGCAGACAATAATATAAAACTTGCAGACTTTGGATTTAGTAATGAATATACTCCAGGTGTTCCACTTAGCACCTGGTGTGGGTCCCCACCATATGCTGCTCCTGAAATTTTTGAAGGAAAGCACTATGATGGCCCAAGGGCTGATGTATGGGTATGTCATATTATTATTACAATATATAAAATAACAAAATATTCTTATCATTTAAATATTTTATCTGTAATTATAGAGCCTAGGTGTTGTTTTGTATGTGTTGGTTTGTGGTGCATTACCATTTGATGGACCCACAATGCAACTACTACGTTCTGTAGTAATCTCAGGGAAATTCAGAATACCATTTTTTATGTCTGCAGGTAAATGTACAAATTTATATAATTTTAACATATTGTACTCCATTATGTGTTTTAAATATATACATTTGACTAATATATCAATTTTTTGTAGAATGTGAGAAACTGATTAGACATATGTTGGTAGTAGAACCAGAACGACGTTTAAGTATTTCACAAATTTTAGCACACTCTTGGATGGGTGGAGATGGTACAACAGAACCTGAACCAGGAGGGTAATATATAAATACTAATAAAATACGTACAGTAAATATATGAAAAAGATATTTTATTTATTTCAATGTATGTTCTCAGGTGTAATCCTGAAAATGTGCCACCACAATTAAATCAGGTAGTGATAGAAAATATGTTAAGATTACCAGGGCTTAGTCCAGAAACATTGTTAAAAGCAGTTCAAGGAAATGCTTTTGACCATGTGTCAGCAATATATAATCTTCTTGTTGACCGATTAGAACCAACAATGCCTAGTTTACCTAGTATTCAAAGTATACCAGGAGATTATGCTCCTGATGGAGCACATCAGTTAGAAAAGGTAAATATTGCATTTTATTCTGTTATCTAGCAGCATGTATTTCAAAATCATATTCTTCTTCTTTGCTGTTCAAAAGTTTGGTGATACAGAAGCAGAAACAGAAGAAAGAAGTGGATTGCAACTTACACCTGGCACACCTTATCACACAACAAGAAGACACACAGTTGGACCTGGTGATACAGCTCATCAGCCACCAACATCATATCCTTATAACTATAACCATACTACAGGCGATCCGGCATTACGACTCCTTCCTATACTACAGTATAATAATACTGATCCTCAAGTGTTACCTCATACAAATCTACCCTTAAACCTCCCTTTAGTACAACATCAACCTCCTCAAAACTTTCAAATCAAAGATCAACATTTATTAAAGCCTCCTCCTGTGATGGGAGCAAGTAAGTAATATATACTACAGTTTATTTTAATAAATCATTTCACTTTTTAATAAACATTTTATTATTTACAGCGGGGAGTTTTGGAAGAAGAGCTTCGGATGGTGGAGCTAATCTTCATGTCTTTTATCAACAACATGGCAGCAATTCTGGTGGTACTGAAGATGGAGGATGGAGTCAACCTGGTAGTAGAGAACACTTACAACCTGTAAGAAAAATAAATACTATGATGCTATGAAATATTTATTAAAAAATTAGTTTGCGGCACGACTAATTTGTTCATGTTGTATATAGATACAAAGTGGAAGTCCAACATTGGTACCATGTGCTCAGTCATTAAATGTTGGAGTTAATAGTGGAAGTGGTGATGCAAATGGTAATAATAGTGGAAGTGGAAGTAGCGGTAGCGATAGAAGAAGACGAAGTGGTGTTACTGCCGTTATGCAAAGACCAGGTACTGTGGATTATCCTTTTCAGGTATTTGTGCGCACATCATCAATGCACTTTATTACAACATGTTTTATATCACTTCGACGAAAGTTGATTATTATGATTTGCTGTATCAATTAGTTTAAAAGCTTGCTATATTTCTTCATTTCTAAGTTGTAAGTATTATCATGCCTTGTTTATATCTTTGCTTTTGCAATATTTGCATATTGGTATGTATTTTTGTTTTGACAATGGTGTATTGCATGATAAATGTCCTTATGTGACAAAATTTTATATTGTTACTATAAATATTATAATCATTGTGTATTATTTATCACTACTAGTATAATGTTACATACTATATGTAAATATATTTGAATAATAATTTTATTTTAAATTCATATATAATTTTATTTAAATAATATACATGTGCACTTTATCTGCCATGTACTTCATTATATTTGATTTTATTTTTGATTTTGCATGGTTTTTTGTGTCTACTGCACTACCATGCCTCGTTGGTTGGTAATATGCATGTAGTTATAAATCCAGAAATGGTAATGGAGGTGGAAGCTAGGATGAATAGAGCTTACCTCCCATCACGGCTGTTACCAACACATCTTAGAGGATCTACACATCCTAAGAAGAATCCATTGTATCATACTAGCACTGGTAATTTTTGTGTGGTTTTTTGCGTTTTGTATAAATAGAAAAACGAATTACCATAAGTATTGTATATTCGTTGTTAACACATTTACATGCTTATTTATATTGTATCATATATACAAGTGTGTGATTTGTATAATTATAATCATTAAATAATACATTATTTTGTTTTGCTGTTTTTAGTAGGCAACAGAGATTCATATAAGGAACCAAGTACTCATGTTTCTACAGAAAGATATTCTCCTGTTCGAAGAGCATCCGAAGGTTCTGGTCCCCCTGGACCTGGGATTCAGGCACTTCAGCAAGAATATCAACAGTTGCAAAGGTTAGCATCACCATCACATAGTCCTGCAAGTATTCCTGGATCTCCTGTACATGAAAGAGGGGTAGCAGCAATCACACAAGGTATTTTTAATCTTGTTGTTTGTTGTATGATATATAAAGTCTAAATAGAAAATTTTTAAAACTATAATATAATTCATTTTATTGTTAGGTTTAAGTGGATTAACTACAGCAGCAGTACAGGGCAGCATAGTTCATGGTACTCCAACGCAACCACCAGCAACACCATTAGATTTGAGTCCATTAAGACACCATAGATCACCAGCTACCACACCAGTTAGTTATTCGCCTAGTAACAGTCCAGCTTTGGATATGATTCAAGAAGAACACCCTGTAGAAATACCAAGGGTAAATAAATAACTTTCTTATTATTTAAACTTATTTAACAAATTGTTGCTTAATTATAATTTTCTATATTGAAATATATATATTATATATATTATATAATATTCTATTAAAATAACTATCATAGTGTAATTATTTGTTCTAGGTACCACCTCAAATATCTGTAACAGATCTTGGGGGACAAGTAACACTAATTAGTTGTTCACCTTCACCATCTCCATCGCCTGATTCTCTCGAAGATACGTTACCTCATTACAGTCCTCTTCCCAGCTTCATCATCTCTGAACCATGTGACCCATTGAGACCTAGTATTACACGCGGTATCGGTAGGCCACTAAATACGTCAATACCTACAGAAGTTGAAGTTACGTTATCTGATGAATCGAGTAGGTTGAATTCAGAAGCTATATTAGGTCGTGTAAAACAAATTATAGATGCAAGAGCCCCTCCAAAAGGATTTGTCTTCTCTAGAGAAGAAGTGAAAGGTGGCGGGCTTAGTTTAGAATACCCAGGTGGTGTTCAAATTGAACTTAGAGTATGTGAATCAGAAGAGAAGGAAGTAAAAGGCATTAAGATGCGAAGAATTAGTGGGGACCAATTACAGTACAGTCAACTTTGTCAGCAGCTGATCTCGTGTATTACTGTTTGACGACAGCCAGCTTATAATATAATGTTTTTCTTATATATTACGTTACATTCCTGGTGCCACACACACCACTCATTACAGTATTGCACATGCATGCTGCATACGTACGAGCGGTACTTTAAGCATACCATTCTTTATATTGATACATTCATATATGTAACATTCAGTGTGCTTCGTTTCTCAAGATTCTTTCTCCTTTTTTTTTTTTTTTTTTGACTTATCTGGAAAAGAGGAAATTTTTTAACTTGTGCATAATATGAAGCCAGAACAAAAATATTACAATAATTTTTGGAAGTCTTATTATTAAGACTTTAAAAGATATACAAACATATATGCTTTTACGCAAGCAAGACGATGTTTTGCTACTTCTAAACAACCTAAGTATTAACAACCTGGACGTTTTTCATAAACTTTAATCGTTAATGTACATCACACATCATTCCTTTTTGTAGAATATTTGTCTTCATGTTAGAAGTTTATAGCTAGTAAATTCATATTTTACTGTTCAAATCATCATCAGGTGCCCTTTTTAGCTTAGGTAAAAAGAAAAGCGTCTTTTGTACCGAATTAGATGGCAAAATATAAGCATTTTCATGGTATATATGTCTTTCTAATATGATAGAGATGTTTTATATGGAATTTACTATACTTAATCAATTGCCATTGCAGACAGTTTTAATTTCATAATCTATATTCCGTGTTTGTAAATATTCGTTTTACAAATACTGCAATCTTTTTTCTTTTATGTTATTGAAACTAGAAGAATTGCCTTCTCTTTTCTGGTACAAATATTACTCTGTTGGATAATTTAATTTTAATAGCTAGAGACATATACATAATCTTTTGTATAGTGCAAATACACTATTGTGGTTTGTAGTTCAAAAACTACACAGACTGAGTTACGATTGTATATCTTTCTTTTTTAAAATCGGATATTAACATTTGTTGCAATTTTTAATGATATAATCACAGATTATAAATTTTTGAAAAACGATGAAATATCAGAAAAGAATACTTTCCAGTGGTTGCACTTATGGAGCATTTAATTATTGCCATTTAAAAAGAAAAGTATGCAACCTAGCTCTTCTTGTGTAACCAAAGAGTTGAGTTGCTTTTATAGTATCAAATATTGAAGGTATATCTTTTACCCACATTTTAAAAACAAAAGGGAAATATGACCTATAATAACTTCTAGGTAATGTTAAATGAAGTTGTAACTAGGCTAGCCCTTTTTTTATCATTATGTTGCAATGATTAGATAAAAGACATTATATTAGTGTCATATAAGAGAAGTAGAAAATTTAATTCATTTAACATAAACAAAATATTTTTCTAAATTCACTTATTCGTGAACTAAACAAAAGATAATGTGCAGAGAAATGTTTTCTGTGTATAGAACAAAGTACAATGTTTTTTATAGGATACAACTTGTACAGCTTAATTTTTTTTCATTATATTATTAGATGTGTGTTTATTATCTTTCTGGCAAAAATACTTTGACTTAACATATTTATTTTTTTAATTTATTTATTAGGTTCAATGATAATGTTTAACTCTAGAATGTTTTAAATTCATTACGATTATTTTGTAGTAAATACAACACGCATAATTCGACGGATAATTTATATAATATATACAAGTTGTATTCTGTAAGTGAAATCGCGAAACGTTGTATTTCCCGTACTAGTACATCTTTTATTTGAAAATTCCACTTTAAATCATAAATCAATTTATGTTTATTAAAAGTAATAATGCTTTTATGTTTCTGTAAATAATGAAATTTGATGTAAATATATGATATATACTATTTAGAGATCTCTAAAGTATACATTATATAGGCTATTCTATTTGAGATAACTGTTTTTAATATCTTAATGCATTGAAATATGTGTTAATGTATAATTATTCTTGCAGAATATTTTATTATAAAATCTCTTGTAAAAATGTATATATTAATTTTAGATTCAATTAATATTATGTTGAAAGAATAATCGTGGAATCATTTTTTTATATTAGTTTAAATCAAATCGTAAAGGAGTTTACATATATTCAAATTATATGAATAAATTATTTCATTAGAGTTAGTCAAATCAGAATAGCCTACCAATATTATGTAATGCCCAATTTCCATCGAATAATTAGTACTTTATTAAGTTTTACCATTTTTAAGTTTTGTTTCTAGATATTCAAATCAAAGTGGAAATCTTGTACATTTGCACTTATATTAGAATTAGATTTATAATGAATATATATCATTAAATGTTATGATATAACTTGATAGTTCTTTGAAGACTATTCAAGTTGCAATTTTTTAGTAACATAGATGGTATATTTCATTATAAATCATTAATAAATCTTCTGAATAATTCTTAATATATTAAGTATTAGATATCTAAAAATATCTACTACACTATATAAATTAAGTATATTGCTAGTACATGAGATAAGCGAGATTACACTCTTAGCATCTATTTGCAAAGATATCTTAAAGCAGTGATTCATTTGTACAAAAATGTTTTTTACCAAATAATGTTTCAATTTTCTTTCTATATTTTGTATAGAGCAGTAATATTATTTGGGTCTTCCTTATAAATTTTGATTTTCTTATGATAATATTGGAATGCATGCTTTTATTCTTGTACATTATGATGTGTTGTGTATATTTTGTAAATTCTGAAATCCGGAATACCAAAATCTAATAATTGAAAACTATATAAATTATATTATTTTAGACATTTTCTGCTATCAGTTTAAATGTACATAATTATTACGAAAATGCTAAAGAATACCAAAAAATTTAATAACTAAATATTTTTTATTTTAGCTGAATTTTTAAATATCATGATTGAAAATGCAATTGTGCATAAACAAACAAATTCTATATTGATGGAAAATGGGCAAAAATATTACAATTACGCACAACAGTGAAAGTGTAGATCAACATAATCCAATTTACTGTACATAACACATATACATAATTATTCATTTAGGATACATACTACGTGTATGTATGCAGAAGCAAACTATGTACATTGTAAACATTTGCTATATGGATAGGATACAGATAGTATTTTCTGCTGTCAATTCTTCAACTAAGACTGTGATTTTTAAATATACTAATGGCTAGGTAGATACAATACATATTGATTAAATATGATAAAATAAAAATAAAAGAGATATTCAAGACATGTGCATTTTTAATGTTTCTATTCATTTTGTACAACAATAAACGTATTTGTTAATTGTGTTATTTAGTATCTAGATCTCGATTGACTAATATATAAATCACTCTTTTGATTATACCCAAATATTTAAAAATTATATATTATGAGTTGTACCAGGAATTCTTCTATTTATATTTGAAATTATGAATGTTTCCCGCGCTAGTTATTTGGTAGGTGGCTCTAATTTGGCTGACTTTCATATTGTTCTGTTGTAAATAAACTAATAATGGACATTTTATTTATTATCATTAAGTTTTTTTGACCATCCATGATATGAATAAATGTGAAAAGAATCAAATGTATAGAATCAACAAAATACGAAATGTTTAAATATTTTTGTATGAATTAAATTCAAAATCGAAAGTAGTTGCCGAATAAGAACATATTTCATCAAATAGTTTCATCAAATAATGTATTAAAGAAATTGTGTTTATCTGTTATTAATGTAAAAATTTTTACATTGGTAAATATTATCTTTTATTACATTTTTGATACTTAATCAGTATTTTAGTTACCTAACCTATATATTTGTTTTTATTTACATTTACGTCATTATATTTATCTGTAAATGAATAAACATTTCTTTGTTTCTAAGTTACCAGAAGATTATAATATTTCTAATAGTATTGTACAAAATGGAAGTCATTGAACTTGTTTCGGATGATGAAGCATCAGGGAATAACACACAAAAAGATAGAAGTTCGATAATTTACAATTCTAATTGTGTAAACTTTGAATGTTCTTCTGGAGTAGATATGAAATTAGCACCTTCTTTTGCATGTGCTTTTTATGGAGTGAATACAGAAAAAAAAAAAGGGCGTATGATATGTACAAAGTGTTTTAATGTTGCTTTAGAACACCAAAAGGTTTGACTTATAAAATATGTATTTTTGACTACTTAATGTGATATTGTAAGAGACAGAGTTTTGTTTGATATTTACACTATAATATTAATTTTCATAGCAATTGGTCGCAGCTTTCGTAGATCGTAAACCATTATTGAAGTGTGAATTTCCAGACCGTACAATGGAGGTAGAAATTTCCGATAGTGATGATTCAGATGATGAGAGAAAGAAAGATATATGTGACGAGGGTAAAATTAAAATTGTATTACAATGTATTATGTATATTTGAGATATTGGTACATGTTTTATTTGTTTCAGAAAAATATTTGCCAGAAGAAATGCTTGCGAATATGGAAGAAATGTTAGATAGCACATTAAACAATATTTTAGAGAAGTATGATGTTGACTATCAAATCGAACAAGCTCATAATGTACTAAAAGATCAGTGGAATAGAATAGATGGTATATCATTATTTTGCAAAGTACAATTTATATATATTTGTTACATTTGAATTAGATCACATAATTTTTTTAAACAGAACAAAATGAAGTTCTGGATAAAACAATTAAAGATTTGATGTGTACTATGGATATGTTACGTAATAATTTATATGACGAATTCAAACCACAAATTCAAATGCTCCAAGAACTTCAAATAAATGATGGATATGTGGATAATGGATTTTATCCATTAGTGGCAACAAAAAAAGTTACACAAATAAGAATTTCCTCTTCTTCAACGTTAGAAGATAATCAACCAGAAGTTTTACCAATTGAACAAGATAATAGCCAAGTTGTGGTTTTGGATTTACCTCCAATTGGTCCACTTGTGAGAACACCGATAGATAATGATACCATTGTATATATTATGAAGCATCCACTTATGCCATGGATTAAAGCAAAGGTTTGTGAATATATTCTTACTTATTAAAATAGTTCTACATTTAATCTACTTAAAGTTTTACTTGTTGTTTACTAGGTGCAAACTGTAGTCTGTAAAATTCCCTTACATTGTCGTGTAAAATTATTACAAAAGAAGTATAATTCTGTTATTAAATCTGTTTCTGGTAAACAAGTCGCAGCTGCCATAACTAGCCTAGTAGTAATTCCAATTGGTACACGAGTAGTTGCTCTATTTAAAGATGTTTCATCTAGTAATTTTTATAGTGGAGTTATAGCTGAACCACCAAAAGCTACAAATAAGTATAGGTATATTTCATAGATGAAATTTTAAATAAATTAATAATATATGAATAATAGTAAGTAATAATAGATTTGTTATTTTTTTAGATATTTGGTATTCTTTGATGATGGATATGCTCAATATGTTGAGCACAAATATATTTATTTGGTTGCTGAATCTTCCAATAAAGTTTGGGAAGATATACCTAATGAATCTCGTGATTTTGTGAAGAAATATATTGAAACATATCCTGAAAGACCAATGGTGAAACTACAAACAGGACAAGTAGTAAAAACAGAATGGAATGGTAAATGGTGGGTTGCAAGAGTAATTCAAGTTGATGCAAGTTTAGTACAAATGCATTTTGACGCTGATGGAAGAACAGAATGGATCTACAGAGGTTCAGCTAGATTAGGGCCTTTATATATTGAACTTTTAAAAGCCAATGCTAGACAACAAGGACATCATGCATCTGTCAATACACCTAGTCGACATCGGCTGCCTGCTATTTCTAATGTATGTGAAGCATTTTAATTCTATTTTTATAGGAGATAATTAATTAATGTAGATCTTACTAATATTTTAGAAAAGCAATTTACCTTATGTAGAGTATACATCTAATCTAGAACCTGAGGAAGAAAGTTTTTCTCAATTAGAAAAAGAACAGAATACAGTAAATGAAACTACAAATACTGTTACATCAAGTGCACCACAGCAATCACGTGCTGTTGCTAGAAAAAGTACAAGTAAAAAGCAAAATATTATGGATACAAGTTCCTATAATCCTACAACAGAAACAAAACCTTCTCATAGTATCGTTGTAAGTGCACTGAATAAACTAATTATAATTCTTATGTAAGATTTAAAAGCATATATTACCATTTCATCTTAGTATTACCAAACACAGAACAAGATTCAAACAAAAAGATTTGTTCCACATAAATGTGGCCCTCAGTGCGTTCAAGGAATATCTTTTACACCTGATGACTTGAGAGGTTATTCACCTCTTTCAATACCATTACTCTGTGGTTGGAACAGACAACTTTGTAAATATCCAAAAGGCAAGAAAATTACATTATATCAAGCTCCATGTGGTGTCAGATTACGAAATATGGAAGAGTTACACCAGTATCTTCGCAAAACAGGCAGCCCAATGTCAGTTGATTTATTTGATTTTGATTATTGGGTGCATTGTCTAGCAGAATTTGTCTTGGATAAATGTTTTATCAATATAAAGGTAAATAAAATATTACGATTATTGAGATAATTAATACTTGCTTAGTATTTTATAATTCGATCATTCTTTTTCTAATTTCAAGGATCTCAGTTATGGTATAGAAAATGTACCAATACCATGTGTCAATGAATTAGATCACACTCAACCAGATACCATTAGATATAGCACCCAGAGAGAACCAACAGAAGGAGTTAATCTTAATTTAGATCCAAATTTCTTGTGTAGCTGTGATTGCGAAGACGATTGCCAAGTATGCTCTTTTTATGATAATTTAAATTATAAGATATCTAATTATATAAATCATTTTATAGGATAAAACAAAATGTCAATGTTGGCAATTAACAATACAAGGTGCTACTCTCGGAGGAAGAGTGCCAAATACAGCTGTTGGTTATGTATATAAACGTTTACCAGAGCCAGTTACTACTGGAATTTATGAATGTAATTCTGAATGTAAATGTGCTGTAAAAACTTGTTTGAATAGAGTAGTGCAACATCCATTAACATTAAAATTACAAGTGTTCAAAACAGCTCCTCGGGGCTGGGGTATTCGATGTCTAAACGATATTCCTCTTGGATCTTTTATTTGTATATATGCTGGTAGATTACTTACAGAACAGGTAAAAAATTATAATAAGATATAGTACAAACAGTATAAGTTATTTTAAGATTTATCTCTTTCTTTTTCTCTAAGGGAGCTAATGAAGGTGGTAAAAATTATGGAGATGAATACCTAGCAGAATTGGATTATGTGGAAGTAGTGGAAGGTATTAAAGAAGGATATGAAAGCGATGTTCTCGAATCAGAAATGCCATTATCTACCGCAGAAGATAAAAAGAAATCTATAACTAGTGATGATGAGGATAATACGCAAATAGATGCAAATGATTCAGACGAAGATTTCAACGTTGGTAGATACTTAAATTTGAATGTAGATTCTACAGAACCTTCTATTAGGTAAGTAAAAAGTACTTAATTATTAATAAATGATGTATATTAATATTATATGTCATTATATATTAACAGTATATTAATAATAAAGAAAAATTATTAATAATGATGTAGAAAAAGGCTAAGAAAACGAAAACGAGATGATGTCAATCAAGATGGATCTGAAGAAAATAGCGAAGATGGACACGCTGCTAAAACCACCGAAAATATTACGAAATCTTCTACCAATGAAAATCGTTCAAATGATCTAGATGCAAATGCTATAAGTGATGAAGAAGAAAATAGAAGTGGTAGACGCGAACCAAGTAGATTTGATCCAACAGTGGAACCAACGCAAATAGAAAGACCTAAATTTAAATCAGTAAGAGATTTCTTTGGAGAAGATGAGGCTGTTTATATAATGGACGCTAAAACAACTGGAAATATTGGACGTTACTTAAATGTAAGATATATTTTAATTGAAACTTTTATATGACTAGAATACTTCAAAACAGAATTTGGTATTGTTACTTCTATTATTAACATTATATTTGAATTATAATTATTGGTAATTTTTCAGCATTCATGTGATCCAAACATTTTTGTGCAAAATGTATTTGTAGACACGCATGATGTAAGATTTCCATGGGTGGCATTCTTTGCTTTAAATTACATAAGAGCAGGTCAGGAATTAACATGGAATTACAGTTATGATGTTGGAAGTATACCAGGTAAAGTCATCATCTGTAAATGTGGTGCGTCTAATTGTAGAGGTCGACTTCTCTAATATGTGACATATTTTATATAAAATTAATAAAATTTGATTGATAAACGTGATTTAGATTTCCCTTTTTTTTAAATAATATGATTTGTTATTATAAGTTGTATGAAATGCGCAACAAAGTATTTTGCTCATCATTAAAAGGATGTCATTTTTAAGTGGTTTAATAATATTTTTATTTTATATTTATATTACAATATTACAAGTTAGTGTACAAAATAAAATAAATGCAGAAAATCTAAAAATCAACTGCACTGTATTTTACAAACATAATGTTTTGTTTTAAAATATTTACATATAGATATGATATGAAAAAGATAAGATATTAGCAAAAATATATATTTTATAACTATAATGGATACAATTTGTATTTTTAACAATTGACATTTGACAAATAAATTTTGGTATATAAAACGTTTTAATATATATATTATTTATATTTTATTTTTATTATTTAATTGTATATATATATATTTTTTATTAACATATGTTATATTAATATATTGTAAGCAATAATATGTTGAGTAATAAATAAATGATAAATACAGGTTTAATAAAATACAATGATATACATAACAATGATGCACTGGTTTATTATTTTTGATTATTATACACCTTTAAAACTTCTTAAGACATGTTAGATAGTTAGTACCATAAAGATAGCTCTTTAATTTTCTCTTCTATAATTTATACATATCATTCTTGAAACTGAATTAAATTATGTAGTATCTTAATTCAAGCATTCAAATATTTCAATATATACTATAACTTTTTGTCACAAAAAGCTGTTTTAGTTAGTAGGTAGTTGTAAAAAAATGTATAAAAGAAATTTGTAATATTTGTAAATTAATAACAAATATTTAAAAAACGATGCTGCTTCTTATAAATGTATCAAAATATCTCTTGCTATATAATGTTACATGCTTTAAAAATAAATTTGTTTCTATTGTTAGTTTGCAAAACAATCTGTATGATATAATATTTTAAAGCTGAAACTATATATAGTTTAAATCTCTAAGAGTAACCATATAAAAGAATATGAGTTCATGATTATATGCTCCAGATGTGCAATATATTATTATAAAACTACATGTGTGTACCTATATGTTTTTGTTTTTTAATTTAAAGTGTATAAATATGATAGCCTAGTCATATGCAGAAAATCAAGACAAAGCAATGGTGATACTCCTATGAGGAACATTAAAATACTAAAATAACAAAATTATTGCTTCATGATTTGTTTGGCTTTGTGCTAGTGGAATTTAAGCAATTCCTTGATCTCATCCTTTTCAGCAGCATCTAAATAATTTGTTCCATTTGGTGTCAATCCATCTGCTCTAGCTCCTTTTTCTAATAGTAATTTTACGCAATTTGTATGTCCTTCCCAAATTGCTGCTAATAATGCTGTTATTCCATGTTTATCTGTTACCTGTAAATGAATACATTTTGCTTAAATCATTGTAATACGATTCATTTTTAGTATAATTTCTCTAATGTTCATCTCTTACATTTCAAGTAAAACTAATAAAATATTATGTACAATACTTAGTAAAAAGAAAGATGAATAAATTTTGAATATTTTTATGTTTCAATTTCACGCATATTATCTAATATTTATATATATTTACATTTGCATTTGCACCCTTTTCCAAAAGATATCTGACTACTTCACTTTGGCCATAATCAGCTGCATAATGTAGGGGTGTCCTTCCATCAATCATTTGATTGACATCAATATTCTACCAACAGGAATATATTTAGACAATTTAATATATGCTCACTTGTAGGAAAAAATGTAAAACGAATTTGAAAAGGAAATATAAATGATTTTTACAATTATTAGTTTAATCGTGTAATTAGTATTTTTTTATGTGTTTTGAACTATATAAAATTCTATGAATTTTATATTAAACATCAAAAAGCGATATCTTTTTATGACGTTTCTGAGTAAGCGGTAATCAAAAAGCAACAGAAGAAAAAGATGATTTAACGTTTCATATATTTGCCTTTTTCTCAACGATATCCCGCACTTGCTCCAAATCACCATTTTTTATTCCCCACACGAGTTCACTCATTTTCGTTGTGAGCTATTAGAAAAATTTTATATATCACACAGCCTCTCAAATTTCTACGTTTATTCTAATCAGTTCACGTTCGTACTCACTCAAGTCTCACGTCCATTAAATTTGGTTAAACAGCGAATTTCGCTGGAACAATCTTTCCAGGCTGCCAACATATATAATAATAAAATGAAATCTTCTAAGATACCAACATTAAAGATAGCGTACTAAAGTCAGATAAAATGAACGATTTCCTATTCCAATTAAATAACTAATGCTTATTTTATAACTACAACTGTATATGGTGATATTAAAAACAAGTAATTAACTATACTGTTTAATTTGTGTCTATATTCTAAGTTCTCTCCAACTATGTATAGAAATAATGATAATAACAAGGTAGAAATTTCTTAATTTCTCGGTATTGCAAAAGTTATGCTTCTTTGTTTTTAATGTAAGTACAATAATTTAGCGTATAGAATTTAAAATTTATTTATTACAGCTGCTTTTTCATATTTCTTTAATTAAAATTCTATTAGTTATGTTTATAGTACATACGAATTACAAGATCAACTTAAATACTATTTATTCGTCCCGGATATAACTTCGATGATAATAAGATAGAGATTTCTCAAACACTTGGTAAAACAATATTTTTCTTAAACAATTTAAAAGTTCAACAAATATCATGCACATTAATTTATATTAGGAAAGTAGTTACGGTATATTGTATTCACTATTGTCAGATGTACGGGATAAAAAGTACACAGTGTATGTAGTATTGAATTAAATAAGTATTAATTTAATCACATATAATTACAGTCACACATGTTTTTACATTACATACGCAAGACTTTCTACTTTTGGAGAAAAAGAAAGAATTAATTTTCTATGTGATAATTATTGTTTGGAGAAGAGAATAACAAAACGGCTATAGGAGCATCTAAGTCTCGACTTCCGGGACTAGGAGACTAAAGAAACTCAATATTTTCGAACAGATTCCGAAACACTGATATTACTTGTACATCATCGTTTATCAATGATAATGTTAACAATACGCTTACTTTTATTTAAGCTATGTATGTTTTGCTATTTTTTGATAAGTTCTTCGAGTTAACTCCTGAATTATATACAGTGTATAATTTTAGTCTCGCATTAAGTTAAGTCGAATTGCGTTGAAGGGTAACAGGATGTTGCAGTAAACCGCCTTCTCGTGATGAAACAACGGGTATCGATGCGCGACGTTAAAAGTAATACATATTCTTTTTGCTTTAAATAAAGACGTTACCGTTCTTTTCGACAAAAAATTCTCAACTAAAATTATTTTTTCCTGTTTCAGTTATTAAAAACAGTTATCTCGGAATATGATAACAGATCTTCGACTTCTACCTTTTAATCGACCGTTCAATTTATTGTAGTTTACAAAAGTCACGACCTGCATTTCTTTTCGTTTCTTTGAAATCTTTTTTTTAAATTTAGAATTTAAGCCTTCGCCGGAGCCGCTTCCGGGGTTTTCTCGGTCTCTACGATTTCCGTGGGTGGAGGCAAAGTCGGAATTTCCGGATATTCGAGTTTCGCTCCTTCTTCGCATTCGAAAATGGGACAACAGTCTGGGAACGTGGCAGTCTTGTTAGTTTTGTCTGAGAGTTTGCATTTCGGGTTAGCCTTCGGCAGTGGTCCACAGTCTTCAACGAGTTCGAAGAGGCGACCAGAGTTATCGTCGGCTGGCACGCAAGTGGAACGGCCGCAGAATGGTGTCAAATCCCAGGATTTCGTTGGTTCGATGGTAGCGCATCTTGTTGAGGCGAAGCACATGCCGGGGAAATCTAAAAAAAAAAAGAGTTAGATAGAACTATATAATTTATATCACAAAATTAATCTTTGGCAGTAAGAAATTAAAGTTTCGAGTTTGATAATTCTTATCAAAATGTTATTATAACATTCGTATAAAATTTTTGGTTGGTAAAATTGGTTTTGGTAAAATTATGGTTTGTTATAATGTTATATCGTAAGTAATTGAACGAGTAATCGAATATCGTAACAACTAGACAATCGCCAATATTTTTGCGGAATACAAGTTTCTGAATTACATAAAATATATTACATAAAGAAGATATCGGATTGATATGTTGCATTAACTAGAACACTAGATTTGATTACGTAACGGAACAGTCTTTTATGCAATAAAACGTAGCAAATGGTAGCCTTTCTTTGCGGAGAAAGGAATCCATATCGTTTAATTTGCTAGGAATAACCGGAATCTTCTACCCGGAAGGTATTGCGTATTTAGAACTGTATTTTTTAACAAGTAAGAAACAAGAAGCGATTAATCGTAGTCTATAATAAATATCCTTATCAAATATGAAATTATTTCCGCGATTCCTAAAAAAAAAGAAAAAAAAAATAGGAGAAAAAATATACATGGCATTCAACACAGATTTTTTTTTTTTTTTTAAAGAGCAAACCTATATAAATGCAGTAAAAATTTCTTCAAAATGTTTTGAATTCCAAATGAATCATCAGCGGATTTTCACCAACTGTGACGTAAAAGTAAAATCTTATTCTATAAGAGCCAACGACTTGTACAGATTGTGATTGTTCGACAGAATGCACCGGTACCGTGCACGATGCGTGGACGTGCTGCATTATCTGATTACACGCACACCTGTGAAAGGTTTCATTACTTTCTAACATTAAGCCATTTTTAACGTCTCGTCGCGCCTTCTAAGTTTATACAGACACACGTACGCACGGTATTCCATTATAATGCGTCTCGATCGATCGTAGATAGATGACAGAGGAGTTTCATTGGTGCCGATCGAGCTAGAAACTTCAAGGAGAAATACTTTCACTGTCACACTGTGTTACCACTTGTGTAATTATCGCAAACTCTGACTAAGCCGTCTGATTGCCGTACTTTTTTACTTCTTTCGTTTTTTCTATTACAGAGTTCCCTGGATTTAACAAAAAAAAGTGAATCGCTTGAAATGATTAGAAGATGATTTAACAGAAAGCTTTTATCGCTTGGCAAGATAACGTAATACATCGAGAACTTTAACATATTGTACAAGTTGAACGATTAAGATAAAAATTGTTTAAAGCAATTAAAAAATTACTGAAGTATCTGTCACTTAGGGGGTAAAGTATAAGTCGTTGTTCTTCACGTATTTGTGCACTGACATTTGTGTGTTTCAGATCTACAGAAGGGACGATAATGGCAGAAATAAAAGAAAATTTTATTCGAAAAAATTATTCAAAAGCTATTTAGCGTTCTTTCCTTTTTAACGACACGACTTTTTAAACATTATGCAATATGAATGTCTAATTAATTATGAAAGGAAGACGCAATGGTCTAAAAAAATAACAAGTATGTCGCTCAAACATGAGTCGCTTGTTACCTTCTAGGAATAAGATTTATTTGAATAATGACGTGTCTGTTACCATTTTCTCAATGCCAGTTTCGTTACGTCGAAGGCATAAAACGATGGGCGTTCACGCCAACGCTAAAAGTGCCGTGGTATACGGCACCAGTTCTTGCGGACCACCTGGATCATAAGAAAGTGATTCGGGAGCCGTTATTCTAAATGATCGGATGCTCAATGGAATATTCGAAATCGAGGAACATTCTGACTCGATATCGATGAGACACAGATACAAGGTTTCTTCTTCTGGTACTTTTAAACACCATAAT
This sequence comes from Bombus hortorum, assembly GCA_905332935.1. Taxonomy (NCBI): domain Eukaryota; kingdom Metazoa; phylum Arthropoda; class Insecta; order Hymenoptera; family Apidae; genus Bombus; species Bombus hortorum. Next base: position 4,753,522 of record HG995198.1, on the reverse strand, counting down.
CCATCTTTCATGCAAACTTCATACAGGGAATTAAGTGCTTAGCAAAATTATGATCATATAATAAAGCTCATAATTTACAATTCATCGTAATGACGTATCATTGCTTTATTTGAAAGTAAAGCTAAATATAAAATTTAATTCTTAATGATCCAATTGATGGGTGATATGGAATACCAATATGGAATCCAGAATCATCGTTGCAACGTGAATTTGAAATTTCGTATACATGTGTACAACTGCGAACAGTACAATTGTTGCGAAAATAAAGTGAGTATGTGAGCAGTTTCACTTTCCTTTCTATATGGAACATACATGATCTTAAAAAATGCTATTGAATGTGATTTACGCTAATTAATAGGAGGATTGCAGATTCGAGGGAAAGAGAAGCGTGATATTCATACGCTAACTGAGAAAAGTAACTCGAAAAGAGAAAGGGATGATGAAGTCGACTTCATGGTTTGCTGTGCAATTTTGTTAATAACATTGTAAAATTGCTGGCTACGGAAAAACTTTAATCTGACGCCATTCACATGGTAAAAGGCAACAATTTCGACCGGTAAATTGGTAAAAATCGTAGGCTTTTTATCGCCATCACTGAGTCGAATGCATTGATCTGGAAGGAGTTATAACATACAAACATGGTGCAAATTAATTTGTAATTTTCATGGAAAGAGCTCTAGTCTCGTCACTTCTAAAGCGAGCCATTTAAGGAAGAGGTATAAAGAATGATTTATAGTGGACATTCTTAGACTTTCACCGACATTAAAGATTCATCTGTCTGCAAGGGTCGACTTTCATGCTCGTAGGAGTAACGTTACGTTCACTCACTTTGTTTTTTTCGTCGCGGTTGGCTACGTTTCCGTCTGTTAACGCTTTTCATGGCTCGTGGATCATCAGTGACCCATGATATTCTAGATAGAAATAGAACTTTCATTGAACGGACAAATATGTTCTTCGTTATACTCAAGCAAGATAGATGAGCGGAAAGATCAACGTATCAGATGTATCAAAATGTTTACTTAGAGAACATTACATAGTGTGTATAGTTAGAGAAAACTGATGATATGAAACGTGTTAAGATCTAACCAATTAAGTATTTGTCATCTTGAAATGAAATTACTTTACAATTTTATTTATTAATTATTTAAATCTAAGCACGTTTTATTGTGCTCATAATGTAGTATTCTAGCATATATTAGTTTATAATAGTATATAACATAATAGCTTGTCAATTTCAATAACGCTAATTAAATAGGAACTTGAGATAGAGATAATCATAGCTCCTGTCGCTTGGTTGTCCGATCAATAAATCTGCGATCTAACATTTCAATAAACACGCGATATTCTCGCGAAATAACACGTTATCTATTGTATGGTTAATCAATGATGCATATCGCGTTTAGAAAATTAGTCACTCGTCACAGGCTACGATCACGAATTGCACGTCGAGAGAATAATCGAAGGGTAACGATCTCCCGGTTGGAAAGTCGCGAGGCTAAGGGGAACAACGGAGTGCAATCAGCCTCTTTCTTTACGAATTTTCATTCTGGCCCCGCTTTCGTCGCCGATGACCCAACCCAAGACCTACTTTCTGTAATCATCCTGTTTCGAAACGGGTACACTCGAACCAATGTTCGTGACTGTGTAAAACTTAACTTCAATGAGAACACGCGCACCTGCACTTAAATAGACGTCACTTCTCGTTTTTTATATTTCGATGTATTCATTTTGTCATGCATAATAATATTTAATACGTGCATATGTTTTGTAAAGAAATTTATAAAACTTTGTAAAGGCCCTCCTTCCTGTTCACGAAAAGTACAATATTTATTGTATCGCACGTTTCAAAAAATTCATACAATAATGGTAAAGAATGTATCTCACATTTGTCTTATTTTTTTTTACAGATTACAAATTTTCGTCTGCATTATTTTCGTGTCACTCTGCATACCTATTGGCAACTCAGTCGTGCGTAGAATGTGATTATGAAACGGAGTAAACAATCATCTAGCCGTCTTCTACTGAAAATTTCATAATTTCGCCCAATTTCATTATCCTTGTTTCGATAGGACATAAATAAAATGAATGTTCTTAATGCGTGAATGACGCTCAAGACATCGTACATAAACGTACCTACGACGACACCATGTTCAGCATTCGCCGCTAGCAACTCATCAGCAATTCGATTATTCATCGGAATCTAGGTCTGGAGCGAAAAATACGGAGTAACCAGGCCACAGTCTGTGAATCAGCAAGACGCTATCTCCAGATTGCTCTTAGATCCTTTTCAACGATCTCTAATTATAGATTATTGGAACGATCAGCAAACGAGGAGAATCAAGGACTATGTTCTGCATCATTAACGATTACCGTCGATAAATGGTCCAGTCTCGTGACTTCACGGAAGATCTCTGTGTGATAAAAGCCGCCAACTTGCTTCCTATTCGATTTGTATGGATACTGTGTTCTTGAAACGTCGTTGTGTTTATGTATATCTTATGTTTGCCTAGTTATACGCTACTAATGTTTTTACCTTTGAAGAATTACAATTTGCACCTCGTTGACTCGATACGCGAAAAATTGACTTTGCTGCGATAGATAGGATGGCAATTAATTATAAAAAGGTAACATTATTCTAATAGGAGATTAAAAAGTGAAAAGTAGTTTTTGTAGAAGGTATCTTACGGTGAACGGTAGGTGAAGTCAAAGCTTCTCCGAACACGTAAACCCCATATAAAGAAAAGGCTGGAGGGCAGGTTGCGGGATCGATCGAAGAAGAAGAAACGAGTCTTCGCAGCACGAAGACTTTCACGCGATGATGGTCTTGTTATTGTTTCCTATTCTTCTGTTCGTGTAAGTGAGTTATTCACCTAAATTATCACATGACTGTGAATCTACAAATCGATGAAAACGCCTATCTTCTCGATCAATCTTTTTCTTATTTTTTTAAACGAGAAAAAACGTACATCTATCCGCCTTTGTTTGTACTGTTGCAAGCATGTCACGACATGGTGAATAATGCGAGAGGACAAGATGGTAACGACAATGGTAGGGTGAAAAGAGCGTGGTTTCAAGGACCTGATTCCTCTATCGCGAATGGAAAGTCGAAGAAGCAGGAATTGTCAAATGAAACTGTGATTTATGCCCATTTCTGCAAACTCGTTGGTATGGTTGCCTCATTTGCAATTCTGGAAATGGTTTTCAAGTCGAACGACTGACGATCCGAGGTAAAGGATGGAGAAAATATCGAACAATTAACAAGATACGTTTACGCGGTTTTCGATTTTCTCTGCTGATCAGTTTGCTCTTCTAATGTAATACTGATTCTTAGACACACGTTATGAATGTGTGTGTTTTTTTTAAAAGTATTTTTTAAGTGATTTCAGTTTTGGCAAAATGATAAAAATCGTTTCACTTTCGTGTCACGTATGTACCGGGTCACGTCTGTCGTTTCAAAGAACCGCCAAGCCGTCATCCTGACATACGTTTCTAGGTAAGAATAATACTGTTTGTGGTAGCACGATTGGATGTTGTTGATGCAAAGGAAAAAGGGGAAAAGAATTTATTCGAGTAAAATCGATTCATTTGACAAAATTATCGAGGATAGTATTCTTTTTCTACAATTTTTATTAAAATTGTAACGGCAAACATGTAATAGTTTTGCTGTACTTTAGATTCTAAACTACTTTAAATTGTGACGTTTTGTAAAAAATGTTTTACCTTCACAGTATGGCGCAGCTTGCTGTAGTTTTTGAACAACAGACGTACAGAAATATGTTATGTTTCATGAGATTCATTATAAAAAATTGTACCTACATTGCTTAATCACCATTTAAATATTTTTTACAAATTTTAGAACTATCTTTCAGTATCTGGCATAGTTTAATTAGCTTCGTTAGAATTGGCGACCAAATCCATTTACCAGGCTTTCCTAAACGCCTGACAAAAAACATTAGAGATTGGTACCACGATATTATTTCATATTTCTATGTGCGCGAGGGAGATCTAGATATGCATATTGCAAGGAACTACATAAACCTTTCAAATTCCAGAAACGTTCATGAAGAAAGAAAGAAAAAATAGAAAGACTCACCGCGAAGAACGTCAGCAGGTATGAGTCTTCTAAACGTTTTAGGACGTTCTTCCTCCTTCTTCTCCTCGGCGGCGAAAACGATCGCTGCGACAAGCAACAGGACCGGGACGAGCTTCATGATCTCGACGATGACACGGACAGAGAGAGAGGAAGGAGAGAGCAGACCCAGCGTACCTCTGAAGAGGAAAGGAAAAAAAGGATCTTCGTGTACTCTGATTAAGACTGGTTGGGTCCGATTCTCGTACCGGCATTTTATAGCTGTTCATGGGGCGGGGTCCTGTCGTCCCCACCAAACATTTATAGTCTCTCACCTCTTGAACCACCAGTCACCAAAGAATCGTTCGCGTCCCCCGATGCTCGATCGTGTGAGCTCCTCGTTCCTTGACGACGGACGCGCATGTATATACCTAATCGGTACATGAAGTGTACGATAATATACATATATACTTTGCTCTCACACCATCGAAATATGTAAATCGAATCAAATCCACGACCAATGTATTCCACTTGAGAGCGGTACATATGACAAAGTGGGTTACCATTTGGTTTACGGATCTTTCATTCTTTTTTTCCTCGTTTCTTTTTTGATTTTGTTATACCAAGTTTCTTGGGTCGCTATTTTTATTCATTCCTTGATTCGATTAATTAGGAGAGAGTCCCAAAAGTATTCGTAGTCTCTTAATTAGTACATCTATACGATTGATATCTCCGTAGGAGAATAAAGATTTAACAAAGATACGCGCTATATTAGTTAAGTCTTTCACTGGCATAAATATTATGAAGAAATAACGATGTAATATATTAAGAATAATTAGTTTAACGAACGTTATTAAAAGTTGGAAGAATACTTCTGCAACCAATTGTACTTTCAACAGATTGTCGATAGCTAATGTATTAATTAGCGCTCTATGGATATTTGATTCAAGTTTTCCATCGTAATTTTAGCATAAGGTACAAATCGAAGTAAAAGTTTATGTGAATCCAAATTCGTGACCAAGTATATTATATTCAATTCAGTGAGCATCAATTTTACAACATCGAACAAAGGGGACTAACAACTTGTTCGTGATCGGGTCACGTGTCGCGAAATCGTCATTGTATTCGAGGAAAAGAGGCTGGGGCTAACCCGTTCTCCTTTCGTTCGCCGGTTTCGTCGTTCTACCACGCACGATGCGCTCTCTTGGAGGCTGAAACAGTCGAATCTTTCACAAAACATCGCTTACCACATCACGAGTTTGCCATTATAAAAACTTGTAAAAGCGTATCGCATATACTTACTCGATGGTAATTGCCAAGCGATTAGGATGCACGCGTGCCCGTTTCGTAGGGTTGATGCAGAAATTTCGACGGCGATGTTTCGTGTCTGTTAAACTATATTCTTTTTAACCAACTTTCGCTGTTTCATTACAGTATCTTGTGGCCAATTAAACAAGTGGCGTTCTCTCGAGAGCACTACTGTCGCGCAAGAAAACAATAATAACGGGTCATAGAGAGTTTCTTCCGGGCCATTTGAGCCAACAAGTAGGAAGCTAATCGGGCCTGGATACCTTATGGTTAATAGCGTTTACGTAACAACCGTATGCAATATAGAAATTACGATCGAACTTTAAAAAAATGGGGCTGATAATACCGTTTCTTTAACGTTCGCCAGTTACCACGAACCTGCTCGGTGTGCGATAAATTTATTAACCGCGCAATCGCGTTTTATCATTTCGTTATGCATAATTAACGAGCTGAATTTATGAAAAGGTGATCGCAAAGTAAAATCGCGCGATATCACGGAGGAAAGTAAAGAAGAAAGGGAAAGTTGCCTAGTGGCATCGTTCTTCCGAGTGAAGAGACTGTAACCTTCTGAATCACCGATCTCGGAACAAGTTCGTGGTATTTCAAGCGTTAGAGATCCTGTCTTATACCATGAATGTCATTTCTGTAAACAGGTACGTGTTCAGACTTATATCGAAATACACGACGCTCAACCATTCCTTGAGAATAATTTTTGACGATACTGATATTATAAATAACATTACAGGGATTCCACGAGGTTGTTCCAACATACGTTTGACGCTTATTAATTTCTACGCTATCATGGATCCCTAACGATGGCGAGGCAAGGAACACAGAAAAAGGTATATGCCAGGAAGAAGAGTGAAATTTGTGCTCATTTGCTAGAACAATTTAATAATGTCATCCGTACAATTTCGATTCGCATTTACTAAACTGGTGTCTCTAATCATCTCCTTTGCTTCTGCTCTATAATATACTCTGCTTGAAGATGTTGAATCTCTCCTGCGGATATGTTCCTGTATTGCCGTCCTTAGCTAGATCTCTTCGAGTACCTCGTCGCTACTTACTTCACTGACCATTCTTCGATGATTTCCTTCTTCTGTGGGGAAAGACGTATCAACGGAGGTAACTTAAGCTCTCCTGCCAATGCATTAGCTTCGGCGGATGCCTCTGAAGTCGCCGCAGCGGCGGATGCAGAAGCTTGCGCTTCCGCAGCAGCGGAGGCGGCTGCTTGTGCTACACCAGCGGTGTTCTCGGCTTGTGCCGAGGCTTCTTCTTCCGCCTCAGCAATGGCGTTCATTGCGGTCGCACGAGCTGCGGCTGCGTCTGCGACTGCTCTGGCTTTCGCGGCCGCAACGGCGGCAGCTGCTGCATCTGCTTCCGTTTTCACCGCAGTTTCGGCAACTTTAAGGGCGAGTTGTGTTGCCTTGGCAGCAGCGGCGGCTTTAGCCTGGGCTTCGGCGGCGGCTGCAGCCTCAGCTTGCGCTAGCTCGTTCGATTTTTCCGCTTGGAGCGCAGCACGGGAATTCGCAGCAGCGGCGTTCGTTGCGAGCGCTTCCGCCTTTGCGGCGGCAGCCCTGGCCGAGGCCACGGCCAACTCAGCTTCCTCAGCAGCCTCTGCGGCCTCTAAGCTAGCCTTCGTTGCGATTGCTGCGGCGGCAGCCGCTTTTCCTTGTGCTGCAGCTGCAGCAGCAACCAACACAGCAGCACTGTTGGTGGATTCACCTGCATTCGCGGCAGCTGCCGCTGCCGATTTTGCTTGCGCAGAGGCGGCGGCTTGTGCCTCTGCTGCAGCTTGTCCCGCGCCAAGGGTAGTTGCGATAGCCTCGCCAGAGGCCGCTGCTACTTCCGACGCCCCGGTTCCTAGTTTCTTTCCAAGGATGGGTTCGCCCTTTAGTACGAGCTCCTCCTTCGTGGCAGTCGTCGCGCTCGCTATCTCGGTTTCTGACGTCAATGATTCGCTTTCTGACGTCAATGCCTCTCCTTCTGAAGCCAATGTCTCACTTCCTGACACCAATGTCTGGCTTCCTGACACCAACGTCTCGATTTCTGAAGACGATGACGTTTCGGTCTTGACCTTCCCTACTTGCGCATTGCCAATGATTGGTTTGCTTGCGCTGGCCAGACCCCAAACCAGCAGGGACACCGCGAGTATCGATGGAATCTTCATCTTCGAGGCTGCTTCGCAAGATTGATGCCGATTGGGACACGATTTGCCCGTTTTATACGGCCATTGACAATTGTGAAAACATCGTTGTTATTACGCGCAATGTTGTTTCATGGGTTTCTAAATATTTCTTTATCTTTTCTCGTCGATATCTTTATTGGTCGAACCGGAGTTTATTTAGGTGGATTCGAGTCTGAAATATAGCGTTTGTTTCCTTTCCGGGCTGGTTCGGCGTTGTTCGAATTGTTGCAAGATTTTGGCATCGAACATTTATTATTTCAATTGTACCGAATGATCCAAAAGTAAAGTAATTGCTTTTAGAATCCGCGTTCTGGGAGAAAAACAAACGTTTGGGAATTTTATCGATATTTCAATTATTCTGCTTCAAGTATTTGTTACATTTAAAATTATGAAAAATATTATATATATATTTATATCTTCTAGCGTGAAATGTTGCATTTAACATAAAATGCAAATATCGTCATTGACATTGAACACTTTTACTAAGATAGCATACATTTCACCTTTTCAAGATGCTGTATTCGTGCTTTCTCTTAATTAAAAGTGATTCTGGATATTCACCGTGCCTATGCTGAGTGCCTGGTATTCTTCATTAATTTGAAATGTTGTTTTCTTATTTGCTACTTTCTCAAGTCTATCATTTAATGATACAATGTTCCAATATTTCATCGAATCCTGTGGCACAAATGTTTAAATCAGCTGTTATTTGACTTATTATTATTTGCTGCTGTGATTTGGACATTTAAATATTTTTAGTGTAGCTTATATTTTTCAATATTTAGAGACGAAAGTAGTGACAGCAAAATAAAAAGTCACAAAGAAGGCAAATGAGGAAGATAAAGGCAAATGAAAGTAAATTTATTTATTACATTCATAGTCTACAAATATATTCGATTAAAATAACATGCTTCACGTAATTATTAAATACTGTAGGTGCTATAAAAGATAAGCTAATCTCTTATCTGCTTTCCAATGTATGCATTAAACAATTACTATTTCGTTTCGCATAATTATTCAGTTGTACTCGATAATCCAATATTTATCGACCAATGTACCCGTGCATGATTAAGTAATTAGACACCGGTTTTAAAGTACATAAATTTAAATAACTTAATTAAAGTTTGCATATTTTTGTGATAATTTATACTCTTACATTTAGTAAGTGTTATTTACTAATTTAGTAATTGTGAATACTTATTGTTTTAGTCTAGATTAATTTAATGCAATCGGCCTGATCTAAGAAAACTGTATCTAACGTATATTTATATGTAATCGAATTATACACACACATATGTATTATATGTTCAAAATACAAGCTATTTTGTCGTATTCTACGTTAGAAACATTTATGAAATATGCAAGATTGTAAGAAGACATTTATTAATTGTTTAAACTTTCAGATACTAGAAATCGCAGGCTGCTCTACCGTCCTCGACATCCAACGTCTTAAAGCCAAGCCAGCATGACTTCAACTCGTCAATCTCACGAAAGGTTCTATGGGAGATCCATCTATCATAAAGGATTGGAGAAAAGGAAGACAACGAAAATCATCAAGAAAATACATATTTGCTAAAACAGTGGACCTTTATTATCACGTAGGTAAGCTCACTTCGACAATGTTACTTTTAATTTTTATCGACTCCATCTGTCGTTCTCTAATCATATTCAAATAATTTTCTATCGTGTTCAATCAGAAATTTCTCAAAATCGTCTAAGAAAGACTTCCTCTTGTCCCCTTCAGATATCCCTTCATTTCTTCTCTATAGCATCTATGTTGACACTAGCTTCAGCTAAGGCTTTAGCTTCAGCGATTGCCTGAGCCGCGGCACCACCGTTCCGTGCAAGTCCTAGAATAGCTCCATCTCCGATAGCTGCGGCTGCGGTGGCTTTCGCTGCGGCGGAAGCTTCCAGTTGTGCGGTTTGCGAGTTCTCGCTAGCCCAGTTGGCGGATCCCTCGGTGGCTGCTGCACCTGCGATTCGTGAGGCGGATTGTGCCTCCGCTGCAGCGGCAGCTTCTGCGCTGCTAGCGTCAGCGGCCAACACGGCGGCCTTGCTAGTAGCGGCAGCGGTGTTTTCCGAGGAAGCGGTGGCCTTTGTTTCTACAGCGGCTGCAGCAGCGGCGGTTTTGGCGGCCACTGCGGCGGACCATTTCGATTGCGCGGCGGATTGTTCCGCTCTGAGGGTGGCACCTGCTTCAGCAGCGGCTGAGGTGGCGACACGTTTCTCCAGATCACTGGAGATGTCTTGAGCGGCCGTGGCCGCTCTGGAGGAGGCCTGGGCGCGTACTAGCGCGGATATGGTTGCGGCAGCCGCGGCGTCCGCGCGAGCAGAGGCAGCTTGTTGCTCAGATTGAATTTTCAACGCTATCAAAGCCTTCTCCTGTGCCAGCAGCTGTGCCTGCGTTGCTTCTTTTACAGCGGCAGCAGCTTTGGCCTCAGCAGCAGCAGACGCTGCCGACGCACGCAGGAAAGCCTCAGCGAGGGCCAAGGCAGAAGCTTTCACTTTGCTGGATGCCTTAGCCTCTGCGGCTGCAGTTGCCTTGATACTAGCCAGAGCCGCAGCTGTGCTCTCGCCGAGTTTCGGGGCGCCGTTCTCCTTTCGCTTCGCGCTAGTGTCCACGTTCTTCAGTAGGATCTGTTCCACGAGGATAGACTCCTGCTTGGGGGCAGCGAGTTCCACGATACTTGCGTGCACCAGGCCCCATGTGAGCAGGCACGTGACGAAAATCGCTGGGATCTGCATGGTCGACGGAACTTTGCCGATTGATGCCGATTCTTCCGGCACGCGCCAGTTATATACCGGGGGTTGCAGTTGTACAAATAGTTAGGGCAAGCGTAGGGACTATGCAGTTGTGTAAATGCAAGGAGGTTGTTGCGATTGACGTCGTTACTCGTTGTTTCGCTTTGTTATTCTCGCCTTGATAAAGTTGTAGCTTATTTTTTCGGGCCCAGGTAGTGTTTACAGGTGTGCTTTGCTTTGCCTGGTAAGAAACATGTGTAATTTTTGTTGCTCCAGCAGAGTTTTGTGTAGAAAGCAAATGTTTGGTGAAATAATAAAAGGATATGGTTGTCTGTTGTTCTACGGTATTTGAAGACAAATTTTTGGATTCGATGTTCAATATTATTTATCGGTAATGTATATATTTCGAATTTTGAGGTATTGAAGCGTATTGTATGTACAAGGTAATTTAATTTGGTAGCTTATCAATGAAAGTAATTTTTAAATCCAATAGAGATATTTCTTACGAAATTACGTCAGTAGCCATATGCTCAGAAGATCTTGAACAGTACTTAAAAATTACCATAGTAAATTAACTATGACAGACTAAAACAGTTTGAAACGTCTTATAGGCTTCATTAGACTCTTTCAGTTTAGACTTGTTTTAATATTTTGATGTATAGATCAACGATTGCAACAATTTAACAAATGCAATAATTATTATTATAAGTAGCATGTACTTGTATCTACATGCCGTGTACATTTCGATACATTCCTTTTATACATTTTATACACATTTATTTCAAAAAATATATCGAGGGTAAAAGTCTAATCTAGCTTTAATCAGTCAATTAATTTAATTAATTAATTAATTAATCAAACCGACATCAATAGGATTATTTCTGTATATGAAGTAACACACTAGTTTATTATTCATTTTTTAAACATTTTATTTACATCTTTCTATTTTTTTACATCTTCTCTTGAACAACAATGACATGTTACAAATGAGGTCTTAGATTCCATGGGAATATAAGATACGTAAGATAAAATACGTAAGATCGTATTCTTCGTAGTCTTGTTTCATATAAAAATTAAAAAATTCGATGGAACGAATCTATCCATTGTGAATTTGGTGTAGAATTTTAAAAAATTATGCGAGGAAAGTCTTTGTTTTCACCATGTTCAAATGTAATTACGTGATAATTATCGTTCAAACTTCCTCATATACTTATGTAATACATATATTACGAAACTACGTTAAATTGTTTCATCGTATTTAATTAATTTCTTTCAAACAATAGGGTTTATGAAAAACTCATCAAAGAAGGAAGATTCTGACACTTCTATTATATATCGTTTCATTGTAACATAAAACAAATGAAAGAGAATCAAAATATGGGAGGAGAGCTTATAATCAGGGAAGGAAGAAAGCATTCGCAAAGATTTCGGGTTGCTACGACAATTTATTTCGACTAAAACAATACACGGATGAATCTCAGTTGTGCTAATCATTATCTGCCTTCAAATAATTCCGCCAGTAGTCATCATGTTTAACCAAATTATCAAAGATAGTCGCGTTTGTCCCTTCGACAATGTCTTTCGTCTCTTGACCTTTGCTCTGGCTTAAACATCTACCAATTCTCTTGTCTCTCGTTTAATCGATCTTCGCTAAACGTAACTTTTTCTCGTTGATGACTTTCTTCGCCCAGCCGGCAGCTTTGGTCGCGGCTTCGGCTTCCGCGGCAGCGACGGCTTCCGCCGTAACCAGCAGAGTTTCAGCCTGTGCTACAGCGGAGGCTTCCGCGTTAGCTGCTTGAGATTGCAGCTGAACGGCCGTGGCAGCTTGAGCGGTGGCGGTTGCCTGTGCGCTCTGCGACTGGTCGACGGCGACTTTGGCCTTGGCCAGTGCTACTTCCGCTTCGGCTGCGAGTTTAGTGGCCTCGGATTCGGCGCTGGCCGCTAGTCTGGCCTTAGCTAAGAAACCGGCGGCCGCTTTCTTGGCGAGTTCCGCCTTAAGCTGGGCTTCCGCTGCGGCTTTCGCTTCAGCTGCCGAAGCTTTCTTGGCGATGTTTGCTTCAGCGTTGGCCCTCACCTGGGCCTCGGCAGAAGCCTCAGAGGCGGATGCAGAAGCTTTAGCAGCTGCACTAGCTGCGGCCGTCAATTGCGCCGCCCTCACCGTCGCTGACATGGCGGCTTCGCTGGACCCAGCCGCGGCTGTCAACAACTTGCTGGCTAATTCGCTCGCTTTGATAGCTTCTTCACGCTTGGCGATAGCGATGGCACTCGCAGCGCCCGCTCCAGCTTCCGCGGTCTCTGTGTCTTTGGCCTGCTTGGTCGCAGCAGCGGCTGCAGCCTGCGCGGCTGCGTTCAACTCCAAGCTCAGGCCCACATTCTGCGATGCTCTGGCGACTTTGATCGCGTTCTCCATCGAGGCACCGAGCGTGTCAGACCCATCGCCGAGTAGTTCCGGTAAAGAAGCCGCGGGTGCCTTGAGCTCCTTTTCGCGCTTCACTACGTGGCCCTCGGCCAGACCACCCCAGACCAGCAGAGACGTAACCAGTATTGCTGGAATCTTCATGTTCGACGCAGCTTCGCTGATTGATGCCAATTCCGGACAGCATTCGCGGTTATATACTGATGTCCGGACAATTGTAAAAACAGCAGGTGTTTTGCATGAAATTCGCGTCTGTTCTGACGCCACCCTAAAATATTGTTTCAACGGGTTACTGGAGGAGAGGATGTTCCGTGCTGGAGCTGCATATTATTAAGACACGTTTATTTAGGTGTAGTGATTGTTTATACTTAAATATTCTTATCTTGCCACGCACCTCCCGGGAGCATTTCCTTGAAGAGTGGGAGAAGAAGGGATTTTACATTGGGGGAAATTTGGAAAAGAACAGAAACGAATTGATAGAGTTATGGTAGTTTGGTGGTCATAGTTTTAGCATCTATGTTGTTTCTCTTTCTATTTTTTTTTCTTTTTTGCAAATATGTACTCTTACGAAATAGTCTAGAGTAGGTTGAAATTTTCAAAGGAATCTTTCTTAAGCTACCGCTGAAGTATTCAAATATTTGAATGAATCCTCGAGTCTTGTTGCTCGACTAGGCAGGGAGCTAAATTATCATTGACTCAGGCTAGTTCTACTAACAGAAATTTCGCACCTTTGCGACTGCATGTTGACAATGAATTTCTTTAATCGATACGATCAAAGTCTACAGTAGTGAAAAGCGAGTAAACATTATGGACAAATGAGCAAATAATTCGAAGAATATCTTTATTCCAACAGTGACGTTATTATGACAATTGGTCGCAGTAAAAGCTACTTTTGACTTATCCAGCATTGAAACAAATGTGTTGATACGATAATACAATGTAATGAACTTAAATGTATTACGAAAATTTACAATAATGTTGGAATGGAAAATTGTGAAAATTCAAGGATACAGAACATTGATAAGGACATTTCAGATTTAGCTTTAAAACAGCAATAAAGCTCTTTCATAGTTTTTATTTTACTATATACGTTGGACTATGTCCTATAAGGATAATCGTCTTAAAGAAAGAGGATAATATATAATACGATCATACAACGAAATCCGAAATTCAGTTGAATAAATCGTATAATTAATGTCTTTTTTTCTTCTTATATTAATATTATTAAATTTGTTAAAAATTTTACAGCGTTATAATGATATTATCAACAATTGTATAACCATATAATTTCATAAAAATAGTATACATGTTGACCGTACCTTATAATACCGATCAACGTCATTGCTTTCATATATCTCTTGTTTTCTGTATCGATCCTGTATTTTACTTACCGTATTTAATTTACTTTTAAAAAAAATTATTTTGAAACGATCTTTAAAATAAATGACGATCATCCATGTCGACTGTTCCAGAATTACGTCTTATTTATTCTTGGCAAATCAGCTCCACTCTAGTCAATCGAAAAAAGGTTTATAAAAATATAAAATAAAAGGCGAAGAGTTTCCTATTACTGGCAATAGTTTCTTTATTCAAATACGCCGGACATAGTTGCAAACAGGATAGAGTACAACTTTAATTAAAAATTCCAAAGTACGAAACTAAATGAATTTATGTATCCATCTTAATTTCCCATTCCGCTAGAAAAGAGCAAAGAAGGCAACGCAAGGAATAACACCATAGGCCTACGTATATGCTAAACCAATTTATTTTCATCATTACAATCTCTGTCTGACTATAGGCAACATTGACACGTGAATTTCCTCCGGAAACATCGAATGCATCCTACATTGACCAAACATTATTCTCGAACGAAACGCGTTCCCTGGTACTGCATCCAGTCATCCCTTAAATTGACCATGCTTCGCTGCTCGTTTCCAGCTTCGCCTCACTCTCTGAGCTCGCGGCCGCGGTATTCTCTTCTTTCAATGTCAGCTGTGGCTCCGGATGTTTCGCTGGCTCGGAGGAAACCGCCAAGACCTCTTTGGCCACATTGATGTTAGCTCCGATAACAGCCGTTTCTGCGTTTCTGGAGCTAGCCGCGGCAGCAGCGCGTGCCTTGGCCGACGTGGCAGCGGCGATTTCCCTGCTCTTCTTGTCGAGTTCGCTGATCAGTAAGGCGACTTCGCTCTTAGCTTCGGCTTCGGCGGCGCTCCTTGCGTTGATCGTGGCGGCTTCCTTCGCGGAGTTTAACGCGGCTGCAGCGGCTCTGGCGGCTGCTTTGGCAGCGGCTGCCTTGGCGATGGCTTCTTCCGCTATTTTCTCAGCTTTCAGGGCTACCTCGGCGGCGGCGCTGGCTGCTGCTGCTGCGCTGGCAGCGGCGGCCGCCTTGGCTTTCGCTTCTTCGGAAGCCACAGCTTGATTCTTGGCCGTCTTTTCGGCGAGCTTCGCCTGCACGGCAGCCGATGACATCGCGGATGCGGAGGCTTTCGCGGACGCTGCAGCCTCTTTGGCAGCGGAACTGGCCCATGCAGCAGTGGATTCTGCCTGCAACTCGGCTTTGGCCGTAGCTGCCGCTGACTCCTCGGCTGATTTCGCTCTGGCGGCAGCTTTGGACTGCAAAGACGCTGACTCTTGGGCTAGACTGGCCGACTGGTCGGCGGAAGCGCGTGCAGCGGCCGCGGCAGCCGCTGAGGCATCTGCTTGAAGTGTGGCATCCTTCTGCGAGGCCAGGGCTACCTGACCGGCACGAAGTCCGGATCTAGCGGTCACAGCGGTGGATGCGGTGGCCGACGCGCTACCCTGCACGATCTCGAGCAGGGGTGAGCTCGAGCTGGCGGACGCGAAGCCCCAAAGATAGAGGCACGTTACGAGCAGTGCTGGAATCTTCATGTTCGACGACGCTTCGCGGATTGATACCGGGTGTGCAAGGATGGACGGATTTATAGCGCCGCGGACAATTGTGAAAATAATGGCTCGCCTGTCTGACTAAGCGAGATTAAAAATATTGTTTCAGGTTGCGCCCTGGAATTGGTTTCCGAGATGTTTTGCTTGCAAGTTTGGAGGTGTTTGATTAAGCGGCTTTATCAGTATATATCAAGGAACGGAAGTGTTGGACGATCGACGAATTTAGGTAACTAAATTGTGACGATCTTCAAATGCCAATTTCGCGGTATCTTTATTCTTCGATATCAAGGTCACTTGTTTTCGTTGTTTTCTTACGTTTATATCGTTTCTGGTTAGGGAAATATTTAGGGGAATGAAGAACTATGCTTTAATTTTGAAATATTTAGAACCGGCATTGCTTTTTTGGACTATTTTATGTATTTTTTGATTCAGTGGTACAGGTGATGAATAATGAAAAGTTGAGATGTACCAGATGTACGAATCGTGGTAAAGATAAAGTTTAAGTATGAATATAGAATTAAATATATATAAAAATCGTAATCAAGGATAGAGATACGTAGATATTTTAATAATACTAATTCTTTCGCACCTTGAGTGATTATTTTAACATGTTACGTTGAAGAATGACGTTCTTGTATTTATTTACTAATTTCGTGCGTTTATTCTAATAAATTATATAACAATTCGTTAAACCAGCGTATAACGTTCATATATTATACCGTTCCATCAATACCCAATCGTAAAATTTTTGTTCAAACGCAAAGTACGATTTAATACAGAGAAAGTATGCTATTCGAGATATAGGTAATTCTTTATTCCATACAGGCAATTGAGCTTAAGAAATCTACGTATGTTGCAAGAAATCTGTATGTTAAATTTTATTTTATATTTTAGTACAAAAAAACACACATATAGGTCAGCAAGTAAAATAGACTACCGCATCGTCATAGTAACACGCTTTATTGACAAAATTAAAAAATCACAAAACATACATCAAAATATATACAATAATTTCGCTCTTTGTGCTTCTCTCCGTAATACATGGTCTTCTACATAAATTCTACGAAAGAGAGGACGAAATCAAAGGAATGTAAAGGAAGCAAAGGGAATAAAAGACAAGATTTACATTGCTGCAACGTTATATTTATAATTTTTCATATTCCTCCTCTAAAGAAATCAAAACATCATCGTTCTCCTTTACATCTATCCCAACTCTTTGCTACTTCTTATGTCTTATGTAACTTTGTTATCTCTTCGTTCTTCCCATCTTCGGCGACTGCATCCCACAATGCTAACGCCTGTTGCTCGTTAAGCTTGGTAGCGGACGAACCCAATCCTATTACAATTCCGTCCCTTACACCTTGAAGCGCGCTCGCTTGGGCCGCGGTTGCAGCTTCAAGAGCAGCACCTTCAACATCTGCCCTCGCCATGGCAGCCGTCTCCTCTTTGGCCGCTGCATTCACTTTCAACAACGCGGTTTCCGCTCTAGAGACCGCAGTCGTTTGGGCGGCAGCCAGTTTGGTAGCAGCAATCATATTATTCGCCTGTGAACTTGCCAATTGATTAGAAGCAGCAGCTGCAGCGGCAGCCGCGGTGGCAGCCGCTTCCACGGAGGCTTTCGCCTTCGCGATTGCTTTGTCGCGTATTTCAGCTCTGTATTTCGCATAGTCCAGGGTAGCACCTTCAGCGATAGCTGCCTGTACGACTTTACGCACCATGGCGTAAGCTTCCGTTTGCAAGGAAGCCGCAGCTCTCGAAGAAACTATAGCCTGTTCGAGGGCGGCGCTCAAAGCGCTAGTCACGGCTCTAGCGTTGGCGGAAGCGACTGCCTGGATAACGGTGGCCTTCTGAGCCGACAAAGCCTTAAGGGCGGCGTTCGTTCGAGACATAGCCGCGATCCTGATCGATTTAGCAGCTTCTCTGGCAGCCACGCTCGCAGCTATAGAAGCTTCCACCGAGGCCTTTGCCTTTTCCTTCAGTTCCTCCGTGATTACGATTTCTTCTTCGACGTTGGTATGAGCACGCGTTTCGAGGATGGAAATGAGTTTAGTCTGCAGTAAGGAACGAGCTTGTTGCTCTGCCTTCGCCTGCGCCTGTGCCTGTGCAGCCTCTTCGGTACTGGCCTTAGCTATTGCTCGAGCGGAAGCCAAAGACTTGGATTCCGACGCGGCCAATGCTTCTGCCTGTGCTCGAGCCTCTGCTTCTGCCTGAGCTTTAGCTTGCGCCTGTTTCAGGGCATTCAATTGAGACTTCAACAACTTTCGAGTTTCCGCTGCCTCCGCCTCGGCCTTCGCTCGTGCCTCCGCTTCCAACTCGACCCTAGCTTCCGCCTTCGACTTTGCTTCCTTAAGAAGCTCAATTTCCTCGCTGGAGGAACTCTGCGACTCATTGCTCACGCTGCTCCAGCTCCAGGTCTTAACCGGCCCTTTCTTCACGTACGTCTTAACAATTCGATTCTGTTCGTCGCTGTTCGATTCCTTCTCGACGCTCTCCCAATTGGATTCAACTTTAGAACTCGATTCCTTGCTGATCTCAGCTCCGATAGATTTCTCCTTGGAAAGCGATCCATCGGCGATCAGGACTTCGCTGGAAGGTTCACTTCTTAATTTTGACGACGCTTTCTCTTCGCCGATGTCGAGTTTCTCATTCAACGCCGACAAAAGCGCTGCCGATGACGCCGCGTTTTTCGACGATGTTCGCGCGGACGAAGAGGAGAAACTCGACGCGAATGTCTCTCTGTTCGATGACGACTTTGCCTCGACTCGTTCCCCTGTCTTTCCATCGCTCTCGTACGAAAAACCGTCCAACGTAGTCGGCAGTACGTACTCCACGTTCTCTACTTGGCCATCATTTTCCTGATTCTGTGCTTCGACACTGCTCGCGAGTACGATTTCTCGGTTTATCAACGTCCAGGTGACGAAACAGGCGACGAATATCTTCATCGTCGATGGAGCGACCTGCATTGATGGGCGTTTTCGCGATTCGTCAATTATATACCGTGGTGAACAGTTGTGAAAACAATGCCGGTAGTTGGATGACGTATTGAAGGTACCATGCTGATTGGAAAAATAGTATCTTCCATCGGAATTTTTAATTTTACATGAAACACGTCGGTTTTTTCTTTTCCCTTTTTTTTTCTTTTTTTTTTTTTTTTTTTAATGTAGGGCCACTTTCTTTCCAAGGATTCTACTTTGAGCGTTCGTATTTTCATAACTTTTTTTAATATTCATAATTTCCGTGTTCTGTGAACTATCGAAGGATTCTTACATCGTAAGGGAAGCTTCGGACCTTCGTATTAGCTTTTAGAATTTCTTTTAACTTTCTTTTTACGAAGGTCCCCGAAGAATGATAGGAGCTGAGAGATTTTATTGACCCGCCAGCGAGACTGAGCAGCAGTTCGTCGCTTGAAGAGCTCTGCAGCGGAAACCTGTACGTGTTTTATCATATACTGCCTCGAAGTCTCTCACTTCCTTAAATAAAGCTCCGTGTAATAACAATGTGTGCAGACGTGTGCAGTCCCTCGCCCCACTACCATAAATCTTTAGTGTCGCCTTCTTTTAACACCCACACGTTGTATTTTCTTTCTTACGTGTCGTATAAATTTCTCGACCAAGGCGTCGAATAAATACAAATTTCGAAAAAGAGAATGACGTCAACGATTTCTTCTCGCAGCTGATAACGGAAGCTTCTGGAAGAACTGAGAAAGATCCACAAAATTGCATTAACACCTTCGTTACGAGAATCACACGCGAAGCACGCGGGAGAAACGTCTCTGTTCAAAGTGATTAGTCTTCATATTTATCAGAAATTGAGGAAAAAGAGCCGTAACACTTCCAATCACGTCACTTATATAGATCTACGTCGTTTACCTGCGATTTGGGAGTGGGGGTTCTCCTCTTCGACTCATTGAAATATTTATCAGTAGACTACGAATTTCTATGCGTTTTTTGGAAAAATTTGAAAAATTTTAGAGAAGCGAAGATGCATATAGAATACGCATAGCACGCAAAAGTATATAAAATATCCAAAGTAGGTGTACTGTTTGTAATACTTAAAACGGATAAAACAATTTCTTACCCATGTTGCAGTTATTCGCAAAAAGATATGAATTTGCATATGTATCTACATATCTCTGTTTATCGCGTCAGCGACGATTCGTCAAATAAGAATTTTCGATAGATATTTGCACTTGAAGACAATTACATGCTAGACGTAGTACACGTACTCGCATTTCATTGAAAATTTCCATTCGTTTTTTCGTCTACGATTAAGTTTTAATATGTAACATTTTTTTCTTGAAGAAAAAACGCATCGGCTGCTTGGGCCGCTATAGTCATCCATCGTGGT
This sequence comes from Bombus hortorum, assembly GCA_905332935.1. Taxonomy (NCBI): domain Eukaryota; kingdom Metazoa; phylum Arthropoda; class Insecta; order Hymenoptera; family Apidae; genus Bombus; species Bombus hortorum. Next base: position 4,733,551 of record HG995198.1, on the reverse strand, counting down.
GCGAAACATTGTCGTAAATCCGGAATGTCAGGTTCAACTCGTGTTGCAACCGGTTATCTGCTGCGAGGTTTAGTAACATCGACAATGCGCTCTCAAGTATTGCAGAGAAGGTGGCTGTTGTCGAAGGTTGAGCTAAAGAATCGAACCAGATCGTATTGTTGATTACGATTTATTAAGTGGACCCCGATCACGCCTGCGGTCGCTATTGTAACGTTATATCGCGAGGAAAACAAGACGACTTGCTTTGCGATCCTAAGTAGTTTCGAAATCGCTCTAATTCAAATATTGCGGTAATTATAGCAGTAGCGTATACGATATATAGTAGAATTCGTATAAAAATTTCTATAGGAATGAGATGTCCTGTTATTTTGCCATTTCGAAACTAAGAGGAAAACTGGATTTTTATAATTTCCTTTGATATTACGCTACGAGGAGCACATAAAGGTGCTTTCGTGCCGGATATACGGATGATGTAATTGTTTTAGAGTTCCGTAACCGGATATCGTTGCATCGTAACACATATGTGAATAACGTTCCGATCTAGTTAAATTATACCAGTGCATATATGCACGCAAATGTACGAACACCTGTCAAATCTCTCATTTCGTCGTTAATGTGCTTACATATATTCGCTTAAGTGCACGGTGCACTATCTAAGATATAGTACACATGACTAAATGTCTCGTCGGTGAAAGGAACTTCGGTTTGGCGGATTTATAACGCATAAAATTCTAGGATTTATACGAACTTTTTGCGCCAACGATTTGCTCCACTCGGCATTACTCATACATAACGAACCGTTTATTTTTATACGGATACTTTTAACAATCGGAAACAGCAGAAGGATATTAAAATCTTTTTTTTTTTTTATATTTTTACGTACGAGGTACCGTATTTTTCCAAGCCTTTCATTTATTAGTAAAAAGACTTATTGAGTCACCAACAATTTATTAAAAAGAAATAACGAGTAAAGGAGAAGGTTCAACGTTTTCTAAAGTTTCTAAAGTTTTCTAAATTTCTATTATTTTTTAGATGTTTAGATGAAACTTCGCGATGATTGACGACCGTTGTCGACCGGAAATTGAGCTGAATCAGGATTAAGTGCAGATTTTCGCGTACTATACGCATTCTTTAAATTTCCTAGAAATGCATAAAAATTCATAATCTGTATATTAGCATATCAGAAATGATGATCGTTTGATCGAGGATAAACAGCGATCGACACTCTCGTTGACGATGGATGATTCGCTTCGTACATTAAACGGCCATATCTTATTACAGAGCACGAAGATCTTATCGTCGGCATAGAAAACTGGGACAACCGCTGTACATTATCTAGCCAAACGAGAAGCCTTCTAAAATTTTCTCGTACCGCACGGAACCTAACGTAGATATGCGTCATACGCGGTCTCCCGTCCTCGTCGCCGATCGTGAAAAGGTGAAAGCAGATAGCGTGGAATAATCCTCCAATGCTCACGACTATTTTCGTTTCTTCTCTTTCCATTAGAGACGAAAGGTTTGCACTCTGCAGACGAGAAGACGCCGCGTGAAATCGTAAGTCACGATAATCCGCATTTAGCAATGCGCGTTAGAAGCGACGTGTGTTGGTTTTAAATGTGTACCGTATATTCTGATAAGAAACGAACGTGTCGTTGTTAGAACGAAGCAAAGATAACGGAAAAAGAATTAAAGAGGAAGGAAAACACTAAGGAGATATTTGAAAGAATGAAAAGGAGATTCTGAAATATATCGAACAATATACGAAGGGAAAGAGGAACGCCTAAATTGTGTAACAAATTGTTTTTATTGGGATATAAAGAATATCCTTACGTTATCGATATGATTTACTAACTATTCTCGTAGATGCGTAAGAAGCATGATATCGTCGTACCTGAGAATTCATTTAACTGACTAGTATAATATATACTTCTCCTCGTCCAACATTTTAAATAATTACTCACTATTTCTTTATTTAAGAATTGTCATATCTTTGTTTACTAATTCATTTTTCGCGACACACAGTTGAAGTTTACTGTCGTCAGACAGAAATATTGCATCAACTGAGGAAACTTCCCTTGAACTTTATTCGTATCATTATCTGTTATTGGCCACATTAATTGCGTTGGCAATTAATTGCAATTACTGATAATTCTGTAAAATTTAATAATTTCGTAGCATAAAACCAAGAAGCGGACACCGGATAATTTCGTATTTTTGCAATCGAACGACTCATCGTTTGACCAAGGGTCGACGTTTGTCAACGTTGTGTCAACAACACATCGCGTTCTACATCGCATCGAGAAACTACAGTGTTGCAATGGTCCGTGGTGTAGCCCTCTCTATTGCGCCAGCCATCCAGTTAAAATCGTGCCCATCCTCTTCCGGTTCACCTTCTCTCCTCGGTGCTCTTTTCACTGCAGATGTTTGACACGTTTCCTGGACAATGATGAATATACTGTTGCGAGTCGTTGTCATCGTATTTGTCGTCATTTTGCTTCATCTTGTAAATTATGTATCTACTAATAAAATTGCAGAGATCGTAATCTCTTGCTTCAATTAAATCTTAATTTCTATAAGAAATTTTTTATACAGATTTGATTCACACATATTGAGCGAATTCTATTACAATTCTCTATCATTCATTTCTTGAGAAATTCCCTTTACATTTATTTCCTAAGGAATTTCTCTTTCTCTGATATTTGTTTCCTGTGAAACTTTGTATAGAATTAATCCTAGTGAAAATGTGTTGAGAAATATAGTTGAGGTTTCAGGGAAACGTCCTGCACAAATGAAATGCCGACTAGAATACCTACGATATAACACGGGTATATTCCGTTATCTCATGTTTTCATTCATCCTGCAGGCGTTAGATCATTTAACAACTTCGAGCAACACATTACGCTTCTACTCCTTAATAGGTTTCTTCATTATATCATGCGCGCTATACCTTATGAACAAAGAAAGCGCAGCAAAAGATCAAAATTTCTAATGCTGTAGTTGTAATTCAATTCCATGGAGTCATAATTCATTAAACGGCGCACGAAACGGAACCCTGGTAAAGAAACGAATTTCCAGGAACATAACTATACTGGGACTCGTGGTAATTAAATGTAATTCGATATCTTTCGAGCGTATCCTTCTTATCCAATCGCGAGAAATCCATCGCAAATAAAAAGTGCACCTGCACAGATTACGATAAAATACATAATTTTCTGTGGAATAGAACGAACAACAACGGAACTTTCCCACGAGATATTTTTCTGTTCTTCAATGTCAGAAAGATATAACAGCTGAAGGATGGAACTATTCCACTCTTATTATTTCTACTGCCAAGGCTGCGCCTTTGATGATACGTATTACTTTACTTGGAATGACCATTAGTATTTCTAATTTTCTAACGTTAGTAATTAATTTAGACATCATTAGCAATTCACTTTCACGTTCATTTGTGAATCATTGGTTTAAACACAACACTTGATTTCTTAAAAAAAAAAAAAAAAAAGAAATAAAAGAGGAAATAGTTTAGTAAAAAAGTAAATATTATCTAATTAAAAAAACTGTAATGAACCATTTGTACATTAGCCATAAAAGTATCGGTACTGTTAGAAATATCCATCGTGTCCGTTCCATCGGAACCAAACGCTACAGTGTCGAAACCACATTCTTCAAAATGAATTCGTAGGACAATCCGCAGGCAATTAAGAAGCGGGATCCGTAACTGCAACGTTAATTTTCTGACCACCAATCAAGCACTCCATAGTCATGTAACTTGCCCTTGGCATAATTCGGATTGTATTATTACATTCATTGTTAGACTCTGAGAAACTTCTCAAGTTACTCATGACAGGGGCTCTAATAATGTGTCGGAACCATTGTCAGTCCTCCCTCATTGGCATATGCAATTAATAACGTCATGTTAGTGACAATAAGAAGTGCATCTAAATCCAAACCAGTAAACGTATATACATATTTGGTATCTGACCAAAATTAAATGATAAAATCTCATACCAAAGCGTTCGTTGTTCTGTTACATGAGTCAGATTTTATTTTGGTAAGATCTAGCCTTCTTTAATGGTGTTTGATGGAAAATTACGATAATCAGAATCGTAAAATGTTAGTTGAAGTCTTGCTCCTGTTAATGGGTATCATATATACAGTGAAAGTTATTTTTACTAAACAGGTGCCGAAAATTTCTTCAGACCAAACATCTCATAAGCCATAGTAAAAGAGATTAATGCGTTTATTCAATCGAATATATACATATATTTATATACTAGATACATACGTGATATTACTCTGATTTCCAAAGTGAAAAAACTATTTTAATTTTCCTCGATAAAAGTTAGACATAGGCGACTGTGTACGTGAAGATCGAGTCTCCTTTTTTGTAATGTTACATATTAGAACTTAAAATAATTTCTAAACTAATGGAAAGAAGTTGTTAAATAAGTGTAAGTAAAGGATTATTATAAAGTAGATTATAATTTAATTATACAGATTTCTCGTATAGCGTCACACATATCACTGACTTTTGTTATATACACGCAGAATAATTGCTAATTGATTTTAAGTATTATTAACAGTATACAACAAGTTTAGCAAGGACAATTTTCTTTGTCCTAGTCCAGATTAAATTTAACAGAAACTAAACTTATAAATTAACGTTTCTTCAAAAGCATTAAAAACAAATTTATGTTCATTCGATTGAATTATGAACAAAATATGCATTATTTATGCAAATATATACTTGAACATAAGTTGAATATTTATTTATTAAATATTTTCATTAATGTCTTCTATACATATTTAATATAATTACAATTAAAAATAAAATCTTTAGATACAAGTAATATGATATTAGATAATGATTAAAACTGAAATAGAATTTATCTTATACCATCTTGATCTGATTGTGAATTTCAATTCCTAACTTATTGTAGCTTTGCCGTGTTATAATTTTTTTCTAATTCCAATATTCGCGATACAATAGTCACCCATAAGAAATATTCAGATTCTTAAATAAAATTATGATAAGAAATCTTTCTAATAAAAAGATGAAAGATAAATAATGCATATTAATAAATAAGGCACATGTGCGTAAGCTGCGTATTTGAAAACGAGATTGAGTGGACATTTTTCATTTACATTTACTAATTTTTTATTATTTAAACTAGTAGAAAAGAGTAATTATATCAAGCATTTTATATTTATACTTAATATTTAATATCCACTTGAAATGGATTTAATTATATCATACAGAATTAAATCTCTATTACACGCGTGACAAAATTTTCACGATTGCGTGTAATTTTATATGACTTAATCTCGTATTTAAAAAATGTACATATTTTATAATTACATTATCGGAAATGTTATGAAAAAGTCTCGACTTTATTACAAAATAGTTGCACAGATGAAGAAATGATGTATATCAAATATAAGAAACATGAATAACTAGTAACATCCGATAATTTATTTTCCTGTCATACAACGAAAATGATATTTATTTATATATTTAATGACTAACGTATGATTCAATTTCATATTTCATAGATTAAATAAATAAGATGAAATAATTTAACCAAGAATATGTATGTATACATTATTTACATATATATAGTCTGTTACCTTAGGCTATTTATTAACAGTTATCAGATATTTGAGAAATATTAATAGAGAAATGCTTATATAACTTGAGTTTCCATTCTTCTCAAATTATATTAAATGATCCAATATGAAATTTCCATGCCTAGTAGGATGTAAAATTTAGCACTTGTTGATATACTTACATATGCAACAGACTAACCAAAAATAAGAATTTACAGCTTATAGATTTATAAATTTGTAGTGAAAACAAGAAGTATGTAGAGTACACCAAGCAATATAGATAATTACAGAGAAGAAAATTTATTTCCATCACTAATGGATATATTGCAATTTAACACAGACATCGTACACTAGTAACTCACAGCCTATTTTGTCATCCTAGAAGACTTATTATACATATTTTCTTTTTCTTTAATACATCATCTCTTCTTCTATCTTATATGAGATTAATTTTGAATGATACAGTTACCTTGAAGGAACGGTGAATATCAACCTTATTCAGTAAGTGTAAATCGCTCGTGCCAAATATGAGTTCTGTGCTGTACTGTTAATATTGGACTAAGAATACGTTCTATAGAATTTATCCGGCCTTTAAATCTATCTCTATCTCTCGCCATTTCTTCCCATGGACCTTTTCGAGCTGCACGGTATGCATAGTCCCAATGTACCATCATATGAATTACTGGATTCAAATTAAATTTTACCTATAATAAAAATGTTACAATAGAAGGTTTAATAAACGATAATTCGCAGAATTGTAATAGAAAAAGTTTAAGTTGTAAACGATTAATTACTTTTTGAATCGGAGATACAGATATTTCATCTTTGAATGTTTTTTCATCTTCGTTTGTTTGATCTGCATCGCTCTCTTCACTGTCTTCGCTATATTCAAGATCACTTTTGCAAGTTACTTCGGAACCAGTCTCAAATACTATGCAGTAACTATCTTCTGAATCAATAGAACTTTCTGATATTAAACGTGGTCGAAATGTATTCTTTTGCAAATCGTATCTGTTTTCAACAAAATCGTGATCAAAGGTATCTGTTTGTGTTGGACATTCGAGTATACTTCTCATTTTTGCAGAAAATCTAGATATACCACAATTAATGTTTCTGCGTGTTTTTTGTTTCTGAATTTTGGGCTCTACATCGGCAAACGTATATGTTAGAGGACTCACTGTCTCTTCTATAATATATTGTACAGCATGTACTGTAGCTTCACCTAAATATAAATTTTCTGATTCTTCTGTTTCCTGAATTTTTGTTATATCATACTCTTCAAGTTCTTGCCAGCATTTAAAATCGTTTTCTATATCTACTGTAATATCATGTTTGGTGCGTTCCTTTCTGTGTCTCGTTTGGCTGACTCCAGAACGCCTAAGCTGCGACTTCGCTCGTCCCCGTCCTCGACCTTTTGCCACCATATTAAATTTCCTCCGTTGTCTCGGTGAGAATGATCGTTTTGGACGCAAATCTAATTCAACAAAGTCTGTTTTACAAAATCTATCTGTTACACTGCTAATAACTTTTTGCAACATATTTGTGAATAAATTAGGGACTGCAGCTTGTTGAACTATCTGTGTACTTAATGCATTTGTACTAGGTGTTGAACAAGAGTTTTCCTTATTTATAATAATCTTATCATCCACACTGTTACTAATACAATTAAAGCATTGTTTTTTATCGGACATATCCCTACTGTACGTGTCTTCAAAATTATAACAATTTTCCGTAGCACTCATTTCCTTCGTGTTTGTATCAGAACAAATGTATTCAAACAATTCCTTCTCACTTGTTTTGTTCGAATTTTGAAGTGATATTAAATAATTACAATTATTTGTATTACATCTAACATCTTCATGAATGACTGATTCCTTTTCATTAGATCTCTCTGCATCTTTGTTCTTGCTACCAATATATTCATAGTTAAATTTTAAATTATCTTTTGTATTTTTATTAAAAATTTTACATATGTATGATTTCTTTTCATCAAATACATCATTATGAATACTCTCGACAACATCTAAAGATTCTTTGATCTCGCCATTAGAGATGTACACATTATCGGTATTTAATGGTTCTCTTTTACCTGTCAGATTCTTAAAAAAGTCGTGTGAAATTTCATTGTTTACAACTGTTACAGACAACGGATAATTAATACTTGCTATGAATGAAGCAGGAACTTTAGAAAATTGTCCCCAAAGTACGTTCAAAGCGTTGAGGACACTGTGAAACATGTTTTCTTTCTTTGGGCTTTGCATATTTGTGTGTCCATTCAATGTATCGTTCATCGAATACATTTTTTCCATTGTTGTATCTGCAGGTAAACTCTGCATAGAACACATGCTTAACAATGAAGCAAAATTTCTGCTAAAAAAAAAAAAAAACATTGAATTTAAAAGACAAACTCAAATTTTTGAAATATTATATAATATACATTTAATTATACATACATTATTCAACACAATGGTACTTTTCGACAACCTCTTCCTGTTCTCATAAATCTTCTTTGTTTAGCTGCAAAATCAAATTTAGCATTTTAGAAATATTGATTAAAAATGGTTTGCTAACTGTAAAAGCAATAATTTTATAGTTATCTTTCATAGTTAGCAAACCATTTTTAAACAGTGTTTCTAAAATGCTAAAAGCTGCTAATTATTGATAAATAAATTTAAACTTGATTATAACAGGACAAAATGACAATATGTCAAATTTTGCAAATTATCAAATGTTTTCTAAAACTTTATAAGAAAACATTCGATAATCATGATCGTTAGATTTTCGATAAATTATGTATATTAATTTGCAATGTAAGAAGGAATTTATATTTTATGATATATGTAATTTTATCATTTCGATACTCAATATTTAATTAATTGACAAAAAGTGTCATATTCCATTTTTGCAATTTTAAAAACACGTTTGAAATCAATATATATAACGTTTATAATCACGATACGGACATCGTGAATTTATCGCGCACACTCCAAATATTAATTAAGATTATAATATATAATAGATTATTAAATAACGGCATATCCAAATTTGAAGAATTACTCAGATTACTTCCGTATGATCATAACGGCATCATTATAATTTTAATATTAAACATGATAATACAATTCTACAAGATATTATTTTCTTTCACTCAACATACAACAAAGATAGCCTCCACAATCGCAACAACCACAATCACGTAGGATATTTTGTTCGCAATATGACAATTGATTTTTTCCTGTACCACACTTTCTATGCTTTAACAATGGATTTTCGATAAACTTCGTTACTTCAGATACAATATTTCGCTTTAATTCTTTACTAATTCCGGAGGGTTCCATTGTAAAATGACGCATTATTATAACACACATTTTAACTATAACTTCTAAGCGGCCATTTTCAACTGGTTACTGCATGGGTCATTTATAACTCATTTATCGCAGGGGCGCTGCCTGTCACAACCATTCACATTTAGACTATCAATTCACGAAAGATAAAAGTCTATAAGTAAATTCAATTCTACAAGATATGTCCTTGATAACATCTGATATTGGAAAATAACATATGCATTTTATTTATATTTTATTTATTATTGATTACACTTAAATATTCAAAAATATAGACAAACCATACTATGTAATCATTCATTTCAAACAAGTATACATCATAATAAACTGATTCATCATACCTTGATGCAATCTCTGACTTTTCGCAGAAAACTGTAGTTGGTTTCGTGCTTGATGCAAACTAGGAAATATATGTGCTCATCTTATGTAAACAATTGCAATATAATAAAATGTAAAAGAATTCCGAAAATACATTTGGATTAGCTCTTATTTGAAATGCTTTTTGCTGATACTTATCTCTAATGGCATTAGAATGTATTCTTCATAAGAATAATAAATTTATAATTGTAATTTATTTTACATTAAATGCGTACGATTGACATAAAAATAGTATAGAATATACAATTTACTATCCCAAAAAGTTATTTATAAGTACTGCAATCCAAGCCCGAATTGAAATTGTTGCAATACGTCGCTTCTGACAAATAACAAAGGCATAACTAAGTTTAATTCTACTCTCGCTACATTTCCAAGTTTCATCGCAATACCCCCGCCAACTGCACAACGAACATTTTCCTTAAAAATTTTCATATTTTCCTTATAATCATTTGCTGCAAATAACAAAAAAATTACTTATTTTTGTAACTTCACAGATGATTGGAAATGAAGATAAAAAAAGATATTTCAAAATTTTTAATGTCGTACCAAATTTGAAAGTGAAATTTGATACATTTCCACCATTGATGAAACCATGTAACTTGAACAAATCACCGAAACCGTGACGACCGGGTCTAAATGGCAGTGGTGTGTATAAATGAAGCGCAAGTGCCCAATATACATCGCCTCCAATTGAATTTCCATCGTGACGAGGTCCACAACCTCTCATATCGAATCCTCTAAGATTCAATGGTCCACCCAAGAAAAATTGATCGGCGATATTTATTTTCATATCATTGCTGATTCCTCGAAGCAATCCAGATTGAAAACCCAGCTGGAAGGTCTAATGAAATTTCTATAATCAGACAAATTGTACAGAAGATAAATCATTCAAAAGTCTAATCCAGTTCTGAGTTAAAAAATACTTGCTGCATATTCATGAGGCGTCCAATTAGTTTGCATGATAAGTTCATTTTTAACAAATCCAATATCTCCTCCGAGACCAGCTACTTCTGTCGAAAATTGTACAAGACTTCCCATAGTAGGAAATATTAACGAGTCTCTTTTATCGATGGAACAAATATGTCGCAGTGCAGATTTCAAATTTGGACCGCATTGTTCTCTAACGCGAAACGACGCTTGTTTGGACGAAATAATCTCCCTATATGTAGCTTCATATTGTAAATTATGCTTCAGTATACCTGCCCCATCTGTGTTAAAAGCAATATCTAATAATAAACCTTTATCACATTGACTAAAACCAGACCATGGGAACCTATTTGATGTGTTAAACACACTGCCAGTTAATCTGTAAAAAAAGTTAAATTATATATTAACTGTAATTTATAACATTAATCTTTAAAATGGAATAATTTTACATACACTTTATGACGCCAACTGCCTATAAATGGTTTAACAGCAGATATACTTATATTAGTTGAACTTTTTGAACCATAAGAGTATTCCATCTGAAGACGTTCTCCTCTTCCAAATAAATTGGGTGCTTTTGCTTGAATAATAACTGAACCCTCATTATTTCCAACCATAGTGCTAATTCCACCTGTTAGACGTCTCACTTCATGTACCATAAAAGTGACCTGAAAAAGAACAAGATTTAAAGTCTCTCATACAAATATATGCTAACTTTTAGAGAAATGATTCATGAGTGAACTGGAATGAATTAAATCTGAGAAATTACTTATTTTTTGTTGAATTAGTGTGTAATTATATAGACCCACTTCAACGCCTTCTGGGGTAGCATGAGGACCTTGACTGGTATCAATGTAAATTCCAATATTCCCAAAACATCCTAAACCTTGCAATTTTTCTCTCACTTTATAGGCACGTAAAATAATATCATAAAAATCTTCAGCTTTAAACAATTCTGTTACTTGGGCTTTTATTATGTCATCTTTTGTTCTCATGAGTCCATCTACATGTATTCTATCAACTCTTGCCTAGTTTACAAAATATCAAGACTTAGAAATTAATAATTTATATAAATAAAACAAATGTTTTATGTTTGTATTAATGAGTGTACCTTCACTGAATGAAGATCAATGGATTTCTCTTTCCTTTTTTCAAGTAAATTCACCTTCTCATGAATGTGTGAAGACTAAGAAAGATCGTTAATTATAAAAAATATATTTAAAATATTGCATCTATATTGAATAAATTTTAAGTCAAAATATATGTATATTACTTACAGGATTATCTGTTTTGAAATTTTGTCTTTCATTATTTGAAGATTCGTTTGTATTTCTAAACATATTTGATTCCTGAAATGACAAAACACGCGAAACGTTAACGGACAAAATTTAATTAAATACTAACTTTCAAAAATCCACTAAATGTACAATGACAACCTATATAATAAGGAAAGGAATGCTCAAATTTAATAGAATATTTAGGACAATTATTAAATTTAAAATAACGATGTTAAAAATTATTATTAGAAATTACTCATGCAGCAAATTAATGGTTTTAATTTTAGGTTATTCTGTAATTTTCTAATAATAAGCGTGTACCTTCGCATGAACAGTTCCCATTTTTGTTAGAAATTAATTTTTACTATTTGCATAAGAATTCACATTAAAGTCATATAATAAATTATGTCAGATCTCTTTTAATGCTTAGTAAAAAATAAATGTAAATTTTTTAAAATCAAACATTCGGAATGATTGAGAATGGGGTAATGTGGTATTTTCAATACCGGTCCTATGATATCGCCCTCTGCGATACAACACTTTTGATAATAGGATAATAATAAAATTATATCACTTTAAACTTACAAAATTCAAAATTTTCATTGTATATATGAAAATGTTTATTTGCTTTAATTCAAGAGTTCGCATTTTATATTATTTTACGGCTCTTTATTTAAGTTACACATGTATGGTGTAAAAATTGCATACATTCATAAAAGTATTACATATCTATACTTATTAAATATAGCAGTTAACTGTATCAAAATGTATATTTTAATTGTATATATTTAAAAATATTACAGAGTTTATGAAAATTATGGGAAAATTTTATAATCAAGTAGAGGTAGATGTTATTATAATATTAACAATACACATTATCATAATATTAAGAAACCTCATTGTTACTTAACAGTTAATAATTAATTGCTATATTGTGCATAAATGTAGAATAATTAATTCATTCTTAAGAAGTAAATTCATATATTAGAATATAATATCGCTTACAGGAACTTTTAGAGGAAGTTTTATCAATTATGTTTATGGAATTAAACTTTGAAATAATACAACAACAAAAATGTAATTTATGAAAGACGCAATAATAAGTGAATAAATATATTACATTACTACGCGCATTTTTCTGGATTAAATATATAATTTGGCATAAAAGATAAAAAAAGACACAATAATGTAGTATATTCATATATGTATGTCTTTAAGTTAGGTCATGAGTCTTCATTTTCATTTGTTAGGAACAATAGTATAAGATTCATATACATACACATACATATTTTAACAGAGATATAAAATATCAAAATTTGTTATAATGAGAATACTTCCTTCTTTTTAAATAATTATTCATAAAAATATATGACAGTTTCAATATTAACATATATATAAATTATTATTATATATATCTAAATATCGTCTTTCTTATTTTTCTTTATTATTAATATTAGTTATACTTTTTATATATTTCTATTAAATAATTTCTTCAAACACATTTATTTGGAAATCAGATTAATGAAACCAATATATGTAGGTGTGACTAGCATCACAGTTATAACTTTCTATTGATTTCGTTAATTTGGTCTGCAAAATGGTTATAACGCGGCAGGACCAACTCGTGAATGTGTACTAGTCGGTGATACAGGACTTCCATGAACTTCTAAATCAAATTCAGAATTAGATAAACTATTTCTCATGACTCTGTTCCATCGATTCGTGTTTTCATTTAATGTAATATGTTGATTTGTTTCTACTTCATTAGCGGATCTTTCACGAGCACGAAGTGCTTCTTGTTGAATAATTATTTCATTAGTTATATACGTCTCGCGTCGAATTTTATCCCTTAACTTTGGATGGATATCGGGGATACACCATCGCACGAATATCATGACCAAAGCAACAACATTCTGGAAAAGATTGATTTTGTTAGCTGTTAAAGTTGATTTTTGAATTTAAATTTGCATTGATGATATAACAATACCTCAAATACAACAATAAAAGCTAGTCTCGCTGCAAGTACGTGCCAAAACATAATTGTATATTGATATTTGTTTGGCGATTCAGGAGGTTCTCTATAATCTGGATATCTACATATTTCAACCTGCTTGTGAGAAGGTAAAAATGGTTCAGTACCATTTTTTAAGTCACTTGTATTAAATTTGGAGAGAGAATGATCTAGAAATCCTTCCAGAGAATAATTATCAGAGACAGTTATTCGATAAACTAGTCTTGGTATAAAATTAGAAGTAAAAGCTATAATGAATGCCTGAAAAGTTCAAATTATAAGTATACAAAAAATTATATATTGTTTACATAGAATACTTTATAGATAGATACAAACTTACATTAGTTATAACTGATAACTTAGAAATAGAATCAAGAATACGAAACCATATGCCTATATCTGTAACACGTTGTCCAACTGGCCTTCTGAACATTGTCAATAACTTTTTGGCATCTAATCTCATTTCAAAAACGTTATTCAACAGTGCAAAAAATGGTGCTAACGGAAATGCAGCAACAAAGATAGTAACAAATCCATATTGTAACACTGTAATATATAAAATATTAAAATTTAAATAGGCAATATAAATACATATATCTAGTTTTAAAAATATAATACCGCTACCCATTTCTAAATACTCAGGAAATAAACTTCTTGGACCCCATTCCACCAATTTATAATCCTTAATCCATTGAAGATATTTTCGAGTAGTAACTTTTTTCTGCCCATCTTTTGTCTTCATCCCAACATGTACTTTTAAAGTATTTAACCATTTGTAAAATAGTGGAAACAACATTTCTAATATTGTATTCATAGCCTGCTTGCCAATCATGATAATGCTTAACTGTATGCATAATTCCATAAGGCAGCCACCAGGGCCACATTCTTCTTGTCGATATTCGAAAAAGCGATTATAATTTCCCGGATAACCAACGAATTTTCCTTTAAAAAACGCTATATAAAATATGGAAGCATAGTAATTAACAAATTCGAGTAAATATATTTTTAATGTTAAACTATCATCAAATTCAGTTTGAGTTCGAAGCAGTTCAATCTGTAAAAATAAAAAAGAAAAATTTAATATTTTTAAAAACGAAGGAAAAAATATATCGTTATTATGATATTAAAGTACCTCAGTTAAATATTCAGCTAGCCAAACATAGACCCAATTAAATACTATAATGCAGCACAAATTAATGCTAGCTGCAGTAGCTGTTGTAAATAATATTGCATAACTTGTTACCATAGGATGTCCATAAACACTTAAGGCGGTTAAAACAGACATTCTATATAAAACAACACCTAACACTGCTGCCATTGCTATTGCAATCTATAATTTAAAACATAAATAAAAAGCAAATTTTTTTAAGAGAAATCGTAATTATTAAATTCATTTCTTTTTTCTATACTATATTCACAAACCAGCAACAAAACGACGGAAAAACTGAGAATCGTAGCGGGAACTCTCATTTTCCAAAAGGGAACTTTCGGTTCTTCCGTATTTGTAATAATATTGAGCGATTTCTTTTTTATATGTGCTAAACGTGCTAAGTACTGAGGACGAGGATGTTCCTCTTGAGCATCTAAGCCAGTTAAATCCCATCTGTGAGTTATTTCTGCTGAATACCTCTTCCACAATTCCAAAAACAATGTAGCTAATAAAATATAATAAAAATAATAATGAAACTTACATTGTGCATGTGCATAGCTATTAAAAATACTATTACATACCCCATAATGACATAAATATAGAAAAAAACACGGTTGATGGATTATCAAACAAATATGTAATTCTTGCGTGTAAGCACGTTTCCTTTAAATCCCAATATCCACAAAAATGATCACATAAGGGACACATTTGAATGATACCCTTACCATTACAAACATCTTCGCTTGGTTCGTTAGAATACAAAGTCGCGCAACTGTATATGAAGCACAAAAGGCCCACGATACTAGCAGGTATCAGCATATGTGTATAAAATCCGAGCCAAGCAAAGTAAAGTCCAATTTTTACTCCAAAATATTCTTTGATATAATCCAATGGTTGATAGTGAAGACATTTTTTTAAACATGCCCATTCTTTGTACAAAAGATACCTCATAGAATCTGGTGCTTGTAAATCACCCTAAAAATAAAAAAAAAATTGTATTAATTAAAATATTATGTCCTAAATAAATTTTTATCTGAATTATATCTAAATTTGTTTGAAATATATATTGCATGAAATATGAAAATTTTTAAATGTACATTTACTTAAATTTATGTATAGTAAAAAGTATAAAATGTTGTTTACTCAATAAAATATTTTAGTCTTTGTTTTATAATCAAGATAAATTCACCATTTTTAGTAATAGTCATATGTGGTGTATTAACGAAATATTCACTTACGATCGCTAACAGAAATTTACAGATAGAAGGAGATACGAACATAAACGTTCATTGTCGTATATAAATTGAAAATGATAATGAACAAAAGGACAATAAAAATTCAAGAAGCCTCAGTGTACATACATACCTGAAAATCCACACTTAATAACTGTACTTTGTCTATCTATATAAATATATGTATAAAAACGTATTAAACACGATAAAATATGGAAATCCTATAAACTGCTTTTTGTTTAATACAAATCTACATAGAATAACTACATTTGAAACAAAAGGGTAAACCATAAATTATATTATATTATATATTGGCGTTCTTCCTTTAAAGATTTTTCAACGGATAATTCAATGTTTTGGAAGTGTGAAAAACTGCGTGAAATAAGTGAATGGAAAACAATAAAGCTTGTTGATATTACGATATAGCCGTCCCTACTTTTTAACAACACTAATAATGTAGAAAGACAATACGAGTATATACCTATAACTTGACATAAATAGAAGTTATTACAATAAATCTAAAATTGAAAAAATGCGGAGAAAAAAACAAAAAGATATGGCTTACATCGTGAAGAGGATATGCGGCTATGTATGCTTTTTCCGAAATCAACCTTTCTATCCCAAATGCAAAATCATCATCCTTGGTTTCTGTAAATCTGGTTCTATCTAAAATGAACTGTACAATTCTAGCACGTGTTGCGGCAGTAAAAAAGTTTGGCGAGTCCAAACTGAATAAGTACTCTTTATCGCGGCTATAAACAGCCGTAAAATTATGTCTCATAGTTGGAAATATTGTTTGGTCTACATAATATTTTTTCATAATTCTCTTGAATAACGAATTGACTTCTTTAATTAATGCGTTACTACGATTTTCAGGAATTAACACGGTAGGTAATTCCTTCATTGGCAATCTAAGTTTTAATATTTCAGCATACCGTCTTAGTACTTCTCGAGGTGCATGAATTTTTATAAAATGAAGACCGTTCGGTTCTGCCTGTTCATGTTCTAACTGTAAACCTTCCTTCTCCAAATTCTTTTCAAATACCTAAAAATTAGAAATAGATATTAAATAAAAAATATTACTTCTTCACTATACACTTACTTACACGTCTATATTCAGTACAGCGATATGTTTGAGCTTCCACATTATACTCATCCCAAACAATTACAAAATCAATTGTACGAACTTCGTCACGAAAATATAAACTAAAAGCTGTTCCACATTTTGAAATCTGAAGAAAACAATTATTATTTCATGATTAACATAGTTTCATTTTTAAATATAAATAATAAAGTTATAAAAATATAATAAAAATAAAAAATTATAAATTTACCGATTTTGAACTTCTTCTACTATTCCTTAAATCTGTACAACTACCATCAATTGTTGTTCCATTATTAAGGGTTGATAAATCATCATTATATGATCGCTCAATATCTTGTAGGGAGATTGCGCTATGCATACTATTCATACTCATACTTGTAGCATTATTTAATGATGAGATATTACGAACACTTTGATACAAAGTTTGTATAGATCCTGCATTTAAATTACTTGGTATTGACCGATAAAGACTTGCTTCAGACGTATTATTTCTATCTTTTTGTATCCATGGTATAGAAATTTCTTCATCATCCTCTTCCATTTTGAATTGAATTGATCAGTATTCAAATCCTATTTATTTGAATCTAACAAGGTATACTACATGCAAGCCAAATAAAAAATATTTATATATTCATAAAAAAAGTGTCACACAACATGTACATTACAAATATTTTACTCGACTTGATATTATAATCTTATAATAAACTGAAGAGTGAAATACATGTTACAAAGTAAGACATGAATAAAACAATGAATACTATTAATGAAGCTATTAAAATGGACAAAGGATTATATTAAAATTTATCCAATTTATATTAAATTATTCCAACTTTACAAGAAAAAATGATTTATTATTAATTTTATACAATATCTAACTATAATATGTTTACAAAATTTTCTATGTAAAAAGCACTAACTAAAATATATTAATATGCTTACAGAATTTCCATGTTCCAATTAGAAATCTTTAATTCCGGATGCTGTACAGATATGGTACAGGAAATTGTCACAATATAATCGTATTGTGCAAGTATTTTTAACCTTTGATTTACTACTACACAGATTTCTTTCTTATGAATTAGCTAATTTATATGCATTTTTACAAAGTAACATACCTAGCATTTTAATTTTATTTTTTGAATAGATGCAAAGTAATGTATATAATCACGAAGATGTAATTTCATGATTCATATTAATATATTACATTACACATGTGTGCAATTGTATGTATTGTATTGTATGCAATGTATTAAATGATCACGTAGTCCATATAAATTGATACCATTTATCACCTCCACTTGTTTGTGTCAGTTCAATTTATGTAAATTCTTAAATTTGTAGCGACCAAAGGCACGCACAACTAAAAACCTTTGGTGTGCCAACGACCGATATGATTTGTGACATACGGGCCAGCAAAGCTATTTTTAAGAGAACTATTTTTTATGAGTCGTCTCATTTAGTCTCATCTATATGTATCTTTTTGTTCAAGTTTTGTTATCAGTCTCAATAGCATCCACGAAAGTCATTAATCCAAAGTTTCTACGGACGAGACAACACGAACGTCGAATTGACATCCGTTGCGTAACGTCTGTGTGAAATTATATGTATTTATGTTGAAGAGCTCACACTAAGACCGCGTGTCACTTCAGTATACGATAATACATACATAAGTACATATATTTCTACAAAGGATATCACGCAACGGACGTCGTTTTGACGTCGGTGTGCACCCAGGCTAAATGGTCCATTTGTCGAAGATCTAATAATCACAGGCTAAAAAGAGGCTCTCAAGCCAAGGAGAAATTACCCTGGATCACTAAATGTGATAAATAACACTGATATATATCATACCTTATATATCAATGGTAAACAAATTCCGCTTTTGAAGAAGCGCGTTAAGGATGTCGAGAATACGATGTTCAACAAAAGTAATAATTAAATGCCTAATTGGTTGCGCTAGTGTGGGAATCAGCGACAGTTAGAGATTTATAGTGTGAAGTTCCCATTTCATTCGTCCGAGAAAAAGTCTGTAATCCATTAGCGAATAAAAGACTTTCCTATCGAACTATTTTGTAGTTAATAATACCATCTCACCCCTTCAAACTAAATAAAAAGCAACGACGTTTCTATAATACATTACAATCAAATATAAATTCTCTAATACATATTTCATGACACATTCATATTAAATATTTTCTTCAATAACGAATGTTAAAATGAGACTATTATTAAAAATATTTTTTATAATTATGGGATTTTGGAAAGCTACAATTAATACAAATATTTCAATGTTTTATTTAACTTCCTATTACAAATAGAAATATTTATTTCGCAACAGTAGTAGTACAAAATATTCTTTGGTACTTTCTGTAACAAAGTAAATTATATATAAAGATCATTCACTTAACACTTTGACTGCCACGTTGGTCATATATGACTAGCCACTGTTTCTCCTGTGACACAACAGTGGTCATTGGCGATTAGGGCATTTTGAATATAACCGATAAATAGAAGATACCTAATGATACCTAACCCCAACCTAACCCCATTGAACAATTAAACATTTTTATTAGAGCATCAATAAAAAAAAAATGAGAACAAATCTTGCATCTAACGGTGCACTGTGTTAAAACACTTTAAACATAAATGTGGCTCATCAATACAATCTGGACAGTAGGTGGTCACCTTTTTGGTGCGATTCTTAGCAATTTTTGACCCTAACTGTTTAACATTTTTTTTATAGCACTCTCTGCAAAATTTTCGTGCCAGGTACGCTTGCCCTTCTTTCTTCTGCATTTCGTGTCGCAATCTTTGTCGAATAAGTATATCTGACGGCTCTGGTGAGTGGCACTGTGTAAGGTGCATTGCGAGTGCCATTCTAAAATCTGATACCTTGATTTTTGTTTTTGTTGCTTGTTTATAGAGTATCATCGCGTTTGAAATTGATGTAAACAATAACTCTAAAGCTAATTTTATATACCACTTGAGGGTTTTTCTATGTGGTGTAGAATATGCTATCATTTGATCTGATAAATCTACAGCACATCTTCCTCTGCTGTAATCTACCACTACCATTGGTTTATCACAAACATAATTCTTTTTGCGGACTTCTACCATTTCAGTCGAATGTTTCGTCGAAATCATAAAAATGTCACGCTCGTCTCTCCACTTGAGGACCGTAATCCCATTCTTATTTTGCATTGCAATAAGTTCACCGCGTTTTAATTTTTTAAATTTAATGTCAGCAGGTATCCCCTTTCTATCTTTTCTTAGGGTTCCTACTAAATGAGTATTGCAATCAATTAATTTTTTAGCTAAATTTATACTTGTATACCAATTATCGGTGTAAACTGTGTGGCCTCTATGAAGAATATTGTTACATATATTCATTACAACATTTGTGGGGGTTACGCATGGTGCATCTAAGTTTTTTCCCGAATATATTTCAAATTTGTATGTATATCCTTGACCCGAACATATTTTGAAGACTTTGATGCCGTATTTATGTCGTTTCTGTTTCAAAAATTGCCTGAACTTTACGCGTTCTCGGAAAGGTACTAGTGACTCATCAATGCATATCTCTTCATCTAAATCATAGTATTTAGAAAAATTTTGATTTAGTATATCAACAATTTGTCTTAACTTATACAGTCTATCATTTGTGTTTGCCATCTGACTATTTGTAAAATGAAGGAACCGTAATAACAACTCAAATCGATTTCTCGACATAACTGTTCTTGGAAAAGATTGGCAGTAGGTGTTATTGGTACACCAATACGCGTCATATTTTGGTAACTTGACTAAGCTCATCCATATTAGTAGCCCGAAAAATCGTTTCATTTCATTTTTGTCGGTTGGAGTCCATTTATCTACACGAATGGATCTTCTATTTTGCATATATTGTTCAGCATATCTATTGGTTTCATCAACAATTATTTGTAGAATTTCTTCCGTAAGAAAAGCAACGTAAAAACTGTGTGGCTGATTACCCTCGATCTGTACAGCAGTTCTAGATTTTACAAATGGAATTACACTTGCCGCTGTTTGTGTTATATTATTTGACCATTCATTATCCTCTATATTATGTTCATTTTCATTTCCGATATCCATTTCATCCTCGGTATCCGGTTCGATTCGGCGCCGCCTCATCGTGGGCGATACGTGGAATATTTCGTCTTCTGATGCTTCATATTGAGACGAGTCTTCCAATGAAGACTTCTCGGATACACTCGAAAAATATTCAGTGTCTGCATCCATATCTTTGAGTAGTAATCTACGAATATTATTATAAATACACCTTAGAAAATAATCGTAAATACTGCTTTATAATCATATAATTGAAGTTGGAAGTGTGCACATACCTTACTATTATATATAGAATGAGCAAATACTGTTTACTAATATCTTCTACACGTTTCAGCAATATATTCTGGATGTTTTGCTTACGACGAAACAACGAATGCGAATGGTTTGTTGAAATAAACGAAGCCTTGTTATAATATGTCGCTATCAACTGTTACCAAGGCGCCACGGTGGTCACCCGTGACCACCAATAAGATAAACGGTCCATTGGGGAAGAATGTTGTCTTACATCATCAATTTATTATTATTTTGCCATTATATGCTTTGAATAATAAAAATACTCCCGCAGCGTCCTGAGCGAAACATGTGATTTCGGCGTGGCAGTCAAAGTGTGAATATATATATATATATATATTATTTAATATTACTTCTATTCATTAAAATTAAATTTGACATATTATTCTACTAATTATATCTTACATACATGTATCTTTTAGTAATACATGAATTTATATAAATGTATAATGCTTTATATTATCTACATGTTACATAAAATTTGATTAAAATTTGATATAGTACATATCTATTATAATAGAGATCACACTTCTTGCATAACTAAAGAATTGAGTTCATCTTCTCCTGGACATAATATTGAGTCAATATTATAGAATGCCGCGTGTAAAGTTATTAGAAACCAGGATACGCCTGAGAAATGAAATTTACACATAAATAATCTTACATTATATCTAAACAAAAGGATACTTGTTTTATTTACCAAGAACCCAGAAAAGAGCTGCACCAGCACCTACTAAATAAAAGATTGGCAGTGAACAGATTCCTACCAAAGAATAAACTTGAGCTAGCGTTAATTTATGATTGAATATTGTAAGCTCCTGTTTAGCATGACGTTGCGAAACCTTATAACAAGTTCCAAGAGATGCAGCAACAGCAAACAGCAATAATGGCGATGTAATCCTAATATCAAATATTTATTTTGAATTATTTAAGGTAAAAAGATATTCTATATAAGTGAAAGAATAAATACACTGTAATAAACCTTACAAACAATATATAACTAATCCAACAAACACGAACAAATAATTGCTTTGGAAATATTCAATGTTTCTCATAATTCTTTTACTCAATCTTGGTAAACTGGGTGGAGGTCTTATGTTGCTTGTATTAAGAAACATAGACCAAGGCCTGATATTAGCTTTTCTGTGTTCAATCCATTCATGAGCTTGTGGATATCCTATGTTACTGAGTGGAAGTTGAGGTATCTGTAGGAATTCAAGCCTAAATAACAAAATGTACATAAATTATTAACATAAATTACTATAAAACAATACAAAATTAAAAAACCTTCTATTTCTTTTTAAAATGTTCATAATAAACAAATAATTGTACAAAAAAAGCTTCTAGAAATGTAATCACAAGGGAAGTCTCATTCAAAAATATGGTAACTTTAATTAACCAATAACTATCAACAAGATGTCAGTGTTATTATTATTGTAAAATTTCCTTGCGTATTAGACAACAAATATTTAACATTCTATCTGCGATCATCATATCCGCCTATCATGTATTTAATGATTACCCAGTGCCAGATTTTTGCTTTTGTTGAGGTATTTGCATATCTCCCGCAATCTCAATTCCCACGTCTGCCATTCTCGTTTTTTTTAATGATCAAATTTTCGGGAATGGGAACGTGTGATAAAGAAACGACTACTTATTCTCTCTGTTTGACTGTTTTACGTGGAGCCTCGTATCCCCACTGCAAGGCATTTGTAGCCTCGTTTTAGAAAAAACCCGTCGAAGGCAGTAAAACTCCCATCATATCGCACATCGAACTACTATGTTACCCCTACCACTACGACACTACTACACAAACACGAGCCAGCCGTCGCGCATACAAACGCTACAGGTTGCAGCTGCTCGATAAAAATTCTTTCATTGCCTCCGTGAAACTTCTTTCACGAAAAGAGCTCTTTGTCTGAGTAGAGGTAGAAGACGCGATACATTTTTCCCTTCCTTACGTGAGTTTTCAATGTTTTCATTTAACAAATGTAAAAGATATATAACCATACATTCAGTGCATGTTTAGTTTTGATTGAATTTTTCTTTTGAACTTAACATTTCACTTTTACTTCTTTCTATTCTCGGAAATCGGATTATTCATCATTTCGTCTTGATTTCCTGATGCTTACGATTTAAAAATGTAATCAAAGCAAAACTGTAAAGATGTAAAACATTTCTACAATTAATAAAACGACCATATTAAACTAATACTAATAGTAAATAACACCAAATTCTCTTACAATCAATTAAAGTTTGTACGATATTTTAGCCACACAACGGATGTTTATGCATTTGTAGGAAATTTAAAGCTATACAAATGTACGAAATATATATAATATAGAAAAATATGTATATAAAATATCTAACATAAAATTGTGAATTAAACAAATCACTATTTAGTATCCACTTCTTTATTTATATTCACAAGAAAGTATGAATTTGTATAAAAATTCGTAACATATTCATAAATCCGAAATTCTTATTCAATTTGACTTTATTCAGTACATGTTTTCGAATTTCTAATTTATACGTCGTAATCGTATGTATATATAATTTAATTCATAAGATTGTGGCATGTGGTTTCATTTGTTACAGAAACATAAGTTTTTTAGACGTCGAATGAGATCATCGGTGCAAAGGTAAAAGTTTGTTTTTGTTCTTTTATTCGACGAGTGATCATCGGCTATTTTAAGCATCGTTCGGTTTCGTCGAAAACTCGCGGAATAAAGTGTGACAAAAGTTTTTAGAATTTTCATCGAGAATGATTTCACCCTCTGAAACTATGTGCAGATGACGCTGCCATGTATTAGCATTGTGAGCAACGAGAACCAATAAGAGGACGCATTATATCGAACCCAGTACACCCGTTCTCAAGGAGGCTTTTGATTGGTCGGCTTCAATTTCCCAAGTAACATCGGGCCACCCGCCATAACGAACGTAGCGTGGTACGTACGACTGTTTGAATGAACAATTTTGGAAAGCGTAATTGATAAGGTTCACAAATTAGTACCTTATTTCAGTTTAATACTAATAGTGTACACGGGACTGGTTGCATACAAGGAAACTTATGGTGACAATTTGAAAGACATGGAAGTTGCACAAAAGTTGCATTTTGACGCATGCGACATTCAAAATGAGGAACTAAATATTAGCTGTCATACAAACAGCTCCGGTTGTGATGTCGACGATATATTGGACTCTTCCGCGGAGGATCTTGGATGTTCACCTCCGCTTCAACCGAAAAAATTGTTCAGAAATACGATGGGCTGTTGTGACAGTGAAAGTAAGTAATCAATCCGTTCTAATTGACTTGCTTGATTGCCGAATCGGAGATGCTCAGTAAGGTTACCCAACAGACTCGTGTCTTAAATATGCTTATATGGAAAGACTTTTAAGCAAGTACTTTTGAAAATTGTGTTTTCGGTGTGTATTCCTTTAGTGATGAGTGTGGGACGATTACAACATTATGTTATCTCTCTATTTCTCTGCTGCTAGATGTCAATTGTTCTTTCATTAATTTTGAGAAATCAATAATGGAATTTTATGTAGAGAAAAGGAATTAATAATTTGAATCAAACATTTTTCAACAGTTTCGTATTTCTTATTTGTCGTAAATCTTATTTGTTTTAAGAAAGCGAATGATAAATTATTAAACCAAATTCAATTGGACTAAAAGATGCCCTTTGAAAGTGATTCATCTACAACTCAGATTAATTAGAAATGTTATTGAAATGAAAATTGGTGTGAATAATAATGAATAATAATAATAATAAATAAATACAGGAACAAAACAAACATTGAAATAACGCAACGATACTCGTTTTAGAAAGACAATTCAAAACTTTCGTTTATATTCGCGAAAGTCAATGTGAAAATCTAGAAAGATAATAAAAAGATAACTTCAGACATAAATAACTAGAATAAAACTCTACATTCTACTTTCCACTAGCGATTTCTCATACCAAGATAAGTCCCGGTACAGTGTCGAATAAAATAAATCTACTTGAAGGAAGTATAGATATTGTAATATTTATTTAAATAAAATTAATACAACTGTTAAGAATTTGTAATAAGCTTACACTTTCGTCACGAGGCAACGGCGTCACTCAGCTTATCTCTGCACATGCGCATAACTGCGCTCGCCAGCGACGCGCTCGGCTATAACAAACAACTCTATCACGACGTTTTCTTTCGTTCTTCTTACTTGCCAAATTTATGTTATCCGAAAACACAATAATAATAAAAATATGAATAATAACGTGACAGGTTAGTGCAGTTTCCAATGCTTTCGTACTTTTACGAGATGTTTTTGTTTGGTATCCTGACTGCAACACATTTAAAGGTATTTCATTTATTGTTGTATATATTTCTATTGTAAACAATTTTAAAAGTCATAATTTAGTTTTTTAAAATATCCTATTACCAAAACTCAAGTATCTTATGTCTTATGGTGTTGTTTCTATTTTTCTTTCTTTTTTTTTCTTTTTCAAATTTTAATTGTGTACTCTAAATAATCCTTTCTTTGTTTTTTTTTGTTTTATTATTGTAATTTTTATGACTGTCTGCATCATTTAAAATATAGTTGAGGTGAAATTACATTCTTGTTTGTTTCATATGATATGTCAATAATGTATGTGTAATCATTAATATATTTTGTAGCATACTTTATTTTTAATTTTACATATATTAAGCATGTTTTTCTAGAGCTTCAATTCATTTTTAATTATTTATTTGTGAAAAAGTTATGTATAACCTTTTAATGTTACAGCAATATTTTCAAGCATGGTGTGAGAAAATTGATATTTTTGTTGGGCAATTGTTTTACATCATGCTAAGTTGTTTATAATTGAAAATATACAGAGGTCGAGAAGTAATCAATAGATACAATAGTATTGTGCAATGTTATTACCTCAAATCGTTTCATTATTCATGTACATATATATAAATATTTGTGATATATGTTTCTGTATGTATAATTCTATGCATTTTATTTTTAAATGGTAATTAATAATTAATATTTATGTGTGACTTTTTACATATTCTTTTTTTTTATTGTTAATAAACATTAAAAAATATATATATATATATTATATATATTTTATTATAGGAAACAAATAAAAAAAATGTATATATGTTTGTTTTATTTTCGTGTAAAAATGTAATTGCACCTACATATGTATATTATAATGTAACTTATTGTCAACACATTCCATTGATTTTATATTAAGTCTTTGTTTGAAACACAAAGCTTATATTTGTCAAAAATTGGTATCAAAAAAGACAAATTATATAAAAAAAATATGATTAGTATCAAAAAATTAAAAAAGAGAAGAATAAAAGAGAAAATGAAAAAATATAAAAAGAAATAATAAGAAAAATATGAAAAAAAGTAACTACCAATAAAGCAGTAAATATAAGATTTGACAAAAGTTCTTGAGTTTCGCGTGCGTACGTATAGAGAGATTAGACCCTGGAAAATTGTATGTTTCAATAAATATAATTCACAGGTACATCAAGAATTAGGATTCCTCCTCGCGAAAATATGTGTTCCCAAAAAATATCAATGGCGTGTAGTCCACCTTACAAACGTGTTAGAGCATTACGTCTTTTTGATTCTCCCGCTACTCCAAAAACGCTAATGGAAAAGAGTGCGATGCATACTCCATTTCCGACTAAATGTACCAGACTATTTTCATTAGATAAACCTAGACCATGTAATTACCAAAATAAATCTGACAAACCTGCTGCTAATGTGAATCCTTTTACACCAAATGGAATGCTGTTAACTGCAAGGAAACGCACTAGATCTAAGCGTAGCTTAATTGGGTAAGTATAAATATAGAAATCAATATAAAAAATTCAATAATGTTGTCAATTTTAAAGTAAAAATGGTTTTTGTTTTTTTAACATCAGTTCTCCAGATATCCAAATTCCAAAATTTGATCTCGGCGATTCCGAAGATTCCGATAACGAAATAGAACAAGCTACAAAACGTGTAGCATTGCAAGATTCTAATATTCCACGATATCATCAAGAGTTCCATGAACTTGGCTTAATTGGGACAGGTGAATTTGGTTCCGTTTACAAATGCATTAACCGATTAGACGGATGCATTTATGCCATTAAGAAAAGTATTAAACCTGTGGCTGGAAGTATTAATGAAAAGAATGCCTTAAACGAAGTATATGCGCATGCTGTACTCGGTAAACATCAACATGTTGTAAGATATTATTCTGCATGGGCAGAAGATAATCACATGATAATTCAAAATGAATATTGTAATGGTGGTAGTTTAGCAGATGGGATTATCAACTTAGAAAAAGAAAAAAAGCATTTTACTGAAGCGGAAATGCGACAATTATTGTTACATGTTGCTGAAGGTTTAAGATACATTCACAGCATGCAATTAGTACATATGGATATTAAACCTGGAAATATCTTTATTTCCAAAGAGAAGAGGTTACTCGCAGTTAATTATGATTCAGCTGACGATGGTTTCGACGAAGAGGAAACTGTAGAAGAAGAAATTACTTACAAAATAGGAGATTTGGGTCACGTTACATCCGTTAATAATCCTCAAGTTGAAGAAGGGGATTGTAGATATCTTCCAACGGAGATTTTGCGGGAAGATTTCAGTCACTTACCAAAAGCCGATATTTTCGCTTTGGGATTAACTGTTTATGAAGCAGGGGGTGGAGGTCCATTACCTAAAAACGGACCAGAATGGCATGATATTAGAAATGGAAATTTAAAGGAATTACCACATTACAGTCGTGATCTTAACGAATTGCTTAAAGTAATTTTATTACCAAATTCTTTCTTTTTTTTTTTTTTAATTTGAATTAGAATATGAAATTTAATTAAATTTTTTTCTGTTTACAGTTGATGATTCATCCAAACCCTGAAATGAGACCATCAGCAATATGTCTTATACAACATAGAGTATTGTGTCCATTTGGAAATAAAACAAAAGCACAACTTCGGCGGGAATTGAATGCAGAAAAATTAAAAAATGAAATTCTATCGAAACAGCTGCAAGAAGCTGCTAAATGTTTAAAAACTATTGCCCCAAACGTAGCAGCAATTAATAATAATACAATGAATGCAGGAGGCTATGAATTAAGACCTACACCAACTAGAACTTCGTCTCGAGTAGTGGGTAAAAAAGTCAACAGAAGCAATAGCACTACAAACTTTTAAATGTTCTGTGTTATGTTTGTGCCGGACTAAAGGAGGAGAGGGGTATAGGTGCTTAAGGAGAAAAAAAAAAAAATAAATTTTCTAAGTGCCTTGACATTGTGATATGAATTAACTCTAGTTTATAAGAAAAACTATGATCAATATTTGATAGTAAGAGAATATGATAGGTATACAGAGTGAAATTGTACAATAGCCACGGGTATACTCTTGCAGCGATGAAGGCATTATACAGATAAGATAAAGTGTGAATTTTATGCATGATAATTATAAACAGGTAACTTCTTAATTATCCGTATTTTACATTTCATCATTAATTAAATTTTTAGGTGGATAATACAGTAATCTAATATCGTTTACTCATGTATATTGTTTGGTTTTTTTTTTCTTTCTCTTATATAAGATAAAAGTTAGATCCATAAGGTTTGAAAATTCTAATAATTATTGGTATTGTTCATCATTAGTCTATTTATCATAAAAGTATAGGAAATGTAACAAAATCTATTTCTTTATAAAGAATGAAAATAATTTTATTAAGTACCTCCTTGTATGCCTTTAATGTTCCTGTTAATAAGTTTTTAATTGCCTACTTTGTACAATTATAATATACATATATTTTATAACATTACTGCTTTTTTACTCTATTCAAGCGGTATTATAAAAAGGAGTAGTATTGACGGAAATTGAATG
This sequence comes from Bombus hortorum, assembly GCA_905332935.1. Classification (NCBI taxonomy): domain Eukaryota; kingdom Metazoa; phylum Arthropoda; class Insecta; order Hymenoptera; family Apidae; genus Bombus; species Bombus hortorum. The sequence goes on along the minus strand of HG995198.1, from coordinate 4,704,253 downwards.
AAAATATTTTTAACATCAGTTACTAATTAAGGTTTTGACATATTATTGTGTTATACTTCCATTTTTCCCGTTTTTGTTTGAGATTTAATGTAATAAATAACTGGAAGTACTAACAGTAGACTATGAGAAATTATCCATTACAAATATATTATATTTTTATATATAGATATTTACATATAATAATAGTTCGGCGTTGTGTATTGTTTAGTGTGTAATTATTAATTAATCTCTGTATTATCCATCGTTTATTATTATCAGATCCTTGTAAGGATGTTCAAATAATTACTTTTTTTTTGTAATTTTCATACTCAGATGAAAGACTGTTACCTTAAATATATTGTATTGAATAATTTTTATATTTTTGCACGACATAGACTCAATATTTTTTAGGAGTATATATATACATGTTTTTTAAATTAATAATGAATAAATCGATATTATATATTGCTTGTATAGAAAACTAACCAAATAGAAACTAATGACTGACATAGTACTTCATCTAAGCATAATTCCTAGCCCTAATACTTGCAATTTTACTCTGTGTATTCTTTATATAAGGGAATAACTCTTAAAATTACAAACAATTAAAGAGTGAATCTTTGAACGTAAAAATGTTTTAAGTTTAAATTATTTTTATGATACTTTTTTATAGTCATTATCTTTGGCATGCTCTGAAATTCGTATTATACAAGTTTCCCTTGTGTTTTTAATATATATACATATATTGGATAAATATCAATGTAAAATATTTTGCATTTTTAGTGTAAGTGGTACTACCAATTAGATATTTCTTATTCTACTTACTAATACAAAAATTCACCAAAAGATGTATTTGTTTCATTATCGAATGTGTATTCAATTTAAAAGTACTACAAATTTTTCTATGTTGGACAGACTGACCAATGCATTTTTTTACTTCACTTTTTGTTTTGTAATATACTGTGTTTCTTGATCAGGAATGACAAAAACTAATGGTTTATTACGATATAGTGAATTCAAAGCCTTGTACCAGACAAATGCATTCAATGAATTATTTTGTTCCTCAAACTAGCATCGAATAGATGTCTTATGTACAATTATTTGGCTTCTAGCTAATAAACAAATCAAAGCTTTTGTACCTTGACTTAATATTCTCGTGTCACTGAGCATGCTAATATGTGATCTTTTTTATATCTGCATTACTGAAGCATTTCAATATTTATATAAAAAAAGAAAGAGGATATATATATATAGCATGTGTTGTAATGGTTTACATTACTGTTTACGAAACAATCTGGATTGCAGTTTTTAATATCATGAGGTTCTTTTTTTTGTAGTTTGTGTTACAAACTACTTGTGTTTTTTATTCGCAGTATAAATTCGGTTCTTAAAAATAAGGTTTATTAAAAAGTTTTCTGTTATATTGTCAAAATGTTGAAAAGTAATGCAATCAAATACTAATTCCCATGAGTGTGTAACCTCGTTTACAAACCAATATTATGTATGTAGTCATACACCGCGCTATGTATAAAAGTTACGAAGTTTTGTAAGAAAAAATGTGAATAATCGATAAAGGAGCTGTGTAAGCTTCAAACTGTGTGCCAAGAAGGGTGGACCCCAACTCATGGCAGCACATTTATTGTGAACTGTTGTTTCATTAATCTTATTATTATTATTAATATTATTGTATTATTATTATTATTATTATAATAAATAATTAATGAATGAATAATTAATATCGTTTGTTTATTCATCGTTATATTCATTCCAAGTATAATAATTATGTAAATGTAAATTACTAATTATTGCGTTTTTCTGTCTTTAATTTATTACAAAAAATAAAGACTTTTATACTAACATTTTGTATTATTGTAACAATTTGAATAACAACACACTTTTTTATTATATTCGAATTATGCTTATAAACAAGTGTTTTGTTAATACAACTTCGTTAATATTGCAAGCAGCGTAAATTTTTATGATACTTTATGACATTTTTAATAAGAACTGAATTTTGATAAAGATGAGAATATAATCAGTTGGAAATGTTTGTTTTTAATTACGCATGCGTAAGGAAACGAAAACAGGTTTTCTCAATACATTTTGATGCTATAGACGTTGGTATTTTGATACGATGCAGTAAGGAGCATTGTAGTACTTGTTACTGTTGTTACTTGAAGAGTTGACCATTAGAGATAATAAATATTTTAATTAACTAAACGTTACATAAAACTGTCCGTTATTAATGTTTTTGAAGTATTTTAGAAAAATTTTAACGAGTTCTAATGAATCGAAACTTCAAATTTATTTGTTATGGTCATGTAATAATTTTTTGTTCTTTCATGTACAATGTTTGAGTTTAAACAACTATCAACACGATAACGTGTAAATACATAATTATATTTTGATACGAATTTAATTAGCACAAAATATTATTATTTCGTGCAGTATAAAAATCACAAAAGATGTTAAAAGATGAATGACAAGTTTTAAGCATAGTATAAAAGATTAATTATAAATTTACATATTGCTTCAATTTAGATGCATTTATACTTTAATTTATATTTGCCTAATTTTATACTGTAGTAATTAAAATACGTACTTTATAGAAATTTTTAGTGGTAAAATATACCACAGAATAATTTATAAGAAGTGAATGTATAAATATTATATCAAATAGATCTGATATAGTATTATAGCAAATAAGGCTTGCTTTATTTAATTATAATATTTCAAGCATGTTTAAATAGGACTATAGTACATATAGTATTTTGTACAAATATGCACGCACAAAATCTTTTAAGAGAGAAAGTGCATGAAATTTTCTCAAAGAAGATCCAGAAAAAATATGCTACACTGGCTGAACTTGCTCGTAGGCAGATGTACTCTAATTTTTACAAAAATGGTTTGAATCCCCTTTATCGTTATTGACACTTCTATTGTATAAATCACATTGCATTTTCTTCCATTATTACTATGGTAAACAAGCTTTTTGAAATAAATTTATATTAAACTATTTAAATTATTACAGGCACATATAAAATTAAGTGAAAATGCGAAAAGATTATGTACAGGATGTTCAACCAAAGAAAAGGCAGAATGAACTTTTATATAGATATGGATATTTTCTATCAATGCTTTTATGTATGATGCTTGCCTCACTTAAGCCACATTTTGGTAAAACAAATGGTATTATTTCTCAAACAATTAAATTTGTAAATTATATATTTTGTGTCTTACTATTCTTATGTTGTATGTTTGTAATTCAGGTGTTCTGAATGGAAATATTATTATTCGATATTTTGCTGTTCCTTTAACGTACTTAGAAGCAGGCCTATTATGTGATCCAAAAACACTTTATTTAACATTAAGCAATGGTTCTCTCTTAATATTTACAATGACTTTCATATATATTTTAATGCCCTCCCTGATGAGAGTTGGAGTATGTTTACTGACTTATGCCAATGTCAATGTGTGGTTATTGAAAGGAATGGAAGTAAATAAATGAAAATCAAAATATTTTCAATAATTGTATAAATACTCTAGTCTAATACAGATACTTTATAGTAATCTATTTTAATTTTTTTGGTTTTTAGGTACTTTACTGTATGCCACCTCCATTTAATACAAGTTTTGTTTTGTGTCGACTGGCGCAAGCAGATTTGTCAACAAGCATTGTGATTACTTTAGTATCTCATTTTGGAGGATTATTTATATCTCCTATATTATTATACTTTGTGGTACTTATTCATTATTAAAACATAAATTGATATACGTTTTTCATTTTATAAAAATTTTAATACTTTTAGTTAGGGGCATCTACACCTCCCTTAGTTGGTGTGAATGTAAAGGAAACCATTTATAGTACAATTGTACCATTAATTATTGGTATTGCAATTCAAATTGTGATCTTAAAATATGATGTTTGTTTCAAAATTAAGTCACCTTGGTTTTCTCAAGGACTATTATTAGCCACAGCATATCATTGGTTTTGTGATGCTGTGTTGGTAGACGCATCATCTTTGCAAGCTACTGATGTGTTATTATGCGTATTACTTGGTAAGTTTCTATTAAAATTTACATCTATGTAACCAGATGAACATTTAACGGCAATAATTGTTGTAATAATGTTAGTGCATGTATGCACACCATCTTCATCAGTCAAAGTACTATTAATTTGACTTAAATACAAGATATTGTATGCTTTCTATTACTTCATTCTGTTATTAGTATCCTTTTATGTTCAAGCTTGCGTGGGACAACTATTTGTTAGCTGCTTGTGTTGGATTTTGTGCTCTCGGTGGTTACCTCGGAATATCTTGCTAGCTGCACTTTTTACAAGTACTCATAAATCAGTTGGTCTTGGAAGCTGGGTTTTACGTGGTGCTTACCATGGTTCAGCCCATGGTCCTGCAGTGAATTTACCATTGTCTGTACTACCAGTTGCACAATTGCTGTTAGGTAGTTTATTAGCTAGTTGGTTGTCTCCATAATGTAAAATACGTTATGTGATTAATTTGAATAATTTTGTTTGTATACTTTGCATTCCATGTGAAATTGCATGTATATACTATCTGTTGTTTATGTAAGTTTCCTTTGATTATATGTATTTTTTGTGTACTTCCTAGTATATAAGCTTTTTAATAAGAACATTTTTTTCTTTCTTCTCTTATGTTTGTTAATGTACTTACATAATAGCGAAACATTGAAAATATATACTATATTACTTTTTATAGTAGTAAAATATTGTAAGGTATTTTGGTACGTATTACTAGAATATTTAAAAATGTAATTAATCCGTTTATTTAATGATCACGTTCATTATAGAAAAGGATGATGCCTTAACAAGTAGTATTCAAACATGGAGTTAAGAAATAAAAAAGGCTTAAGTAGATTAAGATCTTAAATTTTAATATATAAAAATCGTATGAAAATTATTTACATAATGTAATTTGAAAAAGTGTTTAAAGAAAACGTTTAACAAAATATTGGGTAGGATTTTACTCAAAATTGTTTTCAAAATGTATCAAATAAGTTTATTTATATGTATAACGAAATGCCAAAGGCTTTGAAACATAGACTGATTTTTTTTCTTTAATTTCACGCAGGGTGTAGATGAACTTTATTTATTGCGAAATTTAATACTTACCTTGGAAACTAGTTTAAAAAATTTGTATATAACATCTTTTCAGTATATATTGAAACAACTAGTGTAAAATTATGCATGAATAAGTTTTTTTTTCAGTTCTAATCAACTTAGCTTCATTGACATTTGATAAAAGGAAATCATGACAATTATACATTACACTGTACATCATTACAGGAACAATTTTAAATAGTACATTAAGTGAAAGTAAAAAAGAAAAACCAATTACACTACTTAAAAGCGTTGTACGCTAAATCTTACGTAGTAATTATATAATAAATTGTATTTGTATCTTACAAGTTATAAATATAGTTTCCTCACTTTCGATTGTAAAATTTCTGAAAATTATAAGTATCTACCTACATCTAGAAGTCTGGTTACTTGTTTATTATAGATTATCTCGAAAGAAATAACAAGAGACAATTCACAATTCTACACACAAAGAAAAAGGACTTTGAATTCAGAATAAGATGTTTCCCATACAAAACATAGCGATTTTATTCTACAAATAATGGGATAAATTTGGTTAATTTTTTTGTTGTTGGAAACTTGTATATCTGTTTTCTATTTCACGATGCGCAATTTGACACGGCACATGTTTTTATAATACCGTTATAATGCGCACGTGTATATATTTAATAATATTAACAAATAGTGTAACACTCATAATAACGTGTATGAGCTCATAACCTGATTTTTTCATGTAAATCATGGCATTTGACGCATTAAACGATAGTGCAGCAATGGCGCAAGTGCTGAGCATATATTGATTCGCCCAGATCATCACACAGTCATTATAGTTGGTACCAAGTTTTTGTCACGAATAACGCTGACGCTGCTATCGCCGCCAGCTTCGCGACTCACCATCTTCGTCTTCTTCTTCTTCATTTTCTTCGAGGAGTAATGCCTCAGCGTTGCCCTGTTACACAAATACAGGTTTGTACCATGTAAAAGATGAACAAAATATTTCGTAATTTTTATTATTTATTCGTATGTTTAAAAAAAAGTAGGAAATTTTAATGAAAATAAAATAAAGTACAGGTAATTGCGTTTTTAGAAATTACATCGTAATCTGAAATTTTAATGACTTACTTCTAAGTCAATATCTTCATCTGTGGTAGGTGGTGCTTGCTCAGAACGCGAAGAAAGTTGTACAGATACATTCGCATTCGTACCACCACCGCCGCGATGTAGGTGATGTCCAGAGACCCAAGTTATAGATAATAATCTATCCTGAAATGTGCGTCCTTTTACTAAAGCTATTTCAGCTTCTTTTCTTGATTTAAAATTGATTACAATCGAAGGCGTTGCGTCATCTACTATTTGATTCACTATTTCTCCAAATTGCTGAAATACGAACAATACAGGTTTTAATTTATATGATCAGAAAAAAGTAGAAACATACGCATGTACGAAAAAATAGAAATGAAATCTTACTTGAAAATGTGCTAAAACTTCAGCCTTTTCTTCGGTTTCATAACCAGAGACTAGAAGACTTGTAGGTCTATGATCTACTGAAACATGGGCAAAACTTCCTCTGCCGCGTCCCCTATATGATAATGCATGACTACCTCGTATAACTCTACTAGATCTTGTACCTCGACCAGCAGTTGGACCTGCATTTAAACCTAATGCAGCAGCTTGTGCTCGCAATTCATTTAATCTCTTTTGCAATTCTCCAGCATCTTGTCCTTCCTGTTGCGCGGTCATTAAATCTAATTCTGCGTCTAAGATCTCTTTTTGGGTTTGTTCTCTAGATTTGATTTGCGTTTTGTTACCACCAATTTGGCCGTTCGCAGCCAAATCTTTACGTAAATTATCAATAGATTGTTGCATGGTTTTGATTGTTGTCATAATTGCATCTTTTTGTTCTGGATTCTTTTCAGCTTTGTCAATCAAAGCTCGAATTTCTATTAAATGCTTATCTAATAGTTCTTGTTTTCTTTTACGCAAATCAGCAGTTAATTTTAATGCCTCTTTACGTTTCTCTTCCTGTTTTTTCTTTAACGTTTCCTTAGCGGCTAATATTTCTTGTGTCTTTTTTATTGCAAGAACTTTGTCTTCTCGCGTAGGAACAGTGGTGGTTTTTGGCGATGTTGGAACCAAAGTCTGTGAGACTTGTTCTTCGGTTGAACGACGAGTGGGAATATATTCATTTTCTTCAGTTTTTGCTGGCGCAGTTACAGCAGCACCTAATCGTTCTTTGACAGACGGACGGCATCCTAAATGAAATGAAGCATTGTATTAAATATGGAATTTTTTTATAAAAAAATAATTGGTGAACAAGACAGTGTATGGGAAAAAATATGAATAGTATATACCTGGTGGTACATTCTCAATAGCACCACCAGCTGCATTGTTGTTAACATTGTTATGCCAAAAAACTTTGATAAATCTATTATTCAACACAGCCTCCGTACTTCTGTATGCAGCCTTTGCTTCAGCTGGTAGCTGGAAGGTAACCAACGCTCCCTCAGGATCTCCGCCGAAATTAACTTGGATATTTACAATTTTACCAAATTTTGAAAAATGATTATTCAACTGGGTTATGTTGTTCAGGCTACGTGGAACTTTTTTTAATTCCAGAGAACAATTAGCTGGATTATGTACCACTCGTTGTTTTGGTCCAAGACGATTAAAATCGAATGCTTGTTTACGTTTTAACGGATTTGTTTGAGTATGTGGTATCTCAGACGAGTTTGTATGTGGAATTACTGGCACACTGATCAGTTCCCGTCGACCCCTTCCATAAATTCCAGGTCCAGGTTGAGGATGTCTACCCCATGGCATTCGCGGCTCCATACTTGGTGCATCTGGATTGTATTCCGCAAAAGCATCTATCAAGATTCACATTACATCGTTATTACTACTATGTATTAACATTTTATATATGAATAAAAAATACTTACCCATATCAGAATGATGTTGATTCCTTAAATGCGGAGGAGGTAAACTTGCGAGAGGGAGGTGTTGTGGTGGAGCATTTCCATTAGGTCCTGGGGGTGGTTCTGGTACTGCTGTTACAGGTACTGTTCCTGGTGCTTGAGCACTATGTGGGCCAAAGGTCAGAACACGACTTAGAGCTACATCTTCTAATACAACAGGATCTGTACCATGATCATAGGGACAGAGATCACCCCTCATACAGTAACCCTTTTCTGTGAATATTAATTATTTATTACGCAAAATTCCCTACATTCTTCTTTGAAATCTCTTGATGATAAATACAAACCATCAAAATCCCTGCACCTCCTCTTGGCTTGAAAACCTGGTTGGTTATTTGGAACATTAGAAGCGACGGCAACGACGCTTTGAATTGATTGACTAGTAGTCGACAACCTCATGTCTACATCACCATGATTGCTATCCTGTGTTGGAGTACCTCCACCAGGACTCCCATCAATTCTTTCTGCTCTATCCACTTCCATTCTTTCAGTACGATCTATCTTTTTACGATCTAATGATCTTGATCGGGATCTAGATCGAAGTGGTGTCGGAGATCGATTCCTAAATCGTGCTCTATGATCACGATTATCAGGACCATCTCGTATTCTTGGGCGTATTGGTGATGTGCTACGACTTCTGCTCCGTCTATAAAATAAATTAAATATTGTAAAAAACGAATCCAAATATCTTATTAGTTGAAATAAACTTTGTATAGACCTTCTGTCATGTCGTCGTGTATTTGGTGGCGACTCGTTTCTCCATGGCCGACTCCTGTCGCGTTCTCGATCACGACGAATATGTTCCCTGCTTCTTGATCTACGTCTATCTCTCTCCCATGAGCGCGAACGTGACCTTGTCCGGGACCTCATTCGACCACTTCTAAAATATGTATAGATCATACTCCAAAAAATTGTATTACACACAACTTGTAAGATTTTTTAACAATTTGAAAAAAAAACTCACCGACTCCTAGAACGTTTTTCCTTCTCTTTGTCAACTTTATCAGAGTCTGATTTTCTAGTTTCACGTTTACCTATTGCCATAGGTGCAGATCCATTCATTTGAAGTGGAGCAGGGGGATTTGTATTCATAGAAGTAATTGCAATTGTACTTTCAGTTACTTTATCTGTAGTTAATGCTGGTGGTGGTGGATTTACACCTGGTGGTGTCCCACCACCATCTGGATCACTTTTTGGAGGTGGAAGTACATATTCTTGAGTCTCTAATGTTTTAAATAACAATTCCACAAAATTTTTTGTTTCTGTAAAGAAAAGATATCATAATACACAATGAATTCTCCAACACTGTTTGAATATTAAAATATGAACATACCTTGCTGCAAAAATACATCGAGCTGTTCAACCATTCCACCTCGCAATTCTTCCAATGTTTTGTCCTTCTTAACGAGAGCATAAACATATTTTGCTAATGCAGCAGGATCTGCATCACAACTGTAAGATTATATTAATATTAATGTCTTGAATGAATAGATAATTGTAAAGTAATTGTGTTTATTATATGATAGATACATAAAAAATTATAAATTAATATATATTAAGTTATACAAAAATTATGTAACAATTAAGTTTATATTTAAAATCATATATCGCATATATAATAAATAATTATGGAACATAATAATGTAATAAGCCATGTAGTAAAATTTTATTTTGTCAGTTATAATATGTTGCAATAGAAACCTGTTTACAGGTTATAAAATGCAAAACAAAAGGTTAAACTTTATTAAATCAATAAATTACAAATGAATAAATGAAGTTAGTTACATGTTTGCAATTAACTAATTATATATCAATGAAAGAATTATTTTAAGTAATATAAAAGAACTAATTCAATATATATGTATGATTTAAATTTTAACATATTGAGAAATATGTCTTTAACTAAAGTATCTTCTATTTTAAATGTAATAATATATAATTAATACGATGTTTATAATAAAAATCATATATAAAATAAAAAGGTATTTCGAATATTGATCCCTTTCCATAGGGTAAACGATGTTTTAAATAAGCATTACTGTCAACAAATTGTTATGGAATAAGTAATTGCTTAAGTTGTTTATGTGGGAGGATTAGCAAATAAAAAGTGTGTTCTTATTGGTATATTTCAATGAAAAACAAATAAAATATGTGTTGCGGGTTAAAATGCAACATAATTGAATAAACTACGATCAATTATTCGAAATACGTTCGCTGCAAAATAGATACGATATAGTCGTGAGAATGGGGCATATCATTACTCGATTGATTATTATTAAGAACATGATAAATTTGACGGAGGGTCGCTAGACGAAATGATCTATCAACAATCATTCAGAAGGAGGCAACAGTAATACATGTAAATATAATTCTGCATAGGGTGTAAAGCATAGCACATGTACGGCCATTTACAACATCAAATGCGTACACATACACTTAAAACTGTGTTCGGACAAGCTGGCCTACTTACAGTGGTTCCAAGACGGCAGTGAGCCACGCCTTGAATTGATCCGGATTCTCTATTATCATCTTTAGTAAATACGCAACGAAAATCACATGGAACTTTCCAAAGACACACGTTAATTACACAATTTCTGGGCGGGAATAAGTACTCTCCTAAGTAAAGACAGTCGCCATTCTGAAATCTCTCTCCCTATACATGCAATGTTCACATAGATAGACTTTTCACTTCTAGAAAATGTCACGGGAATCGCTGCAGTAGTATGTTAAGTAGGTTAGGTTCGCTCGCTAGTTTATTAACATAGAGTATATTGTACATAGTTGTGTTTGCAGTGTCCCAAAACGTCTTCGTTTTAGTGGATTTTTGATGCATTTAAGAATACTTATACTTTGTTCAATCAGTCGAATTTGGAAAAATATAACTGATTTTAGTTAATAGTTGATTACTATTGGATTGTAATTTTCAGATGATAGATTTATATTATCGTAGAAAATGTTTAAATTGAGCTACTGAACCTGATAAATAATTCTTTAAATAACAGTACACATATTTATTCAACTTAGTTTGAGGTTAATGAGGTTAATGTTAAAAAAAGTAATTATCTATTTGTTAGTAGATACCATCTTGTTTCTACTAGATTTTGATCACGTGGTTTTATTTATTTATTTATCTTGGCTCGACTCGTTAGTAAGAGCACATTTAAATTTAATATACTTCATGTTGATAAAATGTAATTTTTAGAGCTAGTATTTCTTATCGTATATTAAAAATATGAAAAATGACATAGTTGTAAAATATTCTTAATTGAAACCATGAAGATTATTGCAAATAACTATCCAACATTGTCAACACACATTACTAACACATTACTAGACTAGTGAAATTCTTAAAATCCTTAAATTCGTAAAATTCAAATTTCTTTCGATGAATACTTTATCACTTATATATGTAATGTAAATTTAGAAATTGATTTAAATCGTGGGAAAACATATCGAATATCTTTATAAGACTTGGAGAAAAATATAAGTGGATCTTTTAAGTTTACATTTACATTATACAAACATTATTTTGTTTATAAATGAGTATATTTTTAATAACGTTTAATATTATTTGTTACATTCCAAATATTTCAATAATTTTTGATTTACTTAAAATTTCAACCTATTACGCCGAATTATATAATCCTATTTCTTCTGGTATAGAATTTTGTTTACTTTTTTTATAATGATGACTTATTATGCCAGCCCCTAATGCATCTGCTATGATGTTTAAAGTGGTTCTAAAACGATCTCTAAACATAAATTGTGATTATTAATATTTTAATGAATCTTTAATATCGCATAAATACATCGTTGGATGCTTACACAAACCAATCAATGGCGATAATTAATGAAACATCTTCTACTGGAACTCCCACGGAATTTAATACCATTATTAACATTACATAACCACCACTAGGTAAGCCGGCAGCACCAATACACGACAAAGTACATGTTATACTGTAAATTTTCCAATATTATTGTATTATTATTATTAGACTACGGATTTTTATGCAAATTTATATTTTTATAATTGCAGTTAAAAGAATTAAACCTATGTAGAGAATTCATTTACTTCCTAAATATTATAATAAGCACCTTCAAATATTTCACATATTTTTACATATTATATCCATTCTTTACATGTTTGCACCTTTAGATTTTCTATAAATGTAATTCACAATTTTATAAACACAATTCAATAAATAAAAATTCATAGTCTAATTATTATTTTTCATTATGTTTATGAAAGTTGTTTATCAATTCCATAAATTTATATAGGAAGGTTGTTTATCTTTATACAAACCAGATTATTATGATCTTGAACAATGAAAATTGTAATCCATGCAATTGAATTATAAAAATTGCACCAATGCTTTCATATAATGCTATACCATCCATATTTATGGTGGCTCCAATTGGTACAATAAACTTAGATATTTTAGAAGGTATTCCAATGCGTTCCAAGCATGATATTGTTACTGGAACTGTAGCTGTGCTGAAATATAAATATAAAGTATATAATATAATAATTTTATTAACAAGCAATAAATTAACAATATATTGTCTTAATTTAAATACCTCGATGATGTACCAAATGCCGTAGCAAAAGCTGGTCCAAGTTTAACTATGATGTTGTATGGAGATTGACGGGTACATATGAAATACACTAGAGGAAGTAATATTAACCCTTGTATAAGCAAACCACTGAAGACAGTTAAAATATAAATTCCAAGCCTTTTTATTAAACTGTTAAAGTCTTCTACTTCAAGAATTTTTGCAGAAATAAGAAATAGTGCACTTATTGGTACTAGCCTGAATAAAATGGATATGTTTGCATGTAATAAAAGTTAATGATTTCTTTTTTATTGTATTTAGAATTTAGTAATTTTACATTATTGCCCAACTCATGATCTTCATCATTGCATTTGATAAAGATAGAAAAAAGTTTACTAAAGGTTCTCCTTTTGCACCTATATCTCCAATTGCTAATCCCAAAACTAAACTAAAAACTACTAATCCTAATACATCTGTTCCTGGTACATTCATATGATCTATTTTCCATTCATCAATTGGTACTAAAAGATAGAAATGAAATTTTAATCTAACTTTTGTAAACTCAATTTGTCCCTTTCTTATGTTGCTATAACATACCTGATTCATTCTTTGATTTTTGTAATACAGTTTGATACTGAAATAGTGTTTTATTTATTTTTGTTGTTGTTCAAATTAAGTTGTTGTATTAAGTCGTAATTTGTTTTAATTAAATTGATCATAATAATGGATGCAGATGAAAGATAGAAACTTATAAAATTTTATTACCTGGAATAAGGTTGCACTCACTATGTTTTCTGGGATAAAATTTCTGCAATATATATAAATAAAGAAAATAGATTGAATAAATAAAAATAAGAAACAAATTAATATTATACATGAACTACCGAAATAGATCTAAAATTGTGTCCACTGTTATTGAATATCTGGTTGTATTTTGTGTTATGATGTTTTTATCTTTAAGTAAATCACCAGGTCTTATTGTTTGAACTAGTATAACACTTAATATTATTCCAAGTGATGTTGTCGTTGTATAGTAATATAATGCCATTGTTCCAATGCGACCTATACATTTTAGAATTTTAAGATTTGTAATAAGAAATTCTTGTTTAACAATGATGACAATGTAAGTTGCTTTATACTTACCTGATTTTTTCAAGTTGCAAGTAGCACTCACTATACTGGATGTTATAAGAGGCAATATTAAACAATTTACAATTCTCATGAATAGTTCTCCAGGAAACTTTAGATACATTACATTTCGTTTGGTCCATGGTTGGAGAGTAAAAGTTTTAAGAATAAGTCCTAATGAAATTCCAGCACATACACCAATAACTGTCCATAATATTATCTTCTGTCTCAGTACTTCTTTTAATATATTCATTATATATCAATTTACCAATATTTGTCACTAAATTATTGTGATTTAGTATAAAGGAACTTGTATTTTGTATTAAAAACCATTAAATTAGTTTTTTTTTTACATAAATATTAATAACGCAAAATCAGAGAGAACTTTGTATGTGTAAGAGATAAGGGATTCTTATCTAATGTAATGGTACAAGAAAATTTTTTCTTTGTTATAGAATTTTCAGAAAAAAATAACTTTTTATGAAACCTACTGTTTTATCTAAAGTGTCGAGGATATGGATGAAGCACTACTTAAAAATAGGGAACATTACCTTGAGAAAGATATCTTATGACAGAGATATATTTATGACCCTTTTACAATCATAATACAATATAAGAGATAGTTGTACTTTTATCTTACAACTATACTCTTTAAATGATTCTGTTTCAAATTAGTTTGTTGAAAAAATAGCCTTATCACATAAATAAATAAATGACTAATATTGATATTTTACTTTTTATTTATTTTGCATCTATTACAATATAATAAATATGATCGTGCACAGTACATGAAGAATGTGTATTTACACACGTTTTTATTAATTTTCAGGCCATAATTTTACGTATTTGTAACTGAGTTCGCATAATAATGATATATTTTTTCTTAAATCGCTCAATATAATTTATACATATCTTTACAATTTTGCATAATCCACATCACATTATGCATTTCATTTGCACCCAGTCTTCTGAAGAAAAAAAATCTCATATTACGTCGTCCGTCCTCTCCCATCAAAGTCATGACTATTAATCCTTAAAGATTTCAATAATTAATTCATTTTTTATTTCTTTCGTTTATATGAAGTATTAGTGAGATCAGTAAAGAATTTTATTAACGTTACATTTATACAAAGTCATGTTTCATAAAGTTTACATATCTAGATCTACATATTTCTCTATACTGTTTAATATTTGGTTTTTTTTTTGTATTATGCAATTTTCATCTTCTTTCTTTTTTATTCAACAGCAATTCTTATAAATCATTTTCTTTTTCGTTTACTTTTTCATATGAGGTAATTTGATTTTGCTCAAATAAAAAGAGAAGAATTTGTTTATTGACTTCCGCTTTTTGGTGATTACAATTCGCCAGCCGCAATAACGGATTCCGGTGTCCTGCTGAGGTGTTTCTGACAACACAACCTACATCACAAAAAATTAAGATTTTAATTAGTCCTTTGCCTTTGTTTTTTTTTTGCTTTATTGTTAATTATTACGTAAATAATAAACTCGACACGACACACTTAAACGTAGATTAGTGAGATGGTTATTCTGAAAAGATTAAAACATTAAAACTCTTTAAATTTCATGTTTTGCTAAATTTCTAATCTTATCGTAAAATCTAATGTTATATATGTATAGTTATTTCTGATCATGCAAAATATTTATAAGTTACGATTTAGTAGAAAAGGAATACAAAAATCTACTGATACCACTTCCAAAACTGAACACTGTAATTACAGTGCATAAGGATCAGCTACTTCTATTTTCTTATAAATTGAATATATATATATATATATGTATGTATGTCATTCAAGTACTGTAATATTAAAAAAACAAAAAAGAGAAAAAAGAAAAAAAAAGAGAAGAAGAAGGAAACTTAAAAATTTATCATTCAATAATCTTCAAATTAAAACTGAATTAAACTTCAAGGGATGAAAAATATTTAAATTCTAATACTAAAGTGTATGATTGAATGGAAACTGTAAAGTATGTATATTTGTAAAGCATAACGGAATTATGCAGTGCATTGTAAAGAAAAATACAATTAAATACAATGCTGCAAACATTTGTACAATTTCATACGAATCAAACGTTTCTTTAAGTGTTTGGTGATTTATTGTTTTTTTTTACAATCATTCAAAATACGTTGTATTTGTATCATAGACATTTTTTATGACCCTCAAAAGTGAAACTGTGTCAATACCTGTCCCTACAAAGGTGTTTCCTTTCGTGCCTCGGCCTTCCACTGAAATCCATTAACTCGTGTTGTGATAGGCTTATTTCTATTAGTTGCATTTTCAATTCCATTTCTAACACCTGCTACTAATCTCATGGCTGGGTTGGAAACCAAGCCATTGCGCTTTGGTTTTGCATTGCTTGCACTGTAATAAAAAAATCAGTCCTTTCAGAAAGTGTCTTTCATGCTTAATCTCTAATACAGTCTATTAGAAAAGTCGCTCCAATATGTTTTAGAAACAATTTACAATCAATTAACTATTACTAGTGGTTTATATTTAGGACGCGATGTGGAGGGAGTTTCTTTAACATTTTTATTACATTATTGAAACGCAATCTTACCTGGCAGGTGTATGGTCAGAGGTATGTTTCACGCTTCTGCCAACACCAGCGCCACTGTTTCCCAATATTATCCTCATATGAGTATCCCTAGTGAAATGAGTATCGGCCGAGTTCCTTTTCTCGTCAAGACCATTTTTCTTGTCCTTCGTTACGCTTAAACCTAACATTTCGTTTGTTAATTCAAACGGTTTGCTAATGTCGTTTTTATCGATGATCTCTGTCTTTATGTTGATCGGTTCGTAAATGGCTGACGTGTGATTGTATCCTCCGATCTGCGCTTTGTATGGTATATTCTGGTTTCCAGTCAACAACGATACTCCAAGCTGACTCTGTATCACGTTCGCAGCTGTCTGGGCACTAGGTGGACTCGTATTCGTCGGCGAGTAGGGTATCAGGCTGTCGCTTAACGGCGAATGAGGCGGCGAAGCGTAGATAGGACTCTGCGGTTCGCTTTTCAGAGGTGACAAAAGTTTGCTGAGCGGACGACTCTTCGCTCCCCTCGAGCATTGTTGCAGTTGTTGCGTGAAAGATAATGGTGTCTAAAATTATAGCAGTCAGATAACGCGTGGTTCCCCATAGGAATCAAATTCGTAGCGTGTATAGATCGAGTTGGCCTCTAACGTTTGCATAAAAATCAATCGAATGTACGTTTTAAATGTGCATCAGGTTGTTTGAGAGAGTTAGTAGATTGCAATTAAACAAAATCTTCGTACGAAGAGTGGCATTGTATAAATAACGATCTGTACACGGGTGCATGAAAACAGAATAAACAAAACATGCAGCCAGAAAGAGATGATGGAACGTGACGGATGAGAGCCGATTGGAAGTGGTATCGGAGAGCTCGAACTGGCTCCTCAAGTTACACAAGAGAGTTAATCGGGAAGCATTAGAAACAACAATTGTTACCTACTTTTATTACCTGATTCACCATCGAGTTCTGGTTGAATTTCCCTTGATCGCTCTTTGTGCTACCAGTCAAGTTGCTGCTGGATTTGCTGTTGCTGGAATTGTTGCCTAAGGACACGCAGCTTCTTCTTTTCGTCGAATCAGGTGACTCTGCTGGACTGTATTGCGTCGACAGAGGATTCAAGATCGCAGACGATGGTTTCGTTTCAGCTGTGGAGTTTGATGTCACCGAAGTAGCGCTACTACTTCCACCTGCATTATATATGCATTGTAATAACGTAATAAACAATATACATAGTTATGGATATGACGACAAATTACGCATTGGAGAATTATGAGAAATAGACGAACCTCCGTTGATACCAGGCCTCAGACTTCGTTGATTAGCCGAATGTTCCTCGAGTAGCCTGACCACGGTGTCGTGGCCACTTTTGGCAGCCACCTTGATAGCGTTTCGGCCACAATGATCAGAATGACTGGGATCAGCACCGTGATTTAAGAGTGCTCGTACGCAGTGCTCATGGCCCTCTTGTGCGGCGATACCTAATGAATGTTGACCAGTTTAATTACTTTCTTATATAAATACAACAATGGTGATAGTCAAGTATGTGAGAAAAAGGTCATGTTACTGATCAAACTTTGGTCATTATCAGTACCCAGAGCTGTTGCGCCTTGGTTGCAAGTATGATCAGGGGTTGCTCCATGTTCCAGAAGCAGCCTGACAATGGCTGCGTGACCCTGCCAGGCAGCAGAGTGTAAAGGAGTTCTATTCTCATTGTCACAGGCGTTTACGCTCGCACTGCCTTCTGTTAGCAACAAAGCTACCATTTCGACGTGTCCTTGCCAAGCACTCACATGCAGAGGTGTTCGACCCTGGAAAATCACATTAAATTTACAAACATATACAAAGCAACTACTAAAGAGATACAAAAATTCTTATACTTACTTCTGAGTCTCTACTTTCCACGTCAGCTCGCGCATGCTCCAGCAAGAATCGCGCCATCGCCAGTCTATTCTCCAGAGCAAGGATATAAAGAGTGCTTCTTCCATCGGCATCTTTCGCATTCACGTCTGCATTGTGACTTAATAGTACCCTGACGGTGTCATAATGTCCCTCCAAAGCCGCGAGTCTGCGATTGACACCATGAAGATATTTTATAAAATGAAACAGATAGAGGATTCAACTAAGGTATCGTTATTACTAAATTACCTTAGAGCCGTCTTTCCATCGTGAGCGTGTTGATCGATCGGTGCTCTATGTTGTTCCAGGAGTCTCTCAACTAATGCAGCGTGTCCTTCTTGCGCGGCTAGCATCAGAGCGCCTTTCCCATCGTTGTCAGTTTCGTCAATTTTGGCTCCAGCTTCCAGCAATGCCTCGCAAACATCGATATGCCCTTCGAATGCCGCATAATGCAACGGCGTCCATCCTGAATTGTCCCTGTGTTGCTCGTCCAAGCCTAAAATATCAAAGATTCATGTTGCAAGTTATCTCCGAAAATAATTCAGGGGACTTAATAGTGAATTATTAAGATAAGAATAATCGGGAGGAAAGGGAAGGTATTTTATACCTCTGTCCAATAATTGTTTCACTACATCAGTGCCGCCTTGGGCAGCAGCAACGCTCAAAACGGTCCTGCCCTCGTTATCAATGCTGTCAACGTAGCATCCCCAGAATAAGAGAAGAGCGACCACTGATCCATGACCCATGCTGGCAGCTGCCCACAAAGGTGTGCGCCCCGTAGCATCGCAATGATCCACGTCTGCCTCGTATTCCAATAACAACTCGCAAACGTCTCTGTGTCCCTCGAACGCGGCCACTAACAATGGTGTCATGCCATCCTTATCCTGGTGATCGACTGCAGCTCCTCTCTCCAAGAGGATCGTAACCACCTGTGACAGAAGATCATATATTCTTTTATATACGTATACCGAGATCTCACAAGTAAATAACTTCGCGTAATTTCATTAATACGGAATTTCAAATTTTCATGCTTCAACTGACTGTTACTTGTGCATTTTAGTGCTGAGCGTTACTAGGATCTCTTAATAGGAATTTTAGATCTCACTTTTTATCACCCTATATATATATATATATATAGTGTATAAAGATCATCACAAAACGTTAAAAGTCTTTCAGTTCGCTGGGGATGGGATTGGACATAAAAATTCGAACGCAGCGAGCTTAAAGACATCAGCACTAAAATGATTAAAGATTTCTAATGTCAGCTAGTGTCTGCATAATATCAATCGATTAATCAGATCGCACTTACGATCTTCTTAAACTTTAACTACCTTACACAATACTATAAAAAAAAAAAAAAACAAAAAAGAAAAACAAAAAACAATAGTGTGATACGATAATGGAATGATATCAAACAAACTAAAATTTCGTTGTTAGTACGTATGAAGAGAAACAGTATTCGTGTTCCAGCAGTGTTTTGTGCAACGATAGATCTTGCAAGTATCTCGTTCTTGCTTGTCCCATAACATCATTGCCTTTCTTTATCTTTCGACAGCCGTGAAAACGAGGGGAACGGAAACTAACTTTTGCATAGCCATGATTCGAGGGTACACATAGGGCAGCTACGCTGAGGGCAGTCCTTCCGTCGTTATCAGCGTGATCGATCTCCGCGCCGAAGTCTAGAAGGTGTTCGACGATCTCGCTGTGACCCATGTAGGCAGCGGCAATTAAGGCGGTTCTACCCTCGTCATCGGTTCTGTTGACGTCGGCGCCGTGCTGCAGAAGCGCTTTAACGATGTCCTCGTGGCCACCCCATGCGGCTGCTCTGAGCGCGGTTCGTTGATCCCAATCGGCGCAATCCACCATTGCCCCGTGCTCCAGCAGCATTTCGACTACCTATATTTTTATTTCACCGTTTATATTCCTCCACTGACTTCCCCCTTTTATTATCATACTTCAATACTTGCAATCCTCATTAAAATATTCAGATATATTAATCGACTGTTACTGTGTATTATTTGACTGTTAACTCGTGTTGCAATCAAATGTTATTTCGTCTGTTAAGCGTGTATCAACAACGACTATATTCTCGACTGTATGCAAGGATGATGATGACATTGTTAAGGATAGATGATTCGATGTCTCGAGTTCTGTTGTTTTATTCTAACGATTACCTGAGTATGTCCACCCCAGGCAGCAGCTCTCAGGGCTGTCCATCCGTCGCAGTCAGCGTGATCCGCACAGGCTCCTGAAGCCAGCAAAACTCGTACTACGTCTGCATAACCGTGTCTCGCTGCCAGATTTAAGGGTGTTTGACCGTGACGATCGGTGGCTTCCAGTTTTGCCTGCGTGATTAGAAAATATGCAACATGTAACATGGTATTAAACACGGTTTGCCAATCTGTGGAATTTTCGGATTTGCGTTTCTTTCGTGGTTGGGAAGTGTTTTTTTTTTATTATTTTTACTCTATTAATTAAATACATATTAAGTTTTGTTAGAAAAATTTTTATATGGAAGCCTGTGGTTATTACTTTTTATTATGTATTTATTTAAAGATTCTTATTCTAAAATTATATACCTGAAAATTTATTTTATTTATCTTATTAAATACTTTCTTGTGTAGGAGGAGGGCGATTATTTCATTATCATAAAAAAGTATCGCGACTCAAAAAGTGTAGGGAAACACTGGTACAAAGGGTTTTAATTTATGTGAATCTACTTTTCTACAGAGTGACTGTCAAAACTTTCCAAAGTATATACCAATTGTGATTCAAATAATATGCTAATAAAAATTGTATTTTATGAGTCCAGGTACAAATTGTGTACCTGGTCCTTTATTTTCAGAAAGTCGTTATTTCAACAATATAATGAGATTACGCCGTAGTTAGAAACTTTGGACAAGCGTTGTATTTATGATAATTGCTGCAACTAATAAGGGAAGATCGTAAACCGGTATATTTGCGGTTAATGTTTTATGATTCGTTTATGCTTCTTCCTTATTACATTGTAAGCTTGGTTTCCCTTAAAGACTGCTCTTTATGATGTCCACTTACAATTATTACGGTATAAATGCTAATATACATACGTTAGGGAAGTCGATATAATTGTCAAACGAGATTAATTATTAATTATATATTATAAAATGCTTATGCAATGTCATATTATTATGCGAATGTTACTAAACTATTTTACTTTACTACTATTTTATTTTATGCTCGTATCTTTGCATATTTATACATTTTTACATTGAAATTACCAGAAATGTATAAATATCCACAGTGTAATTAAAATTGCCAAAGAGAATCCATTTGCGTGTTCTAAAATTGTACATACTATGCTTTAGACTGTATAGAACATCAAGACAATTTTTCTTTTGTAAATATTTTTCTGTAAATTTATAATTTTTCCTTTGGCATGTGAAAAACGCATTGTTGGTATAAATCAAGATGCAGCTTTTTAAAAATGGGAGAGGTTGATCCTCACCTGGGGACATGTCGCCAGAGCCAACTCCAGCAGAGATGCATTACCGTCTGCAGCAAGCGTGTGCAGCACTGTTCGTCCGCAAGAATCAGCTTGATTGATGTCCCCGCTTTCGCCGAGTAGTTCCGTTAATGGCTCGCTGGGAGATTCATCCATAGGGCTTACGTCTTGCGAGACCTGTGACAAACATCACAGTTATACGAATTCTATTTCTGGCTTTAGTCCTTGCGCAATCGCGAATTGCTTTTGTCTATGACATATAAATAAGAAGAAGCTTATAAGAAGAAGAAGAAGAAGAAGAAGCTCAGATAAACATCTTCATTCTCTTAATTGCTAGAGCCTAAATTTAATCGACAGATCAATTTACTCAAAGACAACAGCAATAAGTATTCGCTTTTAAAATTCCAGTTTCTCAATGAACGCAAGCTTTCAAAATTAATTACTTGACTAGAAGAGACAGCATCCTTGCTGGCATCGTCCTCGACGATCTTTTCCGAGGGCTTGGCGCCCGCATCGATCAACAGTTTCAACAGCTTCACTTCCTGCCTGGGCCAGAGGATGCACTCTGAGCTGTCCAGGTAGCAATCTTCTATCGGTGCTCCGCTGCCTATCATCCAGAGTACTTGAAGCGTGTGCACGTCCAGGTTACAATTTGTGGTAGCGACGTTCGTTATGGACCGTTGCAGGTGTTGTCCAAGCACGCAGATCTCATCGGCGTTCAATTCCGGTCCGCGAAGGGTGTAATAAGCGGCCAGCATCGCGTGACCTTCCACAGCGGAGCACAAATACTTCTGCGTGCAGTGTTTCACGTCCAGCAACCATTCTGCGAAGCTATGATGGAATAACATCAACGCTCCTGCACGAGAAACAGAGATGACTCTGCGTAGAAGGTGGAGACGTCGATTGAAGTCTTCTATGGTGATGTTGGTGCACGCAGTTTTCACGCATTTGTAGAGTATCTCCTGGGTGATGGGTAGTTTTGCGGCTAAGATCACGTTCAGTAGAGGTTGGACTTTGGCAAATTGCTTTCGACTGAAGAGCCTTTGACACAGCCACAGGTAGAGACCGTTCAAGGTGCCTGGTATCTCGCGAACCTCGCGTAGAACGATGAAGTTCTCGGCTACCCCGTCGAGAACTTTTTCTAGATAGAGGAAACAGCCGTTGCTCTTGATGTGCAGCTGGTTCAGCATCTCGGCTGTGTCGCGCGAGATGTGCTGCCTGGATGAATGAAAATTAACTCGTATTTAGCGACTGTAATTACAGTTGTTAGCTTTCGGTTATCAATTTATACGCTACAAACGACCATGGAAGCTTGGTATTGGAAAGACCAATCAAAAGTTCCAATAATTCCAACAAACACGCGTGTCGATGCGATATCAACAAATACACACCTGAGCGCGTCTTCTTGATCCAACCGTGCCAGGATATACTGTTGGATGTCTCTCACCACCAAGGACTTCCTTAGATCGTCTAAAGGGATCTTCCGGAAGCCGCTGAACATCCGTGAGATGGGTTTGCTCTGACGTCGAGCAGTACAAACCAGAAGCAACCATTGAGGGAATAGGTGATGATGATTAGCCAATAATTCAGCGATCGTCCTACTGACGTTATCGTTCTCCCTTCTCGAGTCTCTGGTGCCAGTTTGAGGAAGATCCAGAGTCTGTCCCTCGTCGATCGAATCGACTAACAGGAACAGGCAACATTTTGGTGGCTCTAGCTCCAATAGAGGGAACAGCAGCGCTTTCTTTAAAGCGTCGTCGGGATCTCTGTCGAGGACATCCGGTTGCAAAGCGGCTTGTATCTCTGGATCGGTTCGAAGCTTCTCCGCATAGGCTTCTGCTACCATTTCCCTCGATGTCAATGGCACTGTCGTGGCGTTGCTGGTTGTCGTCGCGCTGCCTGGTATCGGTGAGCTCGAAGACACTCTGCGGAATGTTCAAAGAAAATCATTTGTAAAAATCATCGTTTTAATATAGTAATATTAGATTGATCGTTTGGAATTAATGAAAATTGTAGAATAGATTTTCCAACGATGTAAATTCTACCTTTACTTATCTCCATAACTGAGATAATTTTCACCTAATGGAAGCTTAATTCTAGCGTATAATATATGTATAGCATTGTAAGACTAAGTTACGAATCTCTGTATAACAGTCACTGACCTATGAATCCCATCCGAACCAGGTTGCAGAAGCTGAGCAACCAGAGACCTCACGAATTGAGCTGGTGACAACGAAGCCTCGCTTCTAGCCTGACAAAAGTGCCTGGCCAACAATCTCCTGTTCAAGGATCTCTGATGCCTAGCATTGGCACCAGCCGATGGCCAGGCTAATTCTGCACTGAACGCGGTCTTTCCACTTCCTGGGCCACCGACGACCAAAACGCCACACGTCTTCGAGGCTGGCCTCTGTTCCAAGCAGTGGGACAATTTGGTGAACGCCCATTCGCGGCAGAAGAACCGCTTCTTCTCTATCACTGGTGCAGCCATCCTCTTGCAATAATTCTTCCCGTTTGTAGTTAGTGGATAAACCGAACGATCAGTAATTCGTTGCACGGTGTTCTTTCAATGGACCTTCTCCGCGAGGTCTACGTTTCTACTAAACACAATTCTGTCGATTTGAAGCAACTTGTGCGTCTAGATAGGAAACAAAGAGAGGCCGTGTCACCGATGAAGTACGTCTTTAGAATTGCCTAGGCTAATTGCGTTGGTTTATATCTCGTGTTCAGGTATATAAATTCTTCAGGATACTTTTTCAAACAGCGAACCGAAGAGAGTATTACAATTTTTCTCGTGTTTCGTTGGTTGATGATGGTATTTATTTATTTGTCGTGTCTTTAATCGTGGTTCTTGGTGCAGATTGCAAGAGTAATTGAAACAGGTGACAGTTTAGATTGGCTGTGGTGCGTCACTACGGTTCATCTCGCTGTACTCTGACGAGGGAACATTGGTCGGAGCCCCAGGGGGCTCTGAGGCTTCCTCGGCCTCCATTCAGCCTTCTCATCGCCTCGTCGCGGACGAGCACCGCGCTTCGTATCGCTGCATTCTACGACACCTGAAACAAGGAAAATGGACACGTTTACAGATCGTTTACAGGTCGCATTATCGATCTCAAAGTTATTTTATCCATGCACGGTTATTCTATGGTTACTTCGCGTTTCTATATAATCTTTCGTAAGCTTAAAACTTTTCCGTGTGTTTTTCAAAAGAAGCTTATCGTCTTCGAGGCTACTACCGTCGCTAATTAAAGAGAATTCGATTATTCCCCTCGACATTTGTTTGCATTGGAATTATGTCGTTTCGAGGCGACCCTCGACCTACACCGGAAGTACCATTGCGTCTTAATGGATAGCAACGTCAGAATACCGTAGTTCCCTTTTTTCTATTTTTCTGTCTCTTGATTTCTCGTGGTTAGACTCGACGTTAAAATTCCATAAGAATTTATTTGATTAGCTTTAATTAAATTAAAAATTTCTTCGTGGATCGAGGCTCTGACAGCTACCACAGAGAAAGGACATATTATTCCCCCTTTGTGCTATAATTATCGAAATTACAAGTTAACCACGTACCTACTAAATTGGGAGACTTTTAACGCTGCAGTATAGCCATTATTTCGACGTACCGCGTATATCTGATATAATCATTCGATGATTACTACTGTTCGCGTAGAACCGCGAATTTTCAGTCTCATAAATATAATACGAAACATCTTGTTGTTATCACTTTCTGCACGATGATTCGATTAAGCTTATGAAAAAGCGATTTTCATTTCCATTTATTGTAGTTCGTACGAGTGTAAAAGCGGCCGCGTATAGAAAGTAAATTAGCTCGTGGAAAGAAAAAAGAAACAGCGTCGCAAACGATCGCATCGTGCGTGCAGAACAGAGGAAAAGTCTCGCCATTTCCAACTGCGAACGCATTGTTCAATTGGAATATCGAAATAATTCACGACATCGTAAATTAAGCGTGTTTTCGTTTCATTCAGAAGCATCCGCCGTTCGAGTTTTCACAGGCTTCAGTCTCAACAAGCGCAAATACGCGGTGGGTAATAATTAGAAAAGTCAGACGCCGAGGTATCTCCTTCTCATTAGTGGAACTAGTTTGTCATTGGCTCTGCGCGTTTACGTTCGTCTCGAGCGTACTCCCGTAATTTTAACCCACCTGTCTCCCGCCAACAGACAATTATCACGGTCGTTTAATACGAATTTCAGATCGTTCACCGTGCAACGAACAACACCGGAATGAGGCTTTTCACTACCTGCGACAGAATCTCTCTCTCTCTCTCTCTCTCTCTCTTTCTCCCTTTCTCCCGTCGTATTTCATTCGATAAACTGCTATAGCTAGGAACAGAGTCGTTTGTTATGCCACTCGCAAGTTTGAACGGCGAACAATACAATACATGGAGATTGCTTTCGAAACATTTATTTTTTCATATATAATATGAATCTCTCTCTCTCTCTTTTTGAATACTAAGAGGTGATTATAAGAAACAATGGAATAGAAGGAATTGTAGGAATTTCTTTTGGGCAGCGAAGCTTCAGACGAGCTTGAGAATAACAGGAATTGGTAGAATAGTGGAATAGGAGAACGTAATAGTAGAAATAGTTTTCATAGCGCACTCGGAATAATAAATTTTAAAACATCGAAGAAGAATGATTAGCAAAAAGATAACGAAACGAGGGAGATTTTAGTCGTCTCTTCGAGAAAGTATATTTTAAGGGGAACTTTCTATCGATATTTTTAACGAGCGATTGAATTTTGTCTGTTAATAGTGTGTGGAAGAATCGAGTATATGTGTATGTATGTGTTAAACGTATCGAGATATATATTGATTAAAGAAATTGAAGGATTAACGACGAAAGATTAGGAAAACTAAGAAGCTTGAGGAAAAATTTATCCAACAAGTTTGCGCGTGATTATAAAATGTTTCACGCGATATCTGTTTTCAATGATATGACATATTCAGAGGATCAGGCGTAGAATTGACGAATCGCGATGAATCTTTCGCGTAGCGGTTTTAATATTATCAAATGGTCGTTTATAAGCGGGCTTCTGGAAAATTTAATATTAGAACCGGGGTACGTGGTGGAAAGTAATTCTCATTGTTGCTTGCTTGCTCGCTGTTGCTGCTGCTGCGGTTCTTCGAACGTTCCGCAGCGGACTTCCGGCGGCGAAATGAGGTCGTATCTTTCGTGGATGCGAGTCGACGCGTGACTGGTTACCGCAGGCTTTTCAAAGCATCTGCGTAACGTCTATCAAGATGCTTGTTCTCCCAAAGGAGAACTGTCGTCCCTGATTTACTCCCCCGGAACAACATCTGTGTTTTGTAATTCGCAATTAATCAGTTACGTTTGATTAACTAGCACGTATTTGTGCATTCTTTTAAATGGAATATCGTGGAATTAGAATCGTAAAATTACTCTATGATTGTTACATCGATACACCTTTCCCAGGATTTCAAATTACCAGGAGGATATTACGTTCTATCCCTTTGACGGTGTAGCAAAGTGGCGAGGAATTCAGAACTAACGACTCAAAGAACGAACCTCACTCGTCGAATATAAGAAACTACGTACTTTTCGTTGTTATTCAGTTGCTGCGTGATAACCGTCGAAGGCAGCCTACGCTGCAAGTACCTTAAGACGCTTCTATCGCGAACAACAGACGAATATCTTCAGATTCTCTTCACCTCGAGCTTCCTTAAGGTATTTCTCCGAGAAACTGAGCTAGGAGATATTGCTTGAAATTTTAGCTACTCGTAAAGAAGGACACAGTGTACACGTAGTTAAAATTTGAGGAAGCCTGGAGGTACCGACGTCGAGATATTGCGCCCCAAAGTAAGACCATGTTACGTTAGAGCTGTGCAACATACACATCGTTTGCTTATACTTTATCTTTTGATTTGTTCGTATTTATGATTTATCGGAAAATTGCATAAGAAACTATTGACCTCTGCTGCTATAAATTTCTCCAAAAAAGCGCTACGAGATCGAGGAGCCTAGCAATTGGATCCAGAACGACCCATTACGGGACTTGGCGTCTGGTAGTCCGCGTGTTAAAGGATCTCGCTATCGAAGACAGACGATCGACAAAACCCTCCGATCCTTCGTAATAGCTTCCGTTTCGCCGAGAATCACGCGCACCGATACGAACAAATCAAACGTCTCGCTGGACGCGGGATGCATCGAAGATTTACTGCCTGACCATGCAGGCTACGCTGGCGGTTTTCGGGCTTATCGCGTTTGTCGCGTCACTGATAGCGAATTTTCGAAATACCCTGGGATAGCGGCGATCGCGAACCCGGACCAACCTCAACTATCAACTGCGCCGATAAACCTTGACGCGAACGAGCCATTGTCGGCGTTCCCCCTGCTGTTCGTTTTTATCTCTGAACAATGTCGCAACGCGTTCCGTTGTCTCGAGGATATCGTGGTCGACAAATTAACGTTAACAAATTTCCAGGCTGATCACGAGCTGATTCGATGGAAAAATGGAACGCGCAGTTAATTTATTCGACATTTTGCGGATCGTTGGCGATGGAAGACACCAAAGTGGCGCGTGTTGAGTGGAAAATTACCGCTCGACAACGTTTTCTTTTTAGTCAGCTGCTGCAACCTCTTTGAAAACTTTGAAAGGCGTGTACCTAAAATGCGTCGCGGAAGGTAAACGATGACGAGTATACTCGTCGAACATAGAGTACGTGTAGCTGTTGTAATATAGAATTAAGTTGCAACGAAATGACCGTTTTACTTTGTAATTTTATTAGCGATAGAAAATTCCTCGCGAGAAGCAGCTAACTGGTTTAAGCTTCCGCAATGTTTCGGGAAATTTTCGAAACACCGGCTGTCGAAATGGGAGGACGACGTTCTTTTGTGACATTTAAAAGTTTGTTGCGTATCGGAATTAATCCATTTGCGTTCTCAATGCTTCGTACGTAGCAATATGAAATTCCAATATTTCTTCCTCGCATACCCTCACATACTAACTTTAAATCTGCTTCCAGTTGCTGACACTGAAAACTGAGAGCAAAGTACGAAGATTGTTCTACTATATGCAGGAAGCAAAGGAAGTTAAGACGTTTTGCAGAAACGAAGAAAACAAACTCGCCGATTCAAGATCTCATTGTCGCTTGCATATTCAAGTAGCACGGTAAATAAGCGTAGCGATTGTCGTTTAATTTGTTTGTTTTATAGCACGCTGAGTAAATAAGCCTAACGCTAGAAGAAAGTACTATAAAAAGTAAGTATAAGAAAAAGTCGAATATAAATATAAAGTAATTAAAATTCTTACACAAAGTTTAGCTTTATAACTGGCAAATTGCGATAGGAGATATCTTAAATTGCCACAAAGAACACATACACACGTACAAATCTACTCTAAGTAATTAAAAACGTTCCAAAGCTGAAATATCTCTTTACTTTCGACCGAATCGTCACTTTCTATCATCGGAAAATTTCTTCGCGTTCTTTCGCTTCCTTGTTGTATTAAAAACCATAAGATGTAGCGTTAGAATCGCAACGAGGTATATCGTTATACATATACAGCCAACAGACGATTCCGCTAAAGGATCTGTGCGTTTTTGATCGGTTGAATCGAAGAAAATTGTACGTTGAAGGATCGAAACAGCCATTCGACGGTCGCATTATACTAAGAAGAAGAACTGGCTCCGATCGTCGCGGATTCAGCTTCACGCTATTTAAAATTCATACAAAGCGAAGTGATGCCAGGCTTGACCCACTTAGAGGCTGGTGAACATCGCCACCCTCCGTATTTGGTCAGGAACGAGAGTCTAGCCAACGATGTTCATTAAATTCACGACGGATAGACAACGACGTCGACCTCGGGGACCAGATCTCACTCGTTGTTCCGTCGCTGGCGTATCGTAGCTTATCATCATCTGACACGAATAACTCGAACGTTATCCCAGATTCGATTTTCCGATACGTCGATCGCGTCCCTCGGCGAAACATCGAAGGCTCTTCTCCACGATTCACCAAGGTTTCTAGCCATTTGTCACGGTTCTCCCTCTCCGTAGCAGATCCTTCTACGCGAAAAGAACGTTCCGCGAGAGATGTGCGTGTTACAAGGCTGCTGCACAGTCAGCAGAGCTTGGTATTTAACAAACAAATTCTGCATAAAGTTATTAATTCTTCAAGAGATTGAGAATGCGTTTGCTGGGGAAGTGCAGAGTTCCTGGAACCGTACGCGCAGGTTTTGATCAAAATATCCGAGAAATATCATTAACTGCGAAATGATGGTAGAAGGATGTGGTGATGGAAGTCTTAACGCGTTTATGGGAAATTGGAAGGGGAAAAAGTATGCAAAAGAATATGCAAAAGTATAGTAAGTATTATATAAATGTATAAAAGTGTACAGAAATGGATATTCAAAGTGTTAGTACACGTTGGAATATTTAATAAGCCAGGAAAAATGCTGTTTCTTTAGTTGTGTTCGTCAAAGAATGTGAATCTCCATGGATATCGCCAGTCTAATTAATTAATAACGATCGGAGGAGAATTGAAGATTCGTATAGGAAGACATCGTGGAATAGACAAAAGACGATGATCGCAATGGGAGCTGAGAGATCGGTGCCTTCTAATTACGTTTCTGAGGCTACTCGTTCGAAAGCAGCTCGAGGGAGAAGAGGAACAATCGATCGTCGCGGAAGAAACCGAGGGAAAACACGTTTTCGCGCAACTCTCACGGCTGACGTGAGACAGATTTACAGTAATTAAAACGTGGCGAATGCAAGGAAACTCCGGCAGGATTGGCTAACGGATGATCGCGGATTAACTCCACGAAATCATGAGAAGTCAGCAATGTATTTTGTCCAATAGTCTGTTCGGTTTCGAAAGGTAAATTGCACGAGCGATCTATTTTGTCGAAGATCTTCATCTGTCGTTGCTGATATTCCGTACCAATGCAGGCTGCACCATGAGTTTTCAACTTGAATTTTGAATTGTTCGATGGAAATTAATTTTTGCACCCTGTCGCACGTTTGCATTAATAATACGATATTAATATAAATTTGACAAGCCACCGAGAAATTCTGTTTAATTCTTCGATCTATTTGCAGAACAAATATTTTTAGAGGAATTTTACAAGTCACAAGCTGCCGATTTCCAATACCAATAACTTTTTCTTAACTCTTGAATCTGCTTGTGAAACAAATCTTTATTTACGTCCTATTTTCTTCGCTCGTCTTTTACGAACATAAGAATTAGCATAAAAATTCATAGTCCGATTGCTAGTCAGCAAACTATTGCGCAAGAGAAACTTGGAAAGTCGTGTCCGACTCTATTTACACCCACGTTTCTCCAAAGATCCTTACGAGGTTCCCTAGCCCACGATGAATATTGTTTCAACCAAGATCAAACTTCTCGAACTGTCGCTTCGAAATATCGTTTGTCGTAAGATTAGGTACCTATGCAAGGAAAAAGGAAGGAAAAACACGCAAACGAAGCTGCGTTAACCCAGTGTAAGGTTGAACTTGCGCTATCCAAGGTGTGACGGTAGTTTTGCATGTATTACGGTCTTAACGCGGACAAATTGGATTTGTCGTTAGTCGAGATTAGAGTAATCTACTTAGAAAGAGATGTAAATCATGTTATTACGACTGATCTCAGCCTCCGTTATCATTCATTCTTACGCAAAGTCGAATTGCTATAGGATTATTTTAATTTCAATATCAGAACAATTTGTCACAGCGTTGTGTCACACGGATCGAACTATCTTTTATCCGCAGTTCCACATAATCAGATCGAATTGACGCGAAAATCCACCACGTGCAATCTGCTCCTATTGCAATGACGATCTTTGGCGAGATATTAGCGAAGAATTTAGACAGCTCAATAGAATTTGATCGAACCGTATATTATACGCATTAGTCGTTCGATCCACGCCAGCCAACGAGTAAGGGAAACCCTGTGCTCAAGTATGCTTGATAAATTTTCAAACTCGATTTTCTCGAAATGAAAAAATGTTGTTCCACATCTTGTTGCTATTTTTTCATAAGGAATCAGCTCGTGGCCGCTTGTACGCTTTGTTATTCGGCCGCACCCCGTATATTTGTCAGGACTTCAATTGGCGTGGCATTCACAGCGCTACATAATCAGATTGAATCGGCGCGAAAAACCACACGCAATCTACTCCCACCACCCTCAAACCGGTAATTAACCGGTGCATTATACTAACTAGGAACGCGCGAACGCGTGAAATACAATAGGTCGGCGCAGGACAAGCGGCAAACGAGACGTCGACCATTCGAATTCATAGCGAGCAGGAAGGCCGAGTAATTAGGTGACCCGACTCTCAAACGTCGACGTCATTATCCGTGCAAATCGTACGTTGCAGTGGGAGGAAGGGGGATACAGGCTGAGGATACACTCTCTCTCGTACGCGATTCATAATTATCGTGGACCCTTCTTTCTCCTCGCCTATTCGCCTCCTCTCTCTCTCTCTCTCTCTCTCTCTCCAACGTTCATCTCTTGTTTGTTTTTTTTTCTTCTTTTCCCCTTTCTTTCCATGTTTGGTGGCGCGACACGTGAATTAACCAGACTGCCGTCGTAATTAAAGCAATTTGTCGGGTAACACGGCGGCGATGCGAATCGCCGGGGCGACAAATTCAAGATGCCTGCCGACGATGGTCGATTTTGTTGATAACGAGTAAAGGAGAGAGGGCAGCGTCCTTTGTTGACACTCTGCACTCCTACACGTTCAAACTGGCTGCGACGCATCGACACTTGCATTCGCATCACTTTGCCCGCATTTAACGATTCCTCTCGGTTCGTCGCGTGTAGCGTAGTGTTGTCGATCGCTTGGAATCGCGTCGACTATATGCGAACTGCCGAAAGTCTTGGGAGTCGTGAGAGCGTCGGATATTTGTGTCGAAGGTCTAAGCGGTCGATAGTACAAGTCTCGAAAGCTTAGCGCGCGTGGTCGATGTTTGGCGAGCATTTAGAATGCTTTAATCCAAACAACGTCGATATGGCGCGAAATATGGAAGAAAATCTAAGGAAGTTGGAGGTATCAGTGGTAAAGGAATTTACCGCGAACCGCTTCCAAGGTTTACAAGGCTTAGAAAGGCTTACAAAGTTGCCAAGAGTTCGATCGAATGTTGACAGTTTCAACAAGTATCGAATCGTTTCGAAATTGAGTTTCGAATGTTCTTTTTGCATGCGCTATATGTACCGAATTATGCGAAATTTACAAGATAAGCAGTTTTCGAATAAATGTGTACGACGTTAAACTAGGTTCGTCTTAACGTTTAGATTTTGCGTTTGAATGGGTTGCAGTTCGATGATGTTCGGACGATGGGATCTCGTTGAGAAAAATCTGAGCGTTC
This sequence comes from Bombus hortorum, assembly GCA_905332935.1. Lineage (NCBI taxonomy): Eukaryota > Metazoa > Arthropoda > Insecta > Hymenoptera > Apidae > Bombus > Bombus hortorum. The sequence goes on along the minus strand of HG995198.1, from coordinate 4,671,231 downwards.
GATGGAGCGTATCTTAAATAAGTTTGAATTTTGATCTGCGGCTTGGGTTACGCCAAAAAGAATAACAAAATTCCATTTTCTAATTGTTGCGAATTCTCGACTAAAGAGCCACCGGTCAGGTCAAACCGATCGGTCGATATCGCGTACCTCGGATGACTTAACGCTCAAGGTGGAGCAGGTTTAATAGATCGAGTGTTAGAGTAATCTAGCACTGTATTTGCACTTGTTGTATAAAAGTAACGTTTGATGTTACGAACACGGCGGTGGTAAGATCTTGTTGAGAGCGAAGTATTTCACCCGCACGGTACGATGTCTGACGATGAACTGTCCTCCTACGTTGCTGATTCTCCCTGCCAGCAGTTGAGTTTCGTTTGTCCACCGTGCCCTTCCGGCTGGTCCTTTCCCAGGGATTTTTACCTGACCTCGGAGTCACTAGGTTTACAGCTCGGGGAGGACATGTAATTCGGAATTTCCTCAAGAAGGGAATGGGCCTGTTCGTGCCATAAACGGACGGTCACTCAAAATTCCGAACAATACCAGTAGATCGGTAATTTTAAGAGTACAATTTCATTAATTACAAGAGAAACATGTACGCGGTGATGGTGAAGAAGCAGCGTAATTCTGTGAAAACTCTCTTAATTTTCTCGATAATAAAAATAACAATATGTTATTCGATCGACGCCGCATCGATCACGATGAACTGTTTCCGTACCTACAGACTGATAATTTCGATAAACAATAGGATACTTAAGCTATAGAATTTTTCGACGTTTGCGACGGCCAGTGATACGAGGATCTCTGGAACAATGGTGAATGGTATCGATGGGACGTTGATGGGGATTAATGGGCCGTGTCTGTTGCGAGATTTTCACGGTGCGATGAAAGGTATGGGCGCGTTCCGATGTAGAGAGGAAAAGCTTGTATATTATATAAGTCAGCGTATTATACTTCGTGAATGTAAATCATACACATGGTAATTTATGACAGCTTGAAAAATTAATTTCGCGTAACACAATATCGACTATACTTACAATTTATGATCCGAAGGCGTACGAACGTTATATTCGTTGCATTAAATTAACAGAAACGCGGAACTTCTGATCGTCCATATATTTTACACCTTCGATATAAATCCGTAGCTTTGGAAAGATATTTTTCTGGAGATCTTTTAGATCAGTTTTCAAACTCGACCGCGAAATTGTTTCACGCGCTGTACGAAACACTCGCTTTTGTTTAAACAAATCCTATACACGACGAAGCATAACAACCGTTATGATAACGTACTTACTAACGTTAATTACATAAAGCAGCGATAAGACAGTTGCTATTGTCGGAACTAAATTTCATAACTTTCCAATGAAATATCGCGGTATTTTATTTCGATAAAAATAAGAAGAATTCTGCGAGCGAAAGGATTAAAGACTTAAATACTCAGCCTTCGATAATAGCTTCGACGATAACGAGGTATTCAATGGATCGTAGACGCGAAACGAGGAAGACAACTGAAGGAGAATGTGTACAAACTTTGTACGAAGAAGTTCGGATCCTTGATGCATCGATACGCTTTTCACGTGCTACGTATGTGCGTGTGCTTCAACCAGTTCAGCCGTTGTCGCTTCTTAAAAAAGTGTGTACCTAAAAAGAGTAAGCGACGACGAGTATACTCGTCAAACACAGACTATGTGTGGCTGTTATAATATAAAATTAATTTCTAATGAAACGATTCTTTTATTCTTTTTACACGACCAGTGTACTCGTCGCAATGCAAAATATTGCCATTTCTTCGTGACGAGTATACTCGTCGAAAACAGCTAACTGGTACATTTCGGATACAGATCCACCGACACGAAAAGAAATCCTCCCCTTCTAAAGATAATTTCTAAAGATAATTTATCATACGCGATACTTTATGACGATAAACAGAGGAAACAGAGGAAGATGTTTAATGGCGTAGATCGAAACGGGCTTGGTTTAGACTCGCGTGCAACTGGTTTCGTACGATGAGGATCAAAGCTCTACGGAGAAGGTCGAATCGAGTCAAAGTTACTTGGTTGGCCGAAGGACGATGCTGGTTCCAGTTTTCGTCGGTAAATTCGCCACTTAATAAGGCGGTGCCTGGGCGAAGAACGCGCAAATTGTGACGTCTCATCTACATGGGCACGTACGGTGACAGCGCACAGGTGTCGATGACGCTATTATCGCGAAAGGCGAGGAAGAAAGATGGAAAGAAAGTGGACTGACGGAAATTCGATTTCACGGAGGCTCGTATTCCGCTTTGCCGCGCCTACAGTGTGTTTAGGAATTGTCAGAAGCAGAAGTTGCCACTTTGGATGCGCTTTCGAGGTCGACCAAGAGAGATACTTGAGAGTTGCAGAGACTTGAAGAAGAGAGGAACGCGAGGAACGAGCCAATGTCTTTCTCGAGTATTTGCAGTTAATCGCGTATCGTGCAAGGACTTAAACGATGTTTAGTTTTGTACAATGGCTCGTCTGATGTTCAATTATTGAAAGAAGTTTAGGAAATACGTATGTAGGTACTCGTGGTTGGTCCTAGAAGTTTCGAATTCGGTGATCCTCTCTGGAGCGAGGATCCATAGAATAGAATGATCTTTTTCGGTAATAAAATTCAGCGATCGTACTCGATGATCAGCTACTATCTATAGTATAATAACGACGAGTGCATTGAGAGTGAAAATTGTTGAAGATTGCAGATTCTGACAGAATAACCATTGTGAAAAACTACTTATCTAAAAAGCGTCACTTTTTACCATTTCCCTGTCAAAAATTGGGAATTATTATGCGATCGTCTGATAACGAGGAAATCGATTAGTGTCGACCGAAAAGCAATCGAATACGAAGGAAAATTTACTTGAAAACTAAATTCCGATAAAGTACACGCAAAGGAATAAAGAGATGAAAGCAATTACCAGAAAACTTGGATTTCGACATCGAATCCATTCGTTTCCTCTTCTTAAACGACGCGACGTATCAAAGAGACCAAAGGTTTGTGCAGTTCGATAGCTTTGTCTTCGCCAATTGAAGTATCCTTAACGAGAAAAGTTCTCGTTCTCGACGATATCCATTAAAACTGAACACAAATCCAATAGCAGCGAAAGCGTCGTATTATACACATTCCTAGTCGACTAGAATGAACGACGAAATAAAGGAGAAATCGTACAAGACGCGACAAGATCGTCCAATTAGGAGGACAATTATACCGGTAACACCTTTCGCGGCGGACTTGTTGATCGATCCATCGAAGCTAATTAACCCTTCAGCTATGGAGTAGCCGTAGAAAAACAGCGAGGAAAAAAGAAAATACGCCGCGAGGTATTTGCAAATCACTTGTCGCAGGTATGTCAGAAGTTCTAAGCCTCTATGGAATTTTTCTACGATAGTTTCATCGATGAGATTTGAAAAATTTGTCAGTGTAGAGATAATTTGAAAGATTGAAAATTCAAGTACCCGATACAACTGAAAAATTTCAAAATTCGGAATTCGAAGCTACGAAGATTACAAAACTTGTAAGTTTCGCAATTTAAAGGTAGGAAAATTTGCAAATTCGCAAGTTTCGCAATTCGAAGCTGTGAAACTTTGAAAATTTGCACTTTTGAAAAAGTTTCGCAATTTCCGCGCTATAAGAATGTGAGAATTTCAAAGTGTGGAAATTTCGCAGTCTCTGAAGCTACAAGAATTTGAAAATTCCAAAATTTGTCGCACGATTCAAAATTATCTACAGTTGGAATTTTGGATAACCCGGCAGTTTCGAGACACTGGAAACTTTAAAACTCGAAAGCTTGAAGATTTCAGTTATAATTCGAAACTTTCGAAATTTGTACATTTCACGACTAGAACAATTTCAAAATTCGTGCGTTTCACGCTTCGAAAATTTTAGATTAGATTACTCGGCAACCTACAAATCTTCGGAGTTTTCTACATTTTCCATCTTACGTTACAAACCACTAATTTCCCAACAGAATTTAAATATTACGTTGGCAACTAAGTGCGGATTTTGTCAATGCCACCTAATGACAAACTCACTTTTTGATTGATTTCATGATTTTTTGATTTCATGATTTTGTCATTAGGTGGTATTGAGAAAATCCGCAATCACTTAGTTGCCAACCCAATGATACACAGTGGCTTTTCCAAGTCATTAGGTTCGTACAATAACATTCGTTAGAGCGTTCGCTGTTGCATCAATCTGACAAATGCGTAACGATCTAAAATCTAAAGTGTCGTACATTGAAGCCATTCATAGCTAAAGGGTTAAAAGGAAACGACGAATGTAAAAGGCGCGGACAGATCTGTGCAACGAATAACGTCAAAATTCCGATAGAATAAGGAAAGGCCAGGCCTCTTATCTTGTTAGATCTTAGATGTATACGAGATCGTTAATGCGTTCGTGGTTTGCCGTATTTGGTTGATTGAGCAACGGCCTCGTTTCAGACAGGTCGGCACACAACGATCTTGTCTTGCCTCTCTACACGTGCTTCTGTACCGATGCACTGCCTTAATCGGTTCTCGTTCGTGCGTCGTGATCGATTTAATTATGGTACTGGACATTGAAACGTTTAAACGGGCAATGATGAACGCGGTAATTAAGTAGGATCGAAGCTCGAAGGAACAAAAGCTTCGATTTATCCGGAGACTTGCGATTCGCGTTCGCTTAAGCTTACGTTTTCGCATGCAATTTCCTATTTCATATTGTAATATTAAAGTGTTAGTCATCTGGTATCTTTTTCTTTTATCGTATTAATCGTATTTATTCAAAATTTTATTTGCGTTACAAGTGTACTTCGAAGATAAGAAACACCAGGGGAAAAGATTAAAGTTTGTTTTATCTTCGAAGGGAATATCAACTGAAGAGATTATCAATGTGTCAATTGGAGAATATCGACTCGATATTTGCTGTTTATAATTTACATTAAACAATATATACGTTTGCTTAGTCGGAGAAGCAGATACGATTCATTTAGGTCACCGAATTGTAAAAATCGTTGACTCTCAAACCAATATGAATGTAATTTTGTATAAAATTAAGAAAATTGGCTATTTAGTTTCTACATTGGGAAATTTAATGCAGAAGCATATACTTTATAACGCGTACTGTCGGAGAGATCATTGCCACCACTTGAGGACAATGCGTAGAGCTTACTATAGTAACACGACGAGGTTTGGCAGCTCAAGGTTTCTTCCCCCACCATGCGTTAAGGTTAAGGAGAACTTGGTCCTCGGTTTTATGGTCACACGCGTACCACGGTTTTCGATATGTTTATGGGAAAAGCGAATATTTCATTTTACGGTATAATAACGTTAATGTGTTCGGCTGTAACATCGAACGACTTAAACACCAAAATGTTTAGTCACTGATACACAGAATTAATATTAATATTAAATTAATCACTTTCAAACAGACATTTGACGTTAATTTTCCAGATTTTCTTCCGACGATATTATCTTTGAAAATGAGGAGCAAATTGGATCTGCGGAGATCTCATACAATCTACGATAGGCAAACAACGTGCTAGAAAGAAAGAGAAGAACCGGTCTATGGGAATTTAAATCGCACAGATGCTACATTTTATAAAATTTCTAGGAAAAATGATGAACCTTAACTTGGGAATTCCGGCGCAAACTTAATAAACCCAAACCGACCAAAGACAAAAGTGCAGGTGTCAAGAAACTAACTTTTCCGGAAGGAAAAGAAAACTTGCGAACATAGTCCAAATTCGTGAAGAAGAAAAGTATCCTTGGGAGAGTCTGTATGTGCCTTCTCTTAGTCGTAGATAAAGCTCAGTTCCATTCATTTCGATAGATAAAAGCAAAGAAACAATGAACTAACGTGCTTTCCTCCAAAGAATCCAGCGTTATTAATATCAATAACCACTTAGAAAGGGAAATTGCACTTATATTTTACCTTACAGCGTTCACGTTGCTATGTAGAAAATGTCCCATCAAAAGATCATGAAATTTTCTAATTTTTCCACTTACAGCGTTTTCTACAGCCAATTAGTCACTTAACTTAATCAATTAGTTAGCTGTTGCGGTCTGTTCGAAAACTTTGAACAGCGTGTACCTAAAAAGTAAACGATGACGAGTAGAATAACCGCAGCTGCTATAATACAGAATCAAGTTGTAACGAAATGACCGTTTCAATTTTTAATTTAATTAATTTATTTAAACGATTAGATTTAAACCTTTAAGTTACCTTAAATCAACGCGCGAAAAAAAGCAAAAAAAAAAAAAATGGTTAATTTAAGAGGGTCGCTCGAAGAGAAAAATTATCAAATGCCACTGTCCCTCGGAGACGTAGTCAGCTACAAGAATCTGGAATCGAATTTACGCGACAGAAAGAAGGATGACGAGATTCGAAACGGAAATGGGTTCAGCAGCCGCAGAATCCTTCGGAACGAAGTCAGAGTCGCGGCACGTTTGGGACGATCTCTATCGTACGTAGCGCGTCGGAGACCGTTGAAAGCAGGCCCTGAAATATTTATAAGCTGTACACGCTCGTAAATTACAACGGATTTCGAGGGGCAGGCTTTCCACGGATATCATGTTCGGCAGTTTAATTTTTCATGGACGAGCACGAAGGACAGAGGCGAGTGGCCGCTAACTAGAAGCGTGATTAGAATCTCATTGAAACGTCACAACCTCTTCCCTACGTTCCTTTCTACTTCTATTTCCTCTTCTTCTCTTCCATCTCCTGCTACTTGTGCAGAGTATAGGAGTGACTTTAAGAGGATGTAAAAAGTTTGAGTAGAAAAGCGCTCTTTCGACCCAGTTCTCCAGTTTATAACAGAGTATAAAGCATCCTCTTGCTTTTACGCGGACGTTCAAAATAGCCATTTTTTTTTTCTTCCTCTTCAACGTCAAACGTTTCATAATTCATAGGACGGTGCGAAATGACGTTTAAGAATACGCCCAGCGGGAAGCGTGTAAGGGTAAATAGGCACCGAGTACCTACATCCGACAGTTTGCTGAAATAATTTTTCGTTTATACGATTTAAACGGATTTTTATGCAAAATGTTGTACGCTCCTGGAATATTCGCTACAGTTCCGCGAGCGTTACATTTCACAGCGTAATAACGGTAATTTAGGAATAAATACCACGCGTTTCGTGCCAGTTATAAAAAGAATAAAATGTCTTTGTTTTTTAATGCTCGACGTGTTACGTACGTAAACGGTGGTTTCTCAAAGTTTCTTGTAAAAATTTCCTGCGTCCACATGAGACGTTCTATGATCCTTAACGCGGTTCCATTCTCGACAGTACAAGATTCTGTCTCTGAAGCGTCTTTATAATTTAAATATTACCTTCATCCCTGACGAAAGCATCGATCTTTCAAGATGAAACAAATGACAAGTAAAATTAGGATGAAGATTTTCTTACCGAGGAACAAGAGATCGCAGTGAACACAGGCGATTCGACGACAAACGGTTTACGCTCCCACTATAATCAGTCGAAATAATTACTCGCGAAACGATCCATTCTCTATCATGACATTCAACTTGGAACGTCTGCTGATAGATTACTTGGATGGTAGGTAAATGAAACACTCGTTGGTTGATCCCATCGCCAATGGGGATTTTACCGTTTAATTAAAAACACGTGACAGAGGCGAGCTTGAAAAAAAAAAAAAAAAAGAAACGAGGGAGTTCAGGGTTGCGGACGAATTCATCATCCGCCATCGGGCGGTACGCTTACGAACGTGGACGAGGGGAGTTATTAAAAAAATTTCCATAATGTGCATCGCCCGCCGGGATTTACATTCCGCGAGCTATTAAATCCTGGCTCGCGTCTAATCGCGGCCAAACAAACGTCAGGGCCAAAGGGTTAGGGGATGAAAGGGCAAAGGACGAAGAAGGGAGGTTAATTAACGAGATTCGAGATATTAGACTGATTGCAGCTCTTTCGAGGGGAACGGCGGTCCTGGAAATTGAATACAATGCTTTGGTTTTCGCGTTTCAGCTAGATTGGCTAGTTACTTCCATTTTTCTCTCTCTTTCTCCTCTCATTTTTTTTTTTTTTTTTTTTTTAAACGATGAGCGAACAAAAGAAGCAGCAGCAAAGTTATGGCAGCGGAAGAATTTTTCGACCAGGCTTAATTGCGACGGCTGATACAGTTCGACCAATCGAATCGCCGGAAATTGAAGTTCAACATCGGGGTGAAGTTTCATGGTGAAGTAAACTGATTGGACTTGGAGGCTTGTGTTATTTTTCCTTCTTTTTTTTTTTTATTTTTCGTTTCGCTCGTTTCTTTTCCAAGGGCTCACTTTTTTCAGCTGTAATTAATTCTAGTTCGTTATCCGTCGATTGATTTCATCGTCCGCGATCGGATTTTACCTCCCGTTCCACGAAACCAAATTACGAGACTGACTTTTTCCACGATGAGGGGGATGATCGCGAGCAGATTGTTTGTTGGTAAAACTCGCCGATGATGCGGCGATAGGAAAGGAGGATAACATTTGTGGAACGCGTACACGCATACAGAGACGCGAAACGTTAACGCCCAAGTAATGTAAATTTGACAGTAATCGATTTTATTAAGACAGAGTAGACGATCGTGTAGTTTTACGTGTACGCGTAATATTCACAGCGATTGCGAAATCGTACGCAACCAGCAGGCATTTCATATTCCATATTTTATACGTTACTTTGATATCACGTTTCATATATCACTCTGATTTTACATTTCATAGGATTTTTCATATTTTATATTTCTCATGTTACTCCTATCTTAATTACCTTTTCACCTTTCAAGTTAATATCTCCTATATAATTTCACTTCCTCTTCTCCTTTCTTTCGATTAATTCCGCTCGTTTATCTCGACATCTATTTGAATGACGATGCAATAAATTTATCTATCCGCAGGAACGTGTACGCAGTAATATTATATATGCGTGGGTAGTACGGATCGCCAACTGTTCTCAAGATAAGTAATATCCTTTTGGAAGGCGGTACTACGGCATCCTCAGGCTTCCTACGGAACTAGTTGAAGTTTTAATGAGACAGCGAGATGGTTTTTCAAAAGGACACGATTCACCCTCTCGAGTCTTTGAGAGTTGACTCTGTAGACGACGCATTAGACTCGCAGTAAGTTGGAACAATAGCCCGCTTTTAATCCAACCGAAGGGTCTACTAGTAATTTAACAAAGTGTAATAGAATTTAATGGAAATGGTTCGCCTGTGATAAGACGTTAAATCGCGTCTAAGGTTACAAACGCGTCGGTGTACGATTACAGATTCCTTTGGCAGTTTCCAATTAAAACGATCGATTTAAAAATCACACCGATGCCAAATTACAGATTCCTCTTGTGCAAATACGCACGCAGCATCGAATTAAAATTACCGTTGATATTACACCAATGTTAAACTACAGGTTCGTCTGATAATTTCGAAGTGTGATTAACGTTAAATTCATGAAAATACTGTAGTATCGTGAACGAGGGGGTCTGAGGGCAGATTGTAAACAAGCGGTTGCTGAGCATGTGCGTAGTGGGGCTAAGACAAGAGATATGAGGCTAAGACAACAGACAAGGGGTTGCTAGGGGACGATAAACGAATTAACAGCAGTATGAGATAGTGTTGTTAGCGTTGTTGAGAAGAGTTGAATCTGTGTTGACGAGACTTGTTAATTAATTATCTAGTTGTTTTAATTATTATACGCCGTTGCAATTAGTTCATGTTAAATGACCATTGTTTTCTGTTCAATTAACGTCTGTTTAATCTATTTATCATTAATAAACTAATTATAATAGTTTACGCTACTACAATACGAAGAGAAAATACGAGCGTTAGGGGGAAAAAAATATTTCCAAAAAACATTCCTAGAAATCGGCGATGAGTCGCAATTTTACGATAGCTATCGCGCGAATAGATAATGTGCGAATGCAGAATGATAAGAGCGCAGTATCAGCGCGTTGCAAACTCGATTACTCGATGACGTGGGCTACGGTGCATGTTCGATAAATTTTTCACCGACCCAACTTCCGATGTCGCGTCAAATATTTACCGTGCATCTGTTGAAGATTCGATTTTATTTTCCAGTACGTTGATTAGCCCGCTCGGCAATTCCGCTGACCGGTTACGCGATAATCGATAGCGACACGTCGAGATTGTTAACCGGAGGATCCAATCAATTTTATATTTATGGTTCTAGCTCGTAAATTAAGAGAAAAATTGATCGCGATAGCTGCGCTAACGTTAGAAACGAAATTTCTAATTATTTCGTGAGTTAGGCTTATCGATCATCGACAAATAATTCATAAAAGGATTAAATATGGTATCGATCAAACAGGATATTCATCGTTGTCTAATTCCATTTTTCGGCACAGTCACTTTGAAAGAAAAACTCGGTTGTTTTAGCTTAGAGAAAACTACAAGATGAAAAAGTATGTCGAAGTAGGAAAAGAACGTCGCTGCTAAAGTTAAACGATTCGATTGAAATTGTATAGGGTCGTAGTAAAATTAATTTGAGATTAATTAATGTAATATAAAATCGTATGATATGTAAATTTTATATATTTTATATCTGGCTCCCTTTAAATCGTATAAAATTAGCAATAACTTTGCTAAATAATTTTACCAATATTAGAAACTAGATTTCCGATATTTATTATTATTTAAACTTGCATAAATCACCTCGCAATTCAGAAGAATCGACGAATACCTAAAATCTATGAATCGATATTACTAATCAAACACCTGCTATAATTACGATCCACTTATTCATCTCGCTCGAATTACTCGCGTGCAAGAACGTAAGCCCATGGCAGATCCAACATTCGTCTACAAGATCATGGACAATTACATAAATCTTCCTGACATCCTCAGCCTCGTGAAGCTTAATGCTCCGCCTAGAACTTTCAGGTCACATCCGCCATTCCACTCATCTCGGCGTTTAACCAACTTTGCCGCAAACAACTGTCTCGGCCGTGTCTGTAAACAAGCTAACTCCATCGCTCGCCAACTCGATCTTTTCCGTGGTTTATTGCTATTGTTCGAAGCTCGAGCGAGATCCGCTTTACGCGCATTGGCTCGTGTATACGTATTTCGTATTATTTCATGAGAATCGATAAAAAAGCACGATATAGCGCATTTGAAGAAATTAAAATCGAGAAGCGAACGATTTTATCGCAATCGGCTACGAGCAGGAAATAAAACACAAAGCAAAAAGAAAAGGAAAATTGTAGCAAGGGATGTAATCCGTTAACTGATAAACGAAAGAACAGACAAGTAAATAAATAAAACTACAGAGTTATATATTCGCGTAGCTGGGACACGCGAGCCAATCGGCGAAAGTTAACTTCATGATTAATAACAAGATATCCAACTTGCAATTAGCTGCCCTTAAATCACGACGTGACCCAAAACTCCGTGCCAAGGGTTAATTAGGATAACAGGTAGGGAATATTCAAGACACGTCCTCGGGATAACAGAACAAAGTCCAGAGACGGTTCTTGACATTTCTATTACTCGAGAGTGGTGCTGCTGGCACTAATAGAAATTGATACGCGCCAGACAAATTGCCATATTCGATGCTTGTTCTATGATCGGCTCGTTTTACGTTTCATCTTGGCGAGGGCGGCAGGAGACAGAGACAGAGAGAGAGAGAAAGTCTGTTTGTGTGTGTAAGAGAGAGAGAGAAAGATAGAGAGAGAAGAAAAGGAAGAAAATTGATCAGGATTTATGCGAGTCGCTCAACACGTCTACATTTGTCTCGCGAAGCACGTGCAGTATTTCATCTCCCTGGTTAGGGGTCAAGCGAGCGGAATGCGTGGAGTTAACTGAGACCCAGATAGGTTTCAGCCGCTGGGTCGAATCGAGATATCTTTCACGTGGCCTCTTCTATCGATGCTCGTGAAATTTGATGTGCCACTTTCATCGTCTTCGAATCCTCGCGCGTGAATAATTCCACGATTCGGCTAAGGTTTTGGAATGGTAAGGTGGTTCAGGGAACTGGAGCGTAAGGACGGTGTGCGGGCATATTGCAAATTTTGTCGATGTAGTAAGTGTATAATCGAGTAAGTGTATAAGGAGGAGATACGAAGGCCGAGTTACAATAGTATTCGAAGGCGCATAGACTTTCAAATGGGATCTTGATGTATCGTACAGTTGAGATTTTTTAGAGACCTTGAGTAACCCTGAAGTCAGGCCATCCATAGTCGAATCAACGACCTATGGGATTAGGAAGCTCAGGTAAGATTTTTCTTCGTTGGGCAGAGAAACATTCTTTGGCTCGTTTCTTCAATAAAATTCACGTCAGAGGCGAAATTACTAAGAATTTCAAGTTCATCGATACTTTCCTACAACTAGACGTTCATTTAAAAGCAAACGCAAGCCTTTTAATGTCTCGAAGATTTTAAATAATCCATCGCGAACACCAGGTAAGAACGATATTCAAATGATCCCAGAAACACGTGGATCAATCGTCGAATGATAAGCAAACTTATCCATCTTATTTCGTTTCAGATAAAGATACGATAAAGATGCAAAAAGAAGTAGGATCTTGCGAAATGTATGGCTCGAATCAAAATGGGAATGTTGAGTGCTGCTTAATAAAATCGACGATGGTCTATGTTTCCATTACTATGCCAATTCCAAACCGCTAACTACATGCAGGATCAAATTGTCCGCGATACTATTCATAGGGATATCGAGCCCCGAGTGCATTGCCAATCAGAACTTCGAATACGGCATTTGCATTTGGTCTAATACGGAGTATCCCCATGAGATACTAGGGGTAGGTTCTGGTCCTTCGATCCACTAACCTATACACGATCAGATACGATCAAGAGCTTATTAATTCCATTGCGCTGGAGACTAAGAGATCCTGTTCGGTTTCATCGACAGCCAATCATCGATTCGATTAGGATCTCCTCGAATAATTCATTTTCACCACGATCGTGTGCAAAGTGGGTTTTCGCTGTTAAAAAAATGATCAGTTTACGTATTTTATGCAACGATATAGTTTATCAGTTCGCTTAACATTTCCGAAATATAAAAGAATTCTATAAATTACACGATTTCTCTTCATTCGGTACAACGATCAGTCAGCATCAATTGCAAGTGCAATTTTGTGATTTAACTCGAGTCAAATATTTCTCGTGCAAACGTTCCTGCACATTGTCGTAATGTAGATGGAATGTAACGTAAAGTAAATTTTAAAATGTTCAACTTCCTCAAGTTTTAGACTTACGCTATTTTCATAATCATCGGCAGATATGTGCCGAATATGTTCATCAGTCAGTTCGTGGTATTTCGTAAATAGGACGATCTCTTCTCACAGACAACGAGCTCCACTTTCTTTCTCAGCATTGTTCCACTACCTTCCTCCCCCACCGGTGTATCGCGTAAATTTTAATAGTTACTTTTCTCACGAGCAATCGCGCCTGGCAACAGAAACTACCAGATGCTGCCACGCACGCATTTCCATCGAAATCTATCCCGCAGCAGTTTCGTTCATTCCCTTTAACCGACGGATCGATTATTAATATCAATCCCATGGAAAGCAGATTTCGTTTGATGGCGAATTTCGAACGATTAAAGTATACGTATGATATATGTATTTCTGATATTCAATTGGTTAGAATTAATCATCTTCAATGGGGGAGCTCTCTCTAAAAAAAAAAAGGTAATTGTCAAAATTAAAAAATTAATTAACAGAACATATATGCGTATATTGATGAATATTTTTTGAATTAAAATTAATTTATATTGTCTCAGATTTGATAGAATTTTTTTTCAATCAGGTCGTACATATTTATGAACATTTTAATTAACTAGAATTTTCCATATCGTAAACGTGTATGTACGAATGTATACATTCCTGAATATCTTCGTATTGCAATTTTTAAATGTATTTTAAAACGTATATACACATATTTGTTTATATATAATGCACATATTATACAATGTATGAAACGTATGAACGTATATGTTTATGAATATCTTCGTACTACGTTTTTATACAATTTTAAATCTACATGATTGGAATGTTTGCGCAAGACCGGTCTTTCTAATATCATCGCGTCGGCAGTAAGCTTCCATTTAATCCGCCCATTTTCTCCCAGCTGGTTTTCCAAACGAGCGTGTCGGAAGGTAACTACAAGTTTCCGGGAACGCGGCGTTAAGGAGTATAAATCCTAATGACGGTTTCCGGTCAAACGAGTCTGACTCATAATTGCGATCGTCGCGATGGTAATAACGCTGTTAAACGGCCTCGCTACAGAAACAAACGAGGTCGCTCCCTTTCGACGATAAACGAACTTATAGGCAGGAAAATGCACGACGATGCGTTACGTGCCTCGAATAATCCTTCAGCAACGAAGGAAAAACCCATCGCGGAGAAAAGAAGCTAATCTAATTGGCATGCGGTCGATTGTCGAGAAGAAACGCTAAAATATAAAGAGGGGTGAGTTGGAATTAAATTAGTTTCTCCAACTTTAATACTAATCACTTGTATATCAGATTGAATTAAAAAATAAAAAAAGAAAATCAACGGTGTAACTAGTTGTTTATTAGAAGAAAAAAAAATTCATCGTCGATAAGAAGATTAATATCGAGGACGAAGATAGTTTCTTCTAGGAAGATATTCTTGGGATTAACGAAATGGGAAAATATAGGAGCGAACGGAAAAGCGGTCAGAAGATAAGGCAGACACATTAATGAAATTCGTTGAAATCGGCCGGAAGAGAAGCGTCGGGGCGGAAGTTTTTAAGTTTCGTTCATTCAACTTTTTCAATTCTCGAGCAAAAGTGCAGAGCTGTGTCCTATGCACAGCCCCTCCACCTGTCGAACTGAATACGCTTTGAAGAACTTTTATCGTTCTTTCATCCCTATCGCGAAACACAGCTTAAACGGTTGTTCTTCCTGCCGTTAGTCTCGCAGGTATGCAGAGTATTACGTAACAGAACTTTCGAGCCTCGTCCGACATACAGTATCACGAAGTTGCTGTGTTTCGTCGTTTCGAATGTACGAAAAAGAACAAAAAGGAGGATAGCAAAACGTAGAATAAGAATGAAAAATTTGGACGATGCAAGTTTCGGAAGATCAAGATATAATGGAACTTTGGACACTTGCGGGCAATCCTAGAATTCTGCTGACTTTGAAAGATTTCGAGAATTTACAATAGTCTAGAGAAGTATAACAAAATGTATAGTAAGAAAGAAAAGTTTGGAAAATGTAGCTTTTGGAAGATTAAGACGCACTAAAGCTTCGAGTGCTTATAGAGAATCTTAAAATTTCGTGAATTTACGTTGGTCTAAAAGTTTCGCCGTAAACGAAGTGACACTTGTAGAATTGACCGATACAATTAACAGGAAAACATGCAAGTTCTCCATCAAATTTTTCACACACGTTCCGTGTATGAAATTACGTGTTTTCGTTACGTGAAAATGTTAGTACTTTGGGAGAATTTTCTTTTTTTTAATGTAAACCTATAGCGAATTTTGTAACTGTGTAAACTTTCTACTGTTAATTAGTGACAGTCTATGAGATTTAAGATTCCGTTTGAGAATCCTCGAAAAATTGTAAATTCTAAAACTTCACGAAATCTGTAATTGCCATCAATATTTTTTAAACTTGTACGTTAGATAGAATTTTTCGAAATGTCTATACATTCGAGAATTCCCTAAATCAAGAATTCCGAGAGCAAGCGTAATAAATTTTAACGCTCGATCCTCGATATTCAAAATTCGCTGGATTCAAGAAAATGAACTACTCTATGTTCTAAGCACGCGCAGCTCCAAATATTCCCTGGAATCCCAAGTTGCTCGGTAAACTTTACACTTTTACCAGCGAACAATTTCTCCGACTCGACGGTGTCGGAATGTTTCCAACTAAATAGAAGAAACATCGGGCGAAAGTCAATCATAAAGAATCCCGGTCGAACAATATCATAACAGGGAACTCCGTGAAACCAATAAATTCAACAGCGAGACAGGGAGAACCGGCTAGATGGATTTATCACGTTCGAATCGGATTCGCGTCGCTTTATCATTTATTATTGGAAATTCTGTCGCCTCTAACAGCTCGGTTCCACGTCGAAAGGAGCAGCCTATCCCGAGGCACTTTATTCAACGTAGTTGACTCGCATTAAAGCCGAAACTCGGCTTTGCTTCTTTATTAAAGCAATCTTCGCTGTCTGTGACCTCTCGACCAGCTGGAAATCGCTTATTGAAATTTCCTCCGAATATCTCGACTACGTAATGAGATAAAGAAAAAGAGGGAAAGAAAGCGAAGGAAAAATCGAGAAGACGAAGAACTAAGAAGAAAAAGGCGCCTTGCTCGATTTTCCTTCTCGATTTTCTCGAGGCTCTCGTGTTTTCGCGTTCTCGTTACGTCAACAAGGGGCTGGAAACACCGGGGCGATTACGTCGGTTAATTAACCAGCCACCAAGTGTAACGCGACTTAATGAGACATCACTCGTGTAATTACCGAAGTTGCGTTGTTGATAAGCGACCAAACGAAACCGCCAGGAATTTAGAACCGGCGGGACCCTTGGATTTTTCCACAGCCACGTTGATTAATTGCCAATTATTTCTCTAATTGCGCTGATCCTTGTACTCCGAATGCGTTTTCTCCTATTTCGTACTCGGCCGCTCCAGTGTCGAGTTAATTGGAAGAACCGCTTTACTCGGCCCGAACACCGTACGTCTTTCTTAACGTTGTTACGTGTTTGAACATTTCGCCGTAAACGAAGTGACACTTGTAGAATTGACCGATACAATTAACAGGAAGCCGCCTACGAGGATATTGGCTGTGGAAAACGCGCGAGTTCTCCATCAAATTTTTCCACACACGTTCCGTCCTTTTCTACGTATATGAAATTACGTGTTTTCGTTACGTCGAAATCTTAGTACTTTGGGAGAATTTTTTGTTTTTTTATGCAAACCTATAGCGAATTTTGTAACTGTGTAAACTTTCTACTGTTAATTAGTAACATTTCTGTAGATTTGGAGTCGTAGTAACTTTGGACGGGCGATAATAATCGGGACGGTGTAGGATACCGAAACGTCCCTGGCGCAAGGTCGATGCAAATAGCTGCAGTTAATTTTATTAACAGAGATCTGAAGGGGATTTGATCGATATACCGTCGCTTGACCCACAATAAATCAGCCGTGCAGCTTTAAAGAAAGGAAATCGAAGGCATTCGAGGTTGGAGAAAATCTCTTTTGGTCGATATAAAAGCTTTCACAAAGCGAATACAGGACAGAGTAAGCAGAAGTAATCCCCAAAGAAAGAGCATCCAGAATAATAAACCAGATTGACGGTAAATACCACTATGCAGCCAACACCGTTTATTTATTTATTATATTAAATAATTGCACGGAGATATTATCAAACACAACGAACATTATTGCTGTAATATATTCTCTATGATCCTATTCTTTTCGAAATCTTTATGACAGCGTAACTCTCTTTCTTCTATCGACGATATATTATTAAATAATATACTAACACGATCAAAAGTTCAAAAATCCTACTTTCTAAATACGAAGGAAAAAAAGAATATTCTAAGATATTCCCCGTTACGATCAATTGATGGAACAGTTGATTAGCAATATATTAATTGCAGGTAGGATAAGATGAAGAAGTAATTTTAATTTTAATTTTGAAAGTGGTCGTTTAAACGGGTCTGGTAAGGTTAGCGTTAAGATTAGATTAGGTCAGTGAATTTAGAGCCAAGGTAGAGATAAGGTTTGTGCAATAAAGTTTATAAAGTGGCTAATATTATACGTGCAACGTACGTATGGGTTATACTATAAGCAAATGTATATATAATAATACCGTATGATATGTGCTATTTGCGTGCAAGCGGAACATCGTAATCCCGTAGAGAAAGCAATAAAGATTACAAATTACGATCGATACTTAATTCAATTATCACGTACGGTAAAAACTCATCCTCGAACCAAAATGAATATCGATTCTGTCGAAAGCATCTGCATAGTTTTTATCGAACTACGTCACCTCGACGAGGTTTGGTAATTCCAGCGCTAAAAGATCAGCGCATCCCTCGTTCCCGTGTTCCAGATTTTCATTCGCACAGCTCTCGACGATTTCAGGTAAAAACTGGTCGGGATGAAAGGAGAGAAGAGAGCGGGAAAGAAAAAAGGAGGACACAGGTGACCGACCATCGGTTCCACTGCATCGCCACTTCCTCTTCATCCCCTGAGAGAGCAAGAGGATCCTACTCTTTCGGGTGGTTCTTTCCACGCGCAAGCCGGCACCTCCACGAGCACCCTCGAAGCCACCACGCTATTTCCGATACGGTCAGGTCGCGCGTGTCGCCCGGAGATTAACGATTCAGCCCGGCGACACGTGCATGACCTATCGGCTTCCGGCGACGCTGACTTCGTGTCACGACGCGCCGCTACCCACGGACGCGTTGTTAATTAATTTCACAAGTAGCCGCGGGAAAACGGGTTGCCGCCGTGAAAGAGGGAGAGATCGAGCCCTCTCGCCGGCCCGGATTTCTCGAGCACGCGACAACCGTGCCTTGTGATCTTCGTGGTCGATGAACCCTGCCGGGGGAGACGTCTTCCGGGTCTTACAGAGATTTCGCCTGGCTCAGATTTCGTTCGGGTTTCACGGCGCGCTTCGAGATCGCGAAAAGCTGTGTTCTTTTGTTTTTCAGACGTTTCTGACGATGTTTTGTCAGATGCCACTTTACTCCGTCGTAATCGAAGCGACGATGTTACCGATGATTTCAGAAGTTACGTGTCACTGGCGTTGATTTAAGCTAAGTGAACGCGTAACCATTTTCGTCTTTGAAAACAAATGAGATTTCTCGAGATGCTTCCTTGGAGCAACGTTTGGAAATTCTTTTGTAGTTCAAGCGACATCGTTGGCAATTTTAGTAGAAGTTAGAAATAATTAGCGCTATTTCGCGGTCGATTCTAGATCGCGAAAGTGGAACGTTTCTGACGAGATTTATTCGTTTCTTCGTACCAAGTCCGTTACCAGTTTCACGCTCAAAATTCATTCCCTATTTTCCAGACGAATAAATTGGCGCACGTCGGATTTTAGCCTGGTTAACCAGGCTGACCTTTCTTCGGTAGCCTGAAACCGCAGAATCTCGGCGAAAACACAAAGTAAATGAAATCGAAAATCCGTACAGGGGCTGTACGTGCATCTGCAATGCGGCCTGGAGCTTGGCAAGAGTCGAACCCCATCTGACCGAATCTTGCCTCTCTCTCTCTCCAGTTCTGTCTCTTTCTCTCCCTCTACTTTTATTCAGCTTTCTATTCCTTTCTCCTACCCCTCGTACCTGTCTCGCGAGAAGAAAAAAACGATAATTATCGGATGGGTGCCGAGATAGCGAAGGAAATTGGTCGGGTGGTATTGCCGAGCTGTATCCAGGAGAAATTGATGTTTCCATGTTGGAAACATCTCTGATCGATCAGGGGAGGGTGGGGGCAACGATACGGAGAAATCTTGCGATTCCTGGTAAAGAAGTTGCCCAGATGTAATTTATCCTTCTGGATGTAACGTAATTTTCTCTATCTCCGTAGAAACTGAATTTACGTTTCTTCTGCGTTGCACCTTTCTACGTTTATCTTTCATTATTCTTCCTTTGACACCCTCTTAACTTTTTCATCCTCGCCCTTTATAATTTACGTCCTTCGTGTTTTACTATTCCCTTTCGCGCTTTCTCTATCTCTTTGTTAATTTAATATACAGCGACGATATTTGCACATCGTTAATATTTATCGTAGCGTTTGCACTATAATTTTCCTTTATCTTTACTTTTGATTAATTAGCTACGTTAAATATTCTATCACCTAGTAGCGTTTACGCACGGTTACAGAAATTTTACAGGAAAGATGTACGGAAGTAGAATCCGACGGAAAAATGTTTCGTTGGAAAATAGAGTTTAAAAGAAACGATGTTTTTCTTGAGCGTTTCCTAGATTCATTAACGAAGGAAGAAAAATAATTTCGCTCGGATATTAATTAATTAGACGAAGATCCCCTCCGGCGATCTCTTTTCTCTTTTCCAACGCGATTTACTCGTATACCGGTCTATTTTCTTTCACGCTACTTGAGGATTGTGCGGATAGTACCTAGCGGTATTACTATGACTCATTTCGGTATACGGCGTGAAACGCGCGTCATTTCGCGCAGTGTAAGCATCGTAAATTACGGCTGTCTACGATTCACCTGACGTGATTCACGTTTCTAGAAAAACAGCTTCTCTCGATCTTCGACCCACATTTCTCGAGCGGTATGTAATCCTCTATACAAACTCGTAAATCTTCTCTTTACAAACGGTGTGCTTCGAAAGAATTTTTACAAATGCGAATCTCGTACGAATAAAACGGCTGAATTTTAAACCAGGGAATCACAGAATTTTCCGACGACATTCCTCTCGCCATTTTTCCCCCCTACGTCTTTTTTATTTCCTGTCTGGTTTGATCAAAGTCCCTCGATTTGTCCGACATTCGACGAGAAAGATAAGAGTGGCTCCTCTACGAATACCACGGGCGGCCTCTTAATTTGCACTTGCACAAGCCTTTCATTGACCGAGTCAAGTGAATGACTCACGATCTCGCAGACATTAATTAATCATGCTGCTTCTCGCCCAGCCTTTCTGTCTTACTTTCTACCATTTCGTTCGCACGAGACAGACGTGCTTCGCGACGCTTATTCTACTTTAATTACGCAACGTCTTCTCGTCAATTCACGAACGACACCAGCGATTACGCAATCTCCGCTACGACATTTACAAGAAATCCAGGATATCGGCAGATTCAACGAGAAAGTTGATAAGATACGGTAGAAACTCTTCGGACAGTTAAATTTTTAACAATCATCTTTCGTCGAGACTCGCCGCTTATTCGAACGATATATCACGTTTCACGGTTGGTACTCTACAACCATCGGGTTACAGATAATCTCGACGGACATTTCCTTTTCCCAACTGACAAAGTAATCGAAGAATAAAGATACACTGGCCCTGAGAAATTTCCTCGGCAACAGCGTAACGATTTAACGAGATACTCGACAAAGGACAATACTTGTTCGGTGCCCTTGCTCCTCGAGGCAGAGCTCAGCCGCGGAACAGCGCGAGTAAGAAAAGCACTCGCGGACTCTAGCAGCAACGTTTACCAGAAGGAACACGATGTCATGGTCGAAGATATATTGCCCGGAAGAATTCGAGACTGCGCCGGTTTATTGCCTTAATATTAAAGTTGGACCTTTTATCTTCTTCCTCTTCGGTAGAAATAAGTAGAGAAACCTCGGCAGAAGAAGGGTGAAAAGAAGAAAACTCTCTTCTATAATACGTTCCCGCTTTCTTCCTCTATATCCATCTCCTTCTAACTCCGCAACTGGTCGGGGAATCTTTACTCACAGCGCGAAAGCCACTTCAAAGATTTACAACTTACACACCGCGGGCGCAACCTCTCCGCAGGAGTATTACCGTGCCACTTCGAGCCAGGGAAATATTCGACTTTATTCGAAAATTATGCGAGAACTTGGCCCCGCAGCGGTCCTCGCTGTGCCGGGTTCCGGGCTGATGTACCGACGCGCGTGCGAGTGATCCTACAGCTCGCGCCGGGAATCTCTGTTATCCGGTATTAATGTAATTCGCCGTATAATTCAGGGCGGTATCGGGCCGCGTGGTCCGCCACGTTACAAAGCTAATGAGTTATTCCTCTCATCATCGTGAAGGCGTGCCACGCGTGCTCCTCGCGCCAATGTGTGTACCCAGCTTCGTAAACACCGGCCGGTTATTAGGAGCCGGAAGTTTAAGGGGAGTTCGCTAAATTGGTATGCCGATGGTTCCCGGATGGATGTTCCGGTTGTTGGAAGCGGGGAGAACTTCGAATAAACTTTCGCCTCGTAATAGAGCAACTTTCGGCTGGATTTCTTTTTCGGCGGGCAAAACTTAGTTTCGTACGTTGATGGATTGGAGACTTTAACAGACGTGATAGAAACGTTGGCGTGATAGATTGACGCGTTGGTAGGTGGTATTAGTGCTTCTTAACTGTTACGAGTAACTGGTACGAGAGACGCGGAGAAAAATTGCCGCAGTTAGTTCGAAGATATTCATTCCGTTAAGCGGAAGTGTTTGTCATTCGAAGTGATTTTCATGGCAAGTGCTGGTTTATCGTATCGTTAGAACCCTCAACTTCGTTGTAAGAAAATCATATTCGTTTTATAAATTTGACGCTGTATCGAATTTCTGTTCAATTCCACCTCCACTTCAATTCTCCACGGAGAAGAATATATAAAAATTGCACGAGTATTATTACGTCGAATACGATACAACCAACGGGAATAAAGAAATTGGTACGAAGATTTGATCGACTTATCAATCGACTGTTTCTAGCGTTTTTGTGATTTCTGCGAGATATATAGTCCCGGAATGAAACTTTTGATTGCTTTACATAGCACGAACGATATATCCGTTAAAATTTTCTACGGCGAGTGTTTGAATATTTTTATGAACAACCGTATTTTGCTACGACGAAATAAATTATTTCTCTATTTGCAGAAGGAAAATCGAACGGACGATTAAACACCAAAGGACACATTGTATGTCGGCGGATCAGCGGAATGCAAATTCCCTAGGAACACTGATAAAACATAATGCAATTGTATAGAGGTCGGTGTGCAAGCCGAAATCAACGTAAATTGTTTGAGGATATCAACGCACCAATTGTAGCTGGTCCGTGGCTCGTGATCGATCCGCGGTATTGACCATTGGCGCAACTGGTAACTAGCCAATCTGCTACGTCGGTCAGACATCTGATTACGAACAGTAATTAGCGGTGGATCGGTATACCTGTGTTGACTGTCACTGTACGAGTAAACTTTACTCCCTCCTTTACCCACCCTCCTACCCCTGTAACGCATAAATACGAACGACGCGATCGAACTTTAGAAACGCGAAGCTTTCGTTCCCGTTTCCACGTATAGGGTGGATCGAAAATCCTGGTACAAGTGATTATTCATGAAAAAGTAGGCGAAAAGCGTAGAACAAGAATTTTCGATACGAGGCTTCGTTTTCGAGAAAATCGACGATGAAGTTTAGTCGGGTGCGTGTGCACTTGAAACGTAAGAGCGCCAAGCGCATGAAACTTGATAGTTGATTTTCTCGGAAACGAAGCCTCGTATCGAAAATTGTTGTTCTACGTTTTCGATCTGCTTTTGCGCGGAGAATCACCATCCTTCGGCTTTTACCACGATTTTCAGTGCACCCTGTACATCGTCGGCCGTCGATACGACGACGAGCGCGAACGTGCTTAACGCTGCGAAATTCCAACATGGAAATGGTGTGTTTTAAACATTCGTGCGTACGAGCGATCGTAAAGACGACAGCGATTTGTCGACTACGTGGAAACGCTCTCGTCAATTTATTCGTTTCACGTTCGTCCGCGATCCAGGTATTTCACGGCTCTAACCTATAATATAATCCAAGTCATTTCTCTTAATTGGACGTTAAGCGACATCGACGTGGCCAAAGGGTTCCAGTTTCCCGCGAATTCTTCGTCGTATCTTTCCACGTTGCCAGCCGGAATGAATTGGCTTTTTTTACGAGCCCTAAGCCGTTTACGTTCGAATCCGATTGAAATTTACATTTTCGATCTCTCGAAGGCTTATCGTCAAACGACTTTGATACATGAAAATGATTTCGGCGGTGCTCTTCGAGAAAAGTAGCTTCTCTCGTCTAAAAGGAATACCTGATTTGTTATCGATAGGTTGTTAACGGACATTTATGCAAATTCACGTATTTATAAATTAATAGAGCAACAGTACCTAAGCAAAAATTTCCTTTGTTTACCAAATATTACAATCGTGCGTCCTTAAACTTTGAAACTATTCATAGACGCGTAAAGGTTTACGAAAATTGAACGTCCCTCGTCGGGAGAACGGAATTTCTCTTTCGAATTTTCGCCAATTTTTCGCGCGACAGCGTCCAATTGGCGCGCATGCGCGTTACGTCATCGTTAATCTGGCGGCAGATTTTTTAACCCATTTTCTCTCTGCTTTCCCGTTTCCCTCGGTAACGTTGTACCAACTGGAATTGAGAAATAACGATCTCGACGGTTGTATGCAAATATCGGAAAATAAAGTGCATTTCGTACTCGTAACCGGTTCCAAGCGCGAAGCTTATATGGAACGGCGGAAACATTATCGTATCGCGATTTTTCTCCCTCGAGAAAAGTACGCGATAGTTTGCAACGGCGATATTAATAATAAACGTTATTGAATGTAAAATGAACGATATAGTTCACGAGCGAAATAGATCGTTATCGGTTATTCAGACTACGATGAATATTATGAATTTCAGGGAATTTTAAGCTCTTTATCTTTTTCGCCTATCGGTAGAAGACAGTACGCGCATACGCAATGAGGCCAATTATACGCACATTTTAAAACGCTTAACCTGTTAACGAACGGGTAGAACGAGTTAATTTGTGTTATTTGGCTTGTTAAATATCGCGAAATTGATAATTTGTTTATTCAACGATTGGCTGTTTTTAATAGCCCATTACGTTTCTACTGTGTATATATTACACGTATTCTACGTATCATATTATTAATAAATCGTATGAATTCATTCGTCGAAACACTCATCATTCTTCGAACAATAATTTATATCGTTACTTTTACATTAAAATAATATCCTTCATTTCCAGTCTCACGGCTGAGAAATGGACTTGGTTTACGATTCTATCCGAACAAATAATTTCCATTCGCTCGAATCTCTGGTTTTCATACTTTTAAATCGTCCAAACATCTTGTAGTAGAAGAAAAGAAATTTTTAATCAAGAAAACAATCTTCTAGTTATCGCGTCAAACTCGTGTCGCAGCTGAGAAAATTGTTCCGTAACGAAATTTTAACGCGCTAATTACCTACGAAACGCGCTGCTTCGCTGCAACATCAGCTCCTCTCGGTGCCGATGTTTTAATCGAACTCGACAACAAAGGCAGCTCGTAATTACCGCGTTATTAGAGACGGATATAAATCCACGTTGCGTTAATAGGAACATGGAGCTCGAGTTGCATCCCAGGGCGCACTCACGTCAGCCAGCCTCTCCTCAATGAAATTCTATTAAAACGAACCCAGATCCGCGGTCAGATTAATCCCGCTGTCAGTCTTATCGCGCTTTCCTCTCACTACACTTGATTCTTCCTTAGTCACGTTCACGTATCGCCTGCTGATTAAGACAATCGTTCGACAAAATTGCTAATAAGGTAATATGAAATCGAGGAAACAAAGATGATTTTCTCATACTCTTCGAAATTATACTCAACAAGGACTCTGACGTTCGGCCTATTAGCCTTCCCCCGTAGATTTCACTTTCCTTTCTAAAGATCGCCCTGACTTATTTTCTCAAGTCAGAATTCTGCTAATGAATATTTAGACGAAATCAGCTTCTTTGTTCGTCTTCTCTAATACTCTATTGATCCTGTTAATTTTTCCTACGAGCACAACGAGCGAACACGGTAATCAATGGTTCATTAATAAACTTAAATATCCGATAGACTCAATTTAAGACTCATCGTATGTCTCGAACCACTGTTCGTGCTATATACCGTAATAATTTTCTTTAGTAAATGTAATATGTTCGCGGTAAATTTGCAGTAATTTTCTACAGACATTTTCGCACACATACATTACATTTCAGATTTAACGAAAATAATCAGAGACGGTGGTGTCTGGTACGTGTCAACGATATCATAAAACGTCTTACGTATAACACACGCGATATATAAACGAAACATTTCCACGGTAACCGTTAAAATACTTTCGCGAGCCGCTATAGTTGCAAGTAGGATATATTTTGTTTAATCGCTTTATTAAAACTTAAGCAACTTCAACCGTATGAAAACCAGTTATACTTGTAACTCGTGCAGTGTCCAAAAAATCGACTCGTACCGTTGCTCGTGTAATTCATTTATGATAATCGATTGCCATAATCGTTCCACGCAACGTTACCAATCGAAGGTCACTAAATAAAGTTGCCAGGTTCATAGGAGGGTTTCAATTAAACTTTAATTGGTCGCATCGGCGAATTTCCAGATTTCGCGGCCAGATTACATATCGCCGGCTTGCCTTATCGCGATTGCAGAGGGGGGTACTTTACTGGAGCACGATAATCTATAAGCATTTATCGATTAAACGTTCCCTTGGTCCAACGCGCGCTAAAATAGAGTGTTGCGAGCGGAACAAGCCGGCAGCGATGCAAATAGCCTATGCGGAATGCAATATGCAACAGCACGATCGTTTTCGTTCGGTGTCATTATCGGAAATTAAGCGTCTCATTTTCATTCGAATATTCCAATGCTTCGTCATCCGGTGGCCGATTAATTTGCATCCTGTTTTTTCGCTCGAATGACCACCACGTCGCTTGTATTATAACGTTAGACGAAAATCGGTGTTTCATGATTATTAAAGTGGCTGGTAATTATGCCTGATGTATCGGCTATTTATTTAATCGACATATAATTATAATAAAATGTAAATGTATGTAGATATTGGATCTTCCATATGGATGAATTGTATCACTATCATACAAAATTACAATTTCTCTGAAATCATTCGTATTATCAGTCGAGAGATATTTCTTTATTATCGTTTAAGAACTTCTAGCTTATTTTCCAATTTATATCAGCGGAGTTGCTTAAATTCTTTTATCGTTTAGAAGGTCCTGGTGTATCTTCGAACAGATAAAAGTAGAAAATTTCACGCTGAATCGAAATCGAACGTATTAAAGTGGCTCATAGGACACGAAACGCCGTGAATTTCCTTTAAGAACTCTCTTGTATAGTATACAGGGTGTTTAATTTTAATTTATAAATGAGAATTGTTAAAGTATCTGCTGTATATGGAGAATATTCCGACAGAGATTGAATGGTTTCGAAAGCGAGATAATCTGGTGTAATTAATTTTTCTGTAGATGGACAAGTAGAGATTATACGAGGGTGACGTACGTCTCTTGATATTCAGTATAAAAAATTATTTACCAGATATTTCCATTTTTATCTCGTGAAACACGCCATACGAAATGCAGGAGAAAGACGTAGTTTAATTAACACAAACGCGCATTAAAAATTACATGACTTCATTTAAGAAAACGTACGTTACCTTCGTGTTATCTCTGTGCGTCCATTCACAGGTAAAATAAATAGTTACACCAGATCATAATCACCTGAAAACCACCTCGATTTCTTGTCCGAGCCATTTTTTCTATGTAACAGACAGTTTGCCAGTAATTCGCACTTATAAATAAAAATCGGACAGCCCGTGCAAAATTGCAATTTCTTTCAATTATTTGCTTGCCATGAGACAACTGAGAGTCTTCGCGAATGTAAAATGAAAAATCTGTCACTGTGTCCGGAAACTTTCGCGCGCAGCTTCACGTACTCGTCGCATCCTCGGTGATGGCAAAGAGAAGGAAACTGGAACTCGTTGCTCTGACATTCGCGATTACGCAACGTTCCAAATGGCCATTAGAAATGTTCAGCTTGCCAGTGCCAAATCACCGTGGCAATTTGAATTTGCCACAATGTTTATTCCGCGCTATTCCATCGCGTCGCGTTCCACTAACAGCGTGGAATTAATGCGAGATAGCCGTGGCGCGTATGAAATAACGCGTATTAAATAACCCCGGACAAACTGAACACCGGCGACAGATCGTTAACCCGCGGGGCCAAGAGCGGTCGAATAATTTCCGTGGCCTCTTATAATTGGCCGGGACACCGCTGCCGGACGCTTTAACAGCGCTTTATTTTAACCCGCTGCTCCTCCCATTCATTCCCTCCGGATAAATTAATAATTAATAGATAAACACCGGCGAACGCCGATTATATCCTGCAACCGCGGACCGGTTCGACCTGCTAATGTAACAGGCTGCCGATAATTTAAGCGGTCGCCGCGAGAGATCACCGGTCACGTTCTTCCTTTATCCATTTTATACACGTCGATGAGCAGCACCGCGGATTCTTACGCGAATCTAAAATTTTCACCACGCGAGTTTGAGAAATCGAACCTGAGCGGAGATTTCGTTCGCTCTTTGCGCGTTACCACCGAGTACTTTGGGTATCTCGTGTATCTTTCCACGTTACAGGGGTCTTCTGTGTATCTTCGTACGTTTACGACGGAAATCTGCGATCTATCGACGAGCGTTCGAGGTTGAACTCCCAGATACAGTTCGTCTGTCGTGAGAATCGAAGAAATCCGAGAGTCGAAGAAGAATTCTTTGAATTCCGAGGACCGGAGCTGAAAGTTCGCGCGACTACTGACGCGTTGTTCGCATGTTTCGCGACGTTTTCGACGACGAGGCAACGGGAGACACAGTTTAAGGGATAGCTCCTTTTTCTGGTCATTATGTTCGGATCCTGTAGGCTGAGAGAAAATTTTTGAGTCGCGCGTCCGAGAGACTCTTAACGTGGCTCGGCGAAGAAGGAAGCGAAAAGTCAGAAAATTAGGAGAGCAAGGGGAACCTGAAAAACTGGATCATTAGCGAAATTAGACCGGAAGAAGGTTGGGAACGAGAGAGACGGGACTCTGGTGTATTGGGAATGCACCGCGAGCGTGCGGTGCAGCAACAACCGACGACAATCGTTAGGCATTCGAGCGAACCGCACGTGACCGAATCGGGAATTCCGTGGATGGAGTTGGCCGGCGCTCGCTTACGCGATTATTTCGGGGCACGTACGGCCATTGGACTTTTAGCTACGGCTTGGAAACGTCGAAGAATGTTTTGAAGGAGAAGGGTGGCGGGAAAACACGATCGTTCGGGATCGTTATGGGCCTAACGTCTGTTCGAAAAGACGACTTTCTCGAAACGCGACGTGGGCGAATCCAACGTGACGATCGTTGCGAATTCGACGTAAATAACTTTGCTCTTCGTTGGTGTAAACGACCAGGTTACCCGAGAAGTTACACCGGTTTAAACGCGATCGTTCGAATCACGCGATGGTTTGATCATCGTTCCAGCAGCTCTTCGGATTACGGCCGTTTCTCGAGATGTTCTCTTCTTCCGATTATCGCGATTTCACGACCTACGAGCTTTATCATACGCGCGTCTAAATTCCAACCAACGTTGGATGGAAAATGAATTAAACGAAGTGCGCATTTTTCGAGAAAAGTTCTATTTCGATTTAATATCTTCCAAACTACGGATAACCACGTTTTTGAAGACATTCGAGATTTCTACTTTCGAACATTTCGGAGAATTTTCGTCGATTTTCGTCCTAATCCTTTCGAAGAAACTTTCTTCTTTTAATGCATCTTCCGTGCCTTTAGTAATAGCGATAACTTCGATGCCTAGCGCATTGCCAAGTCGCGTTAGTTCTGTCTACGTAGCTTACAGATGCGCGACAGAATTGATGCTGTAAAATTACAAAGAATTATCGAAATTTAAATTTTCGATACGTAAAACATTATAAACATTTCTTCCATTATCGATATAACGTCGGATCGAACTAAGCTACAAATGTAATCTTCCTCTCGTATTTGCTTTCTATTCGACAAATATTTTGAGAAGCTTCTATCTCCGTTTTTATCTACTTTCTTTACTTTACTTTATCTACTTGCAATATGCGTTTAACAAGATATTGTACACATACGTGTAATTACTTTCAAGATAATGCAATTACTTTCAATGTACCAACGTAACGAGAAAATTCGATATGCGAAGAAAGCGCGTGCAAAATCATTTATCTAAAGTTTCATCGTTTCTCGTTGCAAGTAAAAGATCCACCTTCTCTGATGTCATTTTACCCTACGTGAAAAGCGAACTTCACGCGCTATCGATTTTACACGCTTCTCGTAGATATCGCGGTTCTGTAAACGAAAGAAACTTTCGACTCTGAATACCGAAACTTCCGGAACACGATTTTAGCACATACTCCGCAAGAACTCCTCGATTGTACTTTGCAACGGCAAAGGAACGTTCTTCGTTCGTGGATCACTTAGAATTGCATTTTTAAAGCAAACCACAAGCTTCCATTTTCGCTGTAAGAGCTTGCCAACGCTCGGTAGAAGCATCGCAAGTCTAATTTCTAGTACCTAATACCTTCCTCTACCAGCCTCTTAACCACTAAACGTCCTTCATCTTCATCGTTCTTCGCTGTACGCATTCGTTGGTCCACCGATTATGCTCGCCCCTCGCTCAAAAACGTTACGACCACCTGCAACCCTCAAAAAGAACTTTCCCCTCTTGCTCCTTAATATACAACCAGGGCAGGACCCGGTGAAAAAGGAATAAATTACAAATTACCTACAAGATCGTTCCTCTGCCACCATCCGCGGGCTAATAAACGAGGAATTCAGGCGGCGTCGCGCGAATATTAATTACCAAAATTGTGAACGGCGCGTTAATCCACCACCCTGTCCTGGCTGTTTCGCCTTGGCGAGCGGAAGTCCGTCGTCGTCTTAAGTTAATATCGCGGCCTCGGGCCGTGTCGGAAATTGCGGCTGAAGTTGGCCAGAGGAGAGCAATGATTAAAGTCTCGCGATGCCACCCTCTTCTGCAGCCGTAGTCTTCGAGAAGGTTACCGGCAGACGAATCAATTAGTCTGACCGACGAGCTGACCGGCTAATTGCAGGGTCAGGGAGCTGGAAAAATGCCGAGGAACTAAGGTCGCCGTGCCTTCGACCGGGGAAAGGAAGTTGCTCGGAGAAAGGCGGGACGTTTTTCTGACGGGCTCAGGCAACCGGGGAATTTTAATATTAGTTCGGCCGAGACAAAGACGTTTCTTATACAGGCTGATGGCAGTGTGAGTTGTATATATATATATATTTTATTTATTCTTTGGCCTCACAGCGTAGGAAAAGGATTCGGCTTACGAGTTTCTGACTCTCACTGGTTCTCGTAATTTATTTAGAGCATACGACGGAAGATCTTTGCTTATCTACACGTACAATATAATTTAATTTCCTGGATCTATATTAATACACACTGTCCTATGCTTGATCTATTTACTGTACAGCGTAAATTGCCGCTGACTCTTTTCTAAGCCTGTTGCGTTAGACACACGATTCTCTCGTCTTTCTATTAGAAAATATTCTACTTGAGGAAGAGATGAAATCGTTGTTGATATAGCGATATTTCCTTTTAATCTTCTGGGGAGGTTTTCGGGAAAAGTGTCTGCGGATCTTCGTGTTTTTAAGTAACTTCTCCTATTTACCTGTCGTTTTCGAACGTGCGATATTTTTCGTTGGAAATTCTTGTCAAGACGTCGAACGTCTTGAAACGTAATTCAAATGTACAAACGTTCGAGATGCAGTAAAGAAATCATACTGACAATAAATAAACAGAGTAGAGGATGGTTTTCTTAATCTTTCCTATTATGTCAAAGATAATTGATAATTGTGTAACTAACAGGAATCGTTAGCCGGCATGGACCACCGTCTAAGGTTAATATACGGTTAACGCACAATTTAATTCGCGGAAGCCAGACGCACATAAATTCCAATCTGTAACAGCATTGTTAAAAAAAGAAAAGAAGCAATCCTTTGATCCTGTTTATTCATCCACTCAATCTTCATTACCATTACTATTGTTTCGATCACTGTTCCCTAGAATCAATTAGCATAGAATGAGAGGAACGCAAAGGAAACGTCATTTGGGTTCGTTTAACGTCACTCGAGATGATCATCTTCCGAAAATATATAATTCAAACGTTTCAAATACCCGATCGATGTCGTCAATCGCGATCATCGATCACGATGCTCCCTATTTCCTTCTCCATCGACTCCGAACGCTACAGCAGAAAATTACCTTCGTAAAATAAAAATATTTCCAGCACTCTGAACACTCAATCGATGCCGTTTCTTCTTGCAATCTACAAAGTGCTGTGCCCTACATTTCTCCTTTTACCAATTTCTAACGCCATTAAGAAAGCCACTATCTTCGTGACATAAAAGCAATTCCAATAATTCGAATGTTTAATTAATCGTATCCGCCGCTGTTTCACTTCGCTACGTTTCGCTTTCTCATAAAATTCGATATAGATATTAATTAAAAATCAATCTCGAGATATCGCCAGGTGTTTAAACGTGACCAAAGATCAAAGGCAATTAGTCGAACGTTCGACTAATTAGACAGTCGAAGCGAGAAACCTGGTGCCTCGCGGTTATCGTTGGCAAATCGTTTCGAGGTATTTTTCACGGCCCTCGATCGGCTACAATTAATTCCACGTGATTAATTACGACCAGCACGCAATCCGATTGATCGTCGTGTGTCGGCGACGAAAGATTAAGAATCGTGGAATCCTGTCTTGTCTTGGTATTCCTCGTGCCTCTGAACGACACACGATAATTTATTCGGTGCCATTAGCTTCGCCTCTTAGCGGCGGCGGTTCGTAAATGAGCTTTCACGTTAAAATAGCTCTTGTCTTTGCCCCGCTTTTTGCCTTCTATACGAGCGCGCTGGTCCCGGCGAATCCTTTTGCCGACCCTTTGTGCAAAATGCGCGTTATTAATTTTGATGCAGAGGAAGAAAAGCCGGGGCGATGTAGGACGAGGATTATATCTGCCAGATTTTTCACAACGATTGATGCATTTAAGGGAAAGGTTTATGATTATTAAGCGATTTATGCAGCGATTTCACAGTGGCAATTTTCTTCCTTTCCCGAGTTGCTATTTAGTAGCTATTACGTTCAAACAATATTATTATTAACGTTTAACTGCTAATTTAGCTGGCAGTCTCGAAAACCATTCGAACCGTGTTTCAGTAGCGGGAATTTTCTTACAGTAGCTCCGTTTAGGCTATCATTTTTGAAATTTTATTACTAATTTACGGATTAGCGCGAAGGAACGTAAGATTCGTTCCGAGTATCGGAATAACATTGGAAAGAAAATCTAAATAAATATTAAAATATTGTAAGATAAATAATTATTATTAAGATATAATATATAGCCGATACTCGAGATTATGTTTTCTGGTGGATTGCGCGACTGGAAAATGTAGCGCATAGCATCGAACGCAATATCGCGAAGAGGCAACCGAGTAGGCAGGCAGTAGGAGGGCTTCTTAAAATTAATCTAATCAGACGTGGCAGGGCGCGCCTAAGTGGATTCGTACATTAACAGAGAGAGAGCGTTTAGCGAAGGTGGCCGAGGCAGTTTCCAGTCTCTAGACTTTAGATTTACCTAGCCCTTCTATTACAGCCGTTCATTGACTTACCGAATAATTGATAATTACCTACTACGTGTTTGCCAAAAAATTATCTCCACTCTTTGCCGTACGGTGGTGAAATTTTCCTACCACTTACGAGGTGTTCGATTTAGTTCTATGGGTTTTCTAAATCTTCTATCTTCGATAAATATTTTTATCTCTCTACGGATCGTTTTATAGAAGCTGAGAATTTTCTTCAGTAATTTTCTTCGTCAATTTCCTAAAGTTTCTTTCCGAAACAAATACTTTTATCTTCTTACAAATCATCTTATATTGGGTTGGCATCTAAGTGATCGCGGACTTTGTCAATACCACCTAATGACAAAATCCGCAATCTTTTAGAACTCTTTTCTCTTTCAAATGTATAAACTTCTACGTACATAAATGCTTCTTTTTAGTGTTCAGTGAATTATCGCTCGTGGGGACGAATAATTGTTTCATCGACATAAACGGAGGTTCCGAGCTGCGAAAATATTTTTAACAATCTTTCGTCGAATCGTTTCTTCCAACGTTCGTCGATTTACCTCGGGATACCGCGCTTGATTATTCTTTTCGTTCCACGCTTGACAATATATCCGATCGTTAAAATCGTACGCTTGGAAGAACGTGAAATTCAAAGGCTTTCTCTTCTAATTGAAATCTAATAAATTATTCCAATGAAATATTACGCATAGAAGAACGAAATTATTCGAAGCCTATCAAAAACCATATTAAATTGTATTCGTTTAACGTATCGAGGCTTGCGCCTGCTACAGTCTTTTCGTATATGCGCCAGACATCCTAACTGTTATCAAACAAATTTGAAAAGTTACGATAGTAGAGTTCATGTCCGTAATTTAAATATTTTAGTTACGAATAACCATTGTACGAACGATCGAAATTGTTTTGATGGGATCGGTTGCATGGGAGCTTTGCTTCGGTTGCAAATAGCCATTATCGACGACAACAAATTTTTCCTGTTATATTCGACCATTGACTGAGGACAGGATGGACTTGAGTGGCGTTAAATGAGATTCCGTGTCTCTTGTTCTAAAATACCAAACTCGAAAAAGCTCAATAATTTGTAACATCGCGTCGCGACGATTGTAATTATGTTAAATCCATACCCTTTGATGTGGTCCGTTTGAACGTGGTTTGAACGCGATACGTTTATTCAAACGAAACTTTAGCTAGTGGTCGACTGAATAAACTTTGTCGAACTCGCCTACCTCGGCACGTGAAATTATGCCACGAACAGAAAATCGTAAGTACATGGTAAACGCACGAAGTATTTGACGCGCGATAGGTTCGATTAAACGGAATTCTATTGTATATTATATGCAAATTACAGACGTTATTACATAAAATAGTAATTAAATTGATAATTCGACTAAAATCATGCTCTAACATAATCTTATAATGGAAAGTAAAACGGAGTTGTGTGAATGTAGATTTGTATATTTAATAATTCATTGTTTGTTAAATTAAAACGATATATAATTGTAATTAAGTTGAGACGATTTATAATTTGTTACAAGACATTATCACGGGTAGTATATATTAGAAATTTAGTTAAGAAATTCTAAGAAATCTGCAATTATTATAAATTGCAATAGCATACATGTACATTCCTCTTCTTTTCAGATAGGTGATATTCTTGACGTCTGGTTAACTTCGTAGTACGATTATATTTCTCGTAAAATGGTATTTAATGGATCAACGATAGATTGAGAATAGATCAACGATGAGTTAGAATAATTACAATCAAAGACTTGCACCACGAAAGTGTACATTTAGTTTTAGCTGATGAAATAGAAATAGAATAGCAATTGGAAAATTATTTAATTTAATTACGGTAGAATGGAAAAATCAATTTTCACTATAAAGGTAACGATCGCGCATCGTCGCCTAATCATCCTAACCGAAATGTCGACGACGGTTTATCAACAGGTATATAAGGGACGACCTACTCGCGCGCAAGGTCATTTCTGTTCTTACTTCCGGCTCGTGAACGTCGAATAAGAAGAGTTTTTAAGAGGTAAGAGTATTTACTTATTGATAATTTAATTGTTAATTTATATCATGTAAGCTATCAATTTATAACGTTTAAGCTATTCATTTTAAATAATTATACTAATAATTTAAAACAATTCTACTGTTAATTTATGGCATTTAGGACAATAATTTATAACAATATACCATTAATATAAAATAATTCTACTATTAATTTAGAGCAATGCTATTAATTTATAATAGTTGCACGATTAATTTATAGCAATTCTACTGTTAATTTATGGCAATTACGAGAATAATTTATAACAATATACCATTAATATAAAATAATTCTACTATTAATTTAGAGGAATGCTATTAATTTATAATAGTTGTACGATTAATTTATAGCAATTCTACTGTTAATTTATGGCAATTACGAGAATAATTTATAACAATATACCATTAATATAAAATAATTCTACTATTAATTTAGAGGAATGCTATTAATTTATAATAGTTGCACGATTAATTTATAGCAATTCTACTGTTAATTTATGGCAATTACGAGAATAATTTATAACAATATACCATTAATATAAAATAATTCTACTATTAATTTAGAGCAATGCTATTAATTTATAATAGTTGCACGATTAATTTATAACAATATACCATTAATTTAAAATAATTATACTCTCAATTGTCAACAATTGTACCGTTAATTTGAAGCAATTCTACTATTAATTTAAGATGATTCCTCTGTTAATTTATAACAAATTCTACTGTTAATTCATAACAGTTACACCATTCATTTATAACAATATCCCGTTAATTCAAGGTAATTATTCTCTTTACTTATAACAATTACGCCGTTAACCCATAACAATTCTACTATTAAAACAATACCATCAATTCGTAACAATTAAATTAATAATTTATCTTGTTAATCTTTATACGTAGCAGGCACGTAGAAAAAATCATACTAAAATCGTACTAAAATGCTACCAGCATTCTCAGTATCTTCACGAATTAATAAATCCCAATACTCGCCACTTCTTTATATTATCAAATAATTGTACATCTTCCGCTCTCGATAACACAAATAACGATTACTCGCGAATCAAATACAACACAATCACGTTTAAAAACCTTTTACGTAATCTATCCAATTCATTCTGCCCGATCATGCTGCAATTTCCGCTCTCCAATTATGAAACAACCGACACGTATAACGTACGATAGATATTTTACCGATAAATAGAATTAATTTCTGATATACGTATAATGGGACCCGAGCGTAGTCACCTCCCCGTGGTGGGTCCCGGTAATTGCTATCGTTTTCCAAATATTCATGCTCGAAATTCCACTGCAAATATTAGAAAATTAATATAACATTGATTTTGCGACTACATATAATGCATACACATACAGTAAATACATACATTGTACCATTTGCAAACTGATACGCATATTAACATCTCATCATTAATATCGCTACATGGTAAAACGATATGAAGCTAAAAACTACGCTGATACAGCCCAGTTTAGACCATGCAAAATTCTCTTCAGAATTTTTTTTTTTTTTTGGTAATCCAAACTGGACTGACAATTCGTCGTGGGACGCCGTGGGATATCGCAAGGCCATCGTGGGATGCGCGCGTCTTAATTTTACGTAATCTGCGATTTATCGTATAATCTCTGTGATGATTTATGTAATCACAGGCAGATAGATGCGGCGTGCTGTATGCTTTGCTTTTAAATTTGTAAGGATCCACGTAATTGTTTTGCGGGAGATGGAAGATGGTGCTTAGTGTATGCTTACTTGGAAGTTTTAGGTTTAAGTGTTAGTTTTCATTGGCGATTTAGAAGGCCAACGTGGGATGCGCGCGTCTTAGCTTTAATTGCTCGTAAGATAGAGAGAGATATATGGTAAATTATTATCATCCGCCGTAGGACGTCGTGGGATACCGTGAGATAGCGCAGGGATATCGAGGGATGTGTGCGTTTGAGTTAAAGTCTTCGATACGAAAGGCTGCCACTAGGGCTACGATCTAATGTACTTTAGTTTAAGTAGCTTTTAGTGCTAAAATTGAGATTAAGTTAATCGTAAGCCTCGTCAGTGGACGGCGAGGGTTACAGAGAGACTTATTCCTCGTTTTATGACTCGTTGTTAGTTTTACGCTTTAGCTTTAAGTCTCGATTTGAAGCCTAATTTTTAAGCCTTAATTTTACATCTTAATTTTAAGATTTAAGTTTCAGTTCTAAGTTGCGTCGTTACTTTTTAGACCTACTTTTAGGTCTTAGCTTCGAGCTGCGTCGTTAGTTTTAAACATTCTTATCGAGTTTTAATCTTAAGCCGCGTCGTTTGTTTTATGCATTAGTGTAAATATAATTGCGAAGAAAATACAAAGACGAAAATATCGTAGAGAAGATGGAAAGTCACATTTTTATGTTTCAAATGTATGAAATTATAATTTTCTTTCAAACTAATCAAACGAATCGTTCAACTTCGCGCTGTAATTTGTTACTTCGATAGCGCGTGCAATGTATTTTCG
Source organism: Bombus hortorum (assembly GCA_905332935.1). Lineage (NCBI taxonomy): Eukaryota > Metazoa > Arthropoda > Insecta > Hymenoptera > Apidae > Bombus > Bombus hortorum. The sequence continues at coordinate 4,633,551 of HG995198.1, read as the reverse complement.
TATCGTATTTTTGCTTAATAAAACGCGTAAATTTTATAATTAACTTTTTCATGGTGTATACGAATACTAATTAGCAGCGATGTTAACAACGAGTAACAACAGTCGATATCAATATCGTAATCAGGAAAAATTCTCGTCGTCGATGATGATTATCGGCAAGCAAAATAAAATTCGGACTATCGCTAATGATTCCTGTTAACCAAAAAATATTCCCATCATTTATATCGGTAACCAAAATTAGATTTTCGTTATTGCCAATCGATTACTGGTAGGCAAAAAATATCGCGATCGTTCATAAGGTTATTCACAAGCAGAATATTTTAGTAATTTCATTTTTTAAGAAATATCTTCAAATCCTATCGACTGAACTGGCTTCCATTTAAATAGAAATTAATTTCTCTTTCAATGGTCTTTGTGTTTCTCTCTTTATTTATCTATCTTAATCTATTCATCATCATCGTATCATCCAAATCGACCTATAATTTTCATTTGTTGTACAAGTTGCTGTGTATCTTCTATATATCAGTCTTTGGTATTTCGTATTTTGTATATTTCTGTTCGTTTTCTTGTTGCTTTCTCTATCCGTTCGCGTAGAAAGCTCTAAATTTTATGCTTCTCTTTGCGAAGTTTGCATATTCGTTTTTCCTTCATCATTGTTGCTATTTCTGTCCATTTCTTACTTCTCAGTGCGATTAGTCTGACTGCTATACATATATATTGTGTATTCGCTTAGTATGTGTTTCCATTCTCTGTTTTCTCGCTGTGGCGTAGTTCGACGAGGTCAGTTCTCTATTTTATATTCCACTCATCGTGTTATCGTCATTGTCCAACCTAGTTTCCCAGCTAATCTTACCTGCGCGATAATTCTTTTTATCGACAGTGGAATATTAGGGTCAGGTAGTTTGTCGCTTCTATTCCTGATACGTTCTACATTCTTTTCGTACGCGCAGTTCGTTGCTCAGTCTCTTTGTCCTTTTCCACACTTTTCTCTGTCACCATTCGTTGCCGCCTTCTATTTCCTCGTAGAGAGCCACGCATAAAGACACGAAAAGTTAGAAGCGATAAAATTTCGGAAAAAATCCGCCCGAAACATTCGACAGGTTCGATCGTATTGCGTTCGATCGGTAAATATAGTATACGACACAAGCATAAAACGGTGGTTGAAATGGCTGAGATCAGGAAAAATATTACGAAACGTATAGGCGAGGAAAATACACGCGACGTCGCGTCACGTATCAAAAAATTGATTCTCGGGGCAAATAAATAGAAGCGCGGCAGCGGCGGGCGTTCGCGTAGCCGCTAGACGGAAAAAGACGGCACGAGATGGCCAGAGTCTTTATAGCCGGCGCCAATTTTCCTAAGAAAGCGAGCAAATAGTAAATGGTAAATGGCCGACACGTGGGCGTTGACTCGTGCAACACGAACGTGCCACGTAACGACAGAATCGCGACGCCCACCCGGTGCTTCGATCGAGACTGTCCTCTTTGAAACCTGCACAGCCACTGCGCCGCTTCGCAGGTACCTCACATCCGTCAACTCTGGCTTTTTCTCGTCTCCACGGAACCACGAAATTCATAGGTTTTATATTTCTATCCGATAAATTGAATTCGTGGCAGCAGATTCTTATTTCGTTACTCGCAGTCTCCGGTTCAAGTCATTTCCATCTTTGGATGGAACAAGCCGATGCGACGACCGTCTACCAACAAAAGTCTGATCCTTCGTTTTTGAATCTTCTTCCTTCGAACTTGCATTGGAAAGGCATCGAAGAAGGTTTCAAATATTTTTAATTGAACAGGACTTATCTAAGATCAAAATTTGCCTATACGTACACGTACATAGCAAATGGAAATTCCTCTCGCACTGGAAAAACATTCTGCCTGGCGCGTTGGCCTAATATAAAATTCCTCTATACTCTAAATTCATCGTGAAAATTCCTCCATCTGTCGTATCGCACATTCCTCTGCGACATTATTATGCCATCAAGCGACCGTTATCGCTGAAAACAAACGAAATTCGAATGTTTCGGCCAGAGGTTGATCATTATCGGAGCAACAGACGTCGAACGAGATATTTCCTTGAATCTTCCGGAGAGAAATGCAAATTTAGTAGAAAAATTACACCGCGAAACTCGTGCAAATTACGAGCACCGAAAAAAAAGAAAAAGAATTTTCCACGAGCTGGATTAATCTTGCAGAAAAAAACCTGTCAATCTCACGAAATAGTAGTTGATACTCGATATGTGATCGTGATAAACGTCCAAACAGCCGGTCATCAACGCGTCGTTCAGCGAAACGATTAACCACGACACGTAACACGTGCCTTTCGAAGCAAACGAAAACCCGGCTCAGTTCCTCCATAACGATCATTCAAATTGATTTAAACAGTTTGAACAGACTATGTCTCAACCACCTTCTCCAGACGTAGGACGTATCAGCGGAGTCGATCTGGTCGACAGACCCTGGATAACTTTCCGTCTGGTCGGTAATAATCGCCGGTAGCGTGAGTCTATTTCCATAGTAATTTCTCGTCAGCGAATAACCGTGTGCTGTGGCGTGTGTAGGTGCAATGTGCACTTGCTCGGTGAATTATATTTTAGATGATTTCGGGCGGAGAGCAAAGAAACAGAGACAATTCTTATATCGTGGAAATTGAATTCGATTTAATTGGTAATTCTTACTGGAAATAAATATTTGCAAGTTGTTCGATATTCGTAGCGCTTCGAAAAATATTTCTAGATTCCACGTTCGTGTTGTTAACTTGTATCTCTTCGATTTCGAATTTTATCGAATCGTTTATCGGCCACGTATCTAGGAAAAGTACGATTTTGGGGAAAACGAGTCTGAACCTTCCCAACTGTCAGAGAGCTTCAACTCTAGTGACCCAACAGCGATGCGACTGTCCTTAGGCGGTGAATTTTTCAAGCTCGTTCGTAGCACTGATAGCTGTAGAAAGTACGAGGAAACGACTCTGTTCTTTTCGTCGCGACAACTAACAAAGAGCTGCAAATTTTCACTTGCATCGTGAGCGCGTGTGTCGCAACAAACGAGCGATAGTTTATCAAAGCGAGAGTCTACCAAACGTAAGAAATTTACTTTTTTAGATTCCATGTCACAGAAAATTTATTATTAATTTCCATTTGCCTACCCTTCGCATCTTTTCGATCGATTTACGATTTACGTAATATACGAGCAAGAGATTCTGAATAAATTTGGTCCGTTCAACGCGCAGCGTACGCACTCGTTTTTGACTTGTGCTGCATATCCTGCAAGTTTACACGCGAACCATATGACAGAATCTGGTCTCTGTGCAAGCAGAAAACATGTATTTCGTTCGTTACAGTATACATACACGCATATATCTTCCTCGCTCCATTACTTCGCGAGTCAGGTGAACGGGCTTGCAGCAGCCAGGCTCCTGTGGATTAATTGGTCCGTGAACGCTACCAAATGCAGTCGGTTCGCGAGAGCTGCCCGTTTTAGGACAGTCGTCTGAAACGAGGCGCCTCTACGATAGATATCTCGCGAGCTTTTCACCTGTGTAACATTATACATACGGGCGTACAACACGTGGGTCGTTGCGCTTGTTACGCCGCTCGGTGCATTTGTGGTCGTTTTGATGCCGGCCTCGGAGAAATCGGTTCTATTTGCGGTTTTCAGATAGAAACTGTACGCAATAACGCTGCGCATGTGTTTCCTCCCAGTCACTTTAATCGCGCGGCTTGAATTTCATTTGCAGATTCTTCGAATTTTATCCCAAGATACTTGGAATTTCATTCGAAGATCCTGCGATTTCATTCGAAGCTCTTCCGAATCGGGTATTTTGCATTTTCACCTATATCATCAGTTTTATATTATATTCTTTGATACATTTTCGCGTTATTCTTTCGCAAACACTCGTTTTATCCAACGGTTGTTTTACGCTGTAACAATGATCCTTTGCCTGTAGCGTTGCTCCTTTTCCATCTTTTCCTTGCTTCTCACCTTTATCGTTTCCTTTTCACATTTATCGTTTCGTCTTTATCCTTTTCTAAAAGATAAAATATCAATTGTTACTTTTTATTCCGATAGTATTCCTTTCTTACTTTTCCACCTCCTAATTTCTCTCATTTTTTACTAACACTTCTAGCAAAACTCTCGCTACGATACGCGTATTCTTGGAACATATTTCACAACCGATGCTTCCTACATGGTATCTTCGCATAGTCTCTTCCTACCCGTATATTTAGGGTTTCTCTCGCATATCGCGCAATATCATTACACTTCACTGCCATTTTTTTTACCATAAATTACCATGCACAACGACGCAAACGATACTGAAAAATCTTCCGTATCTTACTTACAAATTCTCTCATCTTTCTACCGGAAGATCTACATTCCAGAAATTCATCCATCGTTTGTTATCGTTTCCGCAACTGCTCCCTTAGCTTCAAGAAACAAAAACACCAAAGTACATGCAGAAGATGGTTGGTTGGTGTGGCTTAATGACGAGAGATCTTGATATTGGAAACCGTCAAATATATTTTAACACGTTCGTCGCCACGTCGCACATATCTATGCGACGGGTATACTTCCGTGGGGGCCCCGTCACCAAAGTACGGTGACGCTCTTCTTGTTCGAGTTAATTAAATATACGATATTATATATAGCATAAAAATATTAAAAGCACATTATATCATACTTTTTATTAATTTATATTCTGAATAATATATTACATTATTCTATATCGCATGGTATTCGTTAAAACATTCCAAACACATTTGGGGTGATTTTGGGCACTTTGAACAATAATTATAGACTCCGTCATCGCTACTCTCCTCACTTTCAAATACATTTTCACGCTGTTTACTGAACATTTTGAGGATGAAAAAATCACCGATGTACGTCTCGCAAGTATGCTTCTCGTCTAAATGAAACGTCTGAGATATCTGCTACGAGATCCCTCGAAATACTCTAACGGGTAAGCTTATCGCTTTCTCCATTTCAGAAATAAATAATCATTCCTTTACAATGAATCGAAGGCGATAAACGATGAATTCCCGATTGTCGCTCTATTTACATTCTACGTACCGGCGGTTGGATTTGGACCCCGCAGGAAACTTAGCCGAATCACACTGGGCGACGAACGTGTTAAAATAATAGAAACAGAGAATTTTCGTTAAGACTGTGTACTACTAACTGACTCGCTAAGACTGTGTACTACTAACTGACTCGCTAAGACTGTGTATTGATCGCTATTAAAATCGCTCGAGACTGAGGCTGAAAAACTGAAAAATTTAAATTCGTCTCTGTTTGACGGTTGCCCGTAGCGCCGACATTATTTCCGCTCAGAATTTATTTATTATAACATTACGTATGTCCTAACGATGTTGATAGTCCGAGACAAAACAAAACATGATTTGAATTGTCCTCAAGCTCATGTGCCGCTACATACACACTCCCACGCACGATCCAGCCCCGATCTGCCATCCACACCACGAACCGCGCATCAATGCCTCCACTTTGGTATTAAAATCTGCCGCGCGAGGGGTTCACAAAAAAAAAAAACTCCTTTCACCCGCTGTTCTCAGCCCAGCAGCAACAAATTACCCGCCACCCCTCGAGAACGTTGAAAAACCATTTGAATGCTCTCGAAGCGGACCAACGCGAACAACCAATGGATCTCGTCCCTTTTGCTACCCCTTGCGACCGTGTGATTTCGCGAAAGTCGCGTCCGTGGCCCTTTTCACGCCACCGCCGCTTCTCCTTCACCACGCCTCCAGCCCCAACCATCCTGCAACCTCCCTGCCTGCTCGAATTAGTATCCCATTCTGCGTCGCTGGAAGAGAAACGGTTCTGCCGTATCCTACAGAATAAACAGGCTCTGCTGCTCTTTCATCCCCTTCCCTCTTCTTTCAGTTGCCAGCCTCTGCTTGTACTTTATAAACCGAATACTCGCGCACTTTCTCTCTTTCTTTCTGTCTCGGTGAATATACAGGGTGTTTCAGTTAAGTGGGAGCATCTAAGTATTTTATTTTCAGCTGCGTGAAAAGATTTCTCAGGACAGTATCAGGCGCGTTATTTCGAAGGGCGTACGAAACATATTCTTTTTTATTTGATTTTAACTCGCTGATTTATCCATTAGGTGGCTGTAGGTATATTCTAAGTGTCAGTGTGGTTGATCCTAAGCTTGGTTATGGCTACGCGGTCTCTTCTACCTAGTCTTTTGTTTTTTGTTCCAAAGTTCAAGTGCCGAGTTAATTTGGGATACGTTCGAGGATTTCCATTGCCGTTTCGAAGTTCCGTTCAGAATTTCCGCTTCTGTTTGTACGTGTATCGTTCGTGGTGTTCGTAAAGGAAAGAAGTAACACGATGTTGACGTCGTTAATTCGGCTCGCTCTTTTATCCGTGACATCGTTTTCTCATGGTAAATGATATCCAGGGAGAAGTGAAAAGGGAAAGATAAAAGAAACTCGTAATAAAAATGATAAGTCGTTGGAAAAGAATCAGCTCGAACCACCCATAAATGAACCGATAAAAATCCTAATCCCACGGAAACGACGATCATAAGCGATGCTTGAGCGTTCGATCATAAAACAGCGAGCATCCAGCCAAGGTCGAAGATCATCCGTCTATACATATGCATATGCTCCAAGATAAGGTACGTACAGTTTTCAAATAATATCCGGCTTTGAATTTCATTCCGGGTTAATTCTCTTCTAAATCATGCGCGGTTACAGGCGAATATTAAAAGGCGGTATCGAGTATTCTTGTTATTTTCTCCTGTTATTCAACGAACGTTGCACGACCCTCGCGCAAGTATCGATCGCTTCTTGACACAAATATGCAATTCCCATCGTCTCCGTGTATTATACGCAGAATAATCCAGCCGCAGACTCGTAAAAAGCTAACGAAACTATTTGCGTAGCCGAATAGAAATTTCGTTTCACCGATGGTACACATCGCGCGTGGCAATTATAAAAATGCAAACATTTCCAATTTTCTATCGTATTATATATCTTTGTACAAAGACTACGAGCAAAGGACAGTTGTAAAATTCAGCGTATAAAAGAGAGAGAGAGAGAGAGAGAGTTACTGGACCAAGGAATATCATTCTTTTTCCTCAGTTTTCTTCCCGTTTTCTCCATACGTCCACTTTTCTACCTGTTCCTAGCTCATGATCATCGTTCTCTTAATTAAACGCTATAGACGCGCGAAGGCGGTGGCAGCCGCGACGAAACTCGTTCATAACCGCCTTTGATCTCTTCGTGTAACCAATTCTTCGAGGACCACTCTGTCCTTCGCCCTTTTTAAACATCAGCGAACACGAGACCAGAGCACCGGTGTATCGCGTCCACGGCGCTTTTGTCCAAAACGATTTCCATTCAGAGAATTACGACACGAACGAACCGTAAGATTCCTTTTAGGGTACTTGGAAATATTTTGATTAGAAATTCTTAAACGAATTCTGGAGAAAAAAAGGTTGTTCATGAAACCTCGTCTACCCTATCAAACTCGTACTATCCTCGAAACATCGCGCAACTTCGCATATTTGCCTAGCGCGTGAATTATTCGAAAAATTCTTCGCTGAAACCACGCAGAGGCGATCCGTGCCGAGTACACAGCGAACGTAGCTAGCCTGAAATTAATTTTCGAGATGGCCTGTACAAAGAAAAAGGGGACGCTTAAGAGGATCAAACAGAAACTCTGACACTTTCAACGTCACGTCTGTGATATCCAACGCACGCTGCATAACCAAGGCCACTGTAGGCGGCTGATTTAATTCCGTTTTGACCCGAAATTATCCCCGGGTTCGTACCGGTGAATAGGAAACGCGTGCTTCATCCATTGCAACCGAGGTACATCCATATCTCTAGGCCACTTTGTAGGCGAGCAGTCTAGGCCAGAAGGTTCGCGATGAAACACGAGTCACGGCGAATTACTGCGCTATTCCGCTATACAAGCAACCCTGCGATACCGTGATACATATTGGTCCAGAGCACGATCCTCCTTCTACGTGGCCGAGGCTCAGCGACCAAGAGTTACGAGACACATGGAACCGGAACCCTTTCGAGGAGAAACAGCGACCAGGACCAGGTTGCTTTATTTATTAAGCGGACTTCAAAGAACCGGAAGTGTGGCGAGGAACGGCGAAACTCAAGGGACCAAACAGTCTGGGAGGATGGTATTGTCTTGAGATTTCCGGGTGCTAGACACGTACTCGGAATACGCAGCCTTTCTTCTTCGTAGCTCTCGAAGTGATTTTCAAGTTGCTCGGTTAATGATCGATTTACTTCTCTTTCCTATGAAAGTCTTCTTCGATTTGCGATATTATTAGTCTTAGTGATAGGAATGTACAATAACGATTTATTAATTTCGGCCTTCGAAGTGTACTTTGACATTACGATTTCTAAATCGTCCAAACTTTCGCACGCACGCTTGACGAATTACAGATCGATACCGTACCTCTATTTTGTGACACGATAAGCAGGGATCGAAGCAGCCATGGGACTTTTCGATGAGTTTTATGTACGTAGAAGCGAAGTTACAAGATCATATAGAAATTCTTGTATATCGTCCTATTAACACGTTCTAATTAATAAAAGATAGTAATATCTACAAATTGAAGCCTCTTACGCGTTTCTTCGACTTTTCAGTGTCTAGCTTCTTTCGTATTTCCTTTCTCATATCCTCCTTCCTTCGCTAGTTCTTATACTCCATACTCTTTCCCTTCCCTTCATTTAGCGTGTGGTTATCGATTAATCATCGCTTATGGAATCATCATCGTAGAATTATCATCGTCTAATACGGAAAGACGTTCTTCGTGGGACCGCCCTTAAAAATACAAAACGCGCTTTCACGTGAAACCTACGAGAAAAGATAATTCACGCATTTCGCGTCGTTAAATTTACAATAATCGAGCACGAAGGGGTTAATTTCCACCCCTGTTACACCAGGCGCCCGAAATAAGCGACGAGGAAATAAAAAGAGGGGTGGAAAGTTTCGAAAGTTAGACCGGAGGAATTTATTTTCTCGTTTTATGCATCGAGAGGGCTGGGCTGTGTATCTGTACTCGTTTTATCCGTAGCCGGGACACCGCCGAAGCAATTTCATCTCAGGTAACGCAAACTGATATAGAGGAAGCTTTGTTCCCCGGTGAGTTCGCGATACGGTACTTCTACCGTCTCCCTCTCTTTCTTCTTCCTGCAGGTCCCGAGACCCCTTTCCTGCCACCGTTGTCTGTACAACTACCCCCCGTCACTCTCTTCCAACCCTAGCCGGGATTAACAGCGACGGGACCGCTAATGAAACAGCCTGTGGTCAGATTAAAGCCGCTCTTCGCACGGTTAACGACACACCTTGATCTCCTCCTCCTCTTTCTTCTTCTTCTTCTTCTTCGCCTTCTACTTCTTCTTCTACTTGCTTTCTGTACTAATACGTCGTTTTGCTCGTTTTCTTAGTTTGTGGGTTTACCGGCAATGTGTTTCTTGTTACATGATTTTCTCTTGTTTCCCGTGTTGTACAGCCTCGTTCAAAAGCGTAGATATGTTGGGTATTTCAGTTGTTTCAAGTAAAATTAGTAAGTCATTTATTTTAGTTAGGTCTTTCAACATACACGTTTTTGGGATAAATAAATAAACATATAGGTTGTAGGAAAAGTTTCTTCCGTTTTATAAGGAAATAATGCACAATATCTTTTCCTTTTCTATTATTTTATCGAACTATGTATGATCCATTTTCTAGTAATAGAGCGACAATATATTTATTTATAAACAATATTATATATATAATATTATATATTTATAAGGAGATAATAGACGCGCAATATTTTTTCTTTTATATTGTTTTCGCTCTGTTACTAAAAAATGGATCGTGCATAGTTCGATAAAATAATAGAAAAGAAAAAAATATTGTGCACCTATTATTTCCTTATGAAACTAAAGAAACTTTTCGGACAACTTAATATTAGGTTGTTTTTAGTACAAATTACATACGATGCATTTTGTTCTGTTGAGATAAACATCGCCGCATTTCACAGATTTTGTTTCACGTTTGTACGAAGCCGCACTGTTGTAAAAAACACGTTTGCGAAAGAAAGACACTTTCCGGACAACCTAATACATTGGATAAGCACCGTTCGCAAGTAGACTACTGTTTCTACAACGTTTGTACGCGGACAGAAAATTGAAAGTCGAGTAGAAGAACATTGGAATCGCTGGATATAGCGAGCAATGAAATTTTTGTTCATTTTAGAGTTAGAACAACTTAATGGTGGCGAATGTACACTTGCAGCGAACGACTTCCGCACACGTCGTCCGATTGCTTTCAAATTTTCATACAGTCGAGACGCTACTCGTTGCAGCGCTAATGAAATCTCCGCTAACGATGCTCCGACCCGTTGTACGGTGCTTGCTATTGATCATCTTCGTATGAACGTTGCTTCTAATTCTTCAAATTGCCGATCATAAGTTTCGACGTTACGTGTCCGATGTTACTTTAAAAATCGACGATACAAGATACGAGGGAACATTGCTGGTGGAATGACAGTTTCGCGTTCACCTGACTTTCGACAAGCGTGCAACGCTGTTACGTTTTCGTCCGTAATATCACGTTCCCATATAATCCCATGAAAAGACAACGCACGACTACGTGACACGTGTTTCTCTATCGGTGGATCACGAAACGACCGACGATTTTTCACCACATAGACGAGAAATAAGTAACGTAGCTTTCCTTTTCTTCCATTAATGGCAGAACGATGGTCACGTAGTGGTACGTGGCAAGTGTTAGCCAGCTGTCCGTTCCACCAACGGCACAGATTGCGTCTTTAGGGATTATATCCTTCGTGCAGTTAGCAAACTTACTAAAAAGCAATTTTCTTGCTCGTCAGGATTCATCGTGCACCGAGTACACGGAAGTAGCAAAGGCAGAGAGTATTTGAGCAACTGTGTTTCGCGTGTAACTTATGCAGTGACGAACGAGGTCAGCATCCAGTGGGACTGGGCACAGTTTCAAATTCTTGCCTCCGTTTCTTAGTCGAAATTTAAGTCAAGGAAACGACCTGGGAGTTTGTAACAGATGTGTCGTTTACTTCCAACTCCCTCCCTCCTCCTCCCTCTTCTCTTTTCTGTTCTTACGTATACGGTGTGTCTCGCGTGGGCGTCGTTGCGAAATTTTACGACTTGGAAGTTAAGCAATTGCGTTAGAAAAAAGTTCGACTACGTTTAATCTCAGGCTGAATTACGTGACACACAGTGGCTCGCGAAAGTATTCGCATAAGCAGACGATTTTTACGTATATATATTACAAACGATATAACGAACAATGATTTGACAAAATCGCACGAAACTTCCTGCGAAGCTTCATTAGCGCTGTAATTACACGCCACATCACGCACCGTAACATGCAGAAATATGGTCAGTGTGCAAAATGAGATATACTTGTTGTAACGTTTAATGGATGAAATAAATCTTTGCGTAGATTCTTCCTTTTTTTTGGCTACTTCGTATGTTTATTAACGTACGAAATTGCGTAAAAATCCGCGGTTTGGTCATCACCATATCGAGCAAGTCTAAAACAAATCTGAGAATGCACGTAGAAATTACAAGAGCAATGCACCAAGTACAAAGGTTTACCAGAATATGATAAAACGAATAATTTCGTCAACCACTTTGAGTAATCTGTCCTCAAGTTGAGCAGCGAGAGACATTTGTTAACGCTAACGTTCGTTGTTATTTCTTTCGTCTAACTTTACGTAAATTTTTCTCTTAACGAAGATCGAGAAATTGACTAATCGGACGATATAAGAATTTGCATAAAGTTAGACAAAGGTACAATTTTAATTTCAAGTCGAGCGAACTCATGGAAACGAGTCGCTTGTTTCTTGAGAATCGAACATTAACGACGTACCCTGTCTACTTATGTGACGAGATCGAACAATCGATAATCTACTAGATTCGTATATTTCTCATTTTATCCTTTGGAAAAAGACGAAAAAATCTGACGTCACTGTGGCGCGATAAATCTTGCGAAAAGAAAACCACCCACCGAAAATAAAAAAAGAAAAAAAGAGAGAGAAACGAAACAATTACACCGGAAATTTATTACCATGCAACCTCTCACCGTTATAATCCACCAGCTATTACGTTGTTCGAAAAGTTTCTTTCGTTTTATGAGGAAATGATAGACGCACAATGTTTTTTGTTTTATATTATTTTGTCGAATTACGTACGATCCGTTCTATCGAGATAAACAGCGTGACATTTCGCAGACTTGATTTCACGTTCGTATAAAGGTGCACTGTTGTAAAAAACACGTTTGCGAAAGAAAGACACTTTCCGGACAACCAATATGTTCTTGGTACAGCGACTTCTTATATTTTAAACGTATTTATAACAATTAGTATCCGGAAAATTGTAAAATATTGTATAAGTGCCGTAACAAATAAAATCAGCCGGAAATTTATCAAAATAAATCGGAGGAATTTAATATTAAAAAAGCCATAATATTAATATGAAGGTGCACTGTTGTTAAAGACACGTTGACGAAAGAAAGATACTTTCCGGACAACCAGTATGTTCTTTGTACAGCGACTCCTTATATCTTAAACGTTTTTATAACAATTACCATTCGGAAAATTGTAAAATATTGTAGAAGTGCCGTAACAAATAAAAGCAGCCGGAAATTTATCAAAATAAATCGGAGGAATTTAATATTAATATGAAGGAGCACTGTTATAAAAGACACATTTGGGAAAGAAAGACACTTTCCGGACAACCTAATATATGTTGTATACTATCGGCCATTCTTATTATTCTTTTATCACCGGTCTTTCTCACGGATTATTCCCACTCGTTCGTTCGTTCCCGTCCGTTTAATCGAGAATACGAGAATGAAGTTATTAAAGTGGTTCAAAGGCGAGAAACCACCGGTCGTTTCCTATTTCACTGTCTTCCTCGACTGATTGTCCCTTATAGAACAGATAAACGTGGATTTATCGCGACAGTTTCGCCGTGCAGTTGGATTTGCGGTGGCTCCCACCTATATTATCGAAACAGGGCTGGCCGATCTTTAGCAGCCGCCCCTCGCGATCAAATTTATCGCGTCGCCCACGCGCGACACTTGGATTTGTGGCTTTCAACGAAACGGTTACCCTCGCCACTGGCTGCTCCATCCACCAGGTCGCTCCCCTTCTCGGTGATCGTCGTGGTCGACGTGATTTTGTCGCCTGGCTGGACCGAGAGAGAAAAACCTCACGACCACGTTTTTAGGGGTTGGAATTCGTAGTGGGAAAGGTAAAACAGAGAGGAACGCGTATTCCAATGGACTATTTACGTGAAAGGACGAGCGAGATTATGGGGAAGATTAGACCTAGCGTAATCCGACCAAGGGAAGTTTTCAAAGGCGATAAACGACCTTGGAACGCCAGCATATTTGGGTCGGTGAATTGGTCGTGGAATGAGCGCGCCATCGTTCCAATAAAAAGATGTAATTCCATTGAAAAAGAAAAAAACGATGGTCGCCTTGAAGTCTCGAACACACGTTCACTTGGACTAGCTTTGAGATCATCGCAAGATGTTCCTCTCGAAACCAAGTAAGTTTCGGTTAGAATGGTGTTTTTTGATAAGCAGTAGTTTAGCAGATAATTGCGCGATCCGCTTCAAACGGGACACCTGGATGATCTCGATGACCTCGAAATACGGCGTGCAAGTCAACGTTCCGAACTTTCCTGTCTTTCACAGCCTTTTACAGCCGCTCGGACATAGTTTCTTTAGATATTAGATAGAAAGCTTGGATGCAATTCATTGCGTTAGGACCGCGCTTTATTCGGGCGCATTTTTATATTGTCCAAGGCAAAGTTAACTCGTTGACGAGAGACGATCAGCCTTAACCAGTTAGCTGTTTTTGAAAATTTTGAAAAGCGCGTCGTAAAAGGTAAGCATCGACGAGTATACTCGTCGAACGTAGAGTACGCGTAGCTGTTATAATATATAATGAAGAAGAGCAATGATCATCTTTTAATTCTGCTACTGCAATTACTAAATTGCAATTTAAACAGCAAATTCTAACTACTTTTCTCGCAGTGTACTCGTCAGAAACAGCTACCTGGTTAACGCTAATAAAACAGAAAAATGAATGAGTTACAGTATCCGGCCGTCTAATGGCAATGCCAGCGTGAAATAACTTTCAATGAATCTATTGACAGAGGAAATGTCGCAATATGTCTTATCGGCCTGCTCGTCATGTACATGCTAATAATTAGGGTCAGCAAATATGTATACACGTCCCTCACACGTAACCTAATAATAACCACGCACGTTCTTAGTTCTTGAGTTGTACGCAGAAGCGTGTTTGGTGGTACAGTACTCGTGCATAAATAATAATTAGACGTTAGTTAGCGAGTTTACCGTACACTTACAAAATCCAACAAAACGGAAATTACGTCCAGCGTTAGCGACGTTCATCTGATCCAAACTATAGCCAGTTGATTTATTTTTTCTAATTTATATCGATGATGATTAGCATCGATATAATTGAAGTTTACGTTTAGGTTGGTCTATGTAAAAATGTGGACATCTGCGTGTATCCCAGAATAAGGTGAAAAAACTAGATTTGATCGAAGCTTCTTTGCGAATATCTCGAAAACGAAGGCTAAGAGCTTGGCAACATGTTTCAAGGTCTTCGAAATCGGCGAGGTCCTTTCCTATGTAATTAACGAGATTTCTCGTATCAGATTCAACTCGATCTTTGTTTCATTTTGGAGATGAAAATTTCAATGTTGTTCTATTTATAGTTCGCAACTTTTTAACTCTATGAATTATAAAAAAAAGGAGGAAATAATATTTTCTCGCAATACAATTAGTTAAATTTACTATCCAAGAAAACGCGATAGATTTCCACGTGTAATTACGAGTCGAAGTAAATATTGGGAGGAATGCGAGGGAAACTGGAGTTTGATGAATATGTAAACGAGGATTTTATCTTCTTCGAAGGTTCGTAGAGCATCACGAGTTACGAACGTAAAATTTATCGAAATTTAGCAAGTTTAATACTAGAACTACCGATAGTTAACACGAAGCTATTTCTACCAAAACCAGTGAAAATGACTGGTCTTAAAAAAATACGTAACGATAGAATATTTTTATATTTATTGATTTATTACTTTCTTACAGAAGTAATTGCGCGTTATGTAGTTCATTTTGGGTATTTTTAATCCATCTGGGATCCCTAAATGAAGGTTGACACATTTATAAAATTGTAGAACCAATCATTTTGACTGCTGTAGTATTTCTAGTGTTAGCACCTAGCGATCGATCTGGAATTTTCCTGATAACTGATATCGTCACATCGAACGATACGCGGTAAAAATTTGAAAAACGTGTGGCAAGTTGTAGAAAACGAGGAGACTGGTTAATTGGGCTTCGATAAACAGATTGCACCACCCTTTTACACTTTGACAAGTGCCAGTCATTTTGACTGGCGTTGGTATAAGTAGCCTTAATACAAAATTATTTTCAGTTTGAATACATAAAAAACAAAAAAATCATTACATCATTGCGGAAAAAAATATAAAACGAAGTAGGAATTTGAAAATAAAATTGTAAAACCAGTCAATTTGACTGGTGTGATAGTTCTAGTGTTAATTACTACGAAAAAGTTGAATTTTTTTTAGGAGAAACATTTTCAGAGAAGGAGAGAATTAAAGGGATGTATGGAAATATTATCAATGTATTTAGATATAACGTAAAAGACGCATCGAAACGTAGGAAATTTAATTACCTCGATAGAATCGAAATTTGACAAACGGTGGATTCGCAGTGGTAGAAAATTGGCGGAACGTGGTTCTGCGTGATTTTAATTAATCGAGGCGAAGTGATAGTACGTGCGTTGGGGTTTGACAAGTTCAGTCTCTAGGAGAAAATTGAAATTTCATGAATTGGGGGTTTAGTGTAGCGGCAAGTTGAAGGAACCTACATAGTGCTCTGCGACTTTAATTAATCGCAACAACGCGGTATACAGTGGTGTTTGTATTAGAATTTGACAAGTTTAGTTGTCGAGGAAATGGAAGTTCGGTAAACTAAGGATGCACGGTAGTTGCAAGTTGACATAACGCGTAGTACTGTGCATACCGACGGTACAGGACTAAAGCACTTAATGAATTAGATTGATTTATAACAAGAGAATTAAACGTATTTGATACAATAAATGAAATTAACCTAACGTTAATGTTTCTCTCAGAATCATCAAACAAAACCGATAATTAATAAACAAAGGCTTGAAAAAGAATTAACAATTAAAAAATCGAAGCCTTCAAACAAAAAATTGAATTGCAAATTGAAACGTTCGAGCGGAAATTACAAATTCGTCGTCCTTTTTTAGTGCGAATCTCAACTACCATTTACGTTTTACAATAAAATTTAAGCACAACAACCGATACAATCTACTTTCCTTGCGATTAACAGATATCGATTTAACGGTGTAATTAAATTTCCCAAATTCACGTGGTTCGTTTAAGACCACGCGCGTTTCTACTTCGACATTTCCATGAAATTACCTGTCACGAGTATGTAAAATTAATTATCGAGACTACATTGCACGGTATTTCACGACACCCTAGACACTCGCAGCCTCGGCAATATTTGATCTCTCAACTTACCTAATTTAAGGCTCCACCTAATTTAGCCTAATTTAATCGAGCCTCTTACACCCGAAAGGCGTAAAATGATACAACGCTGGATAAACAGCTGACAATCTTGTTGCCACATGCGAATAAAATAAATTTCTTGACAAGTTTCTTGATAGTACGATACAAAACACGGAGCTAATAATCAAAATCCTGATATCGTTCCATTCGTGCAATTCGAAACTCGAAATAAACGTTAGACGGAGAAATTTATGTCTGTTGTAAGTGTACCAAGCGTTTCGTGATTTATGGGCGATAGCGTGCATACACAGGACACCGTATTCGCGACTTGTTCTCTCCAAGTTCGAAACTGTGTCGATTCCTGAAAGCATTCATTCGCTTCGGCACGTGTCACGCTTCGGACAGCTCGAGGATGGCGGGGTGGTAACATTATGCAAGCGGTCTGCTCTGCATCTCTTGCATCCATGCACGAACACACGCGCACACATGGACGTGTCTCGGTATACGTTCGATACATCGGTAGATGCCGTCGCGTTCGACCCATTTTCCAACAATGCTCGACCCGTTTATTATTAGATGCGGAGACTCAGATACACAGCCCTGTCGAGTCGAGCCAGCGGAATAAAGACGACACGAGCACACACGGTTCGTATCTCGCGCGATCCTCGTCCACGTTACGTGTACCGATATACGCCGTGTACATGTGCCCGGATCGCACGAACACGCTGGCAAACCGATCGCACGTTCTGCCTTCTGCTGATTTCAATGATTCGAGAACCGCTTCCGTTACACGTCGTGCGCATGAATAACCAACTACGTATCTGTTCGGCGGCTGTTCATTTTCCGATTTGATTCACGAACAGAGCACGCGCCAGATCTTCGCAATGGTTGCATACGTCTAAGACGCGAAAAGTATTCTTTTTGAGATTTGCAATTATTCGGCGGACAACCGGTTCTTGGATACCTGGCTCGGTATTTCGTTGTCGAAACTTGGTCGATATTCAAGTTATTGTTAGCGTTGCGAATTCTTCATTAAAGAGCAACCGGTCACAGGCCAAACCGATCGGTCGATATCGCGTACCTCGGATGACTTAACGCTCAAGGTGGAGCAGGTTTAATAGATCGAGTGTTAGAGTAATCTAGCATAATCTATTTGCACTTGTTGTATAAAAGTGACGTTTGATGTTACGAACGCGGCGGTGGTAAGATCTTGTTGAGAGCGAAGTATTTCACCCGCACGGTACGATGTCTGACGATGAACTGTCCCCCTACGTTGCTGATTCTCCCTGCCAGCAGTTGAGTTTCGTCTGTCCATCGGGCCCTTCCGGCTGGTCCTTTCCCAGGGATTTTTACCTGACCTCGGAGTCACTAGGTTTACAGCTCGGGGAGGACATGTAATTCGGAATTTCCTCAAGAAGGGAATGGGCCTGTCCGTGCCATAAACGGACGGTCACTCAAAATTCCGAACAATACCAGTAGATCGGTAATTTTAAGAGTACAGTTTCATTAATTACAAGAGAAACATGTACGCGGTGATGGCGAAGAAGCAGCGTAATTCTGTAAAAACTCTCTTAATTTTCTCGATAATAAAAATAACAATATGTTATTCGATCGACGCCGCATCGATCACGATGAACTGCTTCCGTATCTACAGACTGGTAATTCGGAATTTCCTAAAGAAGGGAATGGGCCTGTTCACTCAAACTTCCGAACAGTTAGTGTCAATTTCTCGTCTCCATCTGTGACTATGACACCGAATGTTCATCGTTAGCATGGCGAAACCAAAGATCGTTGGAACGAATGAAACAAACTCGGTTTTCCAAACTGTCTAGATAAACGAGATTCTATACTGTGCCTGTATTTTTCTGGAAAGCGCTTTGCCACACCATCTCCAAGCATTATCGATGTCAATAAATATTTAGAATGGAAAATTGCACTTAAATTCCATACCGAAGTATTCAGTGGTTGAAGTATTTTCGCGGCCCACGGGACAGAAATCGTTGGAAAGTTTGCTGTCGAGTGCCACTACAATTCTCGTTGGCACGTCGAACATTTTCCAATAAAAAGATCGAAGCTTCTCGATTTTGCAACGTGCGCGTGTTCTCTGCAAAGCGATCTTCAATGGTATTTAGAAAAAGGCAAAAGCATGGAAATACTCGAGTCGATAACCTCGGGCCGAAATAAAGCAAGGTTGTTGTAAAATCACGCGTTATGCAACCGAAAGAGGGTGTGCAACCGCGTCAGTGGATTCGGGCAGGAACGTGTTTACAAAAGACGGACGACGGGGAGGAATAAGCCGTCTGCAAACAAGTAGCTTCAGCGAAAAACTATGTCATAAGCGAAATTTCGCTCGAGTTTGTTAGCGCTGTCTTTCTCTTCGACGTATACCAGTAAATCAGAGTGTAAGAGAGGAAGAGAGAGAAAGGTAGAAAAGCTTTCGTCCGAGGAATTCCTTAAAATGCACGCTACGTTGCGCGACTTACCCTGCGACACGTCGGTACACCCGTTCTCTGCGTCGTCTTTTCGAATTTCCAGCTCTTCTCGTACCGCCTCTGCTTCCCTTTTGTTCCTGTTTCTCGCAGAAGAAAAGTCTGAAAACAAACGAGAGGTCGAAGAGGTTAGAGGCGACGATATTGCACGCGCAACAGTTTGAACGATGCTTTCGTCGCAGGAACGTAGAAAGTTCGCGTTGTGTTTCAAAAAGCTCCGCGTTCGACGAGCGGATTCGATCGAATCGCAGTAGCGTAATCGTTGCGGACCTCTTGCAGCACCAGTCGCATTAATTTTAGAAAAATCTACTACTTGTCACGTCGTTCTCCTCCGGTTTTCTCGTAACGTCGCGCACGCGTCTGTAAACTACGCTTATCCGATAATCGATGCAACGATTTCCTTCAGCCACGGGTCGAGCATCTCCACCAACGAAAAGCAGTGGGAAAGGAAGACAGGATAAGGAGAAAGAGGAAATATTAACGGGAGAAGAAAGGAAGGTCAATTTCAGCGAAACAGTCGCCTCCGATTTCAGCATCGAACGATTCGCGTCGTCGTAGATCATCGCCAGACGAACGCGACGTAGAATGTCTGTGGTTCTAAAGGAGTGTGGAGAAAAGGAGAGGGACGAAAGAGAGTACGAGGGGGGAAGGGAAGAGGAGATAGGATGGAATCCTCGCAGGACCATCGCCGCGTCGCGACGTCGATCGTCGCCTCGTCGAGGCACGGGTTCAACGAGCTGGCTAATCGAAACCGCTTCTCGACTGCTAACTACACTTAACTCGAGGTGAAAGAGAGAGAGTAGACTTTGAGCAGGTCCATCATCTGCCCTCGTTTCCTCCTTTCGCGATTCCTCCTCGGCTATTATTCTCCTAGTCTCGAGGATGTAAGCGTACTTATCCTCGTAACGTTAAAAATGTCGAAAAAGTAGAATTAATCGGTTAGCTGTTGCCACCACTCAGAAAACTTTGAAAATTGTTTACCTGAAACGTGTGGCGAGAAGCAAGCGAGTATACTCGTCAGACACAGAGTGGCGTGTGGTTGTTATAACGTAGGATTAGTTGCAATGAAATGACCGTTTTATTTTCTTTACATGACGAGTATACTCGTCGGAAACAGCTAATCGGTTAAACGAAGCAGACCGCGAGTCGCCTTTGTTCGTTCAGCGACAGGAAGAGTTCGGCTCTTGTCGATTAATGCGATTGGCTTACTTTTTTCGTGGTTCTAAATGAGAACCGGAATATTTCTTTTCACTATGTTTTTTGTAAATGGTTTTTCTTTAAACGAACGTTTTTTTTTGTGAATTAAAGGCAAAAATTCACATGCAGATACGTTTTAAACGGAAGAATTTAATATACAAAAAGCAGCCGAGACATTAATGGAAGTTGCTGGTTAAAACCTCTCACAGAAAACTCCATTGTTTTGGAATAAAAATCAACATTCCCTGTTCGAGAAGCAAAGTACAAAAGACAGCAGATACTCATTTCCGTTTGTAATATCCACTCCATGAAAATCACACGATCTCTACGAGCGTGTACGTACGCGTGAATGTATTCAAGAAGAGAATACGCGGTACGTTTTCGCGGTTATTAATTAAGGGGTGGCACCAGGGTGTATCCGATTCGGCAGAAAAAATAGGTCACTTCGTTCTTCTTTTAGAAAGTAAAACTTGAAATTCAGCGGGCCGTGACTGCGAATGGCTGCACGCTTCGACGGAAATTGTATCGAGGGAGACAAGA
This sequence comes from Bombus hortorum, assembly GCA_905332935.1. Lineage (NCBI taxonomy): Eukaryota > Metazoa > Arthropoda > Insecta > Hymenoptera > Apidae > Bombus > Bombus hortorum. The sequence continues at coordinate 4,612,705 of HG995198.1, read as the reverse complement.
GCTTTTTACGGGGGCGAAAATGAATTTAATGGAGGCTTCTCCGACCTGTTCCGCCCATCCTCCACTTCGTTCCTTCAATTTCCTACATTTTCAAGAATGCAAGAGAGTCCTAACGTAATTGCACGACCCGTAACGAGGTCGAGCGACACTCGTGCCTGTTTTCTTCCTTAATGAATACGTTTCTCGATAAATCGCACGCTTCTTTCGCGCATAATGCAAGTACTCGCTAGTTGCTGTATATATGAGTTGAAACGATCACGAAAAGCATACTGTAGACCTCGACTTCATGTATTCAGACTCTCGCGGCTTATGTTTCCTAACTTTTGAATTTTTTAGTTTCTAATTTTGATCTTCCGATTCGAGGATCGTTGAATCTTCACAATTCCCGAGTTTTAGGCAAACGGAGTTGCTCCATGTTTTATTCTCCGGATTAACGAACTTCAAAATTAGCCAGTTGTCGAATTCTCCAGCTTCGAAGTGACTGAATTTCTTCATTTTCCAATTTCCAAACATTCCAGCTTTGAGGCGATTGAACTTTTCAATTTTCCAATTTCCAAACATTCCATCTTTGAGGCGATTGAACTTTTCAATTTTCCAATTTCCAAACATTGCAGCTTTGAGGCGATTGAATTTTGTAATCTTCCAATTTCCAAACATTGCAGCTTTGCAGCGATTGAATTTTGTAATCTTCCAATTTCCAAACATTGCAGCTTTGCAGCGATTGAATTTTTCAATTTTCCAATTTCCAAACATTGCAGCTATGAGGCGATTGAACTTTTCAATTTTCCAATTTCCAAACATTCCATCTTTGAGGCGATTGAACTTTTCAATTTTCCAATTTCCAAACATTGCAGCTTTGAGGCGATTGAATTTTGTAATCTTCCAATTTCCAAACATTGCAGCTTTGCAGCGATTGAATTTTGTAATCTTCCAATTTCCAAACATTGCAGCTTTGCAGCGATTGAATTTTTCAATTTTCCAATTTCCAAACATTGCAGCTATGAGGCGATTGAACTTTTCAATTTTCCAATTTCCAAACATTCCATCTTTGAGGCGATTGAACTTTTCAATTTTCCAATTTCCAAACATTGCAGCTTTGAGGCGATTGAATTTTGTAATCTTCCAATTTCCAAACATTGCAGCTTTGCAGCGATTGAATTTTGTAATCTTCCAATTTCCAAACATTGCAGCTTTGCAGCGATTGAATTTTTCAATTTTCCAATTTCCAAACATTGCAGCTATGAGGCGATTGAACTTTTCAATTTTCCAATTTCCAAACATTCCATCTTTGAGGCGATTGAACTTTTCAATTTTCCAATTTCCAAACATTGCAGCTTTGAGGCGATTGAAATTTCAATTTTCCAATTTCCAAACATTCCATCTTTGAGGCGATTGAACTTTTCAATTTTCCAATTTCCAAACATTGCAGCTTTGAGGCGATTGAATTTTTCAATTTTTCAATTTCCCACTTCCAATTTCCAACTTGCAATTTCCAACTTCTAATTTCTAACTTCCAAACATTCCAGCTTTGAAGCGATTGAACTTTTCCATTTTCCAATTTCCAACTTCCAATTTCTAGAACTTCTAGAACTTCCAGTTTCGAATTGATTCAATTCCCTAATCTTCCAATTTCTAAACATTCCACAATTTTTAAATCACTGAACTTTCTAATTTCCCAATTTTCGAATTCCCAAATTAACCAACTATTAGATCCTTCGATCTTAGAATTCTTCAAACTTCAATATTCGTCGAGTTTCAAGCTTTCGCGTTATTTCGCACCTTTTAATAATCCACCTTCTGAATATATTTCGAGTGAAAGGAAACTTCATTTCTGCGTCTGTACAATTATGTGATTCGCCGCGCTTGTGGAAAGTGGTAAGCGTAAGGGTGTTTCATATCGAAAGCAAAAATGTCCAGTTCGTTCTAACGTCGGCAAATATGTAGCCTACTGTTTCAAATACGCGCGTTAATGATCTCGGGACGGCGCGCACACAACCACACGCTTCCTTTCTTTCATCCGTTGCTAGCTAGACTATTTTATATTAAATTGCAATTTTTCCAAACTTTCTTACCCACCTTTTTCTCACGTTATTTGTCTCCTTACAATATTCTACGTTATATCGTAAACTTTTTAAATTTTTCACTCGCCACTTTAGGTTCGTATATTTTTGCAATTTTATCTCAATGTTTAAACCGCGTTCGAGAACTATTACTTCAAAATTTTACGTACGTAAAATATTAGCTGTAGAAACGAATAATCCAGACTTTTCAAAAGGTTTATTTTACCTCGGTTTGTACCAATCATCGGATCGATTCGCCTGCTTTTTTAACATTTTTTTCTTGGAATTTACAAAGAATACAGTGACGGGTATGCATTTTGCTGTTGCCATTATCGACGCTCATCGATCGATTATTTTTCTAAGATTACGTTGAAATTTTCACTAAACAAATTGTCGTCTCGCCAATTTTTCAATGCTTAAAAAAAGAATTATTCGTTTGTACGCCTAATACTCTAACAATCAATTTCTCACGATCTTCGTCTCAGTGAAAAATACACATAGAAAACTGTTAAAAATATTGGCAAACGAATTACGAAATAATAAATATTCGAGCGTAAACGATATCGACAGTCTACGTAATATTTTTAAATAGAATTTTAAAAGTATCAATTCCTGTGTGCGAGGGAACGAATCGCTTTTAGATGCCACGAGACAGGTATATGAAACAAGAAAAATGAACGAAGACGTATACGTTCATTCATAAAAGCGGTCATCAAGCTCGACAGGAACAGCGGGTTTTACGCGTCTGCAAGTCGCGTGACAATAAGACCGTCTCGTCTGTTTCTTTTTTCACCCGCTTGATGGATTGTTACGCGAAGTGAAGTGATGTATTAGCTGCTACCACCTCATACTTTCGTTTATTTATCACGTCTCGATAAACAGAATAATACGCGCGAGTATATCGAAACAAAATTCCACCACCTTTGATTCTCGAATTACCGTGCTTTTCGAATTTTTCATACGTTCGAACTTTCCAACTTTTAATTTCTCAAATTGCAAAAGTAAGCAAACTCGCGACTTTTTCCAACTTACGTCAAACTTTCGAGTACCTGAATATCCAAATTTTCTGCCTTTCAAATATCCGATATGCAAATTTGATTCCCGAACTTTCGAATTTCTCAATTCCTCGGTTCCCAAATCCTCAAGCCGCCACTTTTAAATCTCCAAAATCAACAAATTTCAGCTTTCACGAGAAGAAAAATACCTTCGTGAAGAAGAAACATCTTCCTCTCTTCTTCTATCTTCTTCTATCACAATCAAAGATAAGGATAGCGCTTGCAAAAATGTTGAAACCTTTCGTTAAACAGAGAAAGAGGAAAGCGAACGATACAAACTGCAAATTGAGATATTAGAGTTCGTAATTATTTAGCAATTTAAACAAATCTATAGGAATATCGATAAGAGAATACAAACGACTGGGCGTTGTTTATACGAAGATTCAGATCTTTCCTCAACGTGCCATTGGAATAAGCGCGGAGATAGCCGCGTATGTGCGCGTACTTCCGTGCTTTCGCTTATCGTCTCGATCCAAGTTTTCCATCAATGCCACTCACCCGGTTTGTTGAGTTTGTAACGTGTTAATTCAAGACGTGTTCGCGTGTCATGCTTTCGTGACACAGAATCTGATAGGACATCTATTTACCTGGTCGCTTACGCGAACGATTAAACGATCGTTGCAAGCGCTGAAAGCCAAAGAGCGTCAATTTTCTCCGCGATCGCGGATTATCGTTCTTGTACCGTGACACCCGACGACCTGAATCTTTGATCATTCGCTTGTTCCCTAATCGAGACGCAAACGAAATTTCTTCTCGCGCGATACAAAGTCGATATTCGTATCTACTGGGTTGGCAACTAAGTGATTGCGGGTTTTGTCTTTACCAACTAATGACAAAACCCGCAATCACTTAGTTGCCAACTCAATACTTTTTGCTTTTTAAAATCGGTACATTGTTTAAAGAAATTAATTCTTAGCCTTGTTCGAAGGCTCGGTACGTTGATTCCTCGATTGGTCTCGACTGATTTCTCGAGAACAAAGGATCGTACCGTGAAATCCTCTTCAGACTGTTTCTGCTAAACCACCTATTGCATATGCAGCCAACTCGCTCGAAATTTCGCAGTTCTCGCTACTTTCTTGCGAGCAGCAGTCGAGTTACGTAGGACACAGAAAGACGCGTGGATCTCGCGAGATGAATAAAAATTGCAGTGTCACTTCTGGCAACACAAACGAATCCTCCTCGGCCTAAACGATAGCCTATTAATTATTTGGCGGTACAGGCTGGCGAGTTTGCCCAAGTGTGCGGCAAGTTTGCTGCCATCTTGACTCTGGCAAGAGCTCGCGGCGATTTCTGCTAACTCGGTAAATTCACCAGCTACGAGATCTTCGGCCGGCCGTGCGCGTTTCAGCCACCTCGAGCAACTTTGCCGCGTTTCGTCCACCTACGAATTCTCTCTGCGACGTACACCGTCGGCCGAATCGCCTTTCGTCTCCACTTTCTCCATTATTATCCGTAGTTTCGCGCACTTTCCTAAGTTTCCCGACTTTGCGGCACGAACATCGAACGGGCTTTTCCATCTCGAAGAGTCGCGCGATTCCAACTACTCGGCAAACCACGAGGTTTAGAAAATTTTAGAACCACCGGGAGACTCAAGGAAGAAATCTGCATTTCTTCATTTATGGATTTTTCCTACGAAGATAGTTTGTCTCGAGAAATTTCATGGTATTTTATCGGTTCTTATCCTGATTGTTCGCAAGCGATTTTGTTCGAACTTGGTAGCAGAAATTTCGAATTTCTACGCAACCCGATCGATCTTCCAAAATCTGATAGGATCCGATTCCCGTAAAATTGCAGTCTACCGTGAAATCCTTCGGGACTAGTCCTGCTCGAAATGCGATAGAAATCGCGAACGTCTACGAAGCGATCGTTGGAATACCCGCAAAAATCAGGCTTCCGTGTAACTTCAATTTATAGGAAATTCACGAAACAGAGCCATTAAGTTTAGTTGCTTTTCGCGAGTATACTCGTCGCGAACAAATGGCAATATTTTGCGTTACGACGAGCCCTGTCGGTAATAAAATTAAAAAATAAAACGGTCGTTTCGTTACAAATTCGTTCTACGTTATATGCAATACGTGCTCCGTCTACGACGAGTATACTCGTCGTCGTTTACTGTTTGCTTCTCAAAGTTTTCAAAGAGGTCGCGACAGATAGCTGGTTAACGATAAATCTCCAAGACGACACTGATTCTCGCATCGTTGACGAAATATCGCGTAATCGATAAATTTGTTAAAATTTCGAAGGTTAAAAATTTGTCGCTGAAAGATTCTTCGCAAAAAGGGAAAGCGACGACTAATATTCAAAATGACGCGCATTTGATAATTGGCCTTTTGCACGTTGTACTCGGCATCGGTGTAAACAGGACGCGAAGTTCGCAGTTTCAGTCCGACAAGGGCGGTGGCCTCAAAGTGTCATAAATAACATTTCCCACGTTCTGAACATTCGGTAAGTTAACGCAACCTCCTGCGAGCAACCTCCAAACTAACTAACTTAATTAGCCTGCCACCGACCGACCACTTAACTTCATCAAGCTACACTGTTGATCCGCGCGTTTCTGCACGCAACTTTAGCCGAAACTGCCTCATTGTTATACCGGCCAGACTTTCGGATTATTCTACTTAATTGCAGCTCTTTGATGGCCAGTCGATAGAGAGGTCGCACATTGTTCGCTAGAAAAGCACGTTCGTCGAATATCGGCTCGAATTATCGGAATTTTTACATCAACACTTTGACTGCCACGTTGGTCATTGGTGACCGGAGCGCTCAAACTTCTTGCAGTTGTAAAAATTGTACGAAAATTCACAGTTTGGGCATTTTGAATGTAACCGATACATAGAAGATAATTTGAAATAAAGAGTGCGCTATTGAATAATTAAACATTTTTATTAGAACATCAATACAAAAAAATGAGGACAAATCTTGCATCTAACGATGCACTGTGTTTGCATCCATATCTTTGAGGGGTAATCTACGAACATTATTATAAACACACCTTGGAAAATAATGGTAAATGCTGCTTTATAATCGTATAATTGAGTTAGAAGTGTGAACATACCATAATATTATATATAGAATGAGCAAATTTTTACTAGAACATTAATTTTAAAAAAATGAGAACAAATCTTGCATCTAAGGGTGCAGTGTTTGCATCCATATCTTTGAGGGGTAATCTACGAATATTATTATAAACACAGCTTACAAAATAATCGTAAATGCTGCTTTATAATCGTATAATTGAAGTTAGAAGTGTGAACATAGCTTAATATTATATATAGAATGGGCAAATACTATTTATTAATTTTCTACACGTTCCAGCAATATAGTCTGCACGTTTTGCTTACGACGAAACAACGAATGCGAATGGCTTGTTGAAATAAACGAATTCTTGTTATAATACGTCGCTATCAACTGTTAGCAAGGCGCCACGGTGGTCACCTGTGACCACCAATAAGATAAACGGTCCATTGGGGAATGCTGAAGTGGTCCTCACTTCTAAGAAAACTCTACATCTGGTCTTTTCAGTTTTCTCAAGCACTGAAGACATCGACAGCGCATAGACAATAGACTGGGACGAAGGCAGACCATACACAGTAGACAGGCGACGATGGCTTCGGGGCTTTTAGTCATAGGGTAACACTGCTAGCGTGCGGATTGGGACCAGCTCAAATTATATTCCTACTTGTACTTACAGTTCGGTACTGAAGTATATTTTCTACTCTACAATTTATTGTTTACTGTTTCCCACAACAGGGAAAAATGGTATCTTACATCGTCGATTTATTATTATTTTGCCATTATATGCTTTGAATAATAAAAATACTCCCGTGGCGTCCTCAGCGAATCGCGCGATTTCGGTGTGGCAGTCAAAGTGTTAACGACGTGTATGTAGACTTTTACGACTGACTGTATTATCATACCGTGGCAGAGGATCGCCTCCGCTTCGCAGAAACTAGAATAAAAGAAACTAAGAACGTGGAGTACGAGGATTTTAAAGAATATTCCGCGGAATATGAAAGTTTGCTGAAACGCCGAATTCGAGACGTTTAAACGAAACTTCCTTCCATTCCATAATCCTTGGATATCGGTTTTTTATTCAATAGCCGAGATTTTACCTACGGTATTTGCGTTCATCGCCGAAGAAGATATAATTCGCGCAAAATATACGTGATTCGTCTGTCCCAACACCGATCGCGACTACACTTTCACTTTGCAAAATGTAATCACGACTCGTTCTTTCGTATCTCTAACGATTTTACCATCTTTACGTTCTCTCCATATAACGCGTCGATCGTTTGCTATTTTTCTCCAATTTGCGATTTTCCGATTATATTTATATTCTATTTATTTTCATTTATATTGTATTTATACATTTTCAGATTATATAAAGGAAACGTTAAACACGGAATAAGATTTTGTACGAGGTAAGGTATTAGCATCGTAAATCCTGAATTACGTAGCTGTTATTTCCACCGCGATTTTTATCCTAAATGCTTGAAAATTCTGTCGTCTCGTATATTCTCCGTACGAAGCATTTCTCGCAGCCGAAACTCGAAAGAAACGACGCCTGTAAATTCCTCGACAATTGCTAATTTTTTAGCCACCTACTCTCCCACTAGCCCAAATTTATAACTCTATATAACGTTACGTTCTGTTTGATCGCCGATGAGAAGGTAGCGTTAACCGACGTTTTAATGCAACTGGCAATAAACTGCACTTTCGGCTAACCTGCTATGTGCGGGAATACTGGCACGGCAGAGGATTAAAGTTGTTCGAACGTACATTAACAATATGAATGATTTATTCGAATCTTACTCGATTTCGATATTGACAATCGACTGACGGCTATGAAATTCTTCGGTTGACAAGTGATGATCCTTCGGTAGACGAAATGGTAGCTAATTCCTCGATAGGCAAAACGATAACTGACTCTTCGATAAGCAAAACGATAACTGACTCTTCGATAAGCAAAACGATAACTAATTCTTCGATATACAAAATGATAGCTGACTCTTCGATAGAACGGTAATTAGTTCTTCTCGATAACTGAATCTTGTGTTTTGTCAATACCACCCAATGACAAAATCCGCAATCATTTAGTTGCCAGCCCAATACTACGTTTCCTTGTAACGTCTACACCCAATTCATTTCTCGGAAAATAAAACGCAATTCAGTTAACGCATAGACGAATGCTCGCGCAGATACAGAGCACGTCGTTCACGAGGAATAAAAAATTCCCTGTGACCAGTTCTCGTTTTTAAAGCAAACCGTTGGGTCGCGAAAAGCGAAGCGGAAGAGGCGAGGAAGATGAGACGAGTTGCAAAAGAAGCAGGAGAAAGCTGGATCTCCAATTCCTTTTTACGCGAATCAATACGAATTTCACCCTAGTTTACTTTTCAATCCACAAATATATTTCTTCGCGTGGTGCCACGTTTCCAATGGAAAGAGCAGCTAGAGATTCATGAATGAGAAATACGGTCGCATGAATCGGTGGCTGGATCGAGCCCATGGGGAGGCTGTGCCGTGTTTCCTTTTGCCACGCGTCACCCATTTCCCTTTCGATCGATTTCCACAGTGGAAATCGCTCCACCACGTTCGTATAGAGCCCGCGAAATTTACGGCTATCGTCGAGGAGCTTCGTCGAATTCGATCGACCGATATCGTCGTTATGCTCCGACGCGTACGAGAAAAAAAGAAAAATGCTAGTACGAGGCGAAGAAACGAATTGCCCGATCAAAGTAATTATACCTGTTCGATAATTCTACACGTATTGATATTTAGTACATCGTGAAAAGTACTAAGAAGTACGAAAACAATTTCATTGCTTAAATCTTGCGCTAGCGGCGGTTATCGCAGCGCAGCAGCGCTTTAATCCACGGCGAATGGCTTGAACTCGCGCCATGAAACGTAACGCGGTTGTTACGTGCAACAACAACACGGTGCGCTCTCCACGCCGATTTACGCGATTACCAAACGTTACGTTCGCCGTAAGAAGCGAATAAGAAGCTTTCGGAATAGGTGGAAAGGATTTTAGTAAAAGGACCGAGTTGTCCTGCAACGAACAAGTTAACTTTTGCTTGGATTATCGGGCGAAGACGCGTTGTGTGCTTTGCCGCGAGTGTTTCGGCGCGTTAAAGACGTTGAAAGCAACGACGAAAAACGGACGTGGAGTCAGCGAGAAGATCAAAGGGATGCGCCGGCAAGAACGTACAAAGTGGAGTCTGGAACGGAAGGTTGGACTTGTTTCGCGTTGTTTCAGTGGATCTTCGTGTATCCTCGACAGCATGAATTTTAATGCTCGCTAATATGCTACAGTAGCGAGGTGAAACGAAGCAGTGGCATGTTTGTAAAAGAAAGACACTTTTCGGACAACCTAATGCTTCCTACATATCCTACTCTTTTGTACTTACGATCTCGATCCCTATAATAATAACAATAACAATAACAATAACAATAGTAATAATAAAACCAAGTAAACAAAGGTTTTTTTCAATTTCTTTCGCCACGGAAAGTAGAAAATCGTACAAACGTCTCCGCAACGAACGTTAATCGATACTTTCGTGAGCCACTGTACGTGAGATGTAACAAGGACCAAGCTGGCACGTTCAATGCTCCCAAGGAAACTATCAGCGACGTTCGTTCAAGGCGACTAGGAACCGCCGAAAAATAGCTTTTTAACGGTTGCAGCCGACGGTTTCTCGCAAATTACCCCGAGCCTCGGCGCAATCTTTCCTCTCGTAAGAAAACCAGGCTTTTCTGCTCGTTGCGCGATCCAGTCCAGACGAACTTTTGTAATATCGAGACAGTCGCGTCTCTCGCGCAGCCAGCTCCAGGTACAAGAGGATCGTCTCGTCTTCCGGCTGAAAGCGCGCCGCGTACTTTCGTCTATCTCAACCGTGCACCGATGAGAAACAAAGCGAACGTTCGACGCAGCGCACAAGATGAACGAAAAGCGAAATAATCGTCCGATTTTCATCTTACTGTTGAATCTGTTACTGTTGATACTGTTGAACAAGTCATCATCGGTCTGCGAGTAATACGGACGTAAACGGTAATTTTTAAATAATCGACGGAGGGTTTAAGGAATCGAAGATCGTTTGTACATCGGAGAAATCTAATCGTTTGAAGATTATCTCGCGTAGTTGCTACACGTTCTAGTTTGTTAATTCCTGCTGAACCAAGTGCTTGTCGCGAATTAAATGTGGAGAATTCGAGAAGAGATACGCACAATTTTTATTTCCAATCTGAATGTTTCTTCCTTTCGTTAAAGAGAACTTTAAAAAAAAAAGAATCAAATCAAAAAGCTCAAACCATCTTGCAATTTTGATCGTTCCGTGTCAAGAGAGTACAAGCGTATCGCACTGCTATATATTTTTCTGCTACAAGTTGCTACAATGGATGCTCTGTATTTCTTTATTTTTCTTAGTGAAATCGATCGATTTTCGACCACAGTCAGTTCAAGAAAATTTGTAAAAGTAAAGTAAAGTAAAATTTGTAAAGTTGCACAGGGAACTTCGCTCCTTGCTAAATAGCCGATTTCAAGGGAAATCCACATTGCACGCATTTTTTCCTATGTCTGTCTCGTATCCTCGTTCGAATACCGCAGCGAGCAGCGTCCCAACGAATCGACAAATTTCATGTCCGACGAGAGTCAAAATTTCCGAATTTCAACGACGAGCAGATACGCGACTCGCGGGATGAAGATAATACGACGCTAAAATGAAAATCGGCAGGAGTTTGGGAATTTTATTATACATAGGGGTAGAATCGCTATATCGTGAATTCATAAAGGATTTTCTCTTCCTTCGTGGAAATATTCTTTGGGAATTTTTATAGACACATTTCTCAGATAAGAGCTTTACGATTCATTTAGTTATGCGAAATTTATTGGCAGGATTTTGTTATACGATGAAATTGCTATATCGTGGGCTTTTCCTTCTTTTATGGGGAGGCTCGTGGATGTAGATAATATTTCACAATTTCCACCGGTGCTTGTTGAAACATCACTTTCTAAAGAATCTCTAAATATTTCAATTTTCTGTATTCTGTTGAAGTGGTCACCACTTCTAAGAAAACTCTACATCTGGTCTTTTTAGTTTTCTCAAGCAGAGAAAAGACTGGGACGAAAGCAGACCATAAACAGTAGACAGGCGACGATGGCTTCCGAGCTTTCAGTCATAGGGTAACATTGCTAGCGCGCGGATCGGGATCAGCTCAAATTATATTCCTACTTGTACTTACACTTGTGTATTAAAATATATTTTCTACCTTACAATTTACCCACGCGTTCCTCTGTTCATACATCAAATAACCTCAACATATTCGATACGTTTACGTAAAATTTCAACTTGGAAGAAGCGTCGCCTGGAATATCCCGACTGAACGAACCTAACGTTTGACGCTAGAACTACCGATAGTTAACGCGAAGCTATTTCTACCAAAACCAGCGAAAATGACTGGTCTTAAAAAAATACGTAATAATAGAATATTTTTACATTTATTTATTTATTACTTTCTTACAGAAGCAATTCCACGTTACGTAGTACATTTTTGGTATTATTAATCCATCTGGGATCCTTAAATGAAGGTTGACACATTTATAAAATTGTAGAACCAGTCATTTTGACTGCTGTGGTATTTCTAGTGTTAGCATCTAGCGATCCAGCGATCGATCCGGAATTTTCCTGATAACTGATATCACCATATCGAACGATACGCGGTAAAAATTTAGAAAACGTGTGGCAAGTTGTAGAAAACGAGGAAACTGGTTAATTGGGCTTCGATAAACAGATTGCAGCATCCTTTTACACTTTGACAAGTACCAGTCATTTTGACTGGTGTTGGCATAAGTAGCCTTATACAAAATTATTTTCAGTTTGAATACATAAAAAACAAAAAAATCATTACATCATTGCGGAAAAAATATAACACGAAGTAGGAATTTGAAAATAATATTGTAAAATCAGTCAGTTTGGCTGGTGTGGTAGTTCTAGCGTTAATCGAACATCGTAGAAGAATTAACGAATCCTTCGATTTCGTCCCTTTTCCTCGCGAATCGCAAGAGTCAACGAATAACGCGCTTGTAGCCGAAAGAACAGATCAATAACAATAATTATCGCGCCTAAAAGAAGATAACGAATGCGAATAAAAATAAATTTGCATCTAAAAATATAACCACGAATGAACGAACTTAACTTTCGCCTAATCCACGTACCCTCGACGCGCTATCTGCACGATTGGAATCTCGAATATCCTTGGCGATCGATCGTTTGCCAGTTGCTGGCCGCCAACGTAACAGATCCAGCGCTAGATAAGTCAGTCACTCGAACCAGGTCAGCGAATTCCATCGGTGACGGAAGCGTGTTTCTGACGAGAATGATCAATGCGATCAGCCGGCTAGCAGCTGACGTAACGATTTCAACGAACGTGACCATCCGGTAGATGGAGGATTTCGTCCGTGAAAAACCGTAAGCGAACCAGTCTGCGTTGATAACTGTACTCCGTGGCGGATGCATCGTGAAATCGAGTTTCCAAGGGGTCACCGAATTATCCTTACGAACGTGTTCCACTACGCGTGGCCACGATGCACGCTAACCTTTCGGTATTCCGGTAAAACTCGCTTAATGCCAGCTACACACGCGGGTTATAAGGTCTCGCGATGTTAAGGTAATGCGATTACCAGCGTACTACGTTTGATTACATGGGAGCAGAGAAGCTGGATAGACTCTTCTGAGAAGATTAAAGTTCTTCCGCGATATCGAGGCGCGATTGTATTAATTAGCTTGTCCCAGAAGTGTTCTTCCTTTTTCTAAGGAAACGACAATTATATTTTCATTTATCTTCGTAATTATAATAATTCATAATTATTCGTTTACGTTGATTAATAATTTGCCGCTGTGTCCCACGTCAAGAAAGTGCCATGCAGTTATAATTGCACGTAGAATATTATTACAATAATAATAGTAATAATAATATGTTTAGTACAGCGTAAAGTTCAAATATCCAAGTAACGCAGAACGCAACTGTGTGAAATATTTTCCGGCCGCCGTTTCCCCCATCCAGGATCGATCAACGCGGTAACAAAATTTTTTCGCCGCAGCTCCGAGCGGTCCTCCCACGTGTCCAGGTAATCAACCTTCCGCCGTTCTACGCGTCGTACCGGTTCTCTAATTGGAAAACAAGGGAACCGTGGTTTCTATCCGTGTTCGAGCACGAACATCGCCTCTCTACGACCGATCTGCTCCTCCCCGGCTACGCTCGTACCCTGCTACAGACAAAGGTAGGCGTTGCGCGTGCACGTCGGTTCAGGAACGCTCTCTGCTCCTCCCTACATTTCACCAACAACCCTGAACACATTCCACGATGTAGACAAAGGCGAGCATTAACGTTCGAAACCTTGGCTGAAACACGCGTACACGCATAACGTTCATCGTAATACGCGTGCTGCGTACGCACACGTCTACGTCACAGAGGAATATGGTTCAACCGTTTCAGTTCACAAACCACGTCTTTCTCACGTTTTCGCGACGATTTTTCACAGACGTAACGCGCCAATTAAATTTCGAGCTAATTTTGCGAAAAAGAGAAAAGGGAAATTCTGTCGACCGATCGACAGTTTATCTTTCTTTCCTTTTCTCTTTTTGATACTCTTTTTTTGAAAGAAAGAGACACCGTCGATCGGTCGACAGAATTTCCAAGTTTTCCGTTTCTTGGTTTTCGTGGAAACGCGTCTCGATGTTCGGTGCGCCAATCTTTTCACATTGCTGCGCGCTATTCCTTCTCGACCAATTTACTATCTTTCGTCGTTAACTCTACTCAAACGAGATAAATATCGCTCACCGCGTAGAATGGCAAGCACCAAGCAGCTTCCACGAAATACTGAAACTTGTATTCCGAGATTGCCAGTTCGTCGTCGACATCTAAGGACTTGGCATTTTCCTCACTGGCTACAGGCTACTAAATTATTTAGCTCGAGAAGGTACGCTTATGCTCGAATTAAAATTGAAGTTAATCGATCGATGATCAAGTTGCAGATTACCAACTTCTGCCTCAGGATTTTACATCGAACAAAGGCAATTAGCTATCGCTGGCGACTTAGCAATTGCTAAAATTAACTTCTCGCGGTCGATCAACGCCTTTATTTCGACGTAAAAGTGGTTGATCGTTCGTTTAAATCAGCTGTTACTTGATTACGCCGATGATGTTAAGAATTTAGCGTGGTCGTTTGGTTGGAAGATAACGAGAGAGTTCTTTGCATTCGAAAGCCCGTCTTTCTTCGATTCTCAGGACATAGAAGGGAAATTTCTTTTGTTTATCGGCTCTAAAGGTCCATTTGTCTAAAGGATACTAAAATATAATTAAAATAAATAATCTAAAAAATAAATAATCTGTGCAGTGAAGTACCAGTTACTTCGGTTTGCTGCCATTCTTTTTCACAACCGAACTGCTTTACCTAAAAATTGTATGCTACGTTGATTCTACTAAAAATACGAGGAAGAAGAAAACAGCAATCTCATCCTACTGCTATCTTCCTACAACCAAACACCTGTCTTTCCATTTACTTTATTATTTGTCGATTTATTTACTCGTAATCCACAATTTATGATCATTCGTTTGTCTCTCAGCTTTCCACGATTTCCGATTGCATCTGCATTTACCACGTCTTATCTCGCGCACTATTCTCAACCGCAAAATCCATCTTCCTACTCTTGCAAACTCAATATTCGAATTGGAATTAAAAGCGAAAGCAAACTGAACACAGAGCTCAACTCGAATTCGAACCTTTTTCTTTCCGCTTTGCTATCGAATTTTCGTTTCTCTCTCAACTTTAACCCACTGACCGTTGATCGATTGAGATCGATTGGGATCGCGCGATATGACAAAACCAAAGAACTTAACAATCACCCATCTCGACTAGTTTCGGTAAGTCTAGCCGTTAGTCCAGTCTATTAATCGTCAGACGTATCAAGCTGCAATTTGCAATTCAATTATCCGCGTTATCAACCAGTTCCTTTGTAAATTTACTATCGTCGAAACGCCAGGCTATCTACCGCGAGTTTATGGCCATTTACCGTTACGCCGATGAATTTCCAATGACGAACGAGCCAAGCGTTTAACGCTACGACGAATTTATCCGCGAGAAAACGCATTTTCACCGTGGCCAATAAATCATCCAGTCGTGATACGGCAACGAAGAGACGCATACTCGCGCGCCACTTGCGACTACGACACGGACAGCACCGGCGACTGTGTCGTTCGCGGAGGCCCATCAGACGATGGTGCACCACATTGTCCACACGCGTTTCAGCAAAGGCGTGTAGCAACTTCGCTCTATTCGCCAAACGCGCTTTTCTTTTTTCGTGTCTATCGCTCAACCTCGGATCGATGGTTGGCGCCGATCGTCGATTATTCGATCGGCGAGGTTGAGATGAAACGGTGGTTGAAATCTGTGATACCGAGAATGCTGACGCGTTTATGGGAAATTTATTTCGATTTATTATCGTCTTTTCCGATACGTAGGATGAATTAACGATTGCGACGTACTTTCGCGTGGAAGCTTTTCGAAATGAAATTTGATAGAAGCAGAGACTGTGATTCGAATTGGAGGAAATTTGATCGTTTTATTCTTGATCTTTGTTATCTGGCATAATTTTTGGACGATTTCCGATGATTTACGCGATATTTAATCGTTACTATTTCGCGTGCTAATACGAAGGGAATTTCGTCTTTCCCAGTTGGAAGACTCGTCTAAACTGTAACAAATTTTCATTTCATTTCGGTTAAGAAGCTTTTTGAAACTACGTTTGGTGTAAGCAATACGCGAAACAATCTCCGCCTTATCAAAGTGTTATTAAGCGGAAATGTGAGTTTGCGTGAACGCTTGAGATTTAGTCGTAACGAGTTGAAAAGTTTTTCGTTGTGTACCTTCGCATCGTAGTTGTTGATTTAATATTCTAAATAGAGTTCCATTTATTTCGATACCTTGAATAGAACTGTAGTAGCTTAAACGGAGGTCGAGTAATTTCTTAAAAAGAAATTATTTCCTATACGATCTACGCTAAAAATAAAACACGACGAGTTGATAATTAACATTCGTTGACGATAAGTACATGTACAACTACAGAATTAGCACAGCTACGTAGCCTATTTTGTTTTGAAAGGAACGCGGGGTAAATAAAAAGTAAATAAAAGAGTTAATAAAAGAGAGAAGAGCAAGGTAGAGAGAGAGAAAGAAGTGGTAAAGAAGATAAATGGTCTGCTAGGGATCAGTATATACTACAGTAGTAGCGACAGACTGCTATACAGCGGTTTTGAGCTAGCGATAGGTTTCCAGCGCACAATTCCTTCCTTTGCCATAAATGTACCTTTAAATCTTGCAATATAATAAATTTTTGTTATTTGAGGAATTGAATAGATCTTTGTTAACGTTCCGACGATTTGCCATTTATCCTACAAATTACGTAAAATATGGGAAGCGAACTAAAATATTTAAAAATCGAATAAGAACAGTTAAAATCTTCCAAGTCCTTATCCGCCCAAAATTATCTACTAATTATTATCTAATCTGATCTTCAGGAATTTTTCTTGATCACGCAATGATAATTTTCAACGCTGCTGCCAAAATTTAAGATTCTCAACGTTAGAAACAGGGCGCACTAAGCGATTGTTTCGCGTTATAATTCTGTTATCGGTTACAGAAAAATGTCAAATGGAAGGGGGAAAAATTATTAGTTACCCAGGAAAAGGAAAAAAAGTAAAATCTTTATTGGAGGAGATGGTCGAACGCTGCATGGCAATTTCGTAATCGTCTACGTTGCCTATTGCCTAAAACGTTCGTTACAGCGTACAATAAAATCATTATTCTTTATAAATTATTATTAAAAAATTTTTTTCAAATATCCCGACAACTAATAATTTTTGTACCACTGTGCCCCGATATCTTTTTACGTAGAAAGTCGAGAGGAATTTATAAAAAAGTAAAAAAAAAGAGGTTTGCATTTCCATTGAAAACAATACTGCTATCGTCCATTGCACGTGCACCATTGCTCTCCTAAAAACAACATAGTTCTATGCACCGCTCTTTCAAACATTCATCTATCTCCTTCGACATTTTTCTGTAACTGCACCGGTGACAGAGTTATAAGCTGAAACGATCGCCTGGCCCATTCTGTAGATCGTCGATACGACGATTAAACTCTTAAATATCGACGACGATATTGACTGCGATATCGACGATAATATCGATCGTCTGAACGCACTTTCAGCATAGTCTTTCAAAGTAAAATATTTGCCGAATGTGCGTCTGTCGCTTTAGTTCGCCCTTAACAAACTTTAAAAACGAGATAATCGCGTGTGAGGTAGAGAATCGGCGCGTGTAATTACGAAGTGCCCGAGGGAGAGCATACGCGTCGCGTCGTTTATACATATTTCGTTTCTTCTAATATCCTAGAGGCAGAAGACCGAGTTTTCCCGCAGCTTGGTCCCTTCCTTTGTTTCGCCAGAGAATTTTCTGAATGCAGCGGCTGCTGCGTTTATCGCCGACGAAATTGAAGTTTACCGTGCAAAGGCAGTTGTATCACTTTTCGCACAATTTCCAGCAAACGCTTTGTGTAATTACACGCTCTCCTTCCACTCTGCCCCCTTCTTCTGTCTCCCCCTTCGCCTTGTGCTTCGACAACTTCATTAATTAAACAGTGTTCAGGGACAACTAGCGACATCAGCAGCTTCGTCGGTGTTGTTCATTCCGTTGACGGAAATCTGGCTAACTTCTCGCTTCGTCCAATTTCATTCTTTCCCTTTTATCACGCGCGATAACTTTTGTGGTCGTATATCTATCTTTCTGGTCTTTTTACGATTGCTTGAAATACGCGAACGTGGTAAGAAGGAAATATCCAGTTTCCTCTTCTTTTTTCTTCTTTTCGTACGATTTGACGCTAAAACCACTGGCTACGGTATAAAAAATTATTTAAATCACTTAAATCCTCAGAAATGCACTGTTAAAGATTGAGGACAGGATTGGCACATTTTGGTACCTCGCTGTACATAATGTAATGATTCCATCAATTTTTTATTGCTCTTCGTTCGGATTTCACTACCTATGGGCTGACATAAATGTATGAACTATGTATATATGGGCTGTATGTATTTAAATTCTTACAAATGTACTAGTAATAATGCAGCGCATAGATTGAAGATTGGTACATTTTGCAACTGAATATGTTCAATGGAATGCTTCTATTTATTTCTTAATATCGCTTTTAGTTCGTGTTTTACAACGTATAGACTGACACAAATATACGAACTACGTATGTGGTCCATATGTAGTTAAATTCTCATAACTGTATTATTACAAGTCGAGGATACTCTAGGACTGGGAATTTTATAATTCAATATGTTTAATGAAATGTTTCTATTTATATCTTAGCATTGCTGTTAGTTTGTATTTTGCAACGTATAGACTGACACAAATATACGAACTATGTATGTGGTCTATATGTAGTTAAATTCTCATAACTGTACTATTATAAATCGAGGATACTCTAGGACTAGGAATTTTATAATTCAATATATTCAAAGGAATGCTTCTATTTATTTCTTAATATTGCCTTTACAACGTGTTTTACAACATATAGACTGACATGAATGTATGAACTATGTGTATGGTCCATATGTAGTTAAATTCTCATAACTGTACTATTATAAATCGAGGATACTCTAGGACTGGGAATTTTATCATTCAATATATTCAAAGGAATGCTTCTATTTATTTCTTAATATTGCTTTTACTTCGTGTTTTACAACATATAGACTGATATGAATGTATGAACTATGTATATGGTCTATATGTATTGACAACTAAGTGATTGCGGGTTTCGTCAATACCACCTAATGGCAAAATCCGCAATCACTTAGTTGCCAACCCAATAGTTACATTCTCATGACTGTATTATTATAAATCGAGGATACGACTGGACATTTTGTAATTCAATATGTTTAATGGAATGCTTCTGTCAGTTGTTCAATATTGCTTTTACTTTAATCTTTACGTATAGATTGACACGACCATATGAACTATGGATGCGAACGATCTGTTACACAATAGTGGGTAACGAGCTTACTAAAATTGAATTTCTGCGAAAGATACTCTGTTAGGTAGTCTTTCTTCGCACGCTATGTCCAATAACAATAACATAACAGCGATACACAGTAACGTAAGCGTTTACAAGTAAAAGAATGACATAGCCAAAGAATCGATATGTTTCTATGCTATCTGCAAGCTCAGTTTTCCATTTTTGTTCTACGTTCATAAACTACGTAAAGCCAAGTCCAATGAAAATGATATAAATAAATACATAAATGAATTATGTAAAACAAGTTTTGGCTATGCTATATAATAAAAGAGTAAAAGTAAATAAAAAACAAAAAATGGAACGAAGTTTCTTCGCACAGCGCTTGGTTTTCGTGAAAATCCAGATCGATACGGAAGTGATCGGAAACCAGAAAATCCTTTGGACGGGCCGCGTGCAGGGCCCGTTGAATCTAACATCGTTGAATTTATTATCCGGCGTCGGAACAACATTAACGGGAACAGAAGAACGAGTACGAAGGGTGAAGCGAATCGTCGGGTAATTATATTCGCTGGTTTCCCCTCTCGTCCCTCCTGCAACGTTTCAGGGAAATTGTAACGCGATCCTCCCCTCCCGCCGTGCTGCACGGAGGGCATCCGATTTTAAATCAATTTCGCCACGTAATTGCACAGAAGCCGCGGATGGTTTGATTACGGAAGGAAAAGGCGATGGAAATTATCTCGGCGGGCTCCTCGTTCGGCTTTGAACGGATACTCGTGTACAAACGCACGAGCACACGTGTACAAAGGCACGAGCACACGTGTACACGTTACGTAGGGACGATTTCAATTTGGAACCCTTTCGCCGCATCCTACTTGCCAGGTTCATTTGCGTTACGTTCGCAACCTACGCTCCAACACAACGGTAACCAGCCGCTGCTTACCTTATCCTTTCATTAAATTGGAAAACCCCGGTGGATAGGCTCTTCCGGGGCTTTCCAATTTAGCCAAATAATCTTTGAATATCGCGCCATGATCCGCTGGACTTTGCCGGGCAATCGTTTCGCTATTTGTTTGTTCGTCGGGTAGTTTCACGTTCGATAGAAAAATACGCATTGTAGATAACGTTACAAATACCACTGAATACCGCTCGCACCCTTACTTTACCAGGTTTCACGTTCATCTCCGTTGTGTCATGTTTCAGCGTCAAGTTGTACGAAAGTGATACCAAAAATCATTAGAAAAGAAGAAATATCAAGTAACTGAAGAGTAGAGGGGAGAAAAAACGAAAGAAAAAAGAACAGTAAAGTAGACAGGAAAATTGGATATGGATAAGGGTAGATAGAAATAGAATAGGAAAAGTGATAAATTAAAAATGCGAGATTAATGCTCTCTACAGAGAGAGAGAGAGAGAAAGACAGAGAAAGATTGTGTAACGTTGGACAATAAATTATTGCTATTACGCTACGGAAATTAACAAACTTGGACTTAATCTATTAATCGGTATATAGGTGTTGTAACAAATACAGTGGTCAATATATTTCCTAGCCGCTGTAGCTTTTTCCTACGCGTTCATCGTTCGCAAGTATCGAGACAACATGAACTTCGTATTAAAATTCTTCTGTTTAATTAAAACGCGATATTAAGATCGCAGGGAAACGTACTTGTCAGGTTTCTCTTCCGCGATATTCGCGTTCAAAGAACCTGAATATTTCGTAAAAGGAAAAAAATAATCGAGAATCACATCGACCCTGACGAAATTAAATTGGGTCCAACAAATTAAATTCGATACACGCTGCTTTCTTCGTCCTCTTCTTATTTTCCGTGTGGCGAAAATCCGCCGTTAGGATCGAAATTGCGGTCGCCTCTTACATTTCTGCGATGTACCATCCTCGCGTGCACGTGTTCTATGCACGTTGGATGCACCGCTGCCAAAGAAGGCGTGAAAGCGGCACTTGGGCGCGTAGATTTTGCACCAGGTACGGGTTGCATCGTGGCGCACACAACGCACGTGCGTGTCGGTGAACGGAGAATCGACGATAAATTAGCATTATCGATACGGCCGTGTAATACGCGGCGTATCGTGAACGAAAAACCAGTCGAAACCTGCTACATTTAGACGTGAACGCGAAATTACGACCAGTTGGCTGACTGTCGAGGAAATTCAATGGGGACACTGTGTCCATATTTGTCTTCTAATCTGGACAACTTATTTTACGATCGTCGAATAGTTTCCTGATCGCTAATTAGAATAAATTATAGCGTCGTTTTGCTGGCTCAACGTTCCTTACGTGCAACTGTCGTGGTATATGCGTAAAGTCGACGTTGCGATCGTTAAAGCACGCTTTTCTCAAATTCGAATTCTCCAATAAATGAACAAATTTTATTAAAATTATATTATTAAATTTTCCTAGTCTTCGATTTCGCTGGTCGTAAAACGGTCAACTTGATCTTTCCTTCTCAGGCATGTAATACGATGACCAATTATATTATTTATTCATATGACTAACACATACTTTGCTTTAGGTATAAATGCAACGTGAAAGAACATATCTCAATATATAATAAAAATACGAATCGTAATCGTAAAACGTTAATCGCGCGGAAGTGAAAACGAATGTAAAGCGTTTTTGATGTACCTTAATTTCTTAAACGTGGGCAACGATTTAGAGAAGAAGCGTAGCCAGTGTGCGAGCGAGTTGCTGTGCTTACATATACGATTAATACAATTATTACAGGCGTAGTTGGTCATGTGCATAGATGCGTGGAACAAGGGAAATCTCGCAAGCGTCCTCGAAGGAGCATCGAGGTTTAATACGTGGAGAATCCCCGAGCAGTCTACATAGTAGTTCACGAGTACATAGCAGCATCGACAACGAGTCTATTCCTATTCCAATGCAAACAGTCCGAGATCCGCTTTTGCGGATCGCAGTTGTGGCAAGTCGTCGAAATGCATTTAACAATTCCATAGGCAATAAAACGCAGAAATCTAGGTTGCTTTTTCTCGATCGGATTAGCATACAGTATTCGTATAATATCCTCGTGTTATTACATAGAATGTACTCCGTTTATATTACAAAATTGTAAATGAGTCTTCATATCGTGTAGAAATGTGCAAAAAAGTACACAGAATGCATATAATATTCAAAGCTATATAGAAGAAAGTATTGGTTACAATTTAGGAAATAGGCGAAAGTAATTTCTATTTAATTATATCGATCGAGGTCAAGACGTTAAAACCCTCGAACCATAAAACGATCGCGTATCTACCCTGCATTATCGTTGATTTTCTATCGAATTCCCGGCTTTATGCAGCCGCGACAGGGAACAGACGTACCGCACCGGGGAAACGTTTTCCTTAATTAGTCCCGGCACGGTCAGGTGCAAACCAGGAAGTCGTGGACGTATACACAACTTTCCTTGCTCTCGCCGAGGGAGATTCATAGTTTGCGAATACGTACATGCGTGCATGTAGTCACGTAAAACATACGTGAGACACGGGAGGAAGAGATCTGGCTCGCAGATATATGCGAGCGTCTCTGCAGGATTCCCCGTTGCGAGCGGCGCATCCTCACGCGCATGCGTATGCGCACGCGCACGTGGTTCCGCGCCGCGTCGCGTACGCGCGTATTTTCGAATGGAAAGAAGCCAGAGTTGGGCAAAGTTCGAACGACGACTAACCAATATTTTTATTCCTTTCCACCGATAATGCTATTTATTCTTAAAGCGAATGAAGGGAATTCGATGAATATAAATTACACAATTTGTAACCACCGATAGACCGCGAATGTTTATGCAATTTCAACTCCGTTGATAAAACGTTCCCACTATCCACTAATACGCAGGATGTTTTTCGCAATTTTGAAACGGTAGAAAATGGGCAAAAATTTCATGAAGTAAAATTCAATGGTTTTGAACGATACAGGAAAGTTTTATTTCGAGCTTGAGCTTTGGAACCTTCGAACAATTTGAACAGGGACTCCGGGTAGAACGTCAATCCGACTCGGCAGCCTGTCCTTCGGGATCTTTTCATACGACTCGCCGATCAAATTAAACGACTTTCGGTCATGTTGAGCATTCATTTAGCGAACCATCGCCTCGGCGTAAATGGAGGCCGTAGGGTCTGAAATTCACAGTTTCGGATCTGCCCTGAAGAAACAGACTGCAACGTCTGCGCAAAGTGCGAACACGATCCGAAAAACCAATATCACGGCATCTCACTGTCGCGAAAGTTGCAAATATGAAATTTCGTGGTTATATTCGGCTGAATCCTCGGCTCGTTCGAAACCTCACAGCTCCGATCTCCTCATTTGCCCAAGAATCCAATTGTAAGTTCATTACCACGCACCAGCCATCGATCTAAATACTTATATTGCACCTGTCAAGACGCGAGCAGATCTTTTTCGCCCAAAAGACGCTATCGTTCGAGCGATCGTTCGAGGAAAGATAAACGCAATTAACGCGAGTCACCTTTGTAGCGGAGCGTGTCGACAGTGGAACGTACATAAATTGAACAACGGCAAAGGCGCGCGCGTCCTAAGTCGTGCACACAGTTGGGAAACCGGTTCCCGGTGGCATTTAGTGGCCACGTCGAGAGAGCCTGTGTACCGCATACGGTCGTGGAATCGGTTAAGTTACAACAAATTAACAGGTCGTTTATCGACTTCTTTCCCGTCGGCGAGGCCCATGCTGGCGCACCGTAGAAATAATTGAACTAAAAGCCGCAATTAATGGCCTGGTACCCTTGTAGACAATAAAGTAGCCGATCGTAAATAAATTGGCTCGCGCGAGTTACACGCCGGCTACCCAAACATTTTTCCTATGTTCCTTCTCGTACGTACACGTTCTACTTCGTTTATCGTTGGCCAATTGCTAACATCGATCGATATTTTCCAACGTGACTCACCTTTTGGGCCGATACTTTCCTCGATTCGGGTAGGATATCGTAACGAACACGAAGGCGATTACGTATTCTCGGATGACAAAAATCTTCGTTTAAAATCTCCTTGAGATTGTCAGGCGCGAAAAATCTCTTTGGCAGCGAGAAATATCTTATGCATCTTATCAAGGGAATGATAATTATGTTCGTACTCTCTTCGTATTGTAGCTTCAGAGTTAGAGTTAAAACGATAGAGACACGAAACTCGAAACGAAATGAAAATTCAGATGATTGCAAATGCACCGTTCCAAATCTATGCAGAAATCTCTACGAGAGTAAAATCTACGAATCTTATTTCAACCACGTAGTATCTGCCTAATATTAATCGATTTATATCTGAAGAGAAATTAGAGTAAGTTTACAGAGTACCTGAGTCATCAACGAGTCTCACGATCTTCCAAATTTCGTAATAAATACCAGAGTCTGATCCAGCTCCAAGAAATGTATTCCTCGAGTAAATAATCGAGGAATCTCGCGATCCTTTAATTTTCTAACAGTATCCATCCAAAATAGAAGGCAAATCGATCAACTCCATTTTTCATCGATTTCTCCGTATCTCGTTACACAAACAAGACGCGAAAAAGCTATACGAAACCGGGAAGACGATAATCTCGTAATTCGCTGAAACAAAACAGCACGTTTTTCACGTCGATGCAAACCTTTCGCGCAGTTTCACGCGACACTAAAAAATCAGCGTAATTCTCGTCATCGCATCAGCCAAGTGCATTGCAAAACGAACACACTCGCGCCTACGAGACGGCATTCGCCCATCGCGTGGTGGTACGTGATCGCCTGAAACTATCGTAAGGTCGTCGTTTACCTCTCGTTAGCGGCGCGCATGCAAGAGAAAGTGACATTTACCACCCAAGCTCTATTATATCTCTCCGCGTGTTTTTCTCTTTCTCCGTCTTTTTCTTTTCCCTTTATTTTTCATACGGACCCGGTGAATTAAAATTCTTTGAGAAGTAGCGTTCCAAGTTTCGCGCGGGTTGCATCCTTTTCAACCGGTGGGACTCGAGACCGTTTCTCTTAATATCCCTTTCAGGGACAGGGGTGCATGAAAAAGACGTTGAATACGCTGAAAATAACCGTCGTGCAGCCGCTTTCAGACCGCCCTGTTAACGAGCCCCGCTGCCAGCGATATTCCAACATTCCCATGCACACGTGTCGATACGACTAAAAATGAACTTGACGACGACGACTGTATCTCCAAGAGTTGCATTATCGCCGGCCAGAATTCATATCGCTCGAGTCCCCGTGCGTATCGCGAAACGTATTCTTGGCATTTGGTAATTTTAATTTCACCTGTCACATTCGTGACAGATAATTCTATCGAAACGTTGGCATAGAAATCTCAATGGTCTCGTTGTTACAACGTTACTGCGATGATTTTCTAACGACTACGGCTACGGCTGGATTTATGCAAATTTATTTTACGAATACAATTAACTCTACGCTGCCATAATGGGTCGCCGAGTTCCACGCTTTTTATCGTTTAATTTCTCTGAAACGAAGGTGTCAGACTACGTGGCTCCCGTTACTTGCGAAGCTGCGACTGCTAAAATACCGTTTACTTTCGTTCAGTTCGGTTCTGAATACCACGAGCTGAGAAAGTGAGCACTGTGCCCTCAGCGATTC
This sequence comes from Bombus hortorum, assembly GCA_905332935.1. NCBI lineage: Eukaryota > Metazoa > Arthropoda > Insecta > Hymenoptera > Apidae > Bombus > Bombus hortorum. The sequence continues at coordinate 4,586,950 of HG995198.1, read as the reverse complement.
GTATCGTCGTCCAGTCAAGTCCTTGGGCAAGCAAATGCCAACGTTGGAAAAATTGTACGTTGTAAATTGTTCGTCTTGTATGTCTTGTAACTTTCTAACAATTTTATCTTTGAAAATAACGTCTCAAAATAGTAAATCACCCACTCAAAAATTTCGCAAATTTAGATCTCGAAATAATTATACTTTTACAAAGGTTGGCGAGTTTCTTTATATTAAAGTGAAATCCTGCAATAACTTCCGTCGATATTTGTTTATTAGGAAGCTACGTATCACCAAACAAATTCCCATTTTTCCATAACATTGTCTGAAATGTTCATCTTTGTTGCAAGAATATTTAGACGTTTGACTAAAACGTCGCTTTAATTAAACGGTAAACTAGGAACCATAAGAAGTACCTCGAAATTTTTCCAGATTTTCTTAAAATTCAAAAACCGATAAGAAATCGCGCGCTACGTGAACCACGTTAATGAAAAACCGTATAGTCGGCCGAGAGTCGAAGAGATCGAATCTAAGTGAATTATCGTCTCGCTTATTAAATATTAAAACGAGTACTACAATTGTAACGCTTGACGTGTTTTCGCCTATTACGATGCATCTTACGCATCGTTGCGTCTTCAAATTCTTGAGAATTCTGGACAAACGCACGAAGATCCGCAACTCAACGTCGACGTTTCGACTCGACCACGACTTTACACCGGAATTGGGACAGTATCGTCCCGAAAGGTATCGTTCAGAGGATAAAGAGTATTGAGAAATAGACAAACAAATCTGATACGACTTTCCTGTTTTTCTGTTTCGCTCATAGAGCGAAAGACAGAAGGCAGACATGGCGGAAGCTCCCTTTCGTTCGCCAGTAAAAGCTCGAGCTGTGTACGGAATTTAGAGGTTTCGGTTAGTTCCGGATTAGATCCTGCGGGGTAACTTTATCCCTTTTCCCTCTTTTTACGTCATACGCTTTCTACACCTCAATGCGAACGCGTATTTTCACGTCTTACGTTCTATCACTTTGACGTCTTGCTAAATTGATTCGTATATTTTAGTAACGCGTGTATTCGAGCGATCCGCGCGTTGTTAGCAGAAACATGTGGCTCTTTATTTGCGTTGTATAGCGCATTTAAACACTCTGCTCACACCGCCTTACGTAACTCTAAAAATCAATTGCGCGATCCCGTGTGAACTGGTCTGTCCCCTTCTCGATTCGCTGCGTGTAACTTTATTTTATGTTCCGTTGTGCTACGTTACTCTGCGTTCGCTGTAACGAAGAGTCACATATCGATAAATAAACGATGATAATAATAATAAAATGGAACGAAGTGGCCGTGTATTTACGAGCGAAAGTGTAGTACACGTGTAAGTAGCTTTATCTATGAACGTCAGAGGATTTTCCAGTAATAGCTTCGACGCATCCCATCGGTCGGTTTCCCACGTTTTCACCGAGATCCCATAACACGGATGTAATTCCCTGGCTTTTCTCGGCTTCTTGCCGTGGCGAGCAACCAGCATTTTACACCGTTCACGGAACAGAAACCGAAATTTCATCTACCAAGGAAATTCCATCCGAGAGGATATGCAAATATTCCGTGTTCCTCGGTCTTATGGGATTCGATTTCTTTTACCTTAATAAGCCTCCATCATTTCTTCCGCTCGATTTCTTTTACCTCGCTAATTTAGTTCGCGTAATCTTTCCGCTCGATTTCTTTTATTTTGCTAATTCTGCTTACCAATTTCCGCGTTCGATTTCCTCCTCTAACTTAGGTACGTTCCACGATTATCGTCGGTATCGTAGTAAAATACGTGTTACGCATCGTGAACGAGGGTTTAACATTAGTAAAAATAAATAAATAAGCGAAATTGCTCGATAGCTTACCCGTGCTTTACGAACGCGAGTTGAGCTTTTCAGAAATAACGGCGATCTTCATCCACTGTCTCGCGCGCCAGTTTCATTTCTGCAAAAGAAATAAATCGATCAGTTAATCCTATCAATTACTAGCATAATCGTGCATTTTCTTTATTGCTCGTATCTTTCTAATGGCAAGAGGATAACGCAAAGAGAAATTTTTCCACGCGAGGTTGAAACGTATCGATTAGATAATTGCAAATTTCGTTAATTCCTCGAGGAACAACGAGTCGCATGGATTATTATAATTGTAGATTTTATTTATTCTACCAATTTTCTTAGCTCACCGACCAACTCTGAATAGCAGTTTTTATCGTTTAGATTTGAATAAGCCGATAGGTGGCCTTTTTAGAATTCTGTTGCACGTGCCGGGACTGACGAAAAAATTAGTCTCGTTTGCTCGCGAAATTACTAGCACGATAATTCGCCCCGCACAGGGAAACAGTTATTTTGATTGAAAAATCGGCGCCGTTGGCAAAACTCGAGAAAAACCGACCAACAAAGACAGCGGATAATACGAAGGGAAGAAATGGTACGCATTTTGTTCTGAAGAAGACTCGTTATTAACTTCGCTTCGTTTGTTCCTGCTTTGGAAGAGAAGACGCGAGGTAGATGGACGGTAAATGGATCGAAATGTCGGTGAAACGGAAAACTTGCAGAAGGTGTAATTTTTCTCGCGCGTCATTTCATATTCAAAATTGTCCTCGTTCCGAATTTTCGTTGAATCTAAATTTGATATCTAAAATTCGAACTGAAGCTCAAATTGAACTTCGGATTCAGATGCGGATCTTCGAACTGAAATTCAAATTGTCAAGTTGAAAATTAGATTGAAAATTCGAATTGCAAAGTACGGGTCTATGCCTCGAAGTGGAAATTCAAGTTTTAAATTCGCGTCCAAATTTTCAAGATCGCGTTAAGAATGTGCGAACTTGAATCCGAGTTTTAAATTCACCTTCGAACTTTCCGCATCGCATTTGAATTGCCAAATGCCAAGTGTACGTAGACCGACGAACTTCGAATTCAAATCGAAGTATCCAAATAGAATTTCGAGTCTTCGGATTTGAATTTTAATCTACAAATTCGAAATACGCAAACTTGAACGCAGAACGGTTTCTGGGAAAAAATCTCCCAGGGTTCGCTTCGAGTACGCGTTGCAATTAAACGGATGTTTTTTTTCTTTTTTTTTCGTGGCCACGACACATAGATCAGAATAGAATATATTTTTACCGATCGTTTTGTCGGGCAGGCACGATCGTGGTCGCACGTGTGCGTTCTGCGTTGCAAGCTGCACTTGTTTTGCTTGACGCAATGCGGCTACAGTCGTGGTACAGTTGGAAACGTGTAAACCACGGCAGAGGATTCTCGTTTTATTGTTCTGCCCGCTAGTACGTTCAACCATCGAAAATGATATAGCCTTTGTTTGGTGGGACGATCATCGGTTCTGCCAACGCACCGAACCAACCAAACACGGCCCAACGCACGTCGATTCTTTTTGCTCCGAAATTTTAACACACCGCCGATCGTCACGGGCATATTTCATGGAAATAACAGCATTTAACAAATTGCTAGCCTTAACTCTGAAAATGTTATATTTTCGCAGAAACAACTTCGCTTGGCGATCTTTATTTTTCCATGTTTTACATCCGTTGAAGCGAAAGTTTAGTTAGCAACGATACGTTCAGGTTTACGTTCGATTTTACAAAAATTTCGCCGATACGCTGGACCTTTAGACGCTACACGGGGAAGCTGAGGTTATTTTAAAGAGCACGGAGGCTCGTTTCGCGCATCGGTTGTCAGGAAAGACGGGAATAACATCGTTTCGAAGCCCATCGCGAGATTATTCCATTTATTATCGTTTCGGATTCGAACAAAATTACAGAAAGTCACGAGATCGCGATGAAACATGCTACGACACGTTCGATGCATTACCCATTTGCAGCTTGAACGTCGTCCTATCGCGCGATCCAGATCATCGTCCGCTTCTGACTCGCGAAACCGATAATTCCAGCCCATCCAACGTTACGTTCTCTCGTCAATTCGACGCGTCGTTGAATAACTGGACGAGAAGATCCGCTTGATCGGACAAATGAGCCGGAACACGGCTTAATTCGACGATGATTAACGCGGAAAGAGACGAGAACACGGGAAGACAAAACCACGGGACAAAAGTAGAAACAGGCATGAGATTTTAGAGGGTGGAACAGCGATGAAACGACTTATTCACGCGTTTCTGGCTTCGCATAAAGGTGCCTCGTTTCGGAAAATATTACGCCCGTTTCCGGTGTCCGTCAGCGGTTACCAGCTTTGAGTTAAAACGTAATTTCACACCCCCATCCCCCTCTCTTTCTCTCTCCACTGGTCTGAACGACGACTGAAACGAAAGAATGGTGGAAAGCAGGCAGAAAGAGAGAGAGAAGGGCGAGGCTGTGTAGCGCAAGGGCCGGAAAATCCTAGTGGAAATGAAAAGCCTGGTAAAACGGAACATTATACATACAAATGGCGTCGTTAATAGATGTACACGCAGCGGAAACGTCACGGACGCCGCGGTTGTCCAAATGTTTTCCGTGTTTCCGCGCGGAACGCCGCTCTTAATGACCACCGGGATACTTTTACTTAGCGCGCAACGAATCTCTGGCAAAATGTTTCTTCGTTAATCTCGCTCCTTTCTTTTATTCCGGACTTTATTAGGAGGTTTCACGGCGAAATTCGCGTAATGGCCGGGTTACGAACTGGTAGGACGTTGCCTGTGATAGCGGTGCGGTGATATCTGGCGTTCTTTATATCTCGCTTTAGTGTCTCGCTCGACAGATACCTCTTTTATCTTTTTAAAGCCACGGATATGATTTTTACGTGGGTGCTTCCGAATCTCTCGAGACATTCGCGCAGTTATACCTTCGCATGGACTTAAATTGCTTGCAGCTTCCAGTTACGATCGCTTCTTTCCTCCAACTTCTTTATTTCTCTATCGAAGTTGCTAGGACCAGAGAAATTCTTCGATTAACCACTCGCGCTACCGATAAATTCACGGTCTATTTGTCCAAGTTTCACTATTCGATTAATTGGGACACTGGAACCATAGTTAGGTTTGACGGTAGCGTAATGAAATTATATCCATAGTGTGCGTGATTCTTACTTGCAGCAGCGCAAAAATGAACAAGCTGTAGCGATTGAGTAGCAAACGAGATCTGACCATTTACGATCTCAAATAGGAAAGAAGGATCGCTGGCATTCCTGCGATCGTTTAAAAACATCGTATTAAGCGTATTGTTGCCCACCCTGTGTAAAATATTCCTCGATTCGAACGATCAAGAATCTTCGACTTTTACTCGAAAGACCCTCCGTCTTCGAGACTAGTCGCTGATCCTACAGTTTAACCATTTTTTTCGTTTTATTTTTACCAACCACAGCGGACAATCATAAATACGTTAAGCTAGACACTAGGAGTTTTTTTCCTTCAGAAAAAACCCAACACCGTACCATACATCTTATTCACTGTCAACCTGGAACTGCGTCGCTATCCAATAACAATCCTGCCTATTCTTCATCGTACGATCAATCTTACCGAAGATACATCCTCCAAATTACCACTTTGCTTCCCTAACGAATCGACTTAGGCAGGGAATGGGCCAATTTTTCGAGCGAAAGTACGTCGGAACAAGAAGCGAGCAGTGGAAAAGCGTACGGAGAAAGGAGCGAGGGTTGTTGACGACGCAAACGCTCTGAAAAACACTTAACGGCCTTTTTCACCTCTCTTCTCCGCTGTTGGCAACGACAACTTAACACTTACAGGACGGTACTAGGGTACTTTAATTTATTCGGGCGTTCAAAAAATTATTTGTCGCTCGATGGTTGAGCATTTGCTCTTGCACGTTCCCCTTTAACCGGCTGATTCCTTTCGTGTTGTTTCTAATAGGATTTCGTGGCGGACAAACGAGCAGGAGCAGAAGCGGAAGACAAGGCTGAGGAACTCGTGTGTTTCGATCTATTTGTACGTGAAACAAATTATTTAGCTCGTTCTTCTTTCTTTCTTTTTTCATTCCTTGGTTTTCTGCTTGTTGTCATTGCCAAGCTTTCGTAGCACGAACAGAGGGCAGCAGAAACAAAAGTCAAGCGAAGAAAAGCGCAATTATTGGGAAATGAAGGGTGAGAAAGAAAGAAAAAAAAATAAATAAATAGGTAACGAGTGGCGGAATGGAGGAATAAGTGAGTGGATGAATGAAGCGTAATAGGGAGAATGTTTATACAGTGATAAAGTACTTAGAGATAGAGAGGAGGAATGTTCGAAGAATCGATCTATTTTTATGGTATATATGGTATGGTATTATCTGTGAGTTTAGTTTTAGTTTTATTTTGCGTTTACAAACTGTACGTAAAAACTAGATTCAATTATATTCAATATTTCACCAGGCTGTAATAAATAAACGCGATACGACAAGGCAGATGGATTTTTTAACGAACAAACTGTTTCAAAATCGGAGGAACTCGTTAAATAATTTTGTTTCTTCCGAAACTAACGATTCTTCTAACAAAAATAAATAATGACAAAATTACGTAATTGTTAGGAGGTACGTACAAAGTTGTGTGAAAATTGTTTCAACTAAATACATGGTGTTTTAAAATGATCCACGTATGCTCGGAATTTAATTTCGTAATTTCTGCGCAACCATTATATTTCATTTTCTCCTATTGGATTCTCCAGGGACTTAGGAAACGCTGCTCCCGCCAAGATCTTTGCCTCGTTGGAACGGTTTCTGGACGCGGGAGAGCGATCAGCTGTGCACCAATAGCGTACTTACAGACCACCCGTAGACTCGTCCAAGGGACTTTTTACTCCACGTTTTTTAGTCTTTTCAAGTTTTACGCTTTCCAGATTTTTTAGTCTTTGGTTTAACGCGGCAACTATTGGCAACTCGGTTTAAATCTGTCGCTTCTCGTCGCATACAAGCTACAAGTCAACAAACTTGCAATTAATAAAACTCCGGCTTCTCTCAGAATTTATAGTTCATAGGATTTATCTTATTTAAATCATTCTAAGAAAATTTAGTAACGCGATTCATCGCGACAGTCGCCGTGTAAAGGAGCGATTCTCGTGTAACGACAAAGAAAGAGTTACACGAGACTGGAGCTTTTCCAGGCGCAAATATAGTCTTGAAACTCGTGTTTCGATGTAATATTCCTGTCATTTCAATTCTTCTGATCGTTCGTTGTCATTGAATACATTATCATCATAATATCGCTCAATCGATTAGTCAATTTCGGAGCTCGTTCACTTCGTTACGAATTTCTCCCCAGGGATGGAACCTCAAATTTGTGATTGTTTATTTCTAACATTTCGCCAACGTAACGTAAGCTCAATGTATCTAACGAAAAGAGTGAATTTTTCTATTAAACGCCACGACTCCAATTTTTCACGTCTTTCTCCAAGAAACAGCTTCGATCCCGGGCGTAAACTATCCAACTGTAAGAAAATTTCTTAGCTTCTGCACTTGGACGACTGGGTCATGTGCCATACTGCACGCTCGCTGGTTACGCTGATAATTCGTTACATTGTCGAAGATGATCGAAAGACTCGTATAATGTAATAATCATACGATAGGAAGAACTGAAATAAAACAAAAGTTACGTTTGTACCCGAACAACGATCTATTAGGTTGGCAACTAAGTGATTGTGGATTTTGTCATTAGGTTTAATTTATAATTGTATAATTTGTAATAATATTTTAACTAGATATTACGAATATTAATTTATACTAATTTAATTGTAATTTTAGAAATTTAAAATAAAGATTAAATTAATTGAATGAAAATATTAAATTTTATTTTAATTATATAACGATAGAACCGAAATAAAACAAAAGTTACCTTTTGTATCCGAACGCCGATCTATTGTCATTATCACCTAATGACAAAATCCGCAATCATTTAGTTGTCAACCCAACATTTACATCGCGAAAAGATCTAATCCCTAATAAGCAGCGGTTAGCCTAAAAAGATTCATAAAAATCGTTCGCAGTCGTCGTTGTTACGCGAGAATCTGCCTTTAAGGTCGCAGAAACCTGCAGAAATCAGACTAGAACAGAGATAAATCTCCATTGACCGGAGCCAGTTAGGCTTTGCGAGGCTTTGTTCGACACGTTTGCAGACTCCGCAAGGCCGACACGGCTTTCTTCTTGTTTCGTCTTCCGAGGCAAGGCACCGCCATTGGTTTCTTGCGTGGCTGTAAAACACCGAAGTACAAAGTGTACGACGTTGCCCCGAAATATTTTCCCTCGCTACTTTCTTAACGAAGAAACATGGCTGAGAAATGTTTGTTGGCTCGCGTATCAACGTCATCGCGTTAATTAATTGCCCGATCTTCGTCGGCAGGATAATGCGTTTAAACAGCACGATCGAATAACACGCTCGACTATTGCTTTTGCGTTTCGATTATTTTCTCTTGGCTGAGTTTCGTTGCAAATTGTACGATTTATGTTACAACGCGCTATGTCTAATTGCGAAAAAGTGAACTCGTTAACTGGATCATCCCTTAATTAACCAGCTGGCTGTTGTCGACGAGTATACTCGTCACGAAGAAATGACGATATTCTGCGTTGCGACGAGCAACTTTTCGGTAATAAAGTTAATCATCGCTTTCGAAGAGGTCGCAACTGGTTAAAAAGTTTCATCGTCACGGAATTTAATGCAGAAATTACTTTCGAAGAGATCGATAGAGGCAAATCGATTTCCATCATTCTAATCCGTGAAAATTCTAATTCGAGTCCGTGCATAAAGAGACTACATATTATGTTCGTTACTTCATCTACATCCACCGACAGATTAAAACGAGACAAACGAGTCGATGGAAATGATCAAATAATCCTGAAGCTCGAAGCTATGTTCAATCCTAATCGAGTTAACAGAATATTTATGTACGACCGATGCGGTGTGATTGGACGAGTTTTTGGAAATGTTGGCGCTGCTATGGTATGGGAGACCTTGTTCGGCGGGTAAACTATTGGTAAACTATCGGCTCGTAGGCATTGAGTTTTACGATCGCGGCTGTTGGTTTGGCATAGTTGGAAAGGCTGATTTACACAGTGACGTATACAGCGGCAAGAGTTTTAGGCTGCAGCTTGGTCGCGAGGCGTTAACACCGGTATATGTGCTCGAACGTCAGCGATATAACTTTCTCTTTCTTTCGATAAATACAATTTCAATGTTCGAACTTCCTCTTCTTGTTCCTGTAAATTATTTGCTTCGGTCATTAAACGTTTTATCGTCGACTACGCTAGTCGACATAACATCCTACTTTCCTATTGCGATTATTTATATCGATATTTAACCTCTAGCAATAAATAGAAATGACGTTAACAATTACCATTATCATTTCCACAGTATCATAGCATCTTTATTTATTCATCTTGCATCTACAAACTTCAACTCGACTAACACGGTTAGCTGAGAACTACCTTAACCTCAATTTCCAAAGGACGAAAAACTCTTCTCCACAACCGGTGATCAATCATCCGTCTCTTATTTTCCTTTAACGCGTCCAACGTACAATTACGCAGAAAGCTTAGCGCCCTAGTAATAAACCATACTTAGTATTACCTAAGCTCAGCAATCTTTCGGATCTCGACGATAAGCCAGATTTACGAGTGTCACGCCATCGTATCGAAAGATGGCGCCTTTTGGTCTGGCTCGTTCGACCATCTTCTTTGTTCTGCTAGCGGCCGAGGAATAAATTCCCGATCCCAACAGTCGTCGTCGTCGTCGTCGGTGTAGATCGGGGAAAACGAGTGTGTTTCGCATCGTTTCGCCGGGAAATGGAGAGGAAGCGGGCGAGATGTCGTTTTCGCGTGCGGCTAAGAAAAATACAGGATAGAAAGATAACGGTGGGACGCAGTGTTGCCAACGTCCTGGGATCAGGGGATTTCCCCCACGGTAAATTAAGACCTCCAGCCGACGGTGTACGATCGAACCATTGAACAAACATCTCGACGAGCCGACTCTGCTTTCTCTGTATTCTTGTTCGGTATATGCGTCCTCGTCGACCCTTGGATTTGATTTCGTTCTTTATGCGACGATATCGGCGGTCTCCTTTGTCGTAGGGTGGATAAGTTTACTTTCCAAATTCACTGGCGTTTCTGTGTTATATGACACGGCGGTTTCGCGAAACTGTTTCAACAGTTGTCGTAAGAAATTTTTATACGTACAGGGTGTCTCGTTCTAATCGATCCACGCAGATATCTCGCAGCTCGAGTATACGTTATTCGAAAGGGCGCGTCGAACGAAACTTGCTTCGTTTCGTGGGCGACGTCTTGCGACGATCACGTAACCGTAAGATGCAGAAAGTCGGACGAATCACGCAACAGATTCAAAATTCCCGGGCAACTGGAGAAAGTACTCCGTTCGAATAGCAAGCTGAGAAAACCTTCTGAAACTTATCTGATCGATGGACACGTGGGACGATATCTAGATATAAGCAAAACCGCGGCTAACGATCGCGTCGTTAACTGGACGTGCAACGTAACGGAAGAAGAGCAGGAAGAAAACTAAATTTAGTTTTATCCTAAAAAGCGGTGATAAGCGATAAAGTTGCAAATACAATCAAGAATTCTTCAAAAACGATTCTTCTTCGGTTTATTATCGATTGATATTTTATTTGTATATTTATTTTACGTTCCTCTTTACGTTTGTAACTGAGATCGCGTAAAATTTTCCGAGGCCGCGAAACGCGGTCGCGAATGGAGAAAGTTTAGGAAGCGCCGATCTACGGCTAACCTAATAACGAAATAAAATTGCGATGCATTTCCATAAAAGCTTCGCGAGGCTCGTTCGGCTATTATTTTTAGATATCCATTATTAAAACTAAATTGTGTCGAGGGCTTTTCATCGAGCTACGATCGATATATTCTCATCGCCCGCTACGGAAACGCGAATCGTTTCTTCCTTATCTCTTTCTCGTTTTTCTTTCTCTTTTTACCCCCTTTGCCCCTAATTGAATTCCAGGTTAAGTTAATTACCATCTAGGGTAACGCGAAATTCGAGGCCACCAACACTCTCGAATAAATATCATCGTTCCCGAGAGATCTCGACAGTTGCTCCACGTTCGACTTCCTAATGCGAGTCCTCGTTTCTTTTTTTTTTTTTTTTGTATCCAACCGACCCGCGAACTCGTTTTTATCCGGGCCGAGCGGAAGATCTCGTTTCCTAGAGAAATTTCTTTCCACGCATGCCGCATTAGACCGCGAAGAGAAGAAAACCATGTTGAAAACTGAATCGATCGAAGCTTCTACACCGACCATTTAATCGTTTCATTCGGATCTTAGAAACGGGACTTTAGACGAGGAGAAGTTTAGCAAATGTGGTCATTTTTAACGATCTACGAAACGAAGTTTCAGTGGAGTAAATTTGGTCGCTGTATCGTACAACTTGATGAAGATCACACACAGGGAAAATTGTCCTTTTATCTTGTTCATCGTTTTATTTAAAAGCAGGTTTCGCTTACGTGGGTATCTCGCATTTTAAAATATGTCAAAGAATATATTTTCTACAGTGACAAATTTCTGCTGCAGCTGTTACGTATTATGGACGATTTGATTTAAGAGAAATTCATCGAAGACGAAATTCGTTAAACGAAATTTCACCGAGTATTTAAATATCCGTCTTACAATCTCTTTAGAAGTTTGTGAAAATTCAGACAGAAAATGCCAGCCACAGAATTAATCGAATCTCTCGTTACTGATTAAAAATTCGACGAAACTTCGATGGATAACACAGGGAAAACTACGTCTTTTCAGAAGCCGATAAACTTAACGTTTCGCCAAGCTCCGAAAATATTTAGGTAAAGTGGATAAAATATTTCCATAAATCTTCTGCTCGGTAAACGCTTGCTAAAACTTTGAAAAACAACTAGAAAAATGGACAATTATCTAATCATCGATCACCTTTCAATTTTCCGAAATCAGCTACCTTTCAACTACGCAAAAATAACGCGATACGAGATAATGGAACGAAATTTCGCCGATAATAACGTGATAACGTGGCGACGATTCTTTCTTCGTAGATCGTAGACGTATCAGACGTAAGGTGCGAGTCGGGAAAGCCGGAAATATACAGAGAAGGAGTCGTGGCGCGCGTGTTATTCGTTGCGTGGCGAACCGGAAACACGAAACTGACACGGAAAAGTTATCGGTGGCCGGGAACGATGGCCCTTTTTCCTCCTCGTTCAAGTGTCAGCTGTCCCTTGTGAGCGAGAAATTACAGATTTTTCGAGAGCTGCCTTTCTCGCCTTCTTTCACGGGACGCGTTGCACGGACAGGTGTATGGAAGACGACGGAAAGCTTTCAGGAAAGGGAACAAAGAACACCTCGTAACCGTGTCAGCTTATTTATGTTGCTATGGTGTCTGCAGATGGAACTGTTCGTGATACGGATACGTTTTTCAAAGTTGTCGTGAAACGTTGCGCTACGTTGCAGACGGTAGAAAGACGTAGTAACGTCACAGGAACATTAATATTTCGCGTATTATACTCGTAAATATATATTATTATTTTATTTATTTAATTTTCCTAGTCCTCCGCTTTCGAGTTTGCACCAACTATCGTTTCTTCGTTCTTGAAATCTTCTTAAAGTTTAGAATTTAGCTTCACTCGCAACGATCCGTAAAATATGGAGCTTGAAACAATTACAAGCATTCTTCGATCGAGTGGAATAATTCGGTGACAAGTTTACACGTACAATCAATGAATTTTCGTCGATCGATCGTAGATTGTAGGTACACGATCGATGTTTGCCAAGATATCTGTTCGATATCTCTGGAATATCTGAAGATATTTCCAGAGAGAGAGAAGATGTTTATTTTCTATAAAATTCGTCGAACAACGTTTGATTATCGATAAATTCTACTAGTCGAGATGTTGGAAATATTTTCAGGATACGTCGTGTTCTTGGAACGTACAGTTTAAGAGAGTATCGTAGGGAACTTATTCTTACGTGTAAAGCAAAAAACGGAACATTACATGAAAATCGTAAACATTCTAATTCTCTTCGATCTGTATAGGGAAAGTATAGATTTTGTGCAGATCCGATGAAAACGGAGCAACGACAGGGCAGTCGTATCGATTACGATACGCGTGTAATTCGATTATCAGGCACGAAGGAGGGATCATCGAATCCATAAACGTTACAGATAAACGTCATCAATCAGAGACATGGTTCGAGCGTGAAACATTAATCTTCCGTCAATGTTATTGATGCGAGTGGTCCGTCTACCAAGTTATAGGAGAATCGTGCAGTTGTTGTCGATAATTATCGATAATTGTTAGCCGGTGATTAATAATAAAGCAACCTTGGAACATTTATCTCTTCTTCGGAGTATTTGTCTTAACGATAAATATTATCTTAACGCAATACTAATCGATACAGATACGCGGTATACTCGTTTATTCGATAAACGAGCATCGCATGAAATTAATCTTACAACGGCGAAAAGAACAAATTGCTTAAATAAATCAATCGAATAAACTTCTTACTTGTACGAACGTCTCGACGATTAAGAAACAATCGCACTTTTGGCAGACATAAATCAGCGTTGGAACGGCAGAATCCTTTTAACGAAAGTCTGGTTATTTGCCAGAGAAAAGCGCGGCTCGATGGAATTAAGATTTCACTTTCAACGAGATGCGAGAACGCGACTGCGGACGACGTTGCTCGTAAAACCGACGAATACGAGCAGCTGACGACACGTTCTGCTCGTCGTTGCATAAATGGCCACGGAGACGCTTTCTAAAAGGTACACAACCGCCATTATTTAAACGCATCCGAGCGAATTGCATAATAATCGAGGCCTGGATAAATTCGTTTGTCCAGCGAGACGCGCCTCTACCTCGTTGAGAATGCGCCCAAAGGATTACGCAACGTCTCAAGGTGAGCCGTTTTATAAACCCGGTGGCGGCAAAATTGCGAGAATTTATGAAACAAAAGGAAAGCAAAAGGTTGACGAGTCTTTAATTAATATTTCCCGTTTCTTTACGATCGGCTCGCTTGCCAGCGACGTTCGCCGATTCGCAACCGCTTAATTGGAACTCAAAAAAGCGACGATACAACCGTTCGCGACAGACGTCGATTTAATATGCGCTGATTCGCGTCGGATTTTCAACGGGGGCGAACGAAAATCTTTCTTCGTGTTTTGCAACGGGATGTAGGCTTTTTTTAAACGCTGATTTTATGCCGCCGATCAATTTCGTTGCAAAATTCGTTCAAGGATGTTGCGGATCCATTAAGTGCCATCTTCAGGTTGTGGTCTTCGCGTTTATTTGTGATTTATTCGAGGTCGAAAGCCAGACATGTCTCTTCGCAAGTATCTGAAGATATTATAAGTGCCATTTTTAGATTGTGTTTCATTAGCTCTGGCTAATTGCAAGGTTGTGCTCCGAACCTTCCAATATCTCTGCTTATTATTTGTGGTTTATTCGAGGTCGAAAGCCGGACAGGTGCTTTTGTACATATTTGAAGATATTATTATTATTATTATTATTACTATTGTTTTGTGTAAAATATTAGCCAAAACTTGTAACAAGTTTTAGTAGATCATCGTAACGAAAAAGTTGGCAATAACGCGTGCGATACAACGATCGTGACTGATACCAAACACTGCAGCTTCGTTGAAAATAACAAATCTGCTGAAAGTTGTGCGTTGGAGCTCGTCGAAAAAGTTGAAAAAGCCGCGCGTAACTTAATATTCGCAATAAAATAAACGTTGTAAAACTTCTCGCTAAATGCGAGCGTTGCGCTATTCTCGCGGCAAAAGTCGATGTTTACAACGAACGCCAAGTGGCAAAGTTGCGATAAAAATAAAAGATATGCCGAAAGATTTTAACGGAAGTGTATTATTCTATGCAAAAACGTCGAGAAAAATCCGTCGTTGTGCGGTGTCGACCGAGAGGCCCGCCTCTGCTATTAATCGCATTAAACAGCCTCTGTCGCTAAAATCCCCGGCCCAGCGGCGTGGCCGTTTAGTCGATTCACGCTTTCCTGTCCCGGTATCAATTAATTCACCCTCGTACGCGGATATATCCAGGTTGGATCGATTCGATTTCCAGGCAAGGAAACAGCTGTCGCAACGAGACGGAACGAGATTCGTTCCGCGTTCGACGTTCGACGCCGCGCGCGACACAGTCGGTTGGGGGTCGTTCAACCGCGCTGTCGAACCAGCGAAAAAAAAAAACGGAAAAAAGCGGGAAAAAGGAGGGAGAACGAAAGAAAAAAGAACGATAGGACAGAGATAGAGAGAGAGAGAGAGGGAGAAGAAAAGGAGAAAAATAGGAAAAAATCGAGGCGACGCGAAAGAGGTGGGGGAGAAAAGGGTGGAAAAAGAGGAAGCAGAGGGGGAGAAAGAGGAAGAGGAAAAAAATCGAAGGGGAATTCAATCGATATCGGATTACAGATTGAGCTCGACGGGCCCGAAAGTTAGGGGCGTGTGGCGGCCAATCCTTTCCCGGCTCTGCCAATCCGCTTAACTTCGCAGATTCAACTGCGAAACTTATCGGATCGCTGGAGCAACGGCCGATACGAAATCGGCCCATATATCTGTGGTATCGATAATGTATTCGCCGGTGAGATGCGCGATTCCGATCGTTCGTGTCGTCTCTTTCTTCATTCGTAGACTCATTTTTCCATCGATCGATGCCACGAGGATACAGCAGGTGCTTCTTCGGTGATCGTCCTTTTTTCGTTGGCTATCATTTTTCGAGGTTTCAAGTTTCGACGGCGGAGGTTGTTGACGAGGAAGGTTCACGATGGAAATTGGAAATTACAGTCTCGCGGATTAATCGTTCTACGATCGGCTCGTCTCGATCATCCATGATTCGTCCGAGATTAATTCCATGTAATAGAAATGTCGTGTAATTCTATGGAGTTTCGCGAGAAGTTGGTCAGCAGATGAAATGCACGGTGAATATTTTTCGCCTAAACGATAAATATGGGGAAAAGTGAAAGAGAAAAGAAACGCGAACACGTAGTTCGACGTGAACTTTTTCCCCATACATCAGATCCTCTCGTCGTTGCTCGTAAAACAATATTGCTATAACATGGTCGAAAAGTGATCAGTTTAAAAGATATTTTAATTTCATAGAATATACTCTAACGAATTCTACGAAATTCTCTGCCAAAATGTCCTTTAAACTAATCAGTCTTCGTTGTCCCAATACCTTTTTTAATATCCGCAGCAAACCTAAAAGACCATGTTGCTGCATCGAATATCAAACTCTAACGAACGTCTATCAAACGTCAACGTTCCATCTGTAGCAACCTAATGTAGATATTTATACAAATATCAATCCCATTCAATTGCTCCAACTCCTCCGATTGATCATCTCCATTAGCTCTTTAACCTGATCATCTGTCATCTCGATCGAAGACTTTAACGTTCCTGCGTCCATTGAATCACGAGATTTCGAATTACCAGCCACGAGACCGTTTCCCTGAAACGCGGCACGAGCGTAAATCGAATACGAAAGGTAACGATTTCCGTCCACGCGGCAAACGCAGTTCTTTTTCGCCATGGACAAGTTCATTACGCGTTGCAACGCGACTAACAGGATTTTCGTCATCCCCTGTAACGAGCTCGCTCTCTCTCTCTCTGTCTCTCCCTCTTCTGCCCTCTCCGGAGGCGTAATTCAAAAGTTGATTCGAGCAGCGTCAATTTATTGCCTGTGAGGGCAGTCGTTGAGACGTTTTCCCTCGTGGGAACCGGCGTCCTTCTGGCCGAACAACTGTCCAAGCAGATAAAGTCGCTGGCAAATTGCATTAACACGTTCGTCGCCACGCGAATTTTATTCAGGTGACGTGCAAAGGTTTTCGGTCGGATACATTTTTCACTTTATATTTCAAAGGTGGTATTTTACAGAATTTCAACTAATACTATTACGATTTCTACGTAACTGTGCTTGTATACCGTACAATTTTCTCTTGTTATATACGCGATATTGTTTAAAATTCTTTTAAATATCGCCTTTCCAATAAAAAGTTAAAAATCCATTCCGACCGGAGATTCGTTTCGCCCGCCACTGTGTACGTAATTCGCTCTGCGATAGATCGAAATACAGTGTGCCGTAACGTTGGATCGAACTTGCAGAATTTTAGTCATTTCAAAGTATTCGGCAACGTCATCGATGACCCGTCAACGTGGTAGTCTACGCGTTAAACAGAGACAGCGCACGCTCGACAGACCAAAGGCGGAACGGAGAAAAGAAGGAATTTCTCAAGGAAATACGAGTTCGAGGACGTTGTCTCGTTAAATAAAAGAGGATCCTTATGGTTGGTCTACGCGAACGCTGCCTGCGTCCCTCAGGAACTTCTTTCGCCACGTTCCGGACCTTCCATTCATTTTCTCCCTTTTTTCTTCCTCGTCATTTAATGTCGATCGCAATTAACCCATTACGCGACTGCTTTTTAAAATTTCCATTTTAATCTAAATAATTTTTTTCTAAATAAACAATTTTTACTTTTCTCCTCCGTTATAAAGAGTGTAAGATGCGACGTTTGCCAAGTAACATTGTCTACCAATCGTTTTGGACAGTACATTTTCGATAAACTCCATGAAGAATTCGGACGTCATTTACTGCACCTACGACCGACTGCGCGCGGTGATAGGGCCAGTCCTCTTAATTAGAGCCATGATGCAAATGGGTTAAGCAGCCTTAAAGGTTGCCTCATTGCTCCAGTATGTTCGACATTTGCTGATCGTATTTCGAGGAGAATTTGGAGTAGTCGAAACTGGCCCCGTTGGCGATCAACGAGAGCAGCGCGAGCTCCTTCTTCTTTAAATAAAACAGAACTTCTACAACAGAGCATTCCGTTCGAATCTCTTTCTGGCCTCCCTGTTCTCAATTTTCTTCTATTCATGCACGACGTACGCGTAACGAATTAACGTCCGAAATATTTCCCCGCATTTCCTGCGACTTTCTCGCGCGTTTCGGATTTCGCCGCGAAAAATGACGCTGCAAGGTTTTCGTGTTTCTGCAACGTTTCGAAAGCGACTAGAGAGCGCAGCGTCGACCCGAATAAGCGACAATCTGTCGATGTCGAATCCGAAGAACGCGCCGCGTACGGAAGAACTTTCCAGTCCAAGTTAATCAGTTAGCTGTTTTGACCTCTTTGAAGGCTTTCAGAACGTGTGGTAAAAAGTACGCGATGACGAGTATACTCGTCGAACACGCAGAGTATGCGTGGCTGTTATAATATTAGAATTCAGTTGCAACGAAACGACTGTTTCATTCTTTAATTTTATTAGCGGCAGGGCTCGTCGTATAGAAAATATTTTCCATAGATGGACGCGTAGAGACCACGCGGTGCATTCGATCGTATAATTCTTAAAATATGCTAATTCGTCTTGGTATTGTAAAAAATGATCGATCCATTTATTGGATCGGCAACTAAGTGATTGCGGATTTTGTCGATACCACCTAATGACAAAATCCGCAATCACTTAGATGCCAATCGAATAAATTAAATTAAATTTAGTTGCCATCGAGAAACCATTAGGTTCGCGGATGTTTTAACTTTTAGACTGGAAAATCTGACGTATGAAATACATACGAGGAAACACGTAGTTACTAATTTCGTACTTTGTGTATTTGTTTTCGGGATATCGGTATAGGTATGCCAATACGAGATATATACAGGATGTCTCGGTTAGATGAGATCAGCCTGAAACATCTGCCTTATTTACGATTGTATGAAAAAGCTTCTTGGGATGAAGTTAAAAGAAAAAGGAATGCTCTTCTCCAGTAGGTCCTTTTTTTTTTTTTTTTCCAAAGAAGATTTCGAATTCATCAGGTATTTTTCAAAATAGAACTCTCAGACCTTTTTACATCGGTGCAAGTGACTTCTCGTTTTCTATGCAAAGGCGTTAAGGTACTCTTGTCGGAAAATATATAATTTAAAAGATATTTCGATTCTAATCTCATCGAATGTAGTGCACGAAAGTCAAGGGGAACATAATCACAGGTATATCACTTTGCGTGTATCTTTCCTTGTATTTCGTACGTCGAGTTTTACAAAATTAATGTTGAAATATCCTTCAAACTGAACATTTCCAGACACCAGTGTACTTCACGTCTTTGTACCGAGAATGAAAAAATAAAGTGTCAATTGATGAATAGAAAACTATAGGAGTCCGCAAAAAAATTCCTTAAACTTTGAAATCTCCTAAAAAAATAAACTTGAGAAAAAATTCTTCCCATTGTTACAATTAAAGCTACATTCTTCGAGTAGTTCAACTTTGTCCCGACAAGCTTTTTCCTGCAATCGCAAAGAAAGCAGGTACGCAAGAGACGTGGTTCAGCTGAAACACTCTGATTTTGTATTAGATTTTGCGCGAGACGGCGAACAAATGTCGCGTTGCTTCTTAGCTAAACGTTTAATCGACACATCCTGGTGCAGGTGCTACGTAAAATAAAAAAAGAAAAGAAATCTCGGGAGTCTTGGAAAGTCACGGCTGGAGTTCGGAACTAAACTGCCATTAGTGTAATCAAAGTGTTAGCAAATAAATTCCCTCTTTTTATATTTTCATCTTCGGGTTCTTTTTTTTATTTTACGTGACACAGGAAACAACAACAAAGAAAAAAAAAAGAAAAAGGAACAAACGTCGCAAGTTGAACGCGTATTCGACGTATCCCGTTTTCTCCAAACGCGTCGATCTTTTTGGATTAGACGCGACAGTCAGAGTCTGATTGTAATTGGAAAAGGTCGGTGCAACCCTTTGCATCCGAGATGCGAATCTACACGGCCGCCTTCTTGCACCTGGCAACGTAGAAACGATAAGAGCGTTAAAACGTCATGAGATTTTGTCCGAGAAATCCGGCTAATCCAAACGTTTCTCGTGAAAACGTCGCTTTCATTAGCCAAGCAAGAGGTTACGCGACGCTCCCGCCATCGACTGTCGCGGAATAGAAGAACAAAGCGGTTCCCAAGTAATGGAAAGTGGCTGTGAGACTTTCTTTTGTTGAATTTCACGCTTTAGAATCATGTCAAATATTCTCTTCTCTCCGTTCTTTCCGCGTTTATTCAACGCTAGACCTACTCTACCAGCTGTTTCTTCGCACTTTCCTTCGTACAAAATGCAATTTCATTTTCCGCTTTCCCGTGGCGATCTTTGCCACGAGTTAATTAAATTCAGATTTTTTTCTCGAATAGTACTCGAGCGAAAATAAACGTCTCGCCGATTGGCGAATTTCGCAGCGAATACTGTAGTATCGTGGACAAATGGCCTAAGAAATATCGGGTGAACCATGAACGATGTTGCGAGAAAGCCTGAGTGCCGACAGGCCAAAAGGGTCTGGAAACTTCAATGGACCGAGAGGCTCGTCAATGTGTCGTCGGTCCTTCGGTCGAATAGTTTGGCGAAAAAAAGGCCCAGGTGACCATGGCCGCGGACGATTGCGGAACGCGTACATGGTGGGGCTATGAGAAAAGACAAAGGGATGTTTAACACGTTGAATGCCGCGTCATCCATATTCGGGTGACAGCAAAGTTTCTAACAGAGCCGCTGTTATTATTTGACTACTTGCGAAGGATCGTCGTAGGTCTTTGAAAAGATATTCCAGAGGAAGTAATAAAATTATTGAATTGTTATAAAAGTAATACGAAAATGGTTTATTAAGAAAATTATTTAGAATGTAAAACTTTAAAGCATTCTATACAAAGCTGAGGTTGGGACAGTTTATTAAGAAAATTATGTAAAATTTAAAGCATTCTATACAAAGCTGAGATTGGTCGGCACAATTTGGACAATAAGTTGTTTTCTTCAAATTCCTTAAATAATTGTCTTTGATCGGTCCCGTTCGACGTCTTTCATCTGCGTAACATGGTTTCCATGTGCGCCTAATGCTTCTTGCGTAATCATTTTTTATTATGCTGACTCCGTCGAAGACAAGGATTTTTGTATTTTCAGACAAGCCTAATAATTTTGCAGCTAATAATTCTCTAAGTCTTCTAATATTTACAACCTTCCTTGTTGCAATTTTGTAAACCGTCGAAGCTTTTACAACAGAAATTCCCAGAAGGAGTTGAACGCCAAGTTTTCCATACCATTTGATTCCTTTTCTAATTGTGGTGGTATAAAGAACCATTTGGTCGGAATAATCTATTGCCACACGCGTAGCCTGAAGGAGATTTCATTGAAAACACGCGCGGCAGTCAACGTGTTAACACTTTTTGTCGCCGACAAACTTTCTCATTATTTGAACAGTAATTTGTTATTTAGTACTAAGGTACCTTTGCTCAACTTTGTAAGCTCCCACACAGTTTTATACCAATTTGAGAAACTTACCGTTCGCGATGAACGAAAAGAATGGCATCGGAGAGTCTAAAACCGAAACAGAGCCGACCGCCAGGGAAGAATCTGCACCTGGGAGCTACCGATCGGACGTGTTTATGCTGTTGAATCGCTAGCGGTCAGTAAAGTGTTAAGGGAAAAATACAAATTATTGACAGACAGTTAGTAGTTGTTAGCTGGAGAAGTCCAAGTATTGTCAGCGTTGTTGAGGAGGACACAAGTCCGCGTGAAACAGAAGCGTTGGGAATCGTGGCGACGAGAGTTGTAAATTAACTATTAACTTGCTTAGTGTTTATTCGACCAGTCGCGGAGAGACGCGACGCGTCAGCGGGAGTCGTAAATTTCCATTACGATTAGAATAATCGACTCCACGAATAGATCGATGATCCCCCTTATTTCGGTTAAGATAATGGGGGTGGGTTGAGTTAGCATAACACTGAGGTTAACAGGTTATAATATATACGAGGTGGAGACAGTTTTGTTAGTTGTGATATGATAGTATTACTCTACTCTCTGTTGGTGTAGAGACCGAGATATGGTTCTGCTGGGGTACTGCTGCTTCTTTTCTAATTTAAATGTGGAAAGAAAAATCGGACTCTGATCGCCGGGATTTGAACCCGAGTCCCAAACGTTCGTAACCTAAGGCGCTAATCACTGCGCTGCCGTCGTCCGACGCTAGTTGCTGTCAAGTGCCGCTACATATATTTCCAACAGCTTTGTGCTAAAGATAGTTACGTTGTTGCGTAAGGTATAAGAAAAGTAGGCGAATGATTGACGGGTGAAGACCCGGTAGAGAGACGTTGACTGTTCTCAGATTGCAGAATCACTTAGTTATAGCACATTACTGTATTTAGTTCACGTTAAATAACCCTCGTTTCCTGTTTAATCCATTGCAAGTAGATCTATCGATAAATAAGAAATCCTACAATACGTTAAAGGTTAACGACAGCTAAAAATCCGATTTTCGATATCGATGCAACGATAGCAGGGATAGCGCGAACCGTTACACGCGAATCACGAGCGAATCGATCACACGTCCGTTGCCAATCACGGCGATCTTTCACAGGGGTTCGTGATTTCTCGCGATCGCTTCTGATCGCTACAGAACGTAACTGTTCTTTGTTTCTTTGTTTCCTTTTTCCGCGCGCATCGCATAACCTGTATATTTTATATCGACGATATCGAATGAATATTTAAAGGAACGTTGAATGAATATTTTGGAAGGAAGATTTCAAAATCAAGTGGCGGTGTCGTTACTTTACCCTTTGAAACACCGATGTGAGATAAAGGAAAGAAAATTGAATCACCTCGTGCTTTCGATATCGAGGAAAGAAGAATTTCCGCTATACGAAGAAAACGTAGCGTAATTGTAAATTAACGTGCTTATATTTTTACGCCAACTATACGGAAGCGTTCGAGATAAATCGCTCGAGATAAAAGAAAGGTCGTGATCTACCTTCGTTCACACGACCGTGATCGTGATTGAACGATCACCGTGATAAATCTAAATTGTACGATATCACGCGGTACAACGATATGGCAATCGATAGACAAAATGGAAATTAGGAAACAAAGCTAAGCGGCTGTACGGACGATCGCAATTTCTCTTCCTATCTCGCTATGCAAAATCGCAAAAGGCTGTAACCCGTACGATATCCGCGTCTGTATCGGTTTCAAACTTTCAACGTTAACGACGCGCGTTTCATACGCACGAAAGTAATCCAAATAAACTTGCAAAATCAAGTATCACGGAGAGCTAAAAGCGCGCCGCTTTATTCGCGGTTAAATAGCATTGGAATAGCACGTCGAGGAATCTGGTTGCTCTCGGTAACTCAATTGTTCGCTTTTAATTTCAACGCGCTGCTCACTGCCCACGCGCCGCAAGCGAGTTACGACATCGGAGTCGCCGTAAATTCTTCGATCACGCCGCGCACGAAATGAATCGGACGATACGTGGGGACCATTCGGTCGGAAAATGCTCCGCTCTACGGGCAACGTCTCGATCTTTTCCATCTTTCCTCGATGCTGCCCTCGAGGTTTATGGGTACCTTGAGACAACTTCGAAGAGTTACGACGTTGCTTAGATCTGTTTTAAGCGCATTTCTTTTTTATTTTATTTTTTAATACAGGGTGAACGGTGAATTTGAATTTTTAAATAAGAAGAGGCTGGAGTTTTCAGGGAGTGTCAAATGGAAACGAGCGGGTTAAATGGAATCTTTGGATGGAAGGATGCTGCAAGTTGGAACAGGGAATTTGCGGCTTAAATTTGTTTATCGTTCCGATTTGTTCGATTCAGTCTGCAGCTGATTAAATTTTCACTGTTTCCTTTGGAATTTGTCCCCGGCTGTATTTCATATTTGCTCAATTAATTTTCAAAAACGATCGTTAAGTATGTTGAAAGGTACAAATAAAAAAGGGAAAAAGGTTTTTCTTGACTTAATTACCCAAATCTCATAACCATCGACTAAAAAGAGGAAGAACTCATCCCTTCCATAGTTTCGTATTTAACCAAACAACCCTTACAAATGTGTATCACACGCTGAAAACACTAGAAAAGCAAGCAAAGGGAACAGCAAACGAAGGAACCTATAAAACGAAACAACAAAAACCTCAAAGTAAACCTGACCAGAGGACCACGCCAAAGAGGTGTCAGAACTCACTTCCCCATAAAAAAAGGGTGAAAAACGGAAAGGAAAAAAACCAAACATAGAGAACCGAAAGAACCACAGAGAGAACAGTACTTTAAAAATGATCACTGCGCGCTAAAAACATTAAAAAAGAACAAGCTAAGAGGATACCGAACCAGCGAACCTGTAAAACAACAGGAAACTCGAAGCAGAACTCTCTGTCTCATACTAAAAAAAAAAAAAAAAGAAAAGAAAAAAGAAAAGAAAACGAGAGAGTGGAAGGAAAGTAAAGTAAAAGAACTGCAAAAATCACAGAGAAACCAGTGCTTTTTTAAAAACAGTAGAAGAAACCTTACCAGATCCGGTGAAACGGTTTCAAAATTTAATTTAAAATTGCACCTTCGTTCCTCATATAAATTCCTATATTATCTGATTAATCGATTTCTCAATTTTTGTTGATAGAAGAATTTGCGTAAAGTTGGACGAGCGAAAGAGACAACAACGAACGTACAACTTTCAATTAAATTTTGAAACCGATCGTTCGTCCTGGTAAGACCAGCGTTAGACCAAAGAACCTATTAAAAAGGAACAACAATGGGAAGTTGGAAGCGAACCAGGCCAAGAGACTACGCGAAAGAGGCGTCGGAGACTCGCTCCCCCATAAAAGGAAAAGGAAAACGATAAAAAAAGAAAAAGAGAAAAGAAAAAGAATGGAAAGAAAGCAAACATAGACCTGCAGGAACCAACAAGGAGAATAGAAAACCGAAGCAGCAGAACGTGGTTCCCTTGCCTTCCTTTCTCTTCGTTTCGAAAGGGAAGTAGTTCTCGAACTGCCGATGGGGGTGACATTTAACCATCCACGCACCACGTGACCATCGTTCTGCGTACGTGCAACGTCTAACGGGTCTTTCAGAAGTTCCGTAGGGTGCGCGCACCCTGCATTATCAAGGGGTTGGTTCTTTCAGTTCGCCACCACCTCCCGCTTCTTCCGAATCTTCGCAACCCTTCTCGTTTCGTTCCGTCCTCCCTTTCACCATCATCCCCTGCCCCTCCCTTCTATTTTTTTCCCCTCTGCTTTCTCTCCTCCTCGGTATTCGTGCCTTGCCACGCTATTGCCGAGGCCTTCGCGTCGTTCTTGCCGTCGCTAAAAACTTTGATACCTTTTTAGCTGTGGATGGCCGGCTGGTATTGTTTCGTAGTCGGGGAAAGGGAACGAATCACCGGTTAAAGAGGGTCGAGATAAGCCGAAGGGGGTGGAAAACGAGCGCCGCGACGGCGCAGCGCCACCGATAAGAGCAATCCTGAGGGCGCGTTCACACCGAACTTAGGCTTAGTCACGGAAAGGTAACGCGACGGGGGACCGGTAAATTTCGCCGCTGCGATAGCGATCCGACCGCCGGATGGCAATAAGAATTCCGCCCGTTATCCGCCCGTCTATAGAGGGGATAGAGGATAGGGGGTGCGATGTGGTTAACAGGGGGTAAGTTACAAGCGGCCGTCTGCACATGGCTGGAATACCGAAGATCGGGGCGGAACGAACGCGAGAGAGCTTGGCGATTCGTGCGATTCTCTTCGTTAGATTCTCGTACGTTCGGCTATCGTGACGCGCCTCGTTCGACTTTCGCAGCCCGCACCCGACCATATTTTTCCAGTTTTACTGTCCTATAATTGTAAAGCAGATAATAGGCGATGGGCGAGCTAAGGATCGTAACGCGCCGCCCGAAAGATGTTCGAACGCTTGGTTGCTTCCTGCAGCAGAAAATTCCCAACGATTTCGTTCTTTCGTAATTTTCATGGTCGCTTTGCGGCGGAATATGGTGACGCGGTGAGACTGGCTTTTGCGAACGAAGTCTAAGAGGAAATTTGTTCCCTACGTTAAATGTTGTAACGAGTACTACGCCGTACTTTGAATATTTCATTTATTTCTGCATATGTGCGTTTTCCCGTCTTTAAATTTCTCACGAACACACGCATCTACGATCTAGTAACAATATTGGTATTATTTTAGTCGGATATATCTTCAGCGAATGCTTCCCACATTGAGTATGAAAGGAGAATGCGTTTGGAAACCGTCTTGGAAATATTACTTTAAATTCATCGGAGGAAACAGGAACGGAGGAAATTTTACTAGACGTTCTTACTCGGATATTTTGCGTAATATACAATTTGATTTAATATCTCGTTCTTGTTTTAAGAAAGCGGATAAAGGTATATCGATATGTCTGCGAGGAAAAATTAGACTATGGCCAGGGTAATTTCAATGAGACGACTCAGGGGGGTGCATGCACCATAGGAAACAAAGAACCGACGATAGGGCAAACGACAGAACGAACGAACGCCTACTCGATAAACATCGATACCTCGGAGGAGACAAATATGCTTGCCTATCTTCCCTCCGATCGTCGCGAATCGCAATTCTCGAGACGCCAGGGACTGTTAGATTATTCGCAAGCTCGGCCACCCCTGCTCGTGATAGAAATTCCCTGAAAAAAATGTACGAATAGCAGTAGACAAAAGAATAAAAAATAAATATACGACGAAGTATATTTAGCGTAATAGAAGATTTGGGGAAACGGAAACGTTACAGAGACGCGTAGATTTTCAGTAGAAACGGAATAACAAGGACAGACGCGGACGAATCCGAAGAATTATACGTTTCGATGATAAATCTCGAGATCTTTCGGAGAAGTTTTACGGGGACAATGGAGAGCAATTACTCGGTCGATCATCCTCGATAAGTTCAGAAACGTATAAATTCCGAGAGATCGATCGAAGAAATTCGGGGATGAAACTTTCCAACCGATGTGAATTTTCTCCGACGATATAAATTAGAACTTTCTTCGAGCTCTGATAATATCCAAAATTCCATTCCTTTCTTATAATCTCGATTCTACGGTTCTTCGACGTTTTACTATTCAAGCGGATTAAGCTTACGTAGTTAGACCATGTCCTCGCGCCACCAACGAATCTTCAGCGATAAACTTTTCTCTTTTCTTGCAAAATCCTCCAAACGTTCGGCTTAAAAAACTGATTACGCGATCTAGTACAGACTTTAATTCTCAGAACCTTTTCGGATCTTTTCAAAGTCACTGAAATAAAAAGGAAAGATTTCGACGTAGTCGCGAACGATTCAAAATTAAGTAAATTCCAGAATTAATTTGCACATGAAATTTAATCAACAGTAACCATCCGGTTTCGATATATCACGAATTAACAAAATTTCCGAACGAAATTAACCTTCTTCTATTAAAAAAAAAAATCTTTTTGGATCTTTTGAAAGTCACTGAAATAAAAAAAAAAATTTGGGCGCACAATTCAAACGAACAATTCAAAATTAATTTGTCCATGAAATTTAATCAACAATAATCATCAGGTTTCCATATATCACGAATTAACAAAATCTCCAAACGAAATTAACCTTCTTCTATTTAAAAAAAAAAATCTTTTTGGATCTTTTGAAAGTCACTGAAATAAAAAAAAAAATTTGGGCGCACAATTCAAACGAACAATTCAAAATTAATTTGCCCATGAAATTTAATCAACAGTAACCATCAGGTTTCGATATATCACGAATTAACAAAATCTCCGAACGAAATTAACCTTCTTCTATTAAAAAAAAAAATCTTTTTGGATCTTTTGAAAGTCACTGAAAAAAAATTTGGGCGCACAATTCAAACGAACAATTCAAAATTAATTTGCCCATGAAATTTAATCAACAGTAACCATCAGGTTTCGATATATCACGAAATTATCCTTCTTCTATTAAAAAGAAAAAAAAATTCGTCCTGTTGTCTGGAACAAAAAATCGTATTGAAAAAAAGAAAAAAGAGAAGAAAGAGAAAAAATTAGACGCTTCAACGAATTCCAACCAGCACCTCGTTATTCTTCTGCCTCGCTTACTCGCTCCAAGTGCACATAAGCAATTCCTCGCCTCTAAGTGATTCTGGTATCTCGTAGATCGGATTCTGCGAACGAAAAGGGGGCGGTGCTGATTCGAAACGAACGCCACTTTCGGTTATCTCCTCGAGGCTCTAGACACTCTAGACGCTGCTCGAATTACCGATATTATTAACGACCAGTCCTCCATGATAATGTCTCGGGGCTATTTTAACCCTGGCCTTGGCCAATTACATTCTTTTCTTCCTTACGACTGCGGCTTAAGCCTTTCCATCACCGTTTCGCATCCAACCTATCCGGATATCTATATTTTACGACCATTTTTTCCCCCGTTTGCTTATCGACGCGCCGTTCCATCGTATTCTATCAACGCGTCATTGCATCAACGATAAAAAGAATCTATTCGCTGTAATTTCACATAATAACGTGTCATAGGTAATAACCCTGAGGTGATAAGATTTATTTATAGTAATTACGCTTGCCGCTTGCATTAAATTAGTAACGCGTTCTATGGGCTAGCTTAAGATTCCATTGAGGGTAAAAGATTTATTTATGGTAATTCCGTGCGCGTTACGCGGTAATATTGAATTAATAGCGCGTCGTAAATAATCTTAAGGCGAAAATTAACCTCCGTAGGATTTAATCAATTCTTTAACGAACGATCATAATTCTCCGACGACGAACGTAAATCGTGAAACTCCTATCATAATAATCGGCAAACATTAAAAAACCAACGCGATAACGGTGAAGCTGGTGTAACGCGAAAAAAAGAAAAATGGTACAAAACGAAACGTAGAAACCTTAGCATCATCCTAGACTACATAGCAAATTCCAACGTTCGTAATTCCTTTGCCAAAGGTAGCCAGAGCGGCGTGCAACCACGCAAAGTGTCGATACGAATTTGCAAAATAAAATTTACGCGGTGTGATCGTTCGCGTACGGCGTATCCGAGCGTGCAGGGCACAAAGTGACGAGGACCGATTGAACGAGAAAGTAGAAAGACCAGTGGACGGGGCAAACAGGCTGAAACACAGAGACGGGGCCCAGAGAGGAACGCGCAAAGCAGCCAGCGAAGCAACGGAAAGGGAACCGCGCGACAGATGGGAAAAGAGGAGGCAAGAAACGCGGCAAAGGGAAGAGGAGACGAGCTACGAGACAGACGGATAAAGATGGTCGTTGAAACGGAGACAAAGAGGTGGGACAGAGAGAATCACGAGGAATAGGAATGAAACGAGCGGACAGAGAGGCCCGCGGCGTCAGATAGATGCCTAGATGGAGGTCCAAGAACACAGAGAAACTTGCAGCGAACAAAGTGGGTAGTCGCGCTGATAGAGAAAGATAGCGCGCGCGCGCGTATATCGCGAGACGCGAAACTTTCCCAACAAATGGCAGTTTTCGTGCGTCTTTTTGAAGCGCGACACGTTGAATTTAAGTTGGACGAGAAACATCTCCCGCCGCCGGTTTATTAACCTCTTATATCCGTTATATTTCATCGATATTTTTTTTCGCGTCCTTCTTCTTTTATTTTTCCCTCGCGCGGTTTATTATCTCGCGTAAGGACTGGATTCCGCAGAGACGTAACGCGGACGTGTTATATCGGTCAGGACAATTTACAACTGTAGCCGAATTAAACGGTAAATAGTGTTGGAATCGAACGTACGGAAGACGAGCTGGAGCATTTTCCCCTTCGGATGGAGATACGAAAAGAATAATTCGAACGGGGGATCGCGGAACGATGAAGTCTTTCGAGCGAGGCAAAATTTATCGCAACGATAATTGGATCATAATAGATAGCGCGCTGTCCGATTCGACGATTACTGAAATTTATGTTCCCCCATTTATAACATATATCAGTTTAAGCAGATGGCGTCGACGAATGATCGTGCTAGGGGTGACAAAATGATCGATGCGATAATAAGAGAGCCGCGATATCATCGAACGTACCGTTTTTTTCGAGCAATACGATCGCCATCGAATTTTATCTTCTTTGTTAGTAAAAAAAAAGTACACCTAATAAAATTACACCTAAATATAGTCAAACGAAAGAAACTCGATTTAATCTGTTCTCTTCCAAAAAAGAGGCAAGAAACCGCTATACTTTCGCATTCTCGCGATATAAATTACCAACGAGAAAGAAAAATACAAATTAACGATATTATCGAATCAAACGAACGCGAGTAGATAAGTGCGTGGTTGGAGAAGAAAAATCGATTCGACCACCACTTTTGCACGACCTGGTAGCCAAAGTGAGTAAGTAAATACGTGCCTCCTATAAGTCAGAGCAGAGACTCATATGGAAAAAGCACAAGGGCAACACACTCGTACACGCTCGTAGAAAGACAGAGAACATAGAAGAGTGGCGATATTGCGGGAGAAAGAGAAAAAGAAGAAAGAGATCGTAGATGATATCGAGGCAGGCAGCAGAAATACAAACACAGAGGTTGCATTGTAGTCGGTGGGCATTGTCTGCGGCCGTGCAGCGCGCAGACCCACGCGCCCCCTGCAGTCTCTTCTTAAAACAAAGCTTCTTTCTAGCAGGCCTGCCAACAGGGGAATGCACAATTACATACATGGCCGCCTACTACTGCACGCTCTATCTTAAGAAGCTTTAATTAACGGGGTCTCTCCGCGGTTGAAAGCGACCACGCGTGACCGACCAAGGGCCTGACCCACCCCCACACCGTCGCCAATAACGAAAGCCGAGCTAAGCCACGCTGTGCTCAGAGTTCGAAGGCATTTTCCTCGATACACAACTGCGTATGCAACCGCTTCCAGCGAAAGCTATAAGCTGGCACTGTTTTAATGGTAAAGACGGCTCCACCGTGTATAGGGTGTGTACAGGGTGATCCGTAACTGGTGGCACAATTTTGGCTCAACCGAAACTCGTCTTATCACGGATCGTTCGATTCGTCTTTTCGACGACTACGACGCAGCACGAAAGAAAATATAGGCAGTAGCTGTTGGAAAATAGCTCGGAAAATATAAGATAGACCAGGAAACAGATACGTCTGTTCGAATTAACAATTTTGGCGAAAACAGCCCCACGTGCTACGAATCTGCATCGAAGCAAAGGTTTAAAACCTGGCGCAGCAATAGCGTAGCGTAACTTAGCTCTGTGAAAGATCGTCGGGTTCTAGCCGATCCGCTTTATCCACGCCATTCCGCCCCCCCAATACGTCAGATTTCGTTACGCGGCCAACGCAACGAACGACTTCCGCGTCAACGGTTCCGCCTTTCGATCCTCTTTTCTCGCTCGGATCGAGAATCGGCTGCAATTATTCGACGCGCTGACGTTCAGCCACCCCCTTGGTCGGATTAACGCGAACCGCCGACACCCTCTCGTTCGTTACCCGCCGCTTTCCAACGATTCTTACGCTCCCGTTCCGTAATTATTCCAACGACGGGGTCTGATGCTTCTTTTTTCACCTCTTTTTTTATTACGGTTCCGCGAGTGTTATTTAGTCTAGGGATTTTCGGACCGTGGGGTGGGTAAGAGCTCTTGGTGCTCTTGTGGCGTCTGCAAATTTTGTTAATTGCTTTGTTTCTCTTTCTTTCTTCCGTCTTTTTTCAAATGTTGTTCGGAACACGCGTTTTCCGCGGTCCGAGTAGTTTCGTTTCTTTCGAGTGGCAACGGAATTACTTTTTGTTGCGACTTGCAGGCAATCGTTAGGGCAGTGAAAGATGGTTGGCACAATCATTCGCTGACATCGTGTGGAATTTCGAACGCGATGGGTTACCAAGAAGTTTGTGGAATTTGAATATTCTTCTTCGATTTAGGGACTCGGAAACGGGAACCACCCTGGTCAAATTTGTCCATCTTTTTAATAGCCTGGTAGCCGGAAACTGAACTCGACGCGGTTTTCGCCGATCTTCGAATGGAAATTTACCGCCTCTCTATAAAACGCTTTGCCTTGCTATCCACAACTTTGTGATCTAATTAGATGCTTAACTAGCTCTTCCGCGGATTAATACACCGATGCTGTATAATAGTACGGGGCTGTACAATATGATAAATATCTCGTTTCGGGAAATCGAAACGTATCGGACAGATATTTTGTTTTCGTCAAAAAGAAAAAAAAAAAGGGAAGAAAGAACAAACATAATAAAAAGACGCAAGTGTCGATACACCAGAGAGAGCCTTTCTAGTGCTCCGCTAATGCGGAATTAATTTTAAATAACTGGGAACGCGGCAAGTCGCGAGCACGTTACCAGGGACACGCTAAATACGCCAAACTAGAGGCAAACGGCGATTTAATCAACATACCTAACGTAATTCGGTATAACTACAATTTACTTACTAATGATCACACAGCTTTAAGCTGGGTTAAACACCATGAAAACGTATCACCGCGTAATTCACCAGTCGCAGCGGCATCAAGCTTTGAACAAGCCACTGCTATTTTCGGCGCCGTGGTAGTATGATTTACGGAGCGCATCCTACGCTAGATCGTATCAAAGGGTCCAACTGTAGAGCGTGTAACTCGATAACAGTCGGCGAATCGCGATAACCTTATCACAGGTACCGCTGTGCGGCGTAACTCTGCCGGTAACAGTGCACGATCCGTATCGATTCACCTCGATCATGACGCCGCTACGTTTCACACGTACGTTACGCGACGCGTTTAAGGCGCGTTTAGGGCAAACGAACAAGAACATTGGAGCGAACAAAGCGACGTTCGTCGAGCGATCCGCTCGTAAGCTCCGAGAGAGCTTCTTCGCGATCTTCCGTGACGAGTCTACGATACGAGGAATTTGGAGCTGATCAGATCGAGCATCTAAAACGTTCATCTTCGTTCGGATTTTTGAAGAAACTTTAATTTAAATTAAATTTAGAGCGCATGGGTGTTCGATTTTCGATTCGGCGGGCGGTCGCCAAACAGCGGAAGAACGCTCGTCCGTGGGATCCTCGGACGATCGATGTACAGGTTGTTAACACGAGAAAAGTATGTTATATAAGCGTAAATAGAGTCGCAAACGTTTTGTAACAGAGTTACTAGAAAAATACCAAAACTATAAATTATAGATGGCTAAGTTCTAAATAAAAATGTGAGGTGGAATAATAGGGCGTGATAGGTACTGCTGGTGTATAAGATTCTTGTCTTCATCCGGGTTGGGGGATTTTCTTTCAACCATCCGGACCGCTCCCTTCTTCTCATCTAGGAATTGTGAAAAACAGGATTATGTGTGCCGCGATTCGAACCTGGGGTCTGGAACGTTCGTAACCAACTACGCTAACCACAGCGCTGCCGTTGTCCGGGGTAGAAACCGTTGGAAAGTTTGCTGTCGAGTACCGCTACAAATGGAACGCCCTGTACGTACATCGTTAATATTCCATAGTATATTCCATAATATTTCAGCATCATTTTATTGACGATGTGGTTACTGGTGTTATATATATCGGAGATGAAAGGACATCGGGTATTTCTTTTGGAATTTTTGGGAAGACCCCAATACTTTAGTCTAGACTTTTCATTATAGCTGTACTTAAATAATAAAACTTAGAAGTAGTTGTTCATGATTTAATCCGATTACGCGTGCCCGACATTTATGACAATAGGCTTGGGCTCGGAGTGACACAACGGGTCGCTAAACGTAGCGATGGTCAGGGGATGGACGTCTTTACCTAACAGAGGCATGGAGTAATTATATAGCTCTCCTTAAAGATATAGTTGACCAGAGGGGCACAGAGAGATACGGAGAAGAGTATACAAGTGCAGTCCACTTGGACTGAGGGAGTTAGTTGAGTTCTACTTGTACTATGGACAAGTAAGTTGAGTTACACTTGAACTGTGGACAAGTAAGTTCAGTTCGACTTAGACTTTGGAAGAAAACGCGTTTGCTATCCCGTCGACCGTGGATTCGTTATTGAACCTAAGATCATTGTCATTAGCATCCCGAGTATCTAATCGTCACGGTTACTTGTCAAATTCTGTAATAATCATATTTGTACCAGCAAATATCATTTATATCGTATAACAATGGCTAATCCAATTGGAGATTCGTTACGCCCCAATGAGAACTCGACATATATTATATATATGGATCGGCCGAGAGCCCCTTTACACATTGATTTTAATGAAGCGACGAAGGATTCGGTCGCTCGGTCTAAACGCACCTTTACACGTACACAACCGGAGCATCTGTCACAAACAAGGTTCCTAGCGTGAATCATCCGGTCGTGTACGTGAGTGCATGGCGCGGATCGGTAAAAGGTATACCCGGAAACAGGTGTTGGCCAGTGACGTTGCATCTACCAAAGACTCAGCAGCACGACGACGTCAGTTTCTGGCTCGTAGCGCTGTGATTTCGCGTTTGTTGCGCCGTAAATATTTTATAGACGGACAGTTAAGAGTAAGCTAAATGTTCATACAAAGCAGATCTCCTAAATTTCGATAAACAGCGCATATATACGCGTTGTACGTAGACATAGAAACGCTCGTATAATAAACTTCCGTCGTGCTGTGTCATCGTGTGAAATACGTTCCTACAGGAAATGCACACGGCTGTACACTTCATATTATTAACGACACGAAACGTTCGTAACCGTCGTCCGAAAGATTTCGTTTTCGCGCAAACGAAAGGTGAATTACGCGTCGCGAATTACGGTGGATAAAAACGACACGCCAACGAAACAGTAAAATCGAACAGCTTCCGCGTATTTACTTCCGCGATAAGCTTATTTCGTCGTATACGCGCGTACACGTTGACGCGTGTTTTCCATGGGAAAATGGACACGTTAGATCGATTCGTGAAATACGACGAGCACTTTGGCGTTATTTCGCGATAGAATTGAAGATCGGACGATTTGGTAGCTGCGTTTGCGAGCCGAAACAAGAAGGAAAAGAGGACCGGGCCGACAACCGTCGTTATGCAGAAGATTGTACATTATTAACGTGTGTCGTGCCGACTGACAGACGCGAGGGATTTTAACGAGTTCCGGCGATTGTTCCCGCTCGATAGAAGGAACGAAAACACGACGTAGCTTGAAAGGGCCTCCTGGCCCGATTGTTACCACGCCCGAACATTTTTATCACCGTGTTTGTTCGCCTTGAATTGTGTTTCGTGGAGCGGCGACATGTTTCGTACGAAATAAACTAAATATCTTGTTTCTGCGGACCGCGAGATGGAAGGTTGAAGCTTGGAATTCCATATGGTTAGCCGTCATCGCACGGATTACGATATTTCCAAGTTGGAATATCGACTTCCAAGTAGAAATTGATGGGAGAAATGAAAATACATTAGGTACGGAACGTGGTGTACCTTCTGTTTGTTACGAGATACGAGGAGCAGTCTCGATCGGTTTGCAAGCGTATGATACGAGAGCGGACATTGAAATCGCCTAACCGTACGTTTTATCGCATATGAGACATTGAAATATCGTTAGCACGAGATAACTGTACTTTGTCAGGTGATAGCAATTTTACAACGAGGAGTATCGCGCTTCTTCGATCATCCATATCGTCTATTGGAAATCATCGATCAACGTAAATTAATTACGCGAATGAAACGCATACGTGGTAGTATATTTATCTTAATACCATATTCGCGTTAAATAATCCATCGATAATTATACCTTCGTGTAAACGTCTAATAACATCCGCAGACTACAAATCCTCCGATATATTCTGTCACTTGAAAACTCGAAACACGTACGTAGTATAGCTGTATCCGATCGATCGATCATAAAACGTATCAAGCGTATCGACCACGTTGAATACCTCGTCGACAATTATACTTGCTTCTTAACAACTGCCAACATGGAGCTCACGAATCACGCAGCGATTCGTTTTATCGCTCAACGTCAATTACGAGCGCAATGAAAATCATATTTCTTCGTTCGTCGCTATCGCAACCTTATTCGGGGCCAGCCTTAACGATCGAGATCCACTGCAGACATCGTACTACCTTTTTCGCCTGGTCTACATAATCTTTAATCGTTGCATCGCATTCGCCAAACCGCGCGTCCATTTGTCATCGTTTCCACGTGTGCTGACGTTCAGGGGCAAAATTGGAAGGTTACGAGTCGCGTTCCCAGATCGAATCGATTTCGCAGGAATCAACTGGGTTCCCCCTCTTGCGATACGGAGAGAGAAAAAAAGAAGTGGGGGACGATATAAACGACAAATGAAAAAAGGCAGGAACGTAAGGTGAAACGGGTCGTAAATAAATCGGCAGCGTTATTCACGGTTCCCTCGTTACTCTCTCTCTCTCTCTCTCTGTCCCTCCGGCCTCAATTCTCGCACGCGGACCCTTTTTATTTTATTCCAGCGAGTGTCGCGTCGCGATTGAGTCAGCGGACGCCTCCAGAAAATAACAAATCCAAACAGATTCAATTTGCTGCACAATTCCGCCGGTCTATCGTCCCTTTTCCTTTTCTACCGACGATCGAGTCGAAACGCTCGAAAATTCGATTCTCGCGCAACACTTTTCCTCTGTGGATTTATCGAAGCGATTTGTAAATCATCTGGATGGTATTTCTCCGCTTCTTTTACCGCGTATCGGCTAGTTGTCGTTTTAAAGCCGGCTTTTCGAGCGGAGATATAACTGGCGATATTAATCCCTCGTGTTTACTATCAAACTTTCTGCAAACTATGTGCATTTCTTCACCGCGAGGTGGGAATTGAACGAACACGCGCGTATGCATTTCGTACGAATAGATTACGAATTTTCGATGTGAACACGTTCTGATACGTTCTAACGTGGGCGTTATGCTTTCATTCGATGAAACGTGTTAACCCTATAAGGCGCATATTTGCCGTGGAATTTAACGATAAACGCGGTAACAATTCAGCGAACGACAGCTTAAAATTCAACTTCTGTCGAGTGTCTTAGGCGAAGAACGTATTCGCCGAAATGCAATGTCCACGAAGCGTGGACATAAATAGCAACGTGCGATTAGAACACGATGGAATCCCGTCGTTCAATTTTGTTCAATTTCTGACTACTTGACATTGGAAAGTTTAAAAGATACGAAAATCAAAAAATCAAAAGCAATTTCACATTCACAGTGCTTCAGGATACAACCACTACGAATCTTTGGATCCTACGTTACACCACAGACAATGGAAATAAATGTTCTCGCGATACAATTGCAGTGAAATTAAGGAACAAGCGTTATAGTTATTATTTCGAAACACACCACTGTACACCTTGGTCCACGAATGAATACGTAAATCTTTCATCCGCACTCGTTGAACTCGCAGCCGATACAAAAACATGCTGCTCCCGTTAAGAAATAAAAAGAAGGAAACGGGGCAACGGTTCTTAACTTGTCGTCCGCGGATCACCAGAGTTCTCGCACCAAGTGCTCGCGCGCGCAACTTATTATCGTATTACTCGAATAAAACCTATCTTTTTCCACGTACGTTTATTCATTTACAACGGAATCTCTTGCGTACGAAAAGGCCTTGGAGCCAAGCAGTCGAACGTGCGCACATTTTGGCGCGTTTCAATTCTGCGTCGAGTCTTCTCGGCAGGTCCGCGACGAGAAAAAATTGTTTAAAGGGGCTGCATGGTAAACGAAAGGTTAAGAACCGTTGAAACGCGAGCAAAAGAAATTCAAAGACAAGAGGTAAAAGCTCGTTTAACCGACGCGGAGGAAACGTGGAAAATCGTCTCGCAACGACGACTCCGTGTCGACTCGTCGTCCAAGAAAGGTCGAACGTGACGAAACAACGGCCCCTTAACACGCGGCTCGCTTCCGCAGTAGCTTCACGTACGGCACCGAAGACGCACACTTGACACGGTCGACGAATTCACACGTGATAACGTTTACGGAATACAAAGCTGATGGAACGAGAGAAGGTACGACAAGGCATCGTTCGAACAGAACCAACGAATCACTCGAGAGAGATTATGGCCTCGAGAGGTTGGCCTTTCTTCGAGCGAAAAACCACCTTCGATCGGACCTTCTCTTTGTACGGTTGACGAAAGATTTTCGGTAGGACAGGCGCTCCCCTTTGGGTTGGTCCGATTTCGTTAAATCGATCGCTGGCTTTCGGTTACGGTTACGCTAAGTACAAACGCGCGTCCTTATTCCTCCATGCAAAGAATATTCTCATTTTCGTCAATTTTCTGAAGAAAACGTTACCATTGGAATCGTCTATCTATGGTTCTTACGCTGTTTTTCTGTTTCGTTGCTGGAATTTCCTCGAGTATTTCTTTTCTTTCCAGTTCATTGTTGAAATTCCCCATCTGGCAGCATCCTGGCACTGGTTTCTGCTTCGTTGCTGAAATTCCTTCCTGTAACGTCTCTCTCTCCTCAGGCACTTGCGCGATTTTGGAATCACTGGTATTCTTCCTTGGTCAATTCCGTAATATTTCTTTTCGTTTCTGCAATTTCCTCCTTTGCTGCGAACCTTACTTTTCATTTAATTAATGGAATCTCTTTATCCTATCACCGATCTTCCTTTCAATTACCGTTTCCTTATCTCTTTCTCTTTCTATCGCTGCAATTCCTCCAAGATGTCTCTATCGCTGAAATTCCTTGCAAGATCGTTCGCGATACTTTTCGCCTTGTCTCTGGAATTTTCCTTTCTACAAATCCTCTTTCACGTTAAATCGTTCGCATTCCTCTTGTCTCGGCTCGCAATACAATCCTATCTCTAATTTCATTTTAATAAATATTCTCTCTTTAATAATTGCCCGCTCGTTGTCTCGCTACTCTCGCGTTTCTTCCTGTCCGTCATTCTCTATACACGACGCATTTCCAACCTTTCTCTCTTAAATATTCGCGAGAGAAGAGACGAGAAAGCCGACTTCTCCAAACAAAGTAGTAGCCTGGGAGGCGAGTGAGGTTCGCGAGGCGTGCGACGAATTCCGGATACACGCGCTTCACGGTAGCTCGCTGAAAGAGACACGCGCGTATACCTGCGTGTCTCTGAAAACCTATCAGAACAGCCATCTAATATTTGCGCCGATACGCGAACACGCGCGTATCCGCATAAAAAAGAATCTTATTTGGCGCCCCGCTCGGACGACTTCCTTTTCTCCTCGCCGGTCGTCGATTCTCGAGAAGAAAAGGGAAAAACTTGTAAGTGGATTACAAGGGTGGATAGGTGGAAGGGACGCTTCGAATGGAAGTTCGTACGGCGATTTTTTCCGCGCTGGTATCCGTAGAGAGGCACAGGCGGCCGTCGTACGCCGGCTCGAATAAATTTCATCGGCTGGATATTGAAAATTTCCACGCCAACTCCCGCCATAAGGAAGCCGATGTTCTACGTGCTGCAAAAACGAAAATCCTGCGGATAGAGCCAACGTATGGAGCTTGGTCATTCTCGGAGATTCTTTGACTTTCAAATTTTTCTTCGTCCTTTCCCTCGTCTTCCTCTGACGCGTAATTTGGAGATTTTTCAGTGGGGCACAGCAACAGGGGAATAGCGCAAGATTCGAGTCTAGTCGTATCACGAAAAGTTTCGTTTCTGCTTTTCCTTCTCTTTTTCTTTTCGTACCTTTTGCTCCGATATAGAGATTAAAAGCATATATTTCGAATATAGCTTTCATTTCGAGTAAATTTTACCCATCGAACGTAACTTCTCGTACTCGTATCAGCAATTTCGTCGAATTTGCGGCGACTTTAGCCGATCTTTAGAAATATTCGGGTGAAAGTAACATCGGCTTGCATGGAAATTTCCTTTCGTTTTTTCTAGCGACATGGATTCATCCGAGTTCGAACAATGACCATTAACCTCGATCTAATTGGTCCAGCGCGTTATCGTCGATTAGTTAATAGTCGACTGTACAGCGTAAGACAAACGGTTTTCGAAGTACCTGTTTTTACGCAAGTTGAAACAACGCAAGACAACGCAAAACCATGCGCCACAAAAATTTCAACAACTTGAATCTTCTGTCCCATCTATTGTATTCTCAAACTTTCAGACTTTCCAGTTGCGAAGCTTCCGAGCTCTCAAACTTTCAGATTTTCCAGTCGCGAAACTTCCGAACGCTCAAACTTACAGACTTTCCAGTTGTGAAATCTCCAAGCGCTCAAACTTTCAGATTTTCCAGTCGCGAAAATTGCGAGCTCTCAAACTTTCAAACTTTCCAGTTCGAAGCTTCCGAGCGCTCAAACTTTCAGACTTTCCAGGTTTCGAAGCTTCCGAGCGCTCAAACTTTCAGACTTTCCAGTTTCGAAGCTTCCGAGCGCTCAAACTTTCAGACTTTTCAGTTCCGAAGCTTCCGAGAGCTCAAACTTTCAGATTTTCCAGTCGCGAAACTTGCGAATGCTCAAACTTTCAGACTTTCCGGTTCACTCCTGAAACGGATTCTGAACAGCTTACGATATCTCGTACCTCGTAATACGGGTATAACGATAACGTCGTATCTAATGATATCTAATCGTTGGTTCGATATTATAAAGTTGGCCAAACATCTTCGATCACAAACATTGTAAGCTTGAGAAGTATTTAAGCGAAACTAAACGAACTGCTTGTTATTCCAGAGATGGCGTTGGCTCGGCTAATCTTTTCATTAGCGTAAAGTTAATTACTTTGCAAGACATCGACAGACCACAGTTACGTGTCCTCGAGGCTGGCACGCGAACCATGGCGCGCAGGCAAAAAGAAGGAAACGCGTGTCGTTGGCCGGAGTTTCGCGCCAGTTTCACCAGCGGGTGTTACCCTAATAGGATGCAGCAAATTACTTACCAACTGGTGCCGTACTGCCACTCCAATTCCTTCGGGATTTTCTGATCTGAAAGAGAACGACGAATTAGCGTGTTTGTAACAGCCGAATCACCGCAGGTTTACCTAAATAGCTAGGTAAAGGGGTAACTGATTAAGCAACCGTGTGTTTTCTCTGCGATTAATTGTAACGTTCTTCCTTACAGGGCAATGAGCGAAGTATTATGAAGCGCTAATCGATTCTTCTCGTTAGATCAGGTAGAATTAAATTGGATCCAACAAGACGTACATAGCGTAACGATGGATAGAAAGTAGTTTCAAGTTGTCACACCGTGTGCGTTAATAACTTTTATGTTAAATATTTTCCCCGCTATATGCGTATTATATGTTTGTCTATCGGTCTTATCAAATGCAATTCCACAATTTTGTAAAATTATCGTGTCTCCTCGTACCGCGTAGCAGACGAAACTTTGTTTTTATGTTAGTAAGAGAAAATTTGATCCAAAAGGAGCTTGAAAAGCGCGATTTCAAACGGTAGATCGTTGCGTTACCTCGTTACGTTTGTCTGGACGATAACTTACATCGAGTATTTTTCATTCTACGTGGAGATTAAGCGCTCCTTGAATAAAATAATTCTCTGTTAAATAAAAATATAGCGTGTAAAATGAAGTATAGACGAGGTCAGATCTCAACAAATGTCGATATAAAATTCGAAATGTAAAGTTACAAGATCACAAAGCATCTAATCCAACCGAACGCAGTTTCGTTCGTGCAACCGATTTCCCTCGTTCTATCGTAGCTTAGACAAATGGTCAGGAAAATTTGATCTCGTCCGCTTTTCCAGCAGATCAATTTCCCCCATGCACGATCGAATCCTCTTACTTAGAGTCGGGACAAGTGGAAATAATTATCCAGTTAGTTGAATCCTGTTAGACGAAATCGGTGGCCAAGAGGAATCTTCCAAGTTGGACTTTCGTTGGTCGAGCACATCTTATCGTTTGGACCTCGAAGTTCCGAGCAGACGGAGAATCAGACGAAACGAGAATAAAATCGGAGTAGCATGAAACGTAGTACGTAATTAGCGTCGGCTTTCGGTTTCATCGTGAACAGAGGCTACCATTTATCACGAAGACGACTATGCTAATCCATCGATAGGAACGGGTCCGGTCCAGGAAATCTCTTTTTTCAACAGCCATTGAAATCGAAGATTAATGGACCGCGGACTTTTTTCGATTATATTTATGGTTAGCAAGTTTAAACGTGAAAAATGTGTAGAATCTACGTCGTACGGAAAGATATATAAAATGTTTCAGTTGAAGGTATTCGTCCGTTAACATGGTGAGATTTTAACGAAACACCGTGTATAAGTTCCGTATTACAGTAAGCAGAAATAGGAATTTGAGAAATTCAATCGAATCGGAAGATACGAAATTTCGAAAAGCTTGAATTATCGAGTTAAATCTATCGCATTTAGACTATGAAAATTCCATAGGAACTTTAAGATTGCAAAAGAAATATTCAGCCGACGAAATAAATCTCTACTAGGACCCCATTTATTTGATTATTAGACAAATAGAAATTTGCATAAAAATGAAAAATGCCACCTAAGAACTTGCAACGCGTACAAGTTCCGATCAAACTGAAAGGTACGAAATCTCGAAAAGCTTCAATTATCGAGATAAATCTATCGCATTTGGACTACGAGATTTCCATAGAAACTTGAAGATTGCAAAAGAAATATTCAGCGGACGAAATAAATCTCTACTAGGACCCCATTTATTTGATTATTAGACAAATAGAAATTTGCATGAAAATGAAAAATACCACCTAAGAACTTGCAACGCGTACAAGTTCCGATCAAACCGGAAGATACGAAATCTCGAAAAGCTTCAATTATCGAGATAAATCTATCGCATTTGGACTACGAGATTTCCATAGAAACTTGAAGATTGCAAAAGAAATATTCAGCCGACGAAATAAATCTCTACTCGGATTCCATTTATTTAATTATTAGACAAATAGAAATTTGCATGAAAATGAAAAATACCACCTAAGAACTTGCAACGCGTACAAGATTTTTCGCACAAATCTTTCTCTCTTTTTAAGACGATTTCTTTCTTTTGAAGAGGGAAACACGTGTAAGCAGAGGGCGGCCGCGTTTCTGAATTCGTCAAGGGGAGGATTGGCGTCGTTCGGGGTCAAGAGAGCGACACAAGAGAGACTTTATGGCAGTGCTGCTGGTCCGAGTTAAGCCCCGGAGCTTAGGGACCTTTCCCCCATTCTCTTCGAGTTGCTACGCTATACGAACATCGGCCAGATAACGCAAACTCGGTGTCATCCGTGAGAAATAGGTATTAGCAGCTATGATTGCTCTCCCGTGAGAATCTGTTCATTTCTATCTCTTAGAGTTACTACGTAGATAGAAGCCAGACCACTGTACGAAGCTCCTTTACCTGCACGTACCTACCTTCATGGACGACTATTATTCGTCGCATTAAAACGCAACTTAGTTACGGACTTCGTGATAATTCCGACATTTAGCACGGAACGTTCCGATATATTCTATTCTGCTTCCGTAACCGATCTTCCAATCGATTCTGCGATAGCAAATGTTTCGCGTTTAGCATTATCGCGCTATATAATTAAGTATCGAATAATAGATTACGAAATCGGAGTTACGAAAGGCGGATGGCGCAGTTCAATTTTCCTACGAGATCCTACGACAATTCGTTGTACTTACTGTTGAGAATCGTGGATCCTAATTGCCGAAATAAAAGTAAAGGAACACTAAGGTTACTCCTAGAATTCGTGTTAAAATAGCTTTAGATTTATTTAATAAACGATTTCCAGGATCTTAGTCGATGTACATTTGCACGCGTCTCAGCACTCTCTTTGTCTCACCGTCTTCCATACCACACTGTCAACGGAACAGTTACATTCATCTGTTTTTCGAGACACACACGTACATCCGCACATTCATATTCACATACGTGTGTCACTACTACGCGGCCAATCTAGTCTAACATACAAAATTATACGTATCTCAATACTTACAATCAACTAACGAGCGAGGAGAAATTCTACGCCGAGCGTATTTTATAATTTTATAATTTTGCGGTTTCGTATCGAGCAGGCTAGTTTACAGTTTGCAAAACGCGCTCGTGAAATTTCCAAATTTCGCCAAACTTTCCGTCAAAATTCACCTGTCTCGCGGCAATTCGCGAATGGTACTGGTTGTACCACTGGAATCCAATTATACGTAATTTCGATATCGCAGACTGCAGGTTTCGCGTTTATGGCTCAAGACTAACTTTTGTTTCAGACAATTTTATTGC
Organism: Bombus hortorum; assembly: GCA_905332935.1. Taxonomy (NCBI): domain Eukaryota; kingdom Metazoa; phylum Arthropoda; class Insecta; order Hymenoptera; family Apidae; genus Bombus; species Bombus hortorum. The sequence goes on along the minus strand of HG995198.1, from coordinate 4,543,254 downwards.
ACCCAAAAGCACAACGTATGCATGGAGGAACAAATATACGTACACGTATGTGCAACTTCGATATGCACAGCGATGTACTTGATGATACTCGTTCGCTTTATAACGTTTAATTCTTTAAATCGTTCAAATTTAAAGCAACTAGACCTGAGATAAAATTCACCGGAACAAGAGAGACGTCAGACGCGAGACAAAATACGTTTTAATAAGAGTCGTTCGAGCGGAGATTGGTATGCCGAGGGACCGTTTCGTTGGACGTCTGTGCATTATACGTATTTGCCTGGGGTCTGACCTGAACGTCTTAATCCCCTGTTCGCGGAAGCCAGGTTTCCGAGATCCCCAGGTCGCTTCTCAGAAGGGACTCTCGGAACTGTGTCGACTAATTTAGCGATTTAAGACGAGGAGGAAATTAGGTCGCTTCCATGAAATAAACGGAACTAACGAATCGACGATATTAGGAAGCAGAGGTCTAGTAACTAAGAATTACCGAATTATCCGAGTCATTTTTACTGATTCGTACAACAGTATCAGCGACTATCGTACAACTTACTAACGAATTATCTAAATCTCTTTGGTATTGCGATAAACTTTGTGATCTCTAGATTGACGTTAAAATATTATTAAATATTATTAAAATTCAGCACAATATCCATGATTGATCCACGAAAGTTTCCGCTAGCGCGAGTGTCTTTTCCACTTTCGTGTTTCACGAAGTCGCTAGAATTTTCATCCACAAAATTCCCCAGCCAGATATTTATCAAAGGAACTGGCAACTGTATCTTCCCTTTCTACTCTTACGAACCAAAGGTACTTTCGTCTAAGAGAGAAATCGGCGTTATTCATAACCCATCAAAGAGACTGCCAGCTCCTACGCGATACATCACTTTCTACGCGTACAGGGTGGACGATACGTAACTGACTGATTTCAAAGTCTCGCCATTCTGCAACGTTCAGAGACTGTTTAATGAACCAACGTGAAAATAATCATGGAGCGTTGCACAGTTGGTTAATTCGTCACTGACGACGGTCTAACGCGAGTCACGTTGGTGGTATCGTCTGTCCACGTAGATCGCTGGATTTACCTGCACCGAACTTCTTCTTGTGCGCGATCGTGTCTTGCGAAACGCGTGAAAACGTAACGAAAAAATTGATCTTTCTTTTATTATTTAATTTGTACTTCACAATTTGTCCAGCTGGACATTCGGCAACTTTTTCTAATTTTATTTAACACGCGGATGGCTACCCCCAACGGGATACCATTTTCGAGTTTGTCTATTTTATTTCTTCAGTGAGGTCAATGGGGTGTTTTCTCTTTGGTCTCTTTTTTATGAGAGCTCTGCTCGCTTCGTAACGAAAAATGCGAACATCTTTTCGATGTTGTTACTCCGTACGCAATTTCCTGGCACTAACGAACGACCTGCATCGACAAGACAGTCGTTCTTTGCTTCGTTTAAACGCTACCGACGATGAGAATCAGTCAGCTGTGTATTGTCCACCCAGTACAGTCGGACAACCCTCCGGCAGGTCTACCAACCTATCGATCAGGCAAACCGATCGTAAAGGGAAACGAAATTAGCCATATTTCGAGCAACGTTTATTTCCAGACCTAAAGGGAACATGAAACATGAAAGATCATACGTGGAACATCAGTCGCGAACGAAATTAGCGACACGTGCAACCAGAAGACAACTGACAGGTTCCAACAGAAGGGCCGAAGGCGATGCATAAAATAAACGGCGTTTCCTGTCCGACCGACGAAACCGAATAATTTTCACGATGGATCTGTTCGCGGTGAAATTAATACGAGTTGGAACGATGAATGGAATTAATAGCAATTACGGTCTCGAGTCTCGGCTGAAAATATTGCCATTTCAGGTCGTGGTCGACGCTGACAACCGCGTAGCCGCTAATTAAACGAACCATTCGAGCTGGAACGACGGATACGCGTCGAAGAGGGAAACTTTTTTTCTCCTCTGCCATCGTTTGTCCGCCTTTTTATTTAAATCTGTTGTCATCCTCGCTTCTCCATCGCCTTGCACCTCTTCGGGTATATTCTTCTTTTCATACTATTTGTTCGTGAAAAGTAACAGAATAGTAGAATCAAATTCTGCTGATATCTATTCAAGTATAACATACGCATTTCGCGTTGGAACCGAGTGTTAAACACTGTCAGACACGAATCGAGGAAGCGTTCGAACAATCGCCGACATCTTTCGTGAACACGAGCATCTTAAGCTTTCACTAACATCGTAATGAGATTCGACAATCGCGATCGCGTTGCTAAAGTTTGAAGGAAACTTGAAAAAAGAAAAGAATATAAAAATTGTACATATGTGGCGGCACTCGACACAGTAACATGCCACCACTCTGACACCAACTAGTGTCAAACGACGGCAGCGCGGTGGTTAGCGCCTTAGGTTACGAACGTTCGGAACCCGGGTTTCAAATCCTGGCGACCGGAGTTCGATTTTTCTTCCGCGGCATCAGAAATGAGAAGAAAAATACGTCAGTACCCCAGCAACGACATCGGCGACCCACAGCAGAACCTGCCTCACTCTACACACTAGCAGTAGCGCACTATCACCCACAACTAAATCGGCCAGGCAACAAAGGAGACTACAACAAACAATCTCACGATGACTACCACACCTCACACATAAATTACAAGGTAATTTCCAACGAAGCATCTGTATCATCAGAATATACGTTTTCAAAGTATCAAAGTATCGTAATCGCGCTAAAGTAGCGCAAAGTTCTAAGAAAGCCAAATATGCTTCGACCCAATGAATCGGCAGGAAAATGCTGTCTCTAATAAGTCGAACAGCGCATCGATACTTTTCGTAGCCGGCGTGCAATGTCAAAACGATTCTCTCGAAACGGTAAATTCCTCTTTACCCGACATTCGCCATTAATAACTCGAATTCCACGCCATTGAAAATTGCGCGAACCACGCCACTGCTATCCTGAACCCGTTTTTCACAATGGGATCGCGTGCCGGTCTCCGGAAATTGATCGTAAAATCGCGCATTTCCATCGGGGACGAAACAATAATAACGAACGTATTCCCGCTGCGTCCACGGAAACGGGGCCTGTTTCGCGAAAACGCGGTGCAATTAGACCCGGAACACGCGAGTGAAACGCAACGGATAATGCGTCCGTCGAGGGAGATCCGTCTTGACCCGCTAAAAACCATTTCGAAACTTGGCGATGCACCGGAAGCCGATAGCACCGGCGGCGAATTAAGTCGCGGTCTTGCGGGCCATTTTGCCCAACGAAACTTCGCATTGCACCTCGGGGAATTCTCGTGTTACGCGGCACGACGGGTCATACAGTGCGAAACACCATTAACAAACGTCCAGAGACCTACGCAGACTTTTCGGTTTATGTCCGAGCTTGCGTGCTTTGCCGTGCAAAATTCTGCTTCGTGACGGTTGCTTCTAAATTAAATCGGATCGATCAGAGTCTCTTGATATTTCGATCGAGAACGACGATCGCGTATGTCTACGTAGATCTAAGGACTACACAGACTCGCGAGATTAGATCTGAGGTGCGGTATATCGGTCGTGGTGATAGTGCTACTGCTGGCGTATAGGTCGCTGTGAGGTACTGTTGCTGGTGTATAGGATTTTTGTCCTCATCCGGGTTGCCTTCTTCTCAATTAGGATTCGTGGAGAAAAAAATCGGACTACGAGCGGCGGGATTTGAACTTGGATCTTGAACGTTCGTAACCAACGGCGCAAACCACTGCTCTTTTTTTTTTATTGTCCAAGAAGATGCGTATTACATGTGTATGTTATTCACAATAAACAATGAATTTCGGTTGTGGGGTGCTTTAATAATCATACAATACAAACGACATAATCATACAATATTATGTGTGTCGGAATTACGACGATCGCGTACAAAGTTTGGTAGAAAACGAAGTGATGGGCGATCGGAAGCCGTCACAATTCTACAGCGATTTGAAGAAACTCGCTAGTCCGCTCGTGTCCGATGAATTCATCCTCACTCTTTGGAAGAATCGTCTGCCGGGTCGTATCAGGGAAATCCTGGGCGCAGTGGAGGATACGAATCCAGCGAGGCTAACTCGGGTGGCCGACAAGATCGAGGAAGCATGCTCTCGGAGTAGCCAACGCGTTCCCAGGATAACCGCCGGTACAAATCACGGCACATTTTTTTTTTTAACGTTATAATTTATAATTGGATTTAAGTCGCTGTATTGTTTTTTTCCTCCTATCTCTGTCCTGAAAACCTCTAACCACTGCTCTGCTGTCGTCCGGTTATAGTTTGCTGTCGAGTGCCGCTACAGATCATTCGGATTCTTCGCTGTGAAAATTTGATCTCGAAAAGTTTGCTTCTGAATAAAAGCATCGATCGATGGTATCATTGTATCGACTGAGATTCGGTGTCGTGTACGAGATCTAGAGAGCTATGTAAATTTTTAAGATCGGGCCATTTGGATTTTCTCTTTCGTGATATTGAGTTTTCAATTGACGTATTGATCGATGGTATTCGATCGATGTACTGACTGACGCATTGCGCGTGTTTCTGCGTCTTTCGAGTTTAAGGAAAATACAAGAGTTGGACGAACACGAAGATGAAAATGTTTCTTAGTATGTTTTCTGGTTGTCGTTTGTATTAAACTGTCTTTTCGAAGATATTAAAAGCTTTCGTTTGCTTTTATTCGATCGTAAAAGTGGTAGCACGCTATGGATAAATGAAAAGGATGAAAAATACGTGGGCCAGTATTTTCTATACGATATGAATATTTACAGTGGAACGATCGATAAATCAAATTGACAGTTTAAAAATAGGAAATGGTAATTCTGAATTTCGTCAAGCGAAATGCCGAAAGAGCGTGTTCCGCCAGTGTCAATGTTTAATGAACTTTACTACGGGACAGTATGCGATGATAAATAATCAAATTTACACTGTACAGAATATATACGGATATATAGACCTGACCACCAACAAACAAACACGAAAGGGGATCGAGTAAAATAATATTTCAAGTGGCGCAAACGAACCCATTGTCCCTTGCAGGTACAGCAATGTTAAACGCGAATTCTCTACATTTCGACATTCAATTTCGCGATTTTGTTGTGCTTTATTGCCACGATTTTAATCAACTGCGTTTAGTTTAACAATCGAATTAAGTGGCAGGCAGAGTGATCGAGTTACGTATATCGCGAGTCGTAGGTCGGAAATATGTTGAAATCGAATTTTGATTTGATAAATTTGCAATGTAGCGTGTTAATTTAGAGGATTTTAGGCTCAATGTGGCATTGACTAGGGAGTAAGCTTCCAGTGTACAACCTTAATAAATATAAAAGTACTTTAAACTTTAATGGAATTATGATACTTCTCAACTTCCAGACTTTCCAGCTTCGAAACTTCCGTACGCTCAATCTTCCAGACTTTCTGTGGTTTCAAAACTTTCAGGTTTTCTATAGTTCCAAAACTTCCGAACGCTCAAAGTTTCAGACTTTCCAGTTTCGAAGCTTCCGAGCGCTCAAACTTTCAGACTTTCCAGTTTCGAAGCTTCCGAGCTCCCAAACTTTCAAACTTTCCAGTTTCGAAGCTTCCGAGCGCTCAAACTTTCAGACTTTCCAGTTTCGAAGCTTCCGAGCGCTCAAACTTTCAGACTTTCCAGTTTCGAAGCTTCCGAGCGCTCAAACTTTCAGACTTTCCAGTTTCGAAGCTTCCGAGCGCTCAAACTTTCAGACTTTCCAATCGCGAAATTTGCGAACGCTCAAACTTTCAGACTTTCCAGTTCCCAAACTTCGGAACGCTCAAACTTTGAAATTTTTACATTTTTAACTTCCAAATTTCAGTTCTCAAACTCTGGATTTCTAAACTTTCGTATCGTCAAGCTTGACCAGATTCTGTCGCGATCTCCAGACAAAAGTACATCAACCCGACCTAGTTTTTCCTAATCCACCACGGATACGTTCTAACGCTGAACTTGTGGAAAATTGAAAACGAAGTAACTGCTGAAATCGGATGGGAAGAACTAGTCGGTGCAATCTCTGACAGTCGGTGGTGATTAATCGAGTCGGTGAGGATCCGGTCAAGTGAAGCCTTCTCTAAAATCGGTTATCCGCTCGCGAGGGATCATTAATCAAGGTCGGTGTGAACGGAACGTTCTCACCACGAGAACCAAAGTTCCAGCCACTTTCGCCGTCTGAGCGCGTTGTCGCACGATGTTGGCACGTTGTATTACAATCTTGGTAGCGATGGGACCAACTTCGTTTACGTATTTACGAATTTGTAGTCGAATTTCCAGCGTGTAAATTCGAACATTTCGAGCTGGAAAGATGTAAATTCGGCTCGAGTCAAAGCCGATCGATACTCGAGCTTTAACTCGTAAGGTTTGGATACTCGCAAATTGACTTCCAATTTTTACGTAAATTCGTATTTTCGAGGATATTATTTAAAAATGTTATCAGACTCGGTAGACAATTGTTTCGCTTACTAAGAATTATAAGAAACACTGGACTTTGAATATTTTATTAATCATTTCATATTGCGTGCATTCTGTGCGATTTCGCGCTATCAAATTTCCAATAAACGCGTAAACATCGGCAGCGAGATACAGCGATTCGTTCGTTGTACTTGCCAAGCATTCGACCTTTGCGAGTTGCTGTCGAACCGCGTCCAATTACAACGTTTAACGAAATATCAACAACTTTCGTACAATACGAACGATATACATGAAAAAGAAGGAAAATTCTGCGTATTGGAACATTTTGATGGTAGCGAAACTCTTCGAATATCTTCGCGAGTCATCGTACTTGCGACGTACTTCAGCCCATCGCTGAATCTTCGTGTAACACGGTATCGTGACACGGTGCCGCGAGTTTACACGCTGCCTTGTGTCTTGCGACTTTTCGCTCGGTTACATGTGTTAACGTTAAATCTTCGTTGCTGTAATACCGTTAGCGTGTACAACGATTCTCAGCCTCGCCAGCTCAAAACCGTAGTTGGGATTAAAATCACATCTCACTAAACGTGCGATTACGTACTCGCTTTCGTTGGCGTTACGTCGTAACGTTAGCATGTACAAAGATTTGATTTTACCAGATAAATCGTCGAATCTTATTACGGTGTATTTGAATAGCAGCGTGGCGGAGAATATTTGCTGTAGAAGAAACGAGTCGAACGACATTGTGAAACTTTAGTGGCATTTGGATCCTAAATTTTTAGGCACTCGATGACGAATTTTTTGTTAGGTCTGCACACGGTAAATGAAAGAAAACGCAGAGAAAGATGGGGAGCAACAAATTGCAGCAATCGTAATTGGATGTAACTCGTGGAATGTACGCACGAAGTTACATTTTCCAGAAACAGTTTATTATACGGCAAACAAGAGAAATACAATTCAGCGGGCAAAGAATAAATTAAATCGCATCTATCCTTCTTCAGAGTAACAACTATATTTCACGTAGAAAGAGTGGCTAAACTTGAATAACTTCGAAACACAAATTATTCCTGCTATAATATGTACATTTTATATTTTCCTGCTGCTTTATGAATAATTTGAAGCGACGAAGTTAATTTCGGTGGATACGCAGACAGTAATTCCTCCTACACGTACACGATAACAACGACATCGTCGTTATAATAATCGTAAAACGCACAAAATGTAGGGTTACGATCCGCGGTTTCGTCGCTTGTCAACGCTTACGAGTTTCCACAAGGCGGTAACGCGACTGTGGAAACGAAATATGGAAACTTGATAAAAGAGCGGTTTAATTTTGTAAAATTTGAGAACAGACGTATCTGCGGACATTTCACGCTGCTCTTGTCAACTAAACGTAATTCTACATTGGCGAACATTCGTTCGAGGGTCGATTTACGAGACGTCGAAACGAAGCGCACCGACCAATTTTAAAAATACGATCGAAACTAAAAAGAAAAAAAGAAAAAGAAAGCCGCAAATACGTGCTAATAATTACCGCGACAGTTGAAAATCGAGAAGCATAACTCAGTTTCCTAAAATGACCATTTCTCATTGTGCCGCGTATTTTTCAAACTTTCTACCGCCACGACGACTCAGAACCGACGTGATTTCTCAAGGAGAAGACGCAGCGACGTCCCAGAAACACATCCGGCGAAATTAAACGTTGGTACGATTAGAGCGCGAGAGAAAAATCACTGGCAGCAACATCTGTTTCGCTGGTAGGGACAAACGGCCACCGATTTCTCCGTGTCTGGAAAACGGTTCGACCCCGATTGCTACTTGCCGCGAGAAACGAGAACGAACAGAACAAACAACGTCACCAGACGGGGTGTTATAGGAGAAGAGGGAAGCTATGGTGTCGTCTGTGCGGTGCTTTTATTTTTCCAACTTTAACGAGTTTCTCGCGCCTCTTTGTCTCTGCTCTCTCTCTCTCTCTCTCTCTCTCTCTCTCTACTCTCTGTCTCCAACTCTCGTACACTGTGTACACGTCTGAATTACGAGAACGCGAATTACTCGAGGGATTGGTTTGAATGGCCGCGCAACGAGCAGCTATTGAATAAGCAATTGCTCCCGTGGCCTTCCGGCTTGCCTGGTCGATCGATTTTCAAAACTCGTTATCCGCGTAATGGAATCCTAAAATTACCGGAATACACACTGGCCCAGCTACCACTGTGCAAGCACAGTGTTTATTTCTTGTTAATGAAGTAATGTACAGATAGAGTGGCAGAAGAACCGTCGAATGAAAGTGGAATGTTTCATCGCGACACGCTTGCGCAGCTTTGTAGATTTTTCATTATTCTGTTTGTTCTTTTCATCTGACCAGTTTTAGTTATCGTTAATGCGCATAATATCCTTAATGGATTAATGGAAGAGAAAGAGAGAGAGAGAGAGAAAGGTGGTGGTGGTGGAAGAACGGGGATAAAAGCGAACGTCTTGTTATGGGAAGCTTGAGAGGATTTTATCGAGGATTTTACGTATTCCCTGTCATTCTCGTCAAAGCCTCGCTGCTTTCAATTGTACAGGACATCGAGTACGAAGATGTGAGCAAGGACTCGGACGAATCAGCGGGTCTGTCGATTTTCTTTGCGAAAAATTCGCGAAAGCTGGAACATAGGGTGTTTCGTAACATGTGCGACCCACTTCAGGAGCGGACAGCAGGCATAAAAACAATGAAAAAAGTTCATACGAACACGTGTTCTATCCGACCTTGTCTCAAAGTTATAGCCATTTTTCTGCTTCAATAATCCGCAACCGCTTTTACCTTAATAGAAGGTTCTTGAAACGGCAACCCACGGTCAGTATTATTATATACACGTGGGATTTTTGAAAGATCGCGGAATTCTTTGACACGACGACTGCAAGCTTGCATACAGATCCAGGGACAGCCATCTCGACCACCTTCTACGAAGCCAAGCAGTCGCGGGTTATTGAAACACAAAAATGGCTATATATTTGAAACGAGGTCACATAGAACACGTTTCGCGCCGACTTTTCTCGTTGCTCTTGTACCTCGTGTCCACCGCTGAAACGGCTGCCACATCTTACGATACCCTGGTACAATTCAGAGGATGACCTTCCCTCGAGCGCACACGTTCGGGCGATCGTTCCGAAAAATCGCCACACTTTGAGACATTACGCAACCACAAAATGTAAATAACAAACAGAATAATCAGAAAACGCGAATAACGAAATAAAACGTGTAATGTAATTTAGTAAATTCGTAGCAAAGAGCTGTGGATCGTTCGAGCTTGGCGATTTCGCGATCTATCGAGAAGCAAGATCACGAGAAACTTTCATCATATTCTGAATCTTTCATACTGTGCGTTGATCCACGGGGCAACGACGGAAACTACGATCCGTTGGTAGACGATGGGATTTCGAGAAGCGTGTTAACGCGAGATCGTCGCTGACGGAGCATGTTGCGAGCACATGGCGCTGCTAAGGCCGGCGTTGCACGTACAGACAGCAGAACCGGCATATCGGGGAACCGTAATGACGCACGCACGCACGCACTCGCGTATCAACGCCAGTGGCTGCGTGTGCGTGGGTGCGAAACGCGGCGTGCTCCACAGGCCGCTTTCGTCGGGGACATCGTGCACGGCTCGAGACATCCGGTACAATACCCTCCGGTTATAATGGGCCGCTAGTTCCTCGCATTGTTCGAAGGCTACATTATACGCGCCGTACACCCTCCAAGTTACACGCGAGCGCACCACATACACGGATACGCGAGTTGTAGCGGATATATGCGAAGGACTGTACACGTCGTATCGTATACACGGGTCGGATTGAAATTCGTTGTATTATACAAGCAGCGCATCGTACGGCTGAAAATAAGTGGCAAATCGGCAATAAGAGAAGTAAATTGGCAGCTTTGTTTTTCGAGTAAATCGAGCTCGAAACTCGATCACGCGTGGCTGTATATAGTAGCTTGTCCGGAAAGTGTCTTTCTTTTACAGACACGTCTTTTACAACAACAAATCTTTGTACAAAGATGAAACCTGATTTGTCGAACGTTGTGATCTTTAGTTTGATAGAACAAAATGGATCGTGCGCAATTCGATAAAATAATACAAAATGGAAAATGTTGTGCATCCATTATTTCCTTTAACCCATCTGCATCATGGCCCTACTTATGGGAACATTTGAAGGCATCAGCGGCGTTCAACCGACGACCGGTTCCTATCACCGCGCGCGGTCGGTCGTAGGTAATAATCGCGTAATAATCCGCGCTTGCATGCAAATGGGTTAAAAGCGAAAGAAACTTTTCGCACGACCTAATATATGAATCGCTTGAGATTCGTGGTACGAAGTGATCGTACGACTGGAAGTATTGGGTTGGCAACTAAGTGATTGCGGATTTTGTCAGTAGGTGGTATAGACAAAATCCGCAATCACTTAGTTGCCAATCCAATAAGAGGCAAACGAGGAGCAAGAGTAAGAAGAGTAAGTCGAAGGTTTCGTTTTGCAGCAAATCGATGGTAAAAAAGGATGGTAAATTCCTTCGTAAAATTCGTGATAATTCGTCGTGGGATTCGAGCTACGTGACACGAATCAAGAAGGCAACGAGGAACGAGGAAAGTGAACGTAAAGTACTTCGTTTTACATAGGAAATTGGGTTCGAAGATCAGCCGAACATGTACAGGGTGTGTTGCAAATTCGCGGTCAAGCAGATTGCACGGCTAAGAGCCAGAGGAAAGGGAGGGACTTCGTTTCGGAGAAAATGAAATTTTAAAAATTCACGCGTGCACGAAATCGACCAATTTGGACAATCGGAAAGAAGTTGTCCGCGTAAAAATATCGCAAATGAAAAATCTACGATAACGTTGATCGCTGAAAATTCCGTAATTTCGAAAAGACCGAGAACTCGAAATTTCCCGAATTTCCACTCATCCTGTGTACGCGTATGTATATTTCTACGCGAACAGCGTATGTATATCTCTGCAAGATATACGTGCGTAGTTCGTAGTTGTGATACAGCAAGTAGAGCAGTAAATGCACGAGTATGTACAATGGTGGCATATGAATAGAAATATGTTTTTTCAACTCGTAGGAAATACGATATTTATTAAATAAAAATATATCCTACATGTATAAAGAACAAATATTTTCAGTTAAATCGCGGGTAGCTCACCCCATGCATATATACGCGGAAACCATACGAGCATATTATTCGCGTTCGTGTGGTACAGCGTGTTATACGTTTCTATATGTACAGAGGGTTGTGAGGGTACAACAACGTGTGCGAATGCGAATCAGCGACAGGCTGGGTATTATTATAGGAAGGTGAGGTACGGCGTTGTTGTTGCCTCTCGTCGTTATTATACGCGCGTGATATTGGCCATCTCCGGGCGGCCTCATGTAAATTACGACGATAGGAAACGCTTGGATTTATCGGTGGAGCGATTTCGAGGAAAGGGGTTGAGCTTGAGTAGGAGGAGGTTCTCGAGAAGGTTTCGAGACAGCTTCGTTGCGATATTTAGGGCTGTGTTGAACTTTACCCCCGGTTTCATCTATCTACAAATTCTATCCATGTATTTTTAACATTAAACGCTTCTAGGTCGATTCGCAAATTTATGACATTTGAATGATTCTTCGTTTTTACGAATCCAATTCCCCGGTTAGTTTCGCGCAACATTTCTACTTTAGTTGCAGTAGAATTTCAGTTCTAGCGTTGAACGTCGTACGATGTGCCGTGTATCTGTCTATAGGTTCGATTCGGCGAGAAACGGATGGAAAGTAGACGACGAGAAGGAAAATCGGAGATGGCGAGAATCGGTCGTCGTTGGGCGAAATCGGAAAAATTCGTAATTCTTTGTCCTGTTCCCTCTTAAAATTCAAGTCGCGACAGCGAAATGGAAAATAATGGAAGACGATCGAAGGCCGATCGAACGGACAGGTCACACGTGCGCGGAGCCGGAAGTACGCAAGCGTGTGCAGGCTATCTGGATAGGTGCGACCGCGTGGATGTATCGATTAGGAGGTTCGAACTGGTTGCCCGTTACTCTCGAATCACGCCGGCTAGCGAATAATCAGATGGCCAATTAAACGGCCCAATTAAAATAATAAATCAGCCTAATTGGCCGTTGATCCTCGGTTGTATTTCGTTTTCGACAGCCGGTTCTTTCTGTTCCCTTCGTTTTCTTTCCTCTTTTTCTCCTCCCTGTCTTTACGGCGAATCGATCTCTTCCGTGCGTTTAACGCGAAAGAGAAGAACCGAAAGGGGAGAAACGAAATGGCGACAAATAAAAACGAGCGAAGGGAGATAGCAAAGGGCGAGAAAAATGTAAAAAGAGAAAAAAAAAAGAAATAGGAGACAGAGGGAGGGAAAGAGAGTGACGAAAATATTTCGCCGACCAATGCAACGTAATTGCCACTTTATTTTCGCCGCGTGACCCGCTGCAATTAACGCTTTAATTTCATCGAGTGCCGTGGCCCACGAGAAATGGCGGCTGTCCGTGAAAATACGACCCGAATTTTTGTCCTGGGTCGCTGAAGAATGCCCTACGCGTCCGGCAATCGTTTTTTATCCCTGCTTCTGGCTATTGAACGAATGGCTTGGAGATTCTATTTCCCTTTTTTCCATTATAAAGGCGAGGGATGCCACAAAAAGTATTTCAACTTATTTCCCGAATTTTGAAGTTATTTCCCAGCGAGGCGTTTTCTTATTAACTTTTACATTTCAGATTTTGCGTTCGATGTTACAATAGATACAACGATCGACGAATACCTTTTGTAGCCATTTTACCTTATATACAGTATGACGCGCATGCACATGATCTTTTTGTATTCGGGAGAATAATAGCACGATAGCAGGAAGACAAACGTAGACAAAAGGCTTCGCGTAAGCTCCGAACGTTTGCCTTGGCACTTTCAGTAGCCGCATTACGCAACGTAATCGTATCTGCGATTCTGCGACTGTTTATCTACTCCTCGCTTGTCCAAGGCGTCAAGGAAAACTCGCTGCCACCTGCCGTTAATGTTATTTAACAAATATTGCGAACTCTCGGTCCTCTAAAGCTATGTATATATACCTTAGCCAATCGTCTCGTTAATTTTTCCATTCTCCGCTTGTCCTTCGTTTAAATCTCTGCAACTTGGGCCCGGATTTGAAACGAACCTCTCTCGATTTTGTTTCAAATTAGATCATTCTTATACGAATAACTCTTACGACGTTACACGTTCATTCTTCTTGCCAATCGTACAAGTAATTCTTCGAGATGGTCGCATCGTTATTCCGCGTCGATATAAAATCACGATCGATCATAATCGTTCGCCGGATAATCCAAAGCAGTCGTCGTAATTTATACGCAGCCAGGAGGTATCCTAATGCTCACGAAGGGCAGCGTGCACGCGATATAGCCAAACGGCGAGGCAATTCGTTTTTCGCGCTCAAAAGGTTACAGGATTAATATGGGGTAGCGTATACCTGCTGCACCATCCTCGATATCGCCGCTGCACCCGTTGATATACGGTACGTGGCGCCGATTGAATTCGATAACCCGGACGTTTAATCCAGATTTCAGCCGGCGTCTGATGGGCCGAAATGAACTTTCAGCCGATTGATCTCGGAATTGGTTCGATGAAGAACTTCCATGCGCGTTTCCAGCTGTCTGCCCTGCTTTAATATCATCACTTATTATCGATCCCTCTCTTATCGGTCTGTTCGATACACCGTCGGGCAATGCAGGCTGCCTGTTCTATATGCGTTGCATCACCGCGCGAGCAACGTCATTTGTCCGATGTAACGCAAGAGATGGAACAAAAGACGCGCGACACAGCCTGGACTGGCGCGCGAAAGTAGGTCGAAATTTTTCGATAAAATCTCCCTGAGCTGAATACACGGCCTTTTCAACGGGACCGACGACGTTTTGCCGCGACGTTTCAAATTAATAAAGCGGCCTCGCTCTCCGGACGAATATCTCGAATTCCATCTTCGATACGTTGTACCAAGTTAAATATATAGAACGATATGCCAAGTTTTCGTAGCCGAAATTTCGACAAAAGTTTTGACAAAAACTTGTCGTCTTTTCTCCTTCGATTTCATCTTCGATACACCAAACTCTGAATAGTTGGCGCTATTACCAGCCAGCGTTTCTGTCGCGCAATGGAGTACGTTAGGAAAGAACGAGAGAGAGAGGACAAAGTTTTGTAGTTTTCTACGACCAATGCGACAGCGTATACCACTTTTTCACGCTTGCAACATTTTGCAAGAAACGAAGGCGATCCTTGAATTTTTTAATCGAACGTTTCCGAGCGTCGGATCGAACATCCAACGCTTCTAAACACATCGCCGCGTACTGTCGACGAAACAATTCTTTCATCGCGGACGTTGCATGACTCTGACGGCTATCGCGTGGCACATGGGTGAATTCGTCTGCGAACACGCTTTCACGCGACATAAAGAAGCACACAGCGTTCCATCAAAAACACCGCAGACATCTTCGTTTCGTTGAAAAGTATCGCGAACGTAAAAAGACGACGCACGCTGTTACGTCGGCCATAGAATACTATAAAACCTGTCCCTCTTTCGTTTCTTTTTCCCAATACGCTGCATTTATGATACAAGTGGGTAACGCTGGCTAGTAATAATAGCGCGAACACCCCGTATATAATGCATCGTCTGCCTGCAAGAGGCTCGTACGTAGCCCGCGTGCTCGACGAAAGAGCAGAGATACGCCTAATGCAAATGATCAATTTATGTTAAGGAGGTCGTCGCGACGTCGCGGCGCAAACGAGTGAAACTCGGAGAGACCGGCGGGGCCAAGTATGACGGAATCACGGGATCGAACGCAGCCACGCGAGCATCGTTAAATAAGGAAGTTCATTGACGAGACAGTTAACGACGTATTATAGCGGCTGCAACAGACGGTAGAGCGCACTTTCGTGCACGACACAAAGGCCGAGAGCTGCAACACCGTGACACACGCTATGGGAAAAAAGAGTTGCAACATCCTGAGAATCGAGCGAGTTGCGCTTTTTACGTAAGTACGTTCTTCCGTTCGAGGCGAAGTCGCGTTTAAAGTTGCAGATACAGTGGCCACGAAAAGTATCAGGTCG
Organism: Bombus hortorum; assembly: GCA_905332935.1. Taxonomy (NCBI): domain Eukaryota; kingdom Metazoa; phylum Arthropoda; class Insecta; order Hymenoptera; family Apidae; genus Bombus; species Bombus hortorum. The sequence continues at coordinate 4,527,734 of HG995198.1, read as the reverse complement.
GCCGAAAAGTTTCTTTCGTTTCGTAAGGAAATAACAGATGCGCCACGTTTTTTCTTTTATATTATTTTATCGAATTACGATCCATTTTGCAGCAACAAGAAGAAAGTGTTCTGTTCTGTTTTTATTTTTACCGCGTTGCGTGCGATCAAAATGTTTTCAGTCGCAAGGAAGAGCAAAATTTGTGTAGTCGCGAGGAAACGTACAGCGCCGTGAACGATTATCGTCTGGGACGCGTTTTCTGCGTTATTTCATCGATATTTCCAAGAAACCAGCGATCGTGAAATTGTTTTTGCAAAAGATGCAGCTATGGGATACCGGCGGATGTTATGCGGCGAACTGTCGCCTCTCACGACCGAAATAGAAGACAAAACGACGATCTTTCGACAAGACGATGCTCCTATTCGTGCGGCAGCCACTGCAAAAAAGTGGTTCCAAGATTTCGGAGTAGGATCATTGCCGTGGCCAACATCGAGTCCCGATCCAGAACCCGTGGGGAATTCCAACAAGAAAAGTTTACGGTCCGGACAAACCAGCTATAGAAAATATCGTGGAACTTGAAAAGAAATGGAATAAACCCGCGTGGGTGGATATTCGAAACGAAACTTTGAATAACTCGGCGGATAGTATACTTAACGGGTGAATGGAAGTAATAAAAAGTAAAGAGAAATCCACTAAATTAGTGGAAAGTTAATAAAATCAACGTTGGACCTCTATTGGTTCATAGCCAAAAACACAGGATTAAAAGGAAATTTTACTTCTTTCAGAATTCGAAAGAAGGAAATTTTTCTTTGTTGTATTAAGTTGTCCGAACAGTTTCTTTCGTTTCATAAGGTGATAACGAACAACAATTTCTGTTTTATGTTATTTTATCGAATTAGGTATAATTTCTTTCTAGGTTCTTTCTTTTAGGTAAATAAACTAATATAAAACAAACAACATTGTGCGTCTATTATTTCCTTATAAAACGAAAGAATCTTTTCGGACAACCTAATATCTTGTTTCGTTTTACACCGCAACATAGAATTGCGTGAATCGGTTATCCCAATTTTTGTTCCGATACTATGAAGAATCTAAAAATATTGTTAAATTTATTATTATTCGCGACACTGTACGCGCTGCTAAATTGATAAATGAATATATATATTTATTTAATAAAATTATAAATATATTCTTACGGTTCGTAACAGCGTAAACGATACGCTATAAAAATAACGCAAGTTTGTTTTAACAGCGAACCGGACACGAGTAACAAAATATTATCAAAATGCTGGCTAATACGAGCCTGGAATGTAACGTAATAATATTTTATGACGCTAAAACGCGGGGCTTATTGCGAGCTATCGATCAAACTTCTTTTAACTTGCCACTTAAGCAAACGTTCGTAAAAGGAACAAAAGGAAGGAGACGCGGCATCGCCGCGTTTCTGGAATTATCATCTTTCTAAAGATAAACGTAAAAGCAACGAAATTGCACGGAAGCACGTAGGAAATTGAAGGTAAAACGACGACGGTGTGTACCTAACTCTCGGATGTTTCATTTGAACGAGGAGTTTCCGCGTGCGGTATCACGAGTTTGCAGAATTGACGCTTAGTCATCCGCCTTGCAGCTCGGTTTAATAGATTCTGTTATGCGAGTTGCAAGGACCACAGAATCGAGCAGCGATGCAAGAGAAAACTGGAAAGCTCTCGCCAATCGTCCATTACCGGTACACGGAAAAACGCCACGCGACTGTTCAAAGCTGTTTTTCACCGAGCTTGACAAAAACCTATTTCAACGATTCTCGCGCTTAATCGCGTTAAACGTCTCCGAATAGGATATCGCCAGATGAAGAGAGAAAGAGGAAGGGAGACGAGAGGAACTGGTTTTTAAACGTAATAATTCACCGACGAGGCGCGCCAAATTAATTATCGCGTACGCACGGCCTACGGTCTAACAACAGAGGCGAGAAATCGTAAGAAAATCTAATTCGAAAAAATAATATCAAGTGTTTCGTATAATGACTTTACTACGGTCGGCTACACTAGACGCTAGTAACAGTTATAGCCTACTAAATTCCGACAGATCTTTGATCTATAAAAGATGTTCGCAATAACACTGTGTGCATGTACGTATATCGCGCTCAACGAGCCACAGTACGCACGCGTCTGTATGTTTAATTCATGATGATGCATTACTCATTCATTCATGCGATCGTGCACAAGCCACTTCCGCGAAGAATGCCGTAACAAGTTTCTGGAAGACACACACACACACATTATCTCTCTCTCTCTTTCTCTCTTTCTCTTCCTTGGGTCTATCGGTGTATTCGGTATGCGCGAAGCCCAAGGATAAAGGCGCCAAGAGGATAAAAATCGACAGTAAATCTCGGGAAATAAGATGGAAGCATGGAAATCGACTAAGAGTGTACAACTATCGACGATGATTCTATCAATGAGATAAAAGTTGCAGATCGCAAGGACACCTTGGAATCTACGCGGTTCTTTCAATTATTTCCTTCTTTATTCATTTTTCCAATTCGATGCTGATACTGCTTTTATAAATTCCGAGCTTCTTTTCCGGTTAACGTACGCCGATAACTGTCCAACAGTTATCTCAAACTTTCAGAATTTAGACTGAGAAAAGCTGCGACGCTTAAACGACATGGGAACCACGGTCTTGGAAAACATGTTTGCCTATACTTTAAATCGATATGTAGGATTTATTTAGAGCATCGTAGGAATTGTAAAAATTGTTTCGAAATATTTGGTATATTGGAATATATCGATAATATCGATCGACGTACCGAGCGAATATCCTTCGATCAATTCGACACGCAACGAACAATGTCCAAACGTTAGGTTCTCGTAATGTTATGGAAACTTAATAAACGGACGATTAAAGAAACAGATTGCGAAATAAACGATCGCAATAACGCTGTGGATAAAACGATACGGAAAGTCACGTACGCGATCTTTCGCAGCTCCGCAGCTATTACTCACGAACCGTTGGTCTTTCCTCGAGTTTGTCAGAAATTATCCGATACCAGTATTTTCATCGAATCGCGACAAATTCACGTATCCGTACGATTTAACGTATCTGCTATCGCGATCCACCAGTCACGCGGCTTAATCTTCCGCTGCAAACGAACATTTCCTGCTTCGCATCCAACGACCCGTCAGTCACGTAGTATTACGAGTTGCATTCAATACCTCGGTCTCTTTTCAAACACACGTACACTCGTGTTACGCAATCCACGCTTAATACCCTCGGGGTGCTTTCGCTACGATGCGTTCCTCCCTGTTATATCGTCCTACTACTCTTTCGTTAAAACACTTTGACTGCCACGTTGACCGGCCACGGTTCCTCTTGTGAACGTCGTTCGTACGACCTCGAACTTGAAAAAGAAATTCGAAAATTTCTCGGTACACGACGTATGTAAGTTTCCGCGCCGAAATAATCCCTTTTCCGCCACCTGATGCATCGAACAGCGACGTGGAATATTCGTCCGATGTCTCGGAAGTCAGTCGCAGCCAACACATCGCAGGACGCGTGTCTTGCAGAAAAGTCGTTCGCTCGTATCGATTGCATTCCATCGGGTAGAATGCGATCGGATCGATTGGAAGCTTCGATAGGGTTTCAGGCCGGTCGAAATCCAGCGGATCGATACGACTGGAAAGGGCCAGCGCGATGTCCAGGACGCAAAGGAGAAAAAGCTACAAAGCGAAAGAACGCGTCGTCCTTTGACGACGGATGCACGCGTCGCTCCTTCTTCTTTCCGTTTTTAGTTCAATTTTAGTTGAACAGCTCGCAGTCAATAAAATCGACGAACGCTCGTCCGATTCACCGGATCCAAATTGTGTCTTATTTTGTATCTGTTCGAATAGAACAAAATTGATCGCGCGTAATTCAATAGAATAATAATAAAAGAAACTTTTCGCCCAGCCTGACCTTAATTCCTCGACAAATGCATCGAGGAAGCTGTTCGACGTCAACACGTTTGCGATAAACACGTACGTGTTAAACGTGATTTTTGTTTTTTTAAACATTCTCCAAGGATCTGACGCGTCCCCAGTCATTTTTTAAAGTAAACACCGAACGAACAACCTTTTATTTCCATTTCTTTCGTCACGCAGGGTAGGAATCGTAGAAATTCTGTCACGTTGTTAATTAATCGATAAACAGTTGTCAGTCCGTAGCTGTGCCACGATGCTCAACGATAAAGAAGTCGTCCTCCAGAGATTTCCATCTGCATCGAAAATTCTATTACGCTTCTCCAGAAACGCGCTTCTCCGTGGGATGTAAAAATACGACCTTCGCGGGTGGTATATTCTATATTCCGCTAGATACCTGGCTCATGAAAGTATCCCAACACATGCCACGGATAACTTTTACATACGAATACACGCGCGTATATATCGTGCGCGTATTGTACGAAAGGTTTTAAAATTTCATTATCACCGTACCGTGTCGCGTCTAAAAGAAAGAACATATATCTGTGTGAGGGTACGCACGTGTTCGTAGAATAGGTAAAAATTTGGAAAATTTGCAACTTAAAATATATAGAAGTTTCCAATCTTTCGAGTAGCTGACGCGATCGCCGATAACGTCACGTAATTATCGGCGTGTTAGGTTGTCCGGAAAGTGTCTTTCTTTTACAGACACGTGTTTTACGACGCATTTTCATAGAAACGTGAAACCTAATCTGTCGAACGTTATGATCTTTATTTTGATGGAAGAAAATGGATCATACGTAATTCGATAAAATAATATAAAACAGAAAATGTCGTGCATCCATTATTTCCTTATAAAACGAAAGAAACTTTTCGGACCACCTAATAATAAATACGTATAACAATAATGAAGTTACTTCGCCGTGACAGAAATAACAATAAATCTGAGTTGAATCTCGTTTTCGAACGAGACAAGCACGATACTTGCAGCCAACCCAGACTCCGCGTAATCAGACCAGCCGTCGGAGGAGAATAAAATCATCGTTGTCCCGAAACGAGAGAAAATAAAGAAGGGGAATTAAAGCTGGCATATATTACGGTTACTTCGTACGCTGGTCGAATTAATCGATACATAGGATCTTGTTCGATTTCGGGGCGAGCATTAACGAAACAGATAAGAGAACTGGCTGCAAAATGAACCGCGGTGAATCGTCGACCGGTCTGATTAAAATTTAATACGAAATTTCCAAGGAACTTTGCGTCTTTCTTCCTTTCTCCTTTCTTTTCTTCTTTTTTTTTTCTTCTTTTCACACGACGCGTCTCGCTCTTTTGAAGTTCGTCCCACTTTCTTCGCGATACACCGAGAGATCGCGTAATCCTCGTGTACACACACCGTGTATCACGTCCTTTTTCTCCCTTCCCCCTTTCTCTCTTTAATTTTCTCCGTCTTTTTTTTACTGTTTGCCGAAGAAGTTGCACGGCTCACCTTGGTAAATTGCAAGCGGACGATATAGTTATGTAACTGGACGGCGAACGCAAAATTTACGAGTCTATTAAACGCGAGCCACAGCTCGTTTAATCCAGCGATTATTATTATTACCACGGTATTTGGTTCAATTTTGATGCTCGCGTCGAACGCTTTCAGCGATGAACGATCGTTTCCGAAAATTTACAGCCAACTGGGACTTACACTCCGGGCGAGAGCGTCGCAGCGACTTTGGTAATTTCCACAACAATAGCGCGAGCTCGAAGAACGCGAGAAAACGTATTCCGATTTTGCGTTTCGAAAGATCTATTGGTTGGGTTGGCCCCGAAATAATTAACAAGCCGACTCCTAACTTGTAAATACGCTCGGGGCACAAAGATCCGTAAAGCTGAAAAAGTTCCTAAACGTACGTGAAACAACAGGAAACGCGTTCCTCTTGTAATCTCGACGAAGAAGCAGATAAAACCTCGGCGATCGTCGTGAGATGGAAAAATAACTCTTCGAACGATGGACGAGGAAATCTTCAGATTCGTCTGTATCTCGAAGACAAATTCCACAGATTTTCCACTTAACTCCAAGTGAAATTTCCATTTCACGAAATTCCATCGAAGAACCTAAAGGTCACCTAAACGTTCAACAACGGTAATCTCGTTTGCGTTGGTCGAAACGTCGAAATTTTTCGACCAGGTATTAGGTTGTCCCAAAAGCTTCTTTCGCTATCTGCACGCAGCTGCTTTATCTGCCAATGTTTGTACAAACATTGTGCAAACCTAATCTCTCGAATGTTGTAGTCTTTATCTGCAGTCGTCCTCTAGCTGTCGTAGGATACGTTTTGTCTGCATTGAAGCCAAAAATGCTGCGTATCTGTTATTTCCTTGTAATATAAATCTAAAACGAAAGAAACTTTTCGGACGACCTAATGGATCAGCTTATCATCGTAAGATCTCAAGTTGAAAGGGAAATCGCGATTCCACGAGTCTTTCCATTCGAGAGAATAAGTGGAAACATAGAACTTGGTCGCGGAAGCTAGACAACTAAAGTGGCAACATATTCATCGGCATTGATCAAAGGACGGTTCACCGCCGAAGAAATAAAAAGAATCGGCTCGTGAACTGAATAATTCCTGAGTGGTCGAACGTGGATGTCGCAGATGTTGCAGATCGATACTCTGTTTCTGGCAGTGGTTGGTGCTCAAAGAGCAGCTTGTCGCCGCGGCTCGATAAGATACGACCCGATTCGACCAACGTCCCATTCGACAGAGCGGAAGAAAGACGTTTCTTATAGGTTGGACTTTGGCGAGAAGAAGCATCGATAACTGCGCGTAATTGAAAGAAAATATCCCGGCAGGTAATTGTTCGGCGCGCTCCATTACCAACGATTCCGGGCATCTTTCCTCTTTTTCCACGATCCTTTATCCTTTATCTTTGTTTCTGTTTCGGCCAAGAGAAATATCGTTAGACAGCGAGAAGGAAATATTTCCGCGGTTTTCTTTACCGATACGAGTCCTTTTGCGGGTAAGCTGCGTGGTAAAACAAGCGAGAAAACAAGGGAAATTTATTCGCCTGTCTAGCACGATTTCCTAGCGTGGAAAAATTACAAAAGAAACTATCCGCTGCTATCATAATTTCGATGTAATGAGAAGGGAATAAGGTAAATGGAAGTTGCGATATAACATAGCAACAAAGGTGTAACGTAATGCGACAGAGGAGAAACTGCCCTATCCGCTAGAATCTTAAATTATAAAGGAATTAAAATAAAGAAAATATACAGGGTGCGTATATAATTTCAACGTAACTAAAATGAGATAAAACACGTCGGTATTATAATACGACGGAACGCAAGGCGATAAAAATCCTGCTGTCCGATAGAATCTTAAATTAAGCACTCTAAATTAAGGTTAAAAAATAATCATGAATGAATGTTACAAAAATAACTTCGCTGCAGCGCAATGCAGACTCTCTTCTTCTTTACGATCACAAAATAAAAAAAAAAGTCGAAAGATAAGTAAGCAAAGAGTATCGAAATTGTCACGTTAACGTAACGTACGAGACGCGATAAAAATTCTTCTATCCACCGTAATCCTAAATTTTTGAACGAAATTGAAGAGAAGAGAATGCAAGATGTACCGCGATTACGATGTTACGCGTGCAACCTTACGGTATACGAAATAATGAAATACGATAGATACTGGACAACTGCTGCGATCCGAGACATTCGTATCCATTACGCCGTTTCCCTCTTTCGTCCAGAAGGAATACTCGCGTAAATTTAAATCGCTGTGCAATTTTCTCCCACGAGTGATTTCCCCGAGATCGATCTCGCGAGCCAGGCATTTAGGGCACGTTACTTTCACCTAATCGACGGCGAATGCTCGTGATTTATAACGATATTAAAATGGTCACGTCGATTCTACGTTCTACGAGTCCCGCAGCCGTTTCTTAACGTTTTATCGGCTTTTATTTATGAAGCCGGAGGAAATGACACTTCCGGCCAGAATCGCGGCCTATCTCGAACCAAACGCGCTACGTCGACCGTTTCGACCGCGTTTAACATCTTTCGGCGGAAATCTTTTTTGCGTCCTTCTCGACCATTCGCAGCATTGTACCGGCGTCGAGACTCGGTATATTCCGTTTCGTACGATTTTTTATTAATTACGACACGTGCCGGTGATTGCGAGAGTGGGCTGAGTGAAGAATCTCAAAAGAAAATTTATCGTTTATTTTGCGTTGCGTCTATTTACGTCGCAATGATCAGAAACCGTGTTTGCAAAGTAGTAGAAATTGTACCGTGTCGGATTGGCTCGAGACGGAGGATTCAGTCGACGCGTCAAACGCAAAACTTTAAACTTCTCGAAACGAAAAACATGTGACTCGGGCCACTTTCACGATCAACGGCATCGTGTTCTTGCGTTTGGAGAAAATTTTATTATCAGACGATGACGGGATATCCTTTCTTTCCGTCTCTGAGGAACGAAGAGCAGATCGAGTACTTGAATTTCGTTCGTTTCGTTCGTCATTCTCCTCTATCGGTTTCCACTGGCTAAACTATGGTATTTAGGTTGTGTGGTATTTAGGCCAACGCCTACTACGATGCGCGATACACCCTCGTAATAAAATCTCAAGCACAACTTACGATGTATTTTTCATTAAATTTCCCGATGCGACTAAAACTTGTTTCACGGTCGACAGCGCAACTGTGCAACGCGCACAGTTTTTCTATCGATCTTCCGCCTTTACAAAAGATGAAATCGCATTTCAATCGTCCTCGATTCCCGTGTATTCTGTAGTTTGCAGAATGAGAAAGAGAATTGTTGGCGCGACAAACGCACAATGCAGTTAATGGAGAACGAGATATCGAGAACGATCGCAGTAGCTACGATCAACAAAGGGTACTTCGATTCGCGTGGGCGTTTTATCTGTGCAGCTGTTTCCCTACTATCTGGAACACCGTGTACATAACGCGGACCGCTCGTCCGTAAACTGGGCCAGCAAACCTGCTCCTTGTTTTTGTTAATTTGCTCGTGGAAACCGCCAAGTTGCAGATAAAAAGTTTATTAGGACGCTCCATACTCGACAGGGGGCGAATCCCAGCCCTCGAGCAAATGTTTCCACCCCTTTTGTCCCAGCTGTCTCTTCGTGCTTTTGGCTACCTCTCTTCTTTCGTCGTTGTTTTCACCCCGTACGCGTTTACATTTGTTTTACTCCTGTTTCGTAGCAATTTTTTACGGCTTTCCCTTCGCTCGCAATCATTTTTCCTTCGTTTCTCAATTTCCGTGTACTCGGAGCCTGACAAAATTGCGCAACGAAATTTTCGAAGATTTAACGATAAGCGACATTCTCTTGCACATCTCCAAACAACTTTTCCAGGTTTCGCGTTATCCGAGAAGTTGCTTCCGAGCGCATGAAGTCGGCAAGTGGAAAAACGTGGTGAGATACATTTTCAGAAAATGAAATTTTCTCTATGATCGAGGTAAAGGTTTGAGATCAAATTTTGTCTCGTTTTTCGGGACAGCTTTTTCGGGTTTTGCCACGCGAGAAATTCCTCCTGGTTGCGTAACTAATCGAACCGTGTAAAAATTGTAGAATGAATTTTTTAGAAAATTAAATTTTCCCTCTAGTCGAGATATTGGTATCTCGTCGAATGGTATTTTGTTTCACTTTCCCAGTGAATTTTTTTTACGCTCTGCCGTTTCGGAACTTCTTCTTGAACGCGTATAATTGAAACGCGCAAAAATTCTGCGATACATTCTCGGAAAATTAAATTTCCGCCGTGATTCCGACGAATGGTATTTTGTTTCGCTTTCCGAAAGAACATTTTTAAGTTTTTCTATTTCACAAGTTCTTCTTGCTTGCGTATAATTGCACCGCGCAAGAGTTGTACGATAAATTTTTAGAAAATTAAATTTTCACTGCGATCGAGGTATTTTGTTCCGTTTTTCCGACAAGTATTTTAGTATTATATTATACAGAAATCGAATTTCACGTCACTCGAGAATTATTTGCAAGAATTTAGAAAATATTAAATTAAAAACTAACTACGAACAAGCTAAAATAAGCGGCACTTTTTTCTCCTTTTTGCTGGAATTTCGACATACATTTCGAAAACTGGAATCCCATTGATACTTTGATTATATTAACGGGAAAAACTCTGCTCGTAATGTCTTTTTCCATCGGTGAAAACACGGTTTGAAACGGAATCGTTCGCGAAAACAGATTTTCCAGTCGATGATTTTGCCAATCGGCACAGTTCGCCGAAACTTTGTCCGTGCTATTTTTTCCGGATATCGATCTGTTGTTTTGCTGGCGTTATCGCTCGCGTTATTTTTGCTCGCAGGAATAACAAATATGAAAAGATTAATATTGGACGAGAAATATTTGTCGACAGGAATTTCGAAATAAAGTTTCAACGATAGTTTGTTGCGCATAAACAGGTACGTCCTTATCAAGAATTACAACAATTAGCAACAAATGGAAATTTGATTCTTCGATGAAAATGAAACTGAATTTTTATTTCGTTTACTTTTATTTCATTCTCTTCGTTATACGCAGCTTCTTGTAAATCTAATTTCTTTCCCTTTGAACAGTTCGTAAACTCGGAGTTCCTTTCCCGCCATAAACTTCAATTTTCTTGAAAAACAAACTTCCAAGCTTCCAATTATCTTGCTGTTCAAACTAACAACTTTCGATTTGTTGTCTTAAGTAATATTCGAGAAACCAGCGCGGCAAGAGAGCGAGCGAAAATTGAAAATTCTAACTTGATGCTTGAAAAAAAAAAAAAGAAAAAAAAAGAAAAAAGGATATCGAGTTTCTGAACTCTCTCTCCTTCCACGTACTACCTTAACTAACCATCAACTTTTTATCCAATCTTAGCCGAGGAATATTTCAAATCGACAAACGAGTATCGCCGGAAGAGACGCGGCAGTTAATAAAGCGCAAAACGCAATCAACTTTGAATATCTTTCGTTAACATATCGGAAATCGTAATGTCCATGTTTCTTCATCTTCCCAACGAAACAGAAGTGTTGGGTTGGCAACTAAGTGATTGCGGATTTTATCATTACTACCTAATGACAAAATCCGCAATCACTTAGTTGCCAACCCAATAAATGGATCGACCATTTTTTACAGACAATGCCAAGACGAATTAGCATATTTTAAGAACTATACCATGGAATCCACAGTATGGCCTCCGCGGAAAATATTTTCCCATCTATGGAAAATATTTTCTGTACGACGTGCCCTACCGCTAATAAAATTAAAGAATGAAATAGTCGTTTCGTTACAATTGAATTCTGTAGGAAAAGTGATGTAAAACCGAAGACTGGTCCAAAGCCGAAAGGCACGGACTAGGTAAAAATAAATAAATAAAAATACAACTGAATTCTAACATTGTAACAGCCACATATACTCTGTATAACATTACCACCTAATTTCCAACCCAATATTTCAGTGTCAAAACGATTATTCGGTTGTCCAAAGAAATCCGTGGCGAAATTCAACGTTTATTTCGCGGAATTAAAATGGAAGATCGTATCGAACAACGTGTACGATCTTCTCCTCGTACTAAATTTCTCAAATTGTTTACAGACCGACTCTACGATCGTTTTATCGAAGAAACGTTCCTCTTGCTCGGCGAATCGTTTCGAGCGGAATCTTACGGAATATGTTATTTGTTGTCGTTGAAAAAAGATGTTTCCTTAAGAAAGCGTTCCTCCTTAAGAAAGAATCCTTCTGAAAGCAGTTCGCAATCGATCATCGCGAAACATCCTCGATATTTATCAACATCCTGCACACGTGTCGCTACATTTACATACTCGGCTCTCTCCATGCGGTGGAAACGTTTTTGGCAAAGGGCCTAGAAACGTTTAGAGAATCCTCCGGCGAAACGGACAGAGATAAACCGAGACAAACTGGCGTAAGGATGATGGTCGGTGCCGGAACAGTGATTCAAATCTGCCACTCGCCTAATCACTTGCCCCTCGACGGATAACGATAATCGCCTTTCTATTTTACGTCGGAGAGAACGCTAAAACGAGATACGGTGTTGTTGTACAATAGCAACGAAACACAACGCGCGTAACATACAACCGAAATATGACACGTCGAACGTTGCGCGATCGTTTGATTTGCCTGTTACTCGATGGCGAAAAACGGGTACTTCGATACGACGTTCGGGATCAGTTGATGGTTTATCGCGTTGGGAAAAATTTTATGGAAATTCGTGTTCGTCGTGTAAGCGGAAATAAAAGAGTGGAAGCTAAGCAAAGATCTGTTAAACGTTGTCCATACAATAACGCGCACCGTAGTTTACATATATCGCGTATTTTCCCATTTTACGCGAATTCTCGTTACATGTATTTTTGCTAGCGAGGTCGTTTTTCGAAAGTACAGTGAAAAATTGCAAACGAATGGAATAAATGGGATGCGGACGTCGAGGCTGAAGATGCAAGTGCACGAGAGGACGACGCGGTGATAACCGTAACTACGAACGAATGGGAAAAAGATATCGTAGAGCTCGTACAACGACCTTGTGCAACCAGCTATTCAGCGAAAGATTTCAAAAATGGAAATACAGAAGTACGTCGCCAGTTACGAACGTGTTAACGGGTTAAAAAAAAGTGAATCTCGTTCGTCCAACTAGACGCGTCTCAACGCACAAAATTTCAGCCGACAAAGAAACTCCGAGCAAACGAACGACGATTCTCGCGTTGCAGATTCGCGTCGTCCTCGTCCCATTCCCGTAGGAACGATTCGTTCGAAAAACGCGACGCGAAGGGATACCGAGTGCTGCTCATTAATCCCTGATGCGTTTTCTCCGCCTCTCCTGTCGTCGCTCGGTTCGCCTTAACCGTCGCATTCCTTGTGTACATAGTCCAACGATGGATCTCGATGAAAAAAAAGAGGAAAAAAGGCAGAGACGAGGAGAAAGAAAAAGGCGAGCAAACGGAAGCTGGCTTGAGCCCTCGACGGCCGGCTAGTAGTTTAATTAGTTCGTTAGCCTTTTCACCGAGCTTCTTCCTTTTCTCTGTCTTTTCTCTCTCGTTACTTTATTTTTTCTCTTTTACCTTCGTTTGCCTGTTCGGTCGTCGTGACTCTGATTTCTCCAACACGGCGAGAGTTGCGATCCTCGGACGCGTAGTTGGTGATCGAGAGAAGCGAGTTTTTCCAGGAAATCGATTAGAAACGTGGCACGAGAAGTAACTAGAGGATGGTTTCTCGTGTCATTTTCATTTTCATACTAATTGCTATACATTATGTTACTCGTGTCTGTACGTTTCTGGTGCAGCGACTGTCTTCGTGACAACTTCTTCGATTATCTTTCGAGCCAAGCTCTCTGCCATGCTCGTGTAATTTATAGCGGTCGATTAACGCTCAATTATCTTTCCCTGCCATGTTAACAAAGTTCAAGGGAAATGAGCATTCTAACAACTGTACTCGTATTTAACACGCTTATATATATATGTGTGTGTATGTAATTGTCTACATTCAATTTCTTCTGTTTTACTTTCATTCTCTCTTTTACCAATAGATAGAATTCTGACTACAGAATGTCGAGATAATTTTAATACAACAAGTATTCGAGTATACTTCTACGAACAACTGTGTCCAACACACTCTATCATTATCTACGATACATCAAATTTCTCCTATTCTCCTCGCTCCTTTCTATTCCTCCCGCGAATAGATAAAGTTCTGGATTATACAAAATGTCGATGAGAATCCAAAGACACAAATATCCGACTAATTCTGCGAACAACCGTGTTCAACACATCCTACGATTATTCGATGTACATCGAGTTTCTCCTATTCTCTTTCTTCCTTTCTTTTTTCCTCCGATAAATAACCGAGATTCTAATCGCAGACTATTAACGAAAATCAGAATCTCGATAATTTCTTACATAATTTCTTCGCAATATTTTTAAACAATTTAGACGAAGCTACGAATTATTCTTCCTACGAACGACCATACTTCTATCTAACGCTTTTACGTATACGTTTAATTATCCACAGCAAAATTTCTCCCTCTTTTACTTTCTTTTTTCCACCCACAAATAAACAAGATTCTTATTAAGCAACGTTGAAAAAAGTCTGGAAGAATATTTATTCGAATATATTTGCGCGAATAACCGTGTAACACACCTTGTAATTATTTAATATACATCGAGTTTCTCCTATTCTCTTTCTTCCTTTCTTTTTTCCTCCCCTCTACTACGAAAGGTTTAAATCGAACAAGGGTTACGATATTTTTCCACGGGATCCATTGGTGCTCGAGTTGCAGGCCCGCTCACGCTCCCACGGCCATAATTATGGATAAGAGTGGCAATAAATAACGTACGTGCGGCTCGTATATAAAGTCAGCGAGACGGGTATAATTCGTGCATAATTTACTCGTTTTCGATAGGTGGGAGCTGTTCGGGTGTGGGACGGGACCAAGTTTTCGCGGTTCCTAAATCGACGCAGCACTTTAGAAGGAAATCGTGCCGGATACTCGTCGAATCTCTTTACATATTACAGCCCGTAGAGTCGAAATAACCGTTCGATAGGGACCATTTTCCTTTCGAAGATACTGGCTGCGCTTGAGTTACGACCATTTTTATCTCCAACTCTACCCGCCAAACTATTTTCTCTCTTCCTTTTTCAATGCCTATCCAATCTATCTCTGTACTCTCTCGGTTTTTCCTTTCCGCGTCTCTTTGCAGCGATCCATACGACGAACGGTCGTCGAATTTGCTTGAGAAATGGGAGAACGATTCTTACTTCCAAGTATCGTTTCGAGCGTTCAAGAACCGAGATTCTATTCGTCCAGATTTCTGTTAGCTACCCCTTCTAGAGCTAGTCTTCTCGCGCTCTCGCTGAGACACGAGCTTCCGAGAAAGAAACGCGTGGTCGCGGATTCTTCTCTTTTAAACGCGCACAAAATGTTAGTACCGAAAACTGTAGCAGACTTTGATGAAATTCGAATAAACCACGAACAAAGCACGACTGTAGAGTGTTGGACGATCGTTTCGATTGCACAGCTATTTCGCAGGAAAATGACTTGATAACTCGAGTCGTTTCGTAGATACTTTTCGCCAAAAACCGAGAGATAGTCGCTCGGCTTGTTATCCTAATAAGCATCGACCGTAAAGGTGTCGTAAAGAGTCGTAGCTCACGGAGAGTAATTACGCTATGAAGAGGCTCGTTACAGCAAGAAAGATCGTTAAACCTTTTGCAGCTGTTACAAAGTAGAAAAGTATAAGGAAAGATCCGGTCGATCGAGCACGATCGGAGGCTTCTTGTCTGGCGAAACGATCGCGTTAGATGCAGTCGCTACGATTGCACGCCTCTGCTCTCGCAGCAGCGAGATACGTCGATAAATAAGACGATATTATGACCAGCGGCGAGCGGTTCGTGATGCTTTCACCGGTATCTAGCGCACAGTGTTTAAGAGGCACGGCGAGGCCGCGTTATTATCCGGGTGCGAATACGCGTCTCTTCTCCACGCGCTGTCCGATACTTCGCGCGATCGTCTACTTTTCTTATCGACCGCCGCGCGTCGATCGTTCAACCCCGCTGTTAAACGTATACAGACGCGTGTATCGCGCGTAGAAAAATCAAAATTTATCGCGGATATCGATAATATAATTTCTACGATTTTCTTATCTCGTAGAAACTTGAAATTTTCCGCCATACCTCGCGCAAACGTCTGCCATGCTTTTCTTATCAGCAGTCGCGCGTCTATGATCGTCGAAACCTGCGGTTAAACGCACACGGATACAAGTCGTATCGCGTTTGTGCAGGAATGGAAATTTGTTGTAATACACATCGTTGGATATCGATAACGTGGTTTCAGGTAGATTTTTTAATTTCTGCAAACTCGATGTTTCCTCGACGATACCTCGTGCGAACATCTGCGATATCCGCGTGTGTTTTTCTTTATCGACTGCTGCATCGTTCACTCATCTCGCGATTAAACGTACACGGGCGTTCGTATCGCATTTAGAAAAATACAAATTTAAAACGGATATCGGTAACGTGGTTGGAAGATTCTTCGAATCACGAGAACTTGAACTTTTCAACGACGCTTCGCGCGGACATGTACAATAAATCTTTTCTTATCAACCCCTGCGCGCCGATGATCATTCACCTCTGTGATTAAACGTATGCGCGTAGATAAGCGGTCGTATTGTATTCAGGAAAATAAAACTTCGCAATGGATATCGCTGGATATTGATAATACAGTTCCCTATGCTCTTTTGATTCGCGTCAACTTGCAGTTCTCAACGTGCAACTCGCTTTTTCGCGTGATTTAAAATATTGGGTTGGCAACTAAGTGACTGCGGGTTTTGTCATTAGGTGGTATTGACAAAATCCGCAATCACTTAGTTGCCAACCCGATACAACGTTGCGAATATAGCCGCGAGCGTCTTTCCAACGAAACAGATCTGTTGAAGCTTCTAGGAAAACTCTACATCTTCTCTAGTGTTTAGTTTTTGGCACGACGATCCTCTTTACAGCGGCTTCTCTATTATAGTACCGCCGACAAACAGACGTTGTCGACCGTAAAGCGCAAATGCTAACAAATCGAAAGGGTCGGAAAATTTCAATAGGCCTAACGGCCATCGATATATTTCGGCAGCGCAGTCATTCATCATCACCGGAGAGTGAAGAGTCAAGAGTCGTATATCACGCTACTGCATTAAGTTCAAGTGAAATAATCATCGTTTAATCCGCTGTAATAAATCCATCTATCGGTACGTTATCACATAGGATAGAAAGCACTGGAAATCCTAATTTCTATAATGCATTCATTCACGCGTTTGCTCTCTCTATTCCGAGATATTGGGTTGGCAATTTACTGATTGCGGATTCCGTCATTAGGTAGTACTGAAAAATCCGCAATCACTTAGTTGTCAACCCAATATATATGTCGGAGATGAAAGAACATCGGGACCTTTCTTTTGGAATTTTTAGGAACACCCCCAATACTTTAGTCTAGGCTTTTCATTATAGCTGTAATTCACTATAGCCTAAATAATAAAACAGTAGGTTTGGGCTCGAAGTGACACAACGGGTCGCTAAACGTAGCCACGGTCAGGGGGTGGAGGTCTTTACCTAACAGAGGTATGGAGTAATTGTATAGCTGTCCTTAAAAATGTAGTTGACCCGAGCGATACAGAGAGGTACAGAGAAGAATATATAAGTGCAGTTCCACTTGGACTGAGACGAGTTAGTTGAGTTCTACTTGTACCGTGGACAAGTAAGTTGAGTTACACTTGAATTGTGGACAAGTAAGTTCAGTTCGACTTAAACTTTGGAAGAAAACGCGTTTGCTATCCCGTCGACCGTGGATTCGTTATTGAATCTAAGATCATTGTCATTAGCATCTCGACTATCTAATCGCCGCGGTTACTTGTCAAATTCTGTAATAATCATCTTTGTATCAGTAAATATCATCTATATGGTATAACAACAATGGCTAACCCAAATGAAGATTCGTTACACGTCCCTAACTCCAATGAGAACTCGACATATAAAACCTCAACAAGATCGAATTACTACGAAATTTGTATTCGCTTCGCAAATAGTACGAAAGCAAAGCTGTTTCGGGATCGTTGTAGCCATCGGTTGAATCCAACGTTAGAGAGCTGCGGGATCTGCGAAATTTATTATGGCGCTCACGTTCGAAGAAGGATCGTTCGTTATGGGGAAAAATCTAAAAAATTCAGACTGTCGTAAAAGTTACTTCTCGATCCGCGAGTCGTATAAATTTCCATCTTTTCGCCAAAGAAATAGACTCTGAATGGGAATTTCTTTCGTTCGTTTACGCGTTTATGGGAAATTAACCCTTTGCGGACGCGTGTCGGCGTATAGCCGCCCGAACCTGTTCACAGTTCCTTTTGTCCAGGACAGTTATTTTGAAGTGGCTGGCGCACGTCTATTTTTCTAAACGATAATTTTATGTGTATTTACGCATGGGTATAGTAAACTAAACGTATTATGTTTTTAATGAAAGAAAATTATAGATCTTTAGAAATCTTATCTTCCGTTTAACGTAAACTCGCGATGCAGGATGATGGTCGAGTCGGAACGAATTTCAATCTTTCAATGGCATTACCAGACGAATCAGCAAGCTTTTTATATATTTTTATAATTCACGATGCTTAAAAGATTCAGAAAAGACATGTTCCATAGTGATAGTAGTGATGAATATTACTAGGTTGTCCGAAAAGTTTCTTCCTTTTTGTGAGGAAATAATAGACGCACAACGTTGTTTGTTTCATATTATTTTGTCGAATTACGTACGATCCATTTTGTTTTATTGAGATAAACACCACGACATTTCGCAGACTTGGTTTCACGTTTGCACGAAGGTGCACTGTTGTACAAAACACGTTTGCGAAAGCAAGACACTTTTCGGACAAGCTAGAAGAGGACGACAGTGCTTCGGACAGTGGAAACGAACTCCATTCAACAAGGACACTGTTCAGCCGTTTCAATATTTCTAGCGATAGCGACAGTAACGATGAACTAAATATCGCAGAAAATAATACGAGCTTCAACAATGAACACCGCAATCGTTCAACCTGTACATTTTCTCAACTGCGCCAATACTTTTTCGCATCCCCGTTAAAGGTCGTTCGTCGGTTACAAAATCAACGCAGAGGCACATTTGGCAGATAAAAGCGTACAGAGCAACGCGTGTAGAAGCTCGCTAGCGGCGCGAGGCGCGATGAATAATATTTAACGAGAGATGCGATGGCCGGTGTGCATCGAGTCTAGAGGCATGAATACGCTTAGGGAAATTAGAGTGGCGAGAGAAATGGCCGGTGTTGTCGAGTGGCGGTGTATCGCGAGTACACCGGTGACTGTGACAGAAGCACGAGTCGACGAACAACGTACCATGACCGTACCGTTACCGGCGCGCCGGTGTAAATCAAGCTTTAGTGGCAGCCGACTCTCCTTCGACCTTAATAAAACGAGTCACGGCTAGCCTACGATCATGCTAATCGGCGAAACAGCCCGCGATCCTTCACGGTGTGATAAACTAATCGCAAAAACAAATCGCTCTTACTTAATCTTCTTAATCTCCTCATTCTCTTTCTATTTCTTTTCCTTTTTCCTATGCAAATAGCATTGTATTTTATTTCGTGGGCAACTGGTATATAGGAGGTTTGATCGTCAGGTTTAATGGACGAGATTGCTCGTTGTCGAAACCGTCGAATATATTTAAAATAATAAATTAATATACAAGCTATATTCGCTGAGTCGCTCGTACAGAGTAAAAATCGCAAAGTCGAATCGCCAATGGATGCTTGATAAAATGCTCGCTGGATACTCGTCGATAACTCGGTAGAAATTCGTAGATACTAATTCGTATAATCACTCCAACGATAACTCGAATAATAATTGACTCGCTTGCGATCGCTTCCGTTTATTTATACAAATCGGGGCAGAGTCGGAAAACTAGAATTTGTCTTTGATCGACAATTGCACGTAGCGGCGACGTTATTTTGCCGCGAGTTTATTTGTCGTTACGTTTCGCGCGTGAAGGCGGTGTCAATGTCCGAGGCAAACCAACATGAGTCGTTCTCGATTCACTTCGTCCTATGGCTCATGTGCCGCTACAATTTAATTCTGCTACGTTTTTCCCCGGCTATCTTCCACCAGATCATATTTTTCCAACGTTAGAAAAATATCTTCGGTTTGTCGTTTCAACGTTACGTTAAACGCATATTCTTCCAGCATTGCGTTCTTTCTGTTCGACAGAATCGAAAAGTTCAAACATAAATAAAAATGTCTGTATCTCGATCTTGCTGTCGTTTCAACGATCAACGAAAACAGGTTGGAACGTTTCGAAAGGACGTTAAACGCCAGATCGAAACGAGAAATTATGCGGAGCTTTTGTCTACTTTGTCCGAATTAACGATATATCTTGGCGTTAGATAAAACACGATCGAGCCGAGAATAATCAAAGCTACATTGCGACGATCGACGCGATCCACGTTCTTTATTGGATTTTTCAAAATGATTAAAATAAGGTGAATTTCATTGACCAACGAAATTGTCAATCGCGCGGATCGTTGCTTCGTTTGTCGAATTTACTTTGAATATATTTTCCCGTCTCGTGTTCTGTACCCAAATGTTTCCAACGTACCGCGTGTTTCAATTTCCGAAACTGTACATCTTTGAACATATCGCTACACATTTGGCAAACTTGTACTCTATCCGCTCGAATGCAACGCTTCCAACTACGTGTTTCAGTTTCTAAAACTATCTATACCTTCCGGCGTATTATTGCAGCTATCTTTGCCATTCTTGTACATCTGAAACGCGCTACTTTTCCCAATATTCCATGCCCGTACCTCGAACGCGACGCCTACACGTTCCACTTTTCAAACTTTCATTTTTGCTTAAAGTTATACGCGCGTTACGATTATTATACGTACGATTTGGTTTCGCGCACAGCTTCTACAGAACTGAAACGCTGGTTGGTCAAATTTGGTTCCGCCAAAATCCAAAAGTGGATTTGAGAATTAGCTGGTTAACCGCGGAATTTAGTTTCAAGAATGCGCGATTAAAATTAAAAACGACGACGAGTATACACGTCGAACCTTTGGACTTCAATAAATTTATAGCCGACTTTAATGGTTTGGTAAAAATAAAGGGACATACTTAGGCACAAAAGTTGGTAATGCTAGCCGAAAAATTCAAATTTTAAAAATTTTCGACTTCTAATAAGTAGTGAAATTAAGCAGTATGTATTCTATAAATCAATCTTGCCGCCGTCTATCTTCCGTTTGAAATGAAAACTCTGGACAAATTTACTCGATCTTTTTAAATTTCAAATAAAACGATAAGATTCGCCAGGTTTGGAAACTAAAAGATAACTGGAACAAAACTGACTGATTTAGATAATCTTGCATTGTTCAATATTCTGCCTTTATTGATAATGTGTCGACAAATCGAAGCCAGTTAACTGATTAAGCTAAATACTAGACGGAAACACGATCATGAAAGAATTGGAAATCTTCCAAAACGAAAATAATAAAACCATAAACCTGTACAGCACGGGTATATCTTCTCAAATCCACTAATGAATTTTCAATGGGTCAAACGATCCGCCGAAAGAAGATTTCCGCTTTTGACCGATTAAATCGAAAACGATCGGTTCAGGGATCGAGCCAACGAGCTAATCGTCTTTTTTCTGAAAGAAATCTCGGGCGGTGATAGCGATCGTCCTCGAACATGATCAATTTCCACGTATCGCCTAAGAACTCGAGGAGAAATAATATCTTTTGTGACAACGATATTACGTTGAAGGCTGTTCGGACCTGTTGTTTCGTATCCTTAATTATGCCAATTGCTACGCTGGCCTCCTCGACTTTTTATTTGAAAATACCACCTCGTTGAAACGTACCTCGCGCAGCCTTGTGGCGTAGACGGCGGTTTGACATCGCCTTTGTATCTTTCGAATTACGTTCGTTTGATTGTCACGTATGCACGCGTATAATTGGGCCATGGCCTGTTAACGAACCATACGAAGTGGCACGAAACGAAACGGTTGCGTGGCAAACGGAACGCGGTCCGACGTTCACCGTCCAACGTCCAACATCCAACATCCAACGGACGAGATGAGGCCGAGCGCAAACTTGAAAAATTCATAAATCTTATCGTTAACATCTGTTGGCGACGCGTTCGAGCTCGTTCGTCTTGGCGTTCCTCTTATTTCTTTACGCCGGCTGTCTCTCGCATTTCTCCAGGGCCACGATTCGCCTTCGTCCCCAGCCAGCCGTGTATCCTTCCCTTTTTTCCTCGGTCCAAGGGAAGCCAGAGGTTACAACGAACAGTTTACGCTGCGGACAGCAGGTGCGAGCGCGAGATCTACCTTTGGTTCTAATGGAATTTCGTGGAAAATTATCGCGGCCGACTGCTACCTTCCTATCTAATGTTATCAAGTAGGTTTGGACTTTGATATTTAATTGATTCATACAGATCAGTTTTGTATGCTCTGTGTTTCACCATCTTGTACAGCCATTTCACACACCGCATGCTCAGATAAAAAAAAAAAAAATGTGGCGGACGGGGAAAAACAGAAGAGAATCGCAAGTAGTCGTACCAACTCTGCATGTAGGAACTAGTGATCGTACCAACCTGACATTTATCTCAACATCTAACCCGGTTATTTCGTATAAAGAAACCGAGGATAAAGAAATTCCGCAGTTTTTGTACGTTCGACTTGGAAATTGCTTAAAACTTCATTCGAGAAACGTCTATATGTCCGACGTTAATTCACGAAGCGACAGGTGTTTATGAATAAACGTTCAAACGCCAATGAGACGAAAGGAAATTGATATTTTTGAGGTAAACTCACGTTTAAACTCGCGCAGAATCTTCCTCTGATTTTCCGTGGCCTATCCAAGACGATGCGTTTCCTCCGTGCACTACCAGGGTACTCGCTGTAAATCATAAAAACGAACAACTGATGCACTAAAATTCGTTATCATAAATGGTTCGCTAACTTAGCATCAGAAATAAAACAATTGCAAGAAAGGTTTTACGAATGTATAAATCCATGGCTGAACGTTTATACGGTAGAGTTGTATTTCGTCTCGATTTTCCAAAATTGAATCACCTCTTAAGAACTCTTGACAAAAATTAATTACCGATCAATGTCGACAATTTCCCAAATACGTCAATACTTCCACCGCGCAACATCAAAATCACAATCGTTCGTATCATGACTGTTCACTTCTCAATCCACTTTTCACTCTGTGAAACTAGCGACAAGCAACAAGACCAGCACGCATCGAATTGATTTCATATCGAAAATAAATGATCTGTCGGTCGTAAACGATGGTCGGCGGCACAAAAAGGCCTGCGGTGGTGTAGTTTAACAAGGACGTTAAAATTACGCGGTTAGCATTGAGCAAATTGGCGGTACGATCGCGAAATTATATCACGCGCGGCCTTTCTATTCGCGCGCGTTCGTTCATAAGCCGTCGATGCCGCTGGAACGTGACGGCCAAGTATTTTAACAGCTCCATCCAACGTCCTCCGGATGATCCGATATTCCGGCGATTCAGTCGAAATCAACGATCAAAGGTATCCCTTTTCAACGAAATAGCGGCCAAGTATCGATTAGTATCGTTGTGCAGTTGCACGAAAATTCTGCCACTTTCCCGTTGGGTCCAGGGTTTCGACAATCGTCTCTGCTGATTACACAAAATCGTCGAAGAATTACAATAATCGCCAGGACACGCGTCTGCTGAATATATTTTAAAAGCTTGAAACTCGTGGCGTTAACGTTTAAATCTCAGTTTTTAAGACTTCTAACTCCGAGTATCGTAGCTTAAAACTCGAACTTCTACAATTGAACTTTCCAATTTCCGGATATAAAATAAATTTCCATTGAACCGTAGCCGTAACAGCTGTTTTAAACGCACCCAACACGTATTTCTACCTTCGAGTCGAAGAATTTATCATAATCTATATGAGACGCGCGACAAGTTTGGACGATCGATTTTGACAAAATACGTACTATATAAATTTTGCTTCGTCTTCCGTCTTCCAGTTTCAAGATACGCGATAAATATTCGTTGGACTATAGCCGCTGAAGCCGTTTTCAATGTACCCGACACGTATTTCTACCTTCGACCTAGTCGAACAATTTATCATAATCTGTATGAGACGCGCGACAAATTTGGACGATCGATTCTGACACGATATGTACTGTGTAAATTTTATTCCATTTTCCATCTTGCAGTTTCAAGATGCACGATAAACTTTCGTTGGACTATAGCTGTTGGAGCTATCTATCGTGATATATCGAAATTTCATTTCTCGGTCGAACAGCTGCAAATATAGATCAGAGTGTTCTCTCGAGGGTACCGAGACATTTTAGTAGAAAAACGATTCTACTTGTCTACGTCTATCTTATGTTTGCACGACAGTGAACGTTAACGATTATCGATCACTAGTGAGGAATTTACAGCTTTCCATGGAACTACCAACGACGTGAATAGCGAGCAAAGTTCCTCAATGGTCCATTAAATGGTAGATCCATTTAGGAGGCAACCTCGTTCAACACGGTTTAACATCACTGATTATCGTGGCGCATTACAAAAAACAAGCACGCGGATCCTTGAGAATCTAACTTTATATCGCATATGCCTCGAATAAATAATCGAGCAGAATATCCCACGAAGTGGTAATCGAGACGAATATATTCACACGTGTTTATAGTTTCCGCTAGGATTTGGAAAAATTCCAAGTTTTTTAACCACCGATCGAAGCCTTCAAATATAGCAAACATTTAAACTACTTCTCGATGAAAACAATTTTTCGTCGCATTCGAAGCAACTTACCAAATTTGCTCGTGAATTTAATCGTAAATGGTGAATAGCGAATCATTTTTCTCTTATTACGAATTATTATTTTTTATCGACTATCTTTAATCGTTTAATAAATTCCAATAGATGGTAAATCCTGTCTTTCTACGTTATCACGAAGAAATGTTAGACTCGAAATTCAAGCGGACACTGTCACGATTCAGGAAGCGTTTGCTTCGTATGCTTCAAAGCCAATCATCGTCCATTGATATTTGAAAAGAAAAAAAAAAAAAAAAGAAGAAAATAGGAATAAGCGAAAGACAAAGTAATTTATTTAACTTTTGCCCGATATTCAACCCTCCGATTAACATTTCACATCAAATACACGTAACAATACGTATTAATAGAAAATAAAGCTGCCTGTTTATTGGCTGGCGTTCTATCAATTATCAGGAATTCGAAATTCGTCGAGCGTCACGTGCAGTTGATAGATAGTTCTAGTTCTATTTGGCGAAAGCGTGCTCGAAACAGTTTGAACGATCGATAGAATCGGAAAATCCATTCGGTCAGCCAATTAACGTCAAATTACAGGCGCGGAGCGAGCAGGCGAGTGGAGCCGCTCGTTGCACGCCGGAATTTCGAATTTAGGACGGCAAGATCGGATAATCCAGCTGGGCTCGCGGAACAGATGATTAACCCAGTTTTAGGAAAAGTAAGTTTTACCAGGTTAATAGCTTCCGGGCTGATAAGAGCGACTGCTACACCCTCTCCTTCTCTCTCTTTTTCGCTTTTTCTCTCTTATTCCGCTAGTCGGAGCACGTATTAATTCCACGACAGATCAGGATGATTAACGTTGCCCTGGTTCCATCGTGAAATATCGTTCTTGCGCGCCATCCCATCTCCTAATTTTCCGCGAGCTTCTCTATTCGCGCCGTTTCACGCGCCAATTTTTCGCTTGCTCGCACGCTTCATTGGATGACACTTGGTGGCCGTTGTTTGGCTGTCGTCACTCGGTGAGATGAATAGTCGGTTTTCAAAAAATCTTTCTTTCTTTATTTTTTCTTCTCCTCTCCTTATTTTTCTCTTTTTTTTCTTTTGTTTTAAGATGAGGAGGAAGAACAGCGTCAAAGCAGTGGAAAAGGTAGCTCTTAGAATTTTGGCAATATTTTTGGTGAAGGTCTATAGATGTTTAGGGAACTGTGGTTGACGATCTGTCGTGAACATTTTTTCGTTGGATGAAGGATGTCTACAAACAGTTTAGCTTCAGAAATTTATCGTTTCTCCTAAGAGCTTTATCTTGACACGCGGGGTAAGAAGAACGTCTCGTGGAAAAACAGGTAGATGAATTTTGGTAATCGTTTTTGGTCGACGTTTCTAGATGTTCAGAAGATACGAGCAACTATTTTGCAGTGATTACGATTAAAATACTCCAAACGATCGTGGATTTTGTAATACCTGGATCAAGTTTAACATTGACAATTCGACGTGGAAAATTTTCGTTGGATGAAGCTCGCGTGTCTTCGCTCGACGACATGAATGACATTAATTTGTTCTTCCTTTTAAGACTTTTATTTCGACCGCAAGGACTATTTCACATATTTCGGTAACAGCGATATGCGGCAACGCTGCGGGACAAGAGTAGAAAGAGAAGATACGCTCGTTTGTCATGATTATGATTCTGGTTGAAAGCCAGGCCGATGATAATAAAGCGGTGGCACGGTGACAAAGGCGATACCAGACGCGATTTCCTTGCACGGCATTCGTGGACCGCGGACGAGGTGTTAATTAGTGCTAATTAATTCGAGAGAATGCTAATCGCCGCTAATTGATTCCATGCTAATTAAGGCTTTTCCCGTCGATCGGTTTCTCTTTGGCCGATAGCCGATGTATCGCGACCGATCGATCGATGCGCGACGCGTGATCGATCATCTCATAAAACCAACGTAAAATAAAGTATCGACAGGCGAGTTGTTGTTGTTGGCAACTGTGTTCTTCGATCTTGGAAAAATGATCATCAAGCTTCAAATTTTGTCGTTATATGCTTTGAATAATAAAAATACTCCCGTGGTGTCCTGAGCGAAACGCGTGATTTCGACGTGGCAGTCAAAGTGTTAAGATCCATAATTCTCAACAATTAATTGTTTCGAGCATCTTGCGTAGAGTTAATTAGATAACGCACCATAAAAATAGAAAATTTGTTATATCTGCGGCAAAGAAGCCAGGCGAACAACATTTGTATCAACTTTTTCAATCGTTGTCAGGTGTACGATCAATTTTCGGGAAATAGGTCCCACGTGGTTTCTGATAATATTTTTCCATCCTTTATCGCTGAAGGCCAAATCACAATTGTCAGTCTCTTCGATCGTTTCGCAATTTACTTTCTTCGTTCGTCTTCTATTTCGCGTAGAATGTACGTTTTTATAAAATTCGTATAAGATACTTTTTCTCGAGGTAATTTTATCAATTCGCATTTTCTCTCTCGTTTGTACTTTTCAAAATTCCTCGTTGTTTTCTCCTCTCTTTCTATTATACGTCGTCTTAAATTTGCCTCGGTATCATACCCCTTTTTCTTGGAATTTTCTTTCTTTTATTCGCGCGCGAAAACACCACGCAACGTTCACTACATTTTGTATTTTTGTTCGCAGCGTTGCTTCTTTTTTTTTTCGCTTTTGCCTCGGAATGTCGCTGTTTCTTTTCTTTTCCGCTTTTACTCTCTTTCCGCGTAACGTAACTTCCTTCTTTCGTCTTCTCTGGAATTTTGCTTGTTCCGCCTGCTTTCCGCTCCAATTTCCCTTCTCTTTCTGCCACTCTTTTCCTCTCGGTGTATTTTAGGATTCGCTTGGAGTGACGTAGTTCGACCTCTTCTCGTCGAATCTACCTCTTCCGCGTGATATCATCGGTTACTCGAGGAAGTACGTTCTTTTTTTTTTTTTTTTTTTCGTTTTTCGTCGGCGTAATAAAGTTTGCAATTAAAACCGCGACTGAATCAACGGTACCATGAAACACGCAGAACAGAAATTTTTCGATATCTCCCTCCCTAAGGGATACAGCTGCTTCTAAGCTTTTCGCTTGCAAATATTTTGCAATATATTTTACGAATTATTTTCGATATAAATGAAAAAAGAGACAAGATCGAAATAATAAAAATCCATTTTTATTAGAATAATATCTCATTTTTACGAGGAAGTTACGAGGTTAGTAACTCACGTTTCATCAAACTGCGCTTTTTGGTAGAAAAAGGCAGTCAGGTTTTAATTAATTTTTTTCTCCGATAGGCTACGTCATTAACATCAAATAAAGTCATCGTGCAGTTTCGTAGAAAAAAGTCTTTGGAAGAAGAAAGGCGTCACGGTGACGTAAACAAAATTCTGGAAAGAACGCGGCCGATAATAAATTTCATTCTTCGGATGCAAATGTGAATTTTGAAATTTTCTCGGTCGATATATTCGACGCCGGAAATCGCGATGAAATATTTCGATTCCGAGGAAAATAGTTGAAAACGAATAAGAAAGTTCGATGTTACGGAGAAACTTCGTGAAACAGTGGTAATTTGTTTCGACGAGAATTCATGTTTGAATAAGAAACTCGGACAGAGCAACAGCCAATTTATCAGGAAATAAGAAAAAGGAGATGAAAAGCGGGCAAGAAGAAAATTGAAAGATGTGTTCCACGAACAAGAAAGAATGGGTATTACGTAGATTCGGGACAAGAATGGAATCGCGATGCTATCCAATTTTCGAAACTAAGATCTTCGTACTGCCAATATGTCGAAATATCAAATATACTAAGCATAAAATATAAAATACTGCGTATATTTCACCTCCACAAGTCCATAAGGTTCGACTCCAGAAATAGGCAAATATAGAAAATGACGATTGCAACTGTTGAAAATGACAACGTGAGTTCGTGCTCGCCATCCATATGCAGATGCGCTAATTACAATAAACGGTAACTGGAAGACAGTTCTAGATGTAATCGATCGATTTAATTAAATAGGTTTATTAAATTAAAAATAGGTTTATAGAATATCTTAGATATTCTTTTGTATTTTGTTCCTAGTCCGTGTAAGAAAGTGTCATAAAATTTTTTCGGCTCAGAACGGCGTGATAGATTTATCCAAAGAATAAAATAATAGCTATCGTGATGCTACTTCTAAATACAGAAATAACAATAGCAACATTATCCCTTAAAAGCCTTGAAATTAGCAATTCACGAAAATAAATCCCCTGTTTCTTGAAACATCTATATTTATTGAGATATGTATCATTTTGTGCGCTAAACTAGATTGGCCGCATAGTAGTGACACACGTATGTGAATATGAGTGCGCGGAATTATGTGTCCGCGACGCCTCGAAAACAAAGGAATGTAAACTGTTCAGTCGGTTAACAGTATGGAAGAAGGTGAGACGTGTGCAAATGTGTATCGATGAATATCTTTGAAATCGTTTATCAAATAAATCTAAAACTATGTTAATGTGAATTCTAAGTGTAACCTTAGCGTTCCTTTACTTTTATTTCGGCAATTAAGATTAATATTAATCAATTTTTGTCATTTGCTCTTCTAAGACAAGCTCCAGTAAGCGCCCAGACATTTCAAAGCTTCTTCTACTCTAATCGCCCGCGTTTTATCATTCGCAATTTTGTTCTTGGAACTGACTATCAACGTGTATCGGTCAATTTGCTACGCACCTCGACTACGTTCGACCATGTACCTGCCTGACGAAACAGAGCGTTTCGTGTCAAATTATCTTTCCAGTTCCACGTTTAACCGCACTTATCGCCTACGATCTTGACGAATGGGGTCGACCAGAGTTTCTTCTGCCAGGAACAATGGTCTTCGTGTATTCGTCACGATAAAGAAACATTGTATTCATCGCGTTACACTTCGAGTTATTCTATTAGGAAGTCCGAAAAGTTTCTCTCGTTTTACGAGGAAATAATAGATATTATTTTATTTTGTCAAATTACGTACGATCCATTTTGTTCCGTCGAGATAAACACCGCGACATTTCGCAAACTTTCACGTTAGTATGAAGGTGCATTGTAAAAAACACGTTCGCGAAAGAAAGACACTTTCCGGACAACCTAATATATTTACCGCGTAATCAAACTCGCACGAGTCGCCTGAAGCTCGTACGCACCGTCCGCAACACCGGCCCGACCGGAATATACGTTCCTCTTGTTTTCGAATTCATCGACGCGTCAACGGGGAGTAACGAAGGACGAGGGGGGCGAGGATATTTCTGGTAACTGGAACGATTCAATTATCCTTCGTTCCCCGGAGTGCGAATTAACGAACTAACCGGTCCTCCGGATCCAAATATTTGCGGAGCGCGCGAGACGTACCGTTCTGCAAAATCGTTTCCAGCGACCCCTACGAGCCGAGCTAATCGAGTTAGCCGGGAATACGAGGGAATCGAACTCAAAGATCGGAACTGGTGCGGAATCGGTGAGAGAAAAGGGCGGTTGGCTGGCGGAAGTCGTGACCGGAACTTGCCTTTTAATTTCGGCCAGCGAATTTCCGAGCAAGCCAGGAGAAGCTGTTGCCTGCTCTCGACGAGCTGGAATGCGACGTGAAAATCGCGTCACGGTCGTTTCCAGACAGGCGATGCGCTACAGGGTTCGTTGGGTCGAGCTCTAGTGGCCTTGGAATTGGGCGTAAGTGCGTCTATCGCAGGAGCGTGGTATTTTTATTCCTTTCAACGACGATCTTGTGGGCGAACGTCGAGTTTTCAAAGTTTTGGAGGAACAAAGTAGCTGGTTGATAATGCGCGAGGAAACGTTGCGAAGAGCACGACGTGGTTTTTGGGTAATCATGGGGTCATGCAGGCTCGAAGTTGCAAATATATTAGATCGTAGTTGTGCGAATTTCAAT
Organism: Bombus hortorum; assembly: GCA_905332935.1. Lineage (NCBI taxonomy): Eukaryota > Metazoa > Arthropoda > Insecta > Hymenoptera > Apidae > Bombus > Bombus hortorum. Next base: position 4,497,633 of record HG995198.1, on the reverse strand, counting down.
ATTTGAGTTTGTACCTCTGAATATTTGAATTCGCACGTTATAACTTTGATCCGGATTTAAGTAATTGAATTGAAATTTGGCATCTACGAGTCTGCATTATTTACAATATTCGAACGTTGCAATTTTGGCGCGATACGGATGAATAAAAAATAAAGAGTACGATATAAATCTTATTTTTCCTCTCGTTCGTTTAATCGTCGAAGCAGGTATACGTTAATAATAAATGTTGAAGCGATTCTAAAAAAAAACTCTACATCTGGTCTTTTTAGTTTTCTCAAGCACCGAAGCCATCGACAGCGCATAGACAAAAGACTGGGAGGAAGGCAGACCATAAACAGTAGACAGGCGACGATGGCTTCGGGGCTTTTAGTCATAGGGTAACGCTGCTAGCGTGCGGATCGGGACCAGCTCAAATTATATTCCTACTTGTACTTACACTTCTGTATTAAAATATATTTTCTACTTTACAGTTTATCCACGCGATCCTCTCTTCGTATATCTAATAACTTCAACAATAAAAGAGAAAAAATCTACACGATTAATTGCGATAAAAAGTGATAAGACAACGATGCGATAGCAGAGAAGAATCGTATTAAGGAGAAGATTGAGTCTTCTAAAGAGTTTCAAAGCGAGAAGGAAAATCCGAGATACTCTACGTTTTCTAGCCGCGTACTCCTCGTCGTGAGAAACGTGCCTCGTTAATGAATTTTTATAACAATTTGCATCGCCTTGTTATCTGTACCAACCACCGCTACAATCTCCAGAGAGAAATACTCCTTAATTAATTCCCGTAATTTAACCTTCTCCCGGGAATCTTGGCGAAACGAGACACATTATCGAGCAGAAAACTAAAACGTTATAAAGAGTTGAACATCGATAATCATTATTTACGAAGGAATAAACGAAGAGAATTATTCTCGAAATTCTCTCATTCTTTTAATTTCAAATATTCAAAAATTCTCAGTTCTATTCCAACTGCGATATTCCAGCTTCCCAATATATCTACTAATGCAATTTTTTGATCGAGTAGTTGGCAATTTTGCTATTTTCGTTCAAAGTTTCCCAACCTATTCTAATTTTAGAATTTTCTAAATTCTCAATTACAAATAGCCTGAACGTTTAATCCACAATTTCTCAAATCTTTTGATTCCACGCGCGGAGCCAGTTTCTACTTTTCTACCTCGTAATCCCGCATTTTTAATTTCGATCGAACATCTTCGAAGGTCAGCGCGGATCTTCCGAGTTCGCTAAATTTTCAAATTTCCACTTACCGAGCGATCTGGTCCGACGATTTACCGAAATTCGAAACGTTTCCACTTCGATCTCTCCGCGTCAAATTTTGTTCGCTCGGCCACTTTCGAATGAAAATCTCTTTGCCAAGAATAATCCGTGGAAATATTTCAAAGGTCACTGTGCAGATTTCCAATTGGCGACGAAATTCTCTGACGGCGGAGCGCACCGCGCTGGAACTCCAAAGCTTCAAAAATCGTTCGACGCGCGTTCCGGATTGAACGTTGGACTGTGTAACGCAGTCGCGTAACCAACGTACAAAACGACACGCTAACGATTTATTAGCTACCGATTCGCGTCGTTTTACGAAATATTCGCCTGATACGCGAGATTCGATCGCCCTTGCTAACGTTCCCGCCAATTAGCATTTCACCACGACAATAAAACTCACCGATTACAAAAGCATTTTTCTGCGTGTCCGTATCCTGTTTCGGGGATAAATAGCGAGTATTTTATATAGAGAAATTTTATATATCGCATATGGAATTTAACACTGATTTCGAAATTTATACCGGTTTCAAAATTAGATTACTACTTAAAAATTCATTGTTATTTCTTTCGTTCGTCCAACATTATGTAAATTCTTATATTAACAGAAATGAAGATAATGATTGGATAATGCGTCGGTCGATACGTTCGTATCTCTTTTGTCGTAACAACTTATTATTATTGTTCATTTGATTTTATTATTATTCACATCGGGTAGGACTAATCCGCTTCATTTAAATAATCAGAAAATTACGCGTCGTCCGTACTCGCTGCCAAATATTTAACTAGATTTGTAATCATCGCGTTGTTAATTTTCCTTTATTCGACAAGTCGTTGCGATTATTTCCATTTAAATAGCGCGTAACAAATACGCCAGGGGAATTAATAACACTATTATAATAATTATCATTACTTTACCTACATCGATACGGAAAATGTTTCATTGTATCTGCGAATATTTCTACGTTGCCAGAAACCTTGTCTACAAATATTCGTAAAAACGTGCATCGCGTACAGTTCTAAAACGATTTACGATACTCGAAAATTTCCCGCAAACGGCGACGACATAAAGAACGTAAACGAAAAAAAAAAAAAAAAGAAAAACAAACAGAATTCGAAAAATTCAGCTATTGATATCGCGGAGAAAAGAGAGCCGGGCCGTCCGACGAGTTCGATGATAATTTACATCGGTCGTTTACGTCTGAATTCGTTTCGAATTCACGGCGAATTCCGCTGAAACCGATGATACGCCGACAATGAAACGGCGCGTCGCGCGGCTCGTATAAAATTTTCAATTCTATCGGCGAATTTCGCGACCAACCATCGAGCACAATTCCTAACAAACAATACGCGCCAGCGAGAAAAAAAGGCAAAGGAAGATTACAAAAAATAGAAAACATCGTAGAAAGAGACAGAGGAGGGGTAGCAAGGACGAAAAAAAATTCCACGTCGAAGCGATTTCGACAGCCGTTCGCGCGACATTATTTGCACGATCGTTTGCCTTCCCCTCTTTCCCCCGCATTTCTATTTTTTCATTTCTACTCTTCCCCTCCTCCTGTTTCACTGGTCAACACGCGACCAGACGAGCGAACGATATTCAACCGTTCCAACGAATTTCCACGCGCAAATTGCCCCCATATCTGGCAGCTAGAACTTGGTCACGAGTCGTACACGCAACGTATGCCCGATATCTCGTTGAATTTTCACGGGGACGCGTTTAAATTTCAGGGAAACGGCTATCGATGCCTATCCGCCAATCCTGTCGTCCTGATCGCCGATATATCTCTCGCAGCTACCCGTGATAAAGTGCCACGTGGTTTGGGATATTGTAAAATCTATCGACCGATTCGATTCCATTTAGCTGAATTCTGTTCGAAACGGATGGATGGAGGATTGCAGGCTTCCGGCTGCGAAGAATTCCCAAGGGTCGATTTCGCGGTGATTTTCACGATTTTTCAGCAGCGGTGTCGAGAGTTGCGGATTTCAACTGTTCACCGGTATCGTTGGGCCGATGCAAATCGTAGCAACCTGAGTCTCGATTATCCGATCTTGGAATTTTTAACGTAATTTAACGCTAACCGTGCCAGGCCCGGGCAAATGACCGGTTTCGAAATTTTATTGAAAGTTGTCTAACTTTACGTAAATTCTTCCATTGGCAGTTCTCGTTGCTACAAGAATTTACATAAAGTTGGACGAACAAACGAAATAACAGCGTACGTACAATTTCAAATTAAATGTCGTAACTCTACTCAGAGTTCACTACTCAGAGTCAGAATTTAATCGAGGTTTAATTCGATTCAATGGAAAAATCTACGATACGAATTTCGGACAACGAATTTTCGTGTCTTCTTCGTGTTCCATCCCAGCTTCTTCCGTTGCTCGTTCGTACACCAAATTTAAATGGCTTCATCCAGGGTTCGCGAACATTCGCCAAGACACCGCGTTCAAACTCTACCTTGCCAACGTGTAAAGAGGCTTAAAGCAGCCGTCGTTCGTTTTGAAGCAACCCTGGAGAGGCCACTCCCCTTCCACTGGAGGTTCCTTCTCTTGAAAAATTCAAGGGAAATTCGAAGACGCGGCTCGTACACCGAACAGGCGACCACGAACGCCTCGACTGAAATTTCTCGCGAGCCGATCGTAACTTTGGTAATTAGAATGACGTCACGCGACGAGTCGAAGCGGACAGAGCGATCGGAATAAGCTACGCTTTGTATACCACGCGATTCATGCGTATGTGTTATGGGAATGTTGTAAATGTCAGGCAGGTTTCCATCGACTAAACGTAGAAAACAAGACGGTTGCGTAACGCTGTATTTAACGATAAAACAGAAATAAGCGAATGATAATTTAACTTTAAAATGAACCGTTTCGCGAATTAACAGCTCGCTGTTTGAAGTTTCTGCGAAAATGTGCCAGTCAAGCAACGATGCTTGCACCAGGTTTTACGATAAAAGCGTAGAATGTCTGTGCGAATGTACACGTGTGCGCATCTATTAGGATAAGTGATCCGACCGATAGCATTACGAACATTATACGATGGAGCATCAAGCGAATATTTGCGTTAGAATATCGATAACAGCCGAAGCATAAACGATTCGCAGAATGCAGCGGGAAATTTACGGATGCGTGCTATGTATCGCACAGAATTTTCGCTTTGTACGCGTTTAATAGAGCAGATTCGTTGAAAAGAAGCTCGCGGTGTACCGCGTGCGTATTAGGTTGTCCGAAATGTTTCTTTCGTTTTAAAAGGAAATAATAGACGCACAATGTTTCTCGTTTTATATTAGCTTATCGAATTATGCACGGACGCAATAACAAAAATATAACGAAATGGATCATACCTAATTGAATAAAGTAATATAAAACAGAAATTCTTGTTCGTCTATTATCGCCTTATGAAACGAAAGAAACTTTCCGGACAACCTAATACCTTCGTGAACCGCGTACAGCCTTCGAGAGGAAAAAACATCGTTTTCGTGAATATTAAATCTTCCATATATAACACGTTATATTGATATATTTAATTCGACGAAAGAAGATGTTTATCGAGCAACGAAGCTTCGTCTCAACCGCAGCTTCCATCTCGGATCTTCCATTACGATTTTTCGTGTTTCGATGGTGTTTTTTGGTAAAACGCCTTGCACTTTGCGCCGAATCTTGTAAATTTCAAATCTGAAAGGTAGTTGCCTTAGACGTAATACAAATACACATACGTCCAGCGGTTAGTGCAAGTAGCGCGTTTGTCTCGTTCCTCGTATCCTCTGTTTACGTATTCCTTCGCGGTTATTGCGGCGGCGTTTTATCGGGCGAATTTTATCGTTTGAATGGCATTGATCGGTGAACGAGGAGGAGTGGCTTGTATTTAATCAATTCAACGTTTACGTTCTGACGATCTATCGTAGCGAGTAAAGGCTTCTGCGATGCTTGTTTTCAATTAACGTGGCCGACCGTGAAAGGGAGCTTGTTTCGTTGCTCGTAGAAATTGTAAGTGGCTCTCGTTCGATAGACTCGAACGCTGCATTAACATCGAGCATGGTATTTCTATCTAGTGGCTTAGCGATCGACTTTTTCCTTCTGGTTGCCTCTGCGTAGACGAACGATAATCGTAAAATCGATGCAACTTTCAAATTCGCGTTGTTCAAACATCCGCAGTGGCTCGCGAAACTATTCGAACGGGAAGCTTTCTCGTATGGAAAAACTTTTTACCGCTGTATCGTGGGGAAAAAGCATCTGGAAATTTCATTAGCGATCGTAACGAGATACGATTATCGTGATTTTAGCGACGTGACGTTGACCGACAGTGTGGCGGATTTAAAAAATTGTTTCCTTGGGAAATAGGAAACGTGATTTATCTATCCCTGTGTTCTATTTCGTACGGTCCTCGTACGTAAAGTAAACAGACGTGTTTGCTTTCAAATAAGTTGCGAGACGAGCGCTCGAAATCAGTCGTAGAACCAAAGAGCAAGATTCTAAAGGAAGAAAATCCCAGCAAAATTCTACCATAAGAAAATGCTAACTACGAGAAACTACGCTAAGAAATACAAAATACAAGCATTGATAGAGTAAAATATAAAATACAAAATCTAACGACAAAAACATCGAGGAATACGATCGAACCATGGAATTTGCATTTTATCTTGTTGAGAATAGAATTTCTCGAAGGGAGAAGGAAGAGCCAAGAGAGAAAATGGAAGGAACGTTTAAGAAATTGTGTACAACGAGGAGAAAGAGCGCTCGTTCTTCGGTAGGAGAGCTAGCGAGTGTATAGCATAGTACAGAGACGCTGGAACGAAGAAGAGAGAATCAATAATAAACTGGCATAGTGCCACAGACTATACCGCGGATGCATCTTTGCTTGGTCGGGCTCGATTCTCGAACATCGAATCGAGGAAAGCTCGTGCTACCGGCGACGAGACGGTGGCCGAACTCGCCTGTTTCGAGCAAGTTGATCGAACAAAGGCCGCTAACAAGTTTAATTTACTTCGGATTCGAGGGAAGGAAAAGTTTAAGTAACACAGGCTGACTTTTACTTGATCGAAATTAACTCGCACTATGACTATACCGAGATTGTTGGAAATAATGGGAAACTGCTTTCGAACGAGTAATTATACCGCCGTAGCAAAAGAATAATAGCGAATCTGAATGGAAATGATTTTTAAATTGACGAAATTGAGCCATACTTTCTCGCAGGTTGTAGAGAAAATTTCGCTCGATCGATTATTAATAACAGCGACGAACTAACGCGCACTGACAAGTACAAAGACACAATGTGCATCGTAATTCGAGAGGATTTTCACCAGCGACAAACACTTATCGCTAGATCAACTAACGACTTAACGCAGTTTTATGTTTTATGTTTACACGTACATGTACTTTTGTGCATTTTTATCTATATATTCTTCATAAATTCGTAAACGTCTGCAATCCATCGATAAGATAGTCGATAAGCCGTAACGCGAGTAACGCTTGATCGTGAGTTCTATTTTTTCCAATCGATTCCTTTTATTCGATTGCCCCAGATGCCAAGATTACGCGGATCGAAAGAGTTTCGCGCAATTTTCCAACAGTATCGTAACATCGTACAATGAGAAAATACTTCTACGCGTTATGCTTATCGTGTAACTTATCGAAGTTAATGCCAGTAAATTTGTATTTGAATGTAGCTGTTGGAAAAAGTATGCTTTGAATCTTTTCGTATTTGAACGTTTAAAATCAAGTTTCTCGACTCAGCCATAGATTAGGTTAATTACTTCAATCTGTGATACTTGGATCTTCGAATTCCTTCGTGCAAAAAGAGTCGAAAATTGAAAAGACTCGACCATCTGTAACGACGAAAAGTAACTAGAAAAAGAATGGACGAAGAAACATTGGAATCATCTCGAACAACTTGGTCGTCGATGGATCAATAGATCGATAGAAAGACGATGGGGATCCAGAGCGATAGTTGGCGATCGTGACGAATACGTTGGTTCGATAATAAAGGTAAACTTCGGGCCATGTATACCCTGTGTGTCTAGGTACATATACGTGTGTAAATTGTACACAGAGGCGTGTAGGATGCACCCAGGTCGATTTCTGCGTGGCACCGGTTACCATAACGGTACTTGCGTCAACATGGCTCATCGTGCTTCTAATAATGACTGTCGATTTTTAAAATACCTGCTGCACCCTAATCTTTTTTCCCCTGTTCACCCGTCAAACGTCGCTCCTTCTGTCGTAAATTAATCCAAGTAATCGTCTTATAATAACAGTATATACTTTGGTCGTCTACGACTTTTTCTCTGGAAGAAAAAACCTGCTACTTACGTGTTAGCGTTTATTCGGGACGTTGCTCTTTGTACAACGATCTCTTTTACTTTCTACGATGAGTCGAACCACGGAGAAAAAGCGACTGGTTATTTCGGTTGATTTTAAATTTCTTTCAAAGTGAGATACGACAGCTTTCTTTTTTTTTTCTTTTAACATTAATATTTGATCGACGGAATAGTTTCAAATGTTCAAGTTACGATTACAAATTCAAAGAAGGTAATTCTAACAGCGTGCTATTGCAGATTCGAATTGAAATACTCAAATTCAGATATACGTAGAGTTTGGAATTGCAATTCAGAAGCCCAAGCAGCTTGCCTGTCGATAATCCAACTCGAATATGCCGAATAAACGCTGAAATCTAAAGGTTCGAGCTTGAAACAACATTTGCATTGTTAGATAGATACTTTAAGTAGAAAAATCCCGTTGGAATTTTCAAATTCGCGTTCGAATATCTAAATTCGAAGAATTGAATTCCAATGGAAATATCAAAGCTCACGGTGCTTCGATCGAATCCATCGGAACCAATTGTCAATTCAGACGTTCAAATTGAAATTGAAACGTGCCACCAACCCGTTCGTCGACAGTTCATCAACATCTACGTCGCCTAATTCTGTCCTCGTTAAAAAACTAAACACAATCGAGTTTCTCCACTGGACCCTATCGAATAAGCTCAAATTAGATGGAGATAATTAAATCCGAATTCCAATTCGAACATTCCAATATACACGGGAAGTCAGCGCGTCAACCTAACACCAGTTTCTCTACTTTCTGCAGCTTTTTACATCGCTCGGCTGTGCCCTCGAAACCAAACGCAATTGCGTTTCCTCCCTTCTATCGTATCATTGCCCGTACATATCAAATACTTAAATCCAGGTAATTAGCATTCAAACATTGCAATTCACGTGGAAACGTAGCAGCTAACCTACCAGCACCCATTGCAGCAGCCTCTTACATCGTGTAAATCCGCCCTCGATCGAAAACCAAACGCAACATCATCGACGACTGTAGAGCTGGAGCCCTCAAATCCAGATAATTAAATCCGATTTCCCATCCAGACTACCAAATTCGAATACGGTCGCGCTCGCTCCACTCAATCATATCAGTCATCCTGCCAGAACTTTGCTCCGGACGTCATCATCGACCGGTGTGTCACCTCGTCGACTGCTGTTACGCGAGCGAAGCTAGGGAAATTCGGCTGAAGAGGCAATCGCAGGATCGTGTTCTCGATCCTCTGGCTATAGAAACCGAAGAGAGCGCGCGCGAAAGAGAGAGAGAGAGAGAACAGACGACCGTCATCGATAACTAGGGAATCGCGTCTCCATAGTTCGCTGTCTCTCTCAAAAGGTTTCGTCGCTCGAGGCACCTTTGACTGCGTCGCTGCTCGCCTCGCTCCTCAGGAACGAAAGGAAGACTAACTCTGGGTCCTCCTCTCTCTCTCTCTTTCTCTGTCTTTCTTCCGCTTGGAGTACTGCCACTCTATATTTAAACGGGCCGCGCACCACCGGTACAATAGGCTTTATGCTAGCAATCAGTATTCTACTTCCGTGACTAGACATCGAGGCGCTCTCCGGCTATCGATTCGCTTCCTTCAATGTCAATAACCTGCGATACTCGCCTCGATGACGGACGTATCGAGCCGCGCTAACGACGTCATATAGCGACGGCCGATCATCGATTCTTCGATCATAGGCATTCGATTCTGCCTAGGCAAATCACTGCTCCGCAGCGTGATCGATAACGGACTTTCCGCTGGCTCGGTGATTATACATGTACAATAGCATAGGATATGGACGAGAAGAAATTTCGATACAAGTGCAAGTTTTAGGTCGTTCATCAGGCAACAGGTATTTGATTTAACGGGTTAACAGCAGAGGTTATTCGCTTTCGTTTAATTCCATCCATCGATCCTTCACTCTGGATATCGTCTTGCGTAATACGGTTCTTCTCTTGCGCTTCGCCCGACGAGTTTCCAACGAAGATATCAGAAAACCGTTGCGGATATCCAAACTCGCGATATTTTCACGTGTATAATTGAACAAATGGCAATATTTTGCGTCACGACGAGTCCTGTCGCTGATAAAATTCAAAAGTGAAACGTTCATTTCGTTACAACTTAATTCTATGTTACAACAGCCACGCGTACTCCGCGTTCGACGAGTATATCCGTCGTCGCCTACTTGATAACGTCGCTAACTGAGTTAGCGACGAAATGTACGCAAAGTTTCCGAATATCGAAACTTCCAAATTTACTGGTCGACTGCTCTTTCGTTATCTTGTCCCCTGAAATCGTCAAAAACGAAGTTCGCGTATCGTTACGTTAGGTTGTCCGAAATGTTTCTTCCGTTTTATAAGGAAATAATAGACAATGTTTTTTGTTTTGTATTAGTTTATCGAATTATGCACTGGAAATGGATCATACCTAATTCAATAAAATGATATAAAACAGAAATTCTTGTTCATCTATTATCATCCTGCGAAACGAAAGAAACTTTTCGGACAACCTAATAATAGCTCGTACCTGTGCGTATCGCGACTCTGTTAAAAGAAAAATCCAATCTCCGGGGAATTAAAGCGAACCAATTATCCTTCCATAAGCCGCGCAAAATTCCCTAGCAACGATCGAACGAATCCTGTGTTCTCCATCGGAACAAAAGCGCCGCAGATTTTCCCTTGTCCAAGCTTCTCCTACGTTCATAGAAGGAACGAATGGAACAGAGGGATGATGGATTTTCCTATTTGCGAGGTCAATCGCCCGACAAATATCTCGTCGGATCTCTCGATCGTAGCCGGAAGTGCTCCTGACGTTCGTCAACCGCGAAACGTCGATGACAGACGCACAAAGCGAGCTCGTAGGCAAGAGTAAAAATCAATTGGACGGGACAGGGAAATTTGTTAAGGAAAGCAATTTTTCAACGTTCTATGCTCGTAAAATATTCCAGCCCGACGTCTATCCGTGATCGACGACGAGAATTTTCGAATACGAAAGTAAATATTCTTAAATGGACGGCTATTGTAAAGCGCGGATTAGCGTCAGTGTCAGTGTCAGTGTCAGTGGTTTCTCCAGGGCTTTGTTAAAGTCCGTTGTAATGGCGAAACGTCGAGACACTTGTCTAAAAAAAAAAGAACATACTCCAACCGAGAGAACCAGCCTGCAAAAGCCTAAAAGATCTTGCAGGTCTCGTTTCCGTCTCCTTGTCCTCGTTTGGAGCTTAAAGAGACGCGAAATATCGTGTTCGAGGGACTAACGGTCGAAGGAACTTAGGTTTTAGTACATTTCGCGCTGTGAAATTTAATATCGTTCTTTATTTCCAGTAGAAAATATGCAGAAAATGATGAAAGACCGGGAGGATCGTCAAAGTGAAACGCGTGAAAATCTATATTTCTTCGATAGATGCTACTACGCTCGGAAATAAAATATGTATGCGAGAAATATTTTGTCGTATAAATGGAAATACGTTGGATATACGATATCCAAATAAAATATGCCAAAGAAATATTCCTTTCGTAACAAATTTCCGATATCTTTCCATCGTCGATTGAGATTAATCTTCGACTATCGCTCGGTAAAACATTCGGTAGTTGGAGAAAATATTCTTAGGAAATCGCGTAAATTTCCCAATTCCTCGGCGAACGATCCAGCATATTCCATACTTTCGAGACGATTTTTTTTCTCGTAGGATGAAGACAGGAAACAAAGGACGTTTGTACGTTACACGTAAAATTTGCACGAGCTCTCTTTATTGCGTGCAACAACAAATGGTATTCGTTGCGATGAAATTTTCACGACGATGTTCTGTTCGCGCAATTCCCATCGGTTTACCAGCCGGCAAACGAAAAAAAGTATATAAAACTGGCATGACAGAGAATCGTCGAAATTTCGGTCCACCTCGGTACGCGAAAACAAATCGAGAGGATTCGTCAAGCGTTCGCTACCAAACATCCTCCAAACTGCGTCGTACACACGCGTGGGAATTACGAAGATCGCAGGAAGGACAGCGAGAGTGCAATGTGCAAGGTTAATTGCGCGATATTTATTTCGCTGAATTTAACTGGCGTGGAGTATTTAAGGGAAGTGGAAATTAGAAAACAAGAGACGGGGCGACGATCGAAACGTTCGTAAACTGTAGAGAGAAGAACAGAGGCAAGGTGTAAAGAGGCGCAAAACGAAGAGTAGAGAAATATAGGAGAGCTGTAAGAGACGGTGAAGCGTAATGAAAAGAGCAAAGAAGCGGAAGAAGGTAAGTGGATGACACGAAACGAAACGCCTAAAGAAAACAGACCACGCGGTTCAAACAGTACGATGAAAGAAAATCCAAAGAAACTCTATCGAAAAAGAAAGAGAGAGAGAGAGAGAAAAGAAAAGAAATTGTAGGAAAATAAAAGGTAAAAAACCAAACACGTTTAAGGATAATAAATAGAGGAAGAAGCAAGCAAACGAGGATAAAATGGAGAAGGTTTCCTTGGTTGCGATTTCATGCGGAAAAAAGCATCCCATGGCCAGGAATATTCTTCGCGGCGGGTCTGGCATATTCGCGCGTGCCAATATTAAATTCGTCGGTTCGGACGATCCACGAAACTCGTGGAATGCGAGAGAAAACATTCCTGCTTGGCTTCGGCCAGAGAGGGATCGTTGCCTCTCTCACGGTTTTCGATTTACGCCGTCGAACTCTTCCATCGATTCCTATCGGATCCGCGTTTCGTTCCATCCGCTCGTTTTTCGCGACTTCGTCGTCGTCGTTCCTCCTGTTTATTCATTAACATCGAGTATTATTCGATGGAATTCAAGCGTTTCTTCCTACGAAGTCGTTTCCGCGTGCGTGATTGTTTCGAAGAATTAAAAATTTGATGGATACCAGAGGTGCAGCGGAATGGAATTTTTTATACAAATTTTGTAGATTTACAGAATTTATGGAATTTTATAGCGCAATTTAGGGGATTCGATGGTGAAATGATTTACTGGAAAATGGATGGGGAGCGTTTTTCTCTCATTGCATTATTTATCAATTCGTGTACCTTTCATTCTGATTTTTACAGCGTAGATATTATTTTTATCATACTTCAGTCTCGTTCGATAAATTTCTCCAAAGAATTCTCTCTAAAATTAAACAATTAAATTTCACCACATTTCACCGCGGTAAGTGTATCAAATCACGAAGAAAGAAGAATCGTGATCGTTCCATGACGCCTAATTCGCGTCTCACGTTTACCTCTTTATCGCAACCTAACGTGATCTAGTCGATTCATCAACTCCACTTTTTCTCGTATAGCTCTTCTCGTATCGAAATAAAACGCCACTCTATTCTCCGTCTTGCTCTGCGTCATTTTCAACTTTTACTTCCAATCTTTAATATACCTGCTACATAACGCGTTGAACAGCGAAAAATAAAAAACACGTTGCGCGCCTCGACTTCCTCCAACTACCCTACGACTCGGAAAATGTTAAATGCGAATCGATACGACCTAGCCACCGACGAAGAGCACGCGCACGGACCCATGCGAGAGAATATTAAACCGAAAAATTCGTTAAAATCCGCTTTTATCCTCGCGAACCCTTTGACTCTACTATTGGGTTGGCAACTAAGTGATTGCGGATTTTCTCATTAGGTGGTATTGACAAAATCCGCAATCACTTAGTTGCCAGTCCAATAAATCACGAGGACGAGAGAAACCGCGCGTCGATCGTGCAAGAGCCACGAGCGGCTTCTCGAAGCAGCCCGGAGGAAGCATTCCTCGATCGTACAGAAACGTGTACGACAACGAACGAAGGAGGGAAAGTGGTCGAGGAATCGGCGGCAGCCATCTGCAATCTCCGTACACGAGTAATAACTTCATGTTAGCGAACAGTTGTTTGCATATCGTGCGGTATAGTTAGGTATAGTTGGCCTCGCCAGGCCAGATTCGACCGGCCTCGGGTCAACGACGCGAAACGCCGATCGTCGCCGCAGAGACGAGACAGTTTCCTAGGGACGAAACTTTGCTGGAGCTCGTTGGCAACGCGGTGAGGATCGTCCACCGTGTTCGATGGTCCGGTAACGTCAAACGTTACGCTCGTTCTTTCGGCTTGCAACCTTTCGCAGGAAGCTGGGTTTCTTGGTCGAAGCGAGTCGGATCAACGAGGGACACAATACGACGTCTGGCCTCGTCTCCAACGAGAGAATAAAGCTTTCGCCCCTTTCGAGAATGGTTCTTGGTTCTTGGAAGGACGAGTTTTATTTTGCACGGATTCGATTTATTGGTGGATGGTTCTTCAGGCTGGATCCTTTCTTATCTTTATTTGCAAAAATGTCGATTTGAAGTGGAACGCGAGTAGAAAAAATTTCAAAGCGCAAAGATTCACGCAAATATTGCGAATATGTAAAATATAGAGAATTTAGCATCTGTTACGGTGTACTATAGCGAGTGAAACGAGTCTTTGCTTATAGGTTTTAGCTTTTAATTTGTCTTTCAAAAATACGAATTTGTATAAATATATGCGATCTAACGATCAGTGTTTTCGAAAGAATTTGGATTTAGAGTGAAAATTACTCTCGCGCTATGTAATTTTATGTTTGTGTAAAAGGATAAAAACTGGAGAGGACGATTTCCACTCGAGTTTTTCAGCCGTGTTCTTCAAACGCTGTCGAAAGAGATTAAGTTGGGATGGGACTAGTAATGTATTTAACGAGAAAAGATGTAGATGAAGATTGGTGTATACGGTGTGCAATTTCATATTCCAAGAGAATAATTTCCATTAAAATTTTTTATGGAAATTCCTCCAACGTTTTCACAAGTTTTTTTTTTAAATTTCGCAATTAACCTACAGATAAAATTGATCGATTTTATCTGACGCGCGATGATAAAATCGACGAGTTTTATCTGACATTCGATTAAATGTTTCAAAAGAACGTATTTATAAGTAACTACGATAAAGGAAATATAATCGCTCGACTGTACGGTAGAAATATATTTAGAAAGGAAAGGAAGCGCAGCACATTGAAGCGAAAAATTGTAAAATCAATCTGCAGTATAAAATCAACAATGGAGCAGCTGAAAGAGTGGTTTCCATCGATCTAAAATTTTGTTCGCCCGCTCCGACCTATGTACAATAATGTCCCGAATCAACGAATGGAGTAAATTGCTCGTGTGCAGTATGTGGGAAATACAAAACTTCGAATACGATCTTCTCACGAAATTCGTGTTCAGCACAATATCGCACACGCAAAAAATATGAGGCAAATCGATGACCCGAGCTTCGAGTTCCATAATCGAGTACACGTGCACTCGATCGCAGCTTTTCCAATCGAATTTCTTTACACGTAGTAAATGCACGTTGCAATTTTTTACGGTCGTAGGCGCGTGAATTGTAAGAAAAAGATGAAAAAAAAAGTAGTAATTGTATTAAAAAATAATTATACAATTAATTAAATAAGAGTAAATAACATTATCATATTTTATTCTAGTATAATAATTTTGGGTTGAAATCGATTGAGTTGATAACGCGTCAATTTCGACAATTTAATTTCAATTTTCACGCGTGTATTCCGTTGAATTATTATTCTTTAGTATATCGCCAAGACTTCGACTTACACTTTTACTTTCGTATTACGTGAAATTATTATTTTTCGATAAACGATGTGTCGAAGAAGATATCAATTCGTATTGTTGTTGATTAAGCGGTACATCGATCGAAAACATCATTGTTACATCGTATATTACTATTAAATATAAACGTTGGAAAATTCGTATCGTCAAAGAATTTATTAATCGTTTAAATTCGCGAATGTTTCTGTAATTCAGTGTCACGTATGGGCAACTTTTATAAATCACCCTGCCCCGATCTAGCAAACACGTTTAACGTTTGAATTTTATCCAGAGATAGAGTAGCTGTCGCATTTATCAAAAATATTGGAAACGTGAAAATTTCCAATAGAAACGGTAACTCATATTTACTGAACCCGCGTAAAGATTAAGTTAACGCAATTAACGAGAAACTGTCCGCCAATGAAATGTAGCACTGTGTATCAGTTTTTCATTTTTACAGTGCTGCAGCTGAAATTCGTGAAATAGAGTTATCGGTATCGTTATATATTCCGGGCCTTTTTTCCGTTCGCTCGTAAATTTTCCACCATACCGGCGCCTTCTCAAGTAATTTTACAATTTACCACGATTGTCTATAGGCTCGTTCCGATAAAGGTATACCCTAACTTGCTGAAAGAGATCGTCACCTGACAAAATTATCAAATTTGATAATTGTTAAACGATAATTTGATGTTTGATCAAATTTGACAATTATCGAACGATAATTTCTTTTAATGATCGACAGATTAACTTGGTGGCAGTATCCTAATTGTTCGATAGAATTACGCTATTTTGCGACAATGTCGCAATTCAAAGTAGGCGCTTGTTTCAAACCTTTTTAAACGATAATCAATAGATACGAGCAATATCTCATCGGAGAACCTAAAAATCCAAAAACTATCATCACCCTGTTAAAAAGCAGTGAATTGTAAAAGGCAAAATGTGTTCGCTATTAAATAAATAATCGATAACTTTGGACTATTATCCATGTATCCTTGAAAGATGTAATTTTCTTTGTTCTATCGCTTCTTCTAGCAAGTCGATTAATATAATTATATTCCTATTTCGATAAAACTCAAAATTACAGTAATTTGTCAGAGGAGCTGGTATATTTATAACGACCGCAAGCCAGTCATTTTGATGGATTTACAATGACCGATCGGCGAATCGTACGAGATAAATTTGTAAATGCGACAAGTCTTTTTTATGCCAGAGGAATAAAGAAAGAGAGAGAGAGAGAGAGAGAGGTAGAGGGGGAGAAAGAGAGATAGAAAAAAGTAACACACATTATTAGCGTTATAAACGTCAGTTTAATGCTTCAGGATATACGAAGGAAAAAATAAACGCAACCGCGGCAGAAAATTCCTTTTCCACGGGTCAAAGCAGCCACGTCACCGCTCGAGCATCCGATCCTCGAAGGTTACCATTCCACGATTCCTTCCTCGATCCTTACCACATCCACTCAACCCTACATTTCCTCATTTTTCGACGAGGAATCATCACCTGCTACGAGATACCCTGTACACGTTTCGCTCCCTAAGTGGGGGACAGAACTGGATTTCAAAGAGAGAAGAAGCTAATACGAACGAAACTTATCACGGTTGGCAAGCAAGCGATAATTTAAGAGTCGAATATCGAATTGATAATGAGAATGGAGCGTGAAAGGATGAAAATTGATCGAATAGAAAATGTTATGAACACGAACGCGAGGAATTTCGACAATAAGAAAAATAGTCGTTTTTTTGCTAGATTCTTCCGACTCGGTTTACTCGTCTTGTTTCGTCGCGAAAGACTCGCCAAGATTCAAAGATCGCGTTAATTTGCTTCTATCTCGGCAGGATCGTCGATATCCTCGGATCTGCTACAAGTTTCTATGGCAATTTTGCTCTCGTTTCGAGGAACGTTTCAACGAAAAGAAAGACTCGGCCACGAAATTTGCAACGAAACGCCCTATCCATGTCAACGGCGACTCCTTCGTGTTTTTCTTAAACCCAAGAAGTTTCTCAGCGCTGGAAAAACACGATTAAGTAAAAAACGATGTAAAGAACGCAGCAGGGTTACGAACGACAAGGAAAATAATCTTCTTAATCTCAAAACAAACTACGTACGCTCATCCGCGTTACTACGATCCATATTTATAGGAAAAAGCTGTTCGAGAGAAAAAGCAAATGGCTGAACGAGGCCGAAACGTCTTGCACGTTGCCTCGAATCACCGTGGAACGAGTATAGGATCTGTTGCAGAGGTTACAAGGGTTCCCTTCGAGGGAATTCCAGGAGGAGACGGCCACGTTCCCCGGAAACGACAACGCGATCCTTCCATTTACACCGTGTCACGACGAGTTCGGGACACCGTCGGGAGAGAAGCGGCCGGGTAAACGAGATAAATAGAGGGGGAGGCCCGGGGGACAGGGGAATATATTTGCATGGGCGAATTGGAACACCTGGATGCGCGTGTATGTCCGCCGAGAGAAATTGCACGGAACGTCCTTGCTCGTTCCAAGCGAAACCGAGGGCTGGTTAATTCGAGGAAAGTGTCCGGCTAATCTGTGCTGCGATTTCCTCCGATGACTTCCATCAGCTCCATCTTCTTCAAATCACTTTTTTAGTTATATTCTCGCTCCGTGTATGCGCGCGTTTAAATTCCTGTCGTTCATTTTAATACCAGAAATATACACCAGTTCTCTCTTATTTAATATTCCTATCCTGTCCTTAAACGAGTATTTTACTGCCTAGTATTTCACGTAGTTTTGAAAGAAAATTAAAAATCTATTTGCGTAAATAAAAGTGAGTAAGGGAAAATAATCGAAGATGCGAATTCACGATCTTCCTCCATCGATTACAATAAATTCGAAACAAAATTAAATTACGTTATAACGTTGTGACGTACGATACCAACGTAATAGACGTACCACGTACTAACTATGAAAAAGAACATATGGTTTCAAGAAAATGTATTCGAACCAAGACTAACCAACCTATCCTATTCTACTTATCCCTCTCTAATAAGTCTAAATATTAAATTCTCCCCTTATATTCTAGCCTTAAAACCAAACAAATTAGCGTTTCACAGACTTTACTTTTATCCTTCGGCAGTCCTTCTGGCATTCGTAAAAATAACAGAGTGGAAGATTTCTGGGACCATTTACCCGATTCAGAACGACTAGAAAAAACACACACGGAAAGAAGCTTCAAGGTAAGAGAGAAAAGCGAGAAGCAGCTGGCTGGATGACGTCACTACCTGTCTTACAGGCTCTGCCAACACCCCTTGGGGTATGGGTCAATCCTGGTACACACCCGAGAGTTTTGTCCAACTATTCCAAGTGGCGCAACTTCATTTGCGACCGGACCACATTTTCCGGAAACGCTATACGCGGTGACTGCTAAGTTTCCTCAAGTATTTCCACGGAAGGTTACATAACGCCACGACGTGCCCTGTCTCGTGCCATGCGGGTATAATACACGAAGGCGAGAAGGTATTCCATTTGCAAATTTTCTAGGAAAATTTAACGATATGCCATTAAGGACGAGGGCATTTTCCTGCTGTTTTGCTACTGAAAGCGGCCAACGAGCCGATAATTGTGGTATCGGAGATTTAATTGAACAAGCGGGAATTGCAGAGTTTGAGGGAGAACGGTGGACAGTGGGGAAATTAATCGTTCGGAAACGTGAACGTTCGAGCGTCGAATTTTTATACATTCGAGAATTGATATTTTTATGAAATTAACGTTTGGAGAAGGATCGAAGCTGTCGATATTTAATTATGCGATGAATATCATTCTTCGATTATTTGCAACGATGCGGTAAAAAAATGTCAGCCGTGTCGATGAGGAAAGCATTTTAAAAATGCTTCCTCTCTATATTGAATTTGAAGTATTATATTTTCAAGTATAGAACTACATGCACAATATTCGTACGAAATATTTTAGTAACGCGTATCATTCGTTATCCATTCAACGGAGATAAATATTGATTAATAATTGTTCGTACGGCATTGGTAAACGTCTGAAAAATTGTGCGCAACGATAAAGCGAACACCCCGTACATTTTTTTTATTTGCCATTATTTATATTTTCTATAGAGACGTAGAACAATCGAAGAGGAAAAGTCGTGTGAAAAAACGATTTCAGTTATAATCGAGTAAGCACATTCTGCCAGCTAATTAAAGTTAGTAGCTGTAATTGCGCAGCACTCTGTATATATTATTATACCCCGCCATTATCTAGTATTTGTATGAGAATAATTAGCGGAATGATTGTGGTTAACGACTAATTAACGAAGTTAGAATACGGGCGATCTTAACGTACACCATCGTGGCTAGCACGCCTTCAAATGGTTCATTTTCAACGTTAACGTTAAGTTAGTAAATGGGGAACTGCAATTTTCCTTTTATATAGCTTGATTCGTTTTAATTCGTTCCACTATTCCATGTAACTGTTGTTGGATAATGAACGACGCAATCGATCTGTCATTTAAATTTAAGCGCATGGCGATGAAGAATACGTTACGCAAGATGATGTCACGACGTTGACTCACAGGTTGATTTAATTTAATGGGAAAAGAAGCGTAACGTAGGTTAGTGTCAAACGAACAAGACGAATGAAAAATATCTAGAAAAAGGTTATACAATATACGTAATAGAAATAACATTTAAATATTCGTTTCTTTAAACAGAGCATTACAGATTAGGTTAGGTAAAATGTTCCTTAACCTACGCTTACATGACAAATCGATTTTCGTCGGTATCGATCGTCGATAGACGATAATTCTAGATGCAATTTGTTGGTAATTACGTAGAAGTAATTAACTGTTTCGAACGTTTATGACAGACTTAACCTCTTAATGCTTCGTACGATATGTACATATGTTTTACATACCAAATGTATCCATTTTGAAGGAGATTTGTAATCATGAATATCTTAATCGATCCACGTTTATTACATTATATTTAAATAATATTGTTCATTGGTTCCAAATGTTATCAATATAATCATGACAATCGTGTTACAGTGTCAATGAAATTTCAAAATATTTTATGTAACACATACAATATATGTGCATATACGCAAAAGTGTTTCTATAGTATGTATTCGAATGAGCCAGTGTATGATTCGCTATTATTATTATATTATACGACTATATAATCTTTTGTTGTAATAATTCGAGCATTAAAGTGTTAAACGTACATAAAACGCAGCCAGATAAAGTTACAATGTTGTAAGATATTGCAAGTTTTATAAACTACCGTTAGTCACGATACATCATATAAAATAAGGTTATGTACGAACCAATATAGCGAAGACCACTTCGTAAATCCTTTTGTTCGAACGAAACACACCCGTAAAAGCATCCCATTGCGAAAGGATCGGTCGTTCACGGAAGAAAATGTTAATTAAAATGCTTTACGTTCCGATCGCGTTTAATCGCCGTTAAGGTCAACGGTTTCCGATCGTCGATATACACTACTTCAGACGCGTGTACTTATTTATGTACTTGTAACAAATATAATGTAATTCGAGCGCTTAAGATAAAAGAACAGCGAATCGAATTAAAACGGGAAACGTATCCGGTTCTACGGCTAACGGCTAATTACTTGACAATAAATTTGAACTACGATTGAACGTCGCGTCGAATCGAATGATTGCGCGAAACGAGAGATCGATTATATGTGCAAAAGATGCCAACGACCGGCGGCCGGCGACTCTTTCTAAGTGGCGACTCCTTTCAACCGTTTCTTTTTCAAACTATTATCGACCAAGTAATTCGCGTAAACAATATCGTAACGTCTTCTCCGAATTAACTGCTATCGTCGCGTCAAAGAAATCAACGCGGATTGTTTTCATCGCATATGCAAGTGTGAACTTTCTACGACTTTCCACGGCATGTATTCGCAAAGGAAATTAAGGTTAGTCGTCGACAATATCGATTCCACCATATTGAATTCTCGTTTCTTGTTATTAAAACGTGCGATAATTTAAAAAAAAAATAGTTATTAAAAGAATACATAACAAAAAACGAAAAGATGACAAGCTCTCGTTATGTTAACAGTCTTTTAATTATTTCCATACTTTCTTTATAACGCTTATGTGATTGTAATACAAGTACTCGAGTGTTTTCTCACGTGATTTCAACCATTGTATACGGGTAGGTGTTCCTGAAAGAATATATATTCTCATGTTTTTTTCATTACGCTTCCCGTCGTCGTACCGTATCGACTAACAAATGGTTATAAAATTTTTGAGCGATTTCGACTTGGATACAATGGAGGAATAGCGAATAGGTTGAGAAAAAAAATGGTGGCCGGAGAAGAAATTAATATGGCTTTCAAAATGCTGTCTCCGCGTCGGATATACGAAACCCGCACGTTTTCCTCCGACCAGATGGTCTATTCACATAACACTCCATTCAACTTCTTCACAAACGACTACCATGTTCCCAGTGAGTTTCCATTAAACTTTCGAAAATTTGCCGAAAGTTTACCCCTTTTAATGGAGGCTTTAATAACTCCGCGCGAAGAAGTGTCTTTTTCATTCGATTCCTTTTATTAGCGAAACTTTGAATCACTCTTCCATAAAGAATATTCGTCTCGAATCGGTAGAATTTAGAAATATTTTGCGTAAAAAAACAGCAACGGTAGTTGCGAGATCGACAATTTCAAATTTCGTTGCATATACATTCATACGGTGGCTGCGAATAGTATCTATACATAACCTTAGTTTCCAATCAAGCGCTTTTCTATCAGGTTTTCATTTTTATAGTATCAAATTTGTGATATCATAAATAACATCCGTGACAATGACAAAGACTACACGATATATTCGATACTTCGTTAGTAGAGAAAATTGAATATCCACTGAACAAAAGTATCTCTCAGTATCGGTTTAATCTCAAAGGGTCAGAAAAAAATTGACAACCATCGTTTTTGACGCGAACTCTTAAATCCCACGCACACAGAGAGCCATAGAGACGCACGACGGCTGCCCAGTCGAGACTTCTTCGAGACAATCGCGCGCGTCTCACGGATCGCGAAGAAATCGCATCGTCGCGTCGTCTAACCTCAATGACACAATCGAGCGGAGGCAGTGAACTTCTCTCTGGCGTCGGACTATTTCAAGCTCTCGAAACGCGGCAGGACAAGAGACAGAGGAAAACCAGTTCACCGCGCGCGTAGAGCTACGTGACTTACGTAAAATATAATACGCTTCCGAGGAAAGACGCGTCGTTACACACGTAAATACGTACGGGTGCATACATACACGTATACATAGCACGGACGTACACGTACGTCATCACTTGGATCATTACTCGCAAAGGACAAAATTCATCGACTTACGTCAACTGCAAGCTCCACTCTCAATCGATACACCACGATGTCTCTCTCACACTCTGTCCGTCTGCGTTGCTCTTTCACAGCCGTTCGCTCCGTCCCTTTGTTCCTATCGTCCCGGTAGATTCTCACCAATAAACACCAAAACAAAACCGAACAAGGATAAACGCATAGAAGGAAGAAAGGAAGGAACACGGGACTATATTTTCGACGGGATCTTCCTTCGTCACGATAATCACGGAGAACGACGTACGATAGGAAATAAGAGGGGACTAGCACGAATAGAGAGAAAGAAACAAGAGAAAAACGTCGAACACAACACACACGCGGGCCGCGATTCCGGCGCACAGCTGGTGGAACGTCGTCGTGCGCGTTACGCTGTGTCGGCCACTCGAAACTCCGGCTGGCGTTTCAAGGGCAAGGCTAGCCCTCGTCGTCGAAGGAACGCGGTATTATCATGGCTGTACGAACGAGTGGTTACGCGTCCAACGATGTGAAAAACGTATTATACAACGAGTGACCTTGCCGCGAACCGAACCGAATTTTCGTCGTAGAGAATCGCAATCGACCCCGGTCGAGCTTTTGTTCCGTATCAAGAGGAGAAACCGTGCTCGTCGCGAACCGACTCCCTCGATGGACGCGACGATACTGAGGCGCCGGCGTGTTTATTGCCCCCACCACCGACCGCCCCCCGCTGCTTCTACCAACCTATCCCCACCACTCGCGCTCTCCTCTTTCCTTCTCCGTTTGAACCATGTAGGACTTTTCCCCTATCACGCTACTCTCCCTACCACCAGCTTCCCATTCGACCCTCTCCTACCTTCATCCCGGGGTCTCAGCTGTCCTACGGGTGTTCCGCTTCAAAACCTTCTCCCTCCTACTCATTCTGTCGTTTTATCCTCGTTCCTTCCGCGTCCTTTCCCTATTTCTATTCCTGTCGCTCGCAACCCTGATCCATCCACAACGTCCTTGTTCGCTAACGATTCCCCTACGTTGTTCCTCTCTTTCGTTATCCATCTCGCTCTTACCTACGTCGTTCAACTTGGACCGTTCCTTTCTTTCACGCGGTTGAATTCG
Organism: Bombus hortorum; assembly: GCA_905332935.1. Lineage (NCBI taxonomy): Eukaryota > Metazoa > Arthropoda > Insecta > Hymenoptera > Apidae > Bombus > Bombus hortorum. The sequence continues at coordinate 4,474,088 of HG995198.1, read as the reverse complement.
AGTCATAAACTGGGTCGTTATGTTCACGGTGGTACACGCGTGTTTTCGTCGTTTCTCGAGCTTTTTCTCGAGTTTTCTAAGTAAGAGGAATAAATACCATGGCGAAACGTATTGAAAGCACAGGGCTTCCCCTTGGAATCTACGCGCTTTAAAGAGGGTAAAGCCTGACCGAGGATTAGCCGACCGAGTCCCTCGCGACGAATCCGACGTCAGTGACGTAAACTGCGCCAAGGATTCACCCTCTCGCGAGACCAGCGACTATGCAAATGTAGGCTGCGCTGAAAGAGCTGCGAATGTCGATCCTACCACTTTCGACCCGGAGAATGACTGGTCGCAATGTGCAAGGGATTCTGCTTTTTCTATTGTTTTATCTTATATAACAGAGCCCATGTAGAATGTGATGAACTTTCGCAGATTCTTTTTTTAGCGAAGGGTCAAGGTGACTTCACTGGAGATCGTAATTTATAGTTTAAAAGTTAAAGGTTAATCCGTTTGCCTAGTCCAGTGACATTCAATTAGGTGTGCGAGTTCGATTTATTTTTAATAGATATTCTTCTTTACTGCAGGAGGAGAGAGCATTTATTGCGAGATAGGAAATATTTTTCTTCCTTTCTCTCCGAGGAGTGGTAAAGATGAAGAGCGATGCATGGATGGAAAATTGATTTAGAGAAACTGCAGTTGTTTGATTGCACTCGTAAACAGTTTATGGAACGACTATTCGATGGAGGTAGAAAAATTTAGTTATCGCGCGATCCTTTCAGTCTTTTACCGGACTAAATTCAATTATTCTCCTCAATTAACCTAGTTTTACTTGAAAAAAAGACCGGGAACACGTTCTTCTACACCGTAGTTCTACGATTCCTTCGTAACGAAGTTTCTTTTATTTACACACCTAACAAACCTGCGTAAATATTGTAACACGGATTCGAAAAGTAAATCAGCGCGGCAGACATAATCCGTGCGCAAACGGAGAAACTAGCTTCGAAATAATCCGAAGATTTTCTTCTCCATGTTCATTTTTCACTCGAATTTTATCTTCTTATAACTTAATTTAGACAGTAAATCAAACGTACTAAAAATGTTATTATTTTACCTAAAGTCACGCGCAGCTTCTTTCTCATTCTGATAAATAATTTATTTAAGCAAATACCTCTTCGAAATTCTACCATTTTATACGATTCTATAGATAGAAACAACGTCCTTATAAAAATTCTATTTTTACCAAGGAAATATCCTTCTGTTATATCCATTTGGAATTTTAACAACGATTACACGTATCTAAAAAAGAAGTAAAATTTTGCACGTTTGATCCTCCTTGTTTTACAAATCTCGCGAAATCCATACCTTCGGCAAAATCTGCTTCCATCGACCAAACAATAGAGTTCATTTGGCTCGACAACAGAGTTCGACAGAGTATCATATCTACCGTAAGAGACGCAAGTGAAATTCTAGAATTTAATCCGCTCTTCTTTCGCTGCCCTACAAAAACAAGATTTAATGAATCGTACGTAGTTTCATACCGATCTGGAACTTTGCGATCGTACTGATTACACGTGTTTATAAAAAAAAAAAAAAAAAAAAGGAAAAGGAGAATTCGACCCTTCCTCTTTCACTCGCTAATACTCATCCGTATCAAAGAATAATTATAACAGAATGTCAACATTTTTACATTCGTATTGATTATGCTCATTTATAAAAACGAAAAAGAAAAACGTAGAATTGTACACTTCGATCTTTCCTTTTTCCGCTATTCATGCAAAAACACGAGCCTCGGTAGGATTCTACTTCTGGCAAATGATCTGCCGTCGCATCGAATTAATCGTTCTCCATTCTCAATAATATATTCGAGGCACGTTCTACCGGAAGCCGCAATGCGATCGTAGGAGCGCAACGGATAAAAAGTGAATGTTTACGCGGCGGAAAATATAGCGATCGTTTAACAGTAAATCCTGCGCGATCGCATAAAGCGGTCGGTTAATCCGGCACGCATAAACGATAGAGTATAGCACTACGTTTCTCGGACCCAGTAGGGATAAAAATGATATTGTGCAATTATCGGGCGTTCCATCCTTTTTTAGCAAAAAAAAAAGAGAATAAGAGGGAAAAGGAGAGAATAAAAAAATAGTACACCTTCGATACGGGACCTTCTCTTCTTGCTAGGCGAGACACACGCGGCCATTTATTACGGTATTCATTTATTAAGACCACCTGGGATGTGTGGTGTAATTACACTGCCTGAAACTGCGTGAAACCAGTTCGACAGTGAGCCTGGCGATAACTAGGGACAAGACCTGCTCTGTTCCGATCTTCTCGGATCTTCGCGATCGTGAAATGCCAGTTATTATTGAACAGGGATTGTCTCGTTAACGTTTGACAAATTTATTTTTCCGACGCGAAGATTTATTTGTATCTTTCTCGAGTTTCAGGAACTTTTGAACTTATTACGCTAGAAGCTTTGTAATTCAGTTGACACGCAGAATTGTAAAATGTACAAAGTTCTAACGAAAACGATAGAGACGAGAAAAATTCTGCACTCAATCGTCTGCTATTGTGCGATTTTTTATCTATTGCAATTTTTATATTATTTTCTATCGTTCTTATATCGCTTCCTTTCTTCCTCTGTCTTTGTGTCTAGAATTTTCGATTTTTTATTAAATCTATATCTCAACAACGGGTAATCATTAGCGCGATAATCGATGTTGGATGTTTCAATTATCGTTCCAATTATCGTTTCTTCTAATTAGTTTGTCGATTCGTTATTTTTTTAGCTTTTTTTCATCTCCGACATTATCACCAGGCACAGCCGGTTCTCGGCTTCCTATTATCACCTCGACCATTTGCTATTTGCAACCGGTGTTACTACTCTTTATTGTTACGACCACTTTTATCTTCACCGCGTGGTGGATTAGTCACGCAGCTTTGGTTCTTTAGCGTATCCTTCCCGTAATCTTGTTTACATTCTTCGTTGCCGTGCGACGTTCCCAAATTTTTCGGAAGCTTTCGGATCATCGATGGGTTTACGCTAAGTTGAATCTTAAGACCTTTAAGTAGATTCGAGTTTCCATTTGTACACCTTTCCTTTTTCCTTTTTTTTTTTTCTTTTTTTGAAATTTAATTAGCGGTATTTTACACTCTGAAAGTCTACACGTATAAGAAAGTGCTGGATCCTTTGTCACAATAATACATGGCCGTTCCACAGTTATAACGACGTAACTGCGATTTGTGAATTTTGAGACAAACGCGTTACTAGTATAGTACCTCAGCCGTATCTAATCGTTCCATTGTAAAAGTTTCCCAACGTCCCCAACACGCCTGGCCGCTGGATTATTATCGCATTTCGTAGCAATAACGACACGCGAGTATCATTTGCGACTAAGACACACTTCCAAGTAACTGTAGAATGCAACAATAATGTCGTGTATCGTAACATTACGAAACATTCCCTTCGTTATTTCATTACGAGATTTTACTAAACGAAATTGCTTTCTCTTCGTCTGCCGAAAGATCACCTTTTCGCGGTTGCTTCCCCGTCGTCGCACCGAAACGGCCATTTATTTTATACTCTACTTTCGCATAAAATATAAAACACCGTCAAATATGCAACAGTTTCGCCACAACGCGAACATCGTTGCTCAAATTAGAAGAATCTATCGAGGCTATCGTGTGACGCGTAAAAGGTAACTGAACTTTGTCTTTTTCCATATCGTTGTATGAGCGATAGCTGCCACATGCAGAATGAGATATAAAAATCGGCGATTCGTACCAGCATTTAACTAACGATCGACCTTCTTCGGAGGAATCTGACGGGTACAGAGAGAAGGCGCGAGCGAACGATTCGGGTTAGACGATCCGGTGGACGATAAATTATGACTTGTTCCGGAAACAATCGGCAAGGTGAGACCATCTGCGACGCGGTTTGCATTCTAATTTCCGCCGCGCTGATAGAGGCACAGCTTTATTACCCTCGCATCTTGTTACGATGAGTCACGAACAGGTTCCGCTTCGGAGCGGCGAATTTTAAATAATTTCAGCTTGTTATTCTTTCGCGACACGATGCTGTCATCGGCTCGATTTTACGCTATGCGGTCATCCGCCGGCATCCGACCAGGAAAGCACGACGAAGATCGATCGAACGTGATTAATAATAATTCCGCTCGTGAAATGCATCCGGTTTCTCTTATTGCTTCCACGAAATCGTTCTTGGCGCGGCAAATTTTTCACGAGAATTTGGATAACGTGGAAGATTTGGTCCGTTGTTTTAATACGCGCAGCGGACGTTTAATGTGCGACTGGATTAAGCCAGGTTTAAAGGTAGACTTAAACTGGCAAAAAGTAGGGAACCAAGTTTATGGATTTTTTGTTCTTATGGGACAGATTGAAGTGGCTTTGCGTGATGCATCGCGTGATACGTCGCGTGTTTGTCCCGGAAGTGGTGGCGTTCCGAATATTTCAAGAACAGCTCTGTTTTTTTTTTTTTTTTTTTTTAAATATGGTGATACGTATGTGTTTGCTTGAAATACGAGCCGATGTACGTTTTCATGCATTCTCTGTTTTATTTTCTGTATTATGTTTTAAGATAGTTGAGTCTGAAGGAGTCGGTTTACAGAATGTTTGAGTTTTAACTTTGCAAAGAAACATGGTAAATTCGTGGCGTTGTGCTTCGCAAGAGAAGTTCACAAATATATCGATATATTTTCCTAATAGGAGATTTTATGGCTGCGACTTAATTCAGTTGCACGAAGCGCTTTGTAGTCCTTGAATGGGAACTGGATTTATTATAAGGAATAAATTTTATACGCGGAAGATGACAATCTTGAAGAGAATAATCATGCTGAACCGGGCAAAGTTGGAAACGAATGAATCATAAAGCGAAGGAAAGTAGCACGATACAAACGAAAGCAAAAGGAGAAGGACAAAAGATTTCAAAGATAGAAGAAACGAGCAACTAGATTATTCTTATTTTAGCCGTCATTTATTATACTCGTTCTTCCTTTGTGTTTATCTTATTATCGTATCATGTTACCGAATTAAATTTGAATAAATTCAGTTCCTCGTTGTTAAAAAAATATAAACTCGTTGTTTTGCTATTTCTTTCAGTAATACAAAAACAAATGGTTATTTTAGTAAAAACCTTTGCTGTGGCAAACAACTAGCAACACTAGCGTTATAATAAAACGTTTTATTTTCTATCAAATTTATCTTAATTTTTATCCTATTTCCAAGGAAATGAATTCTCTGTTCCATAAAAATTCGACGAATATTTTTTATTTATTTACGACTCGTACCTTCCGGCTTTTGACGTCTCCCGGTTACGCCTCCATTTGCGATATCTTATCTTGTCGTATCTTATACACCAATATACTCGCCACAAAACCTACCTCCCTGCCCTTATAATCGCGCTAAATTAGAATTAAAAGCAAAAGTAAGCTCAACGTAGATCACAATTTGAACCCAAATGAAGCTTAAACGTATTAAACATAAACCTATCCTAGGCTTGTTCCTTCTCATACGTCCTACTCTAATGATATTTCTATCGATATTAATATGTCGGACAGTTCTAATAATATTTCTATTCTATCGGGTTGGCAACTAAGTGATTGCGGATTCTGTCAATACCACCTAATGACAAAATCCGCAATCATTTAGTTGCCGACCGAATAATACTATTCTAACGATATGCGGTTACGCGCGTCTTTCTCGTCGTTCAAAACGAATTCCACAGTCGCGAGTTAATTAATAAGCAAGCAAAGACTGCCACGTAATTCAACAAACGTGTAGAACAAAATGATAAAACTACCGACATTCGCGACCTGAAATTGTTCGCTTGTGAAATTATCGTTAAAGTTATCTGGAAATTATCGCGACATCGTTTCTCGCGATAAACAGCCGAGAATATCAGACAGTCGAACAAGATCACAGACCGTGAATTAGTCCGTTTCGCTATCGCCAAGCCTTTGTAGTCTTCGCGCTGCAGATTACCGCAGATACCAATAAAGTTATCTGCGGTTAAAATCGAAAGTATACGCCGCCGGCCTGCATTACATTAACAATTCAGTCATGGTGTCAGTCATGGTCCGTTCAAACGTTATTCAATGCTCCTAGGCGTGACCGGACCGTGAACGTTCGAAGACCATTACGGAGAACGTGGCCCAGGTAACCGGAACCGTTTCGTCCAACATCGCAAACACTCTGCCTTTCTCGCGGTGATCGGTACACGCGGAAAGATCAGCAGATCCGAGGTGTGCCCGTGTCACGAGCTCGTTTTACCTTTAAAAAGTGCCAAATATACTCGCGCACGCGCGATTAGCGTGGGCGGTATTAAGGCAAATTCGATGAATCATAGAGCTACCAGCAAGCATCATCGCAACTTTCTCTTTATGTTTCGTCATTGTAGTTTCAGTTGGTTACGAGTCGCGTTGTTCGAGCGGAGTTGGCGAATTTTCTGAGAGAAAGTTTTGCTTCTTTCGAGCTAAGGAGGTTGAGACAAATTTTACAAAATCAATTTTAATATACACAAGCGTGACTACTTCGTGTCTTAGTTTGCGACAGAGAGGGTTGGATTTGTGGAATTTCCAGATTCCAGGTAGAGGATGATTCTTGTAGAAAGGCTTCTTATTAAATTTATACAGAATTTCGTACACGTGAGAGTTTATTCGTTGCCTAAATCGTACACCGTACGTTCACGAAAACAAGGATTCTTCTCGTATACTGATTTCCCTAATCTTCCATCTTATTCCTATGCATTTGGTTACGTTGGTATACATTCGCAACGTAAAGAACCTACTGCTCAGACGTTCTAATCTCATTGCGACGCCATTTCCAAATCCAAAAATTCATGCGTCCTTTTCGTTTGCACTTGTAGCTTTATCCTTCAGCTCTATCCTTAGCGGATCGAGGATCACCCTTTGCCTATTGTCCTCTGTTCGATTTTCTCGCGTATTGTTTACTGATAAACATCAAGTACACATTTGTTTACTGAAACTAGTAAGTTGAAACTTACCATAATGGCACGAGTTGAAGATGCCAAGCTCGTCAAGGAGCAAGACAAATCGTACGCCAATCGTTTATGCAAATGCTAGAATAAACAAGAGAAATATCTTGTTTCAGTCAACAAGCCGCCACTGTTGATAACACTTTCTTTTTTTCTTCTTACGATACGAGATATCAAGCGACAGGAAAATATTTACGGACGTCGCGGCCTAACTTCTTCGACCTATCTATGTCGTATTCGTCGAAACAAATGCCAAGTGATCCTCTTTAGCAATTGACGTAACGATAGAACTCGTAGATACGATTGCGCCAACATATACCGGGTAGACTCGGAGATAAGCTGGTTTTACGTTAGTCCAGTTTGGCTGGATCGAGTAATTACGTTTCACCGGTTCGACCGTAGATCGAACGATGTCTACGTTGTTCCAGTCTTTTACGAACCGTTTTCGAAAGCCGTTGTCTGTACTGGCAATGGATCAGAAAAGGTAGATTTTCCACGAACGACGACACTGTACTGAAACGAATGGACACCGTTTACGCTGTTTCAGTTACAATCCGGTGTTGGACTGTATCACTGGACCAGGACCAATGTAGAACCAGCTCTACGATTGCTCCGCATCTTCTGTTTATTTCATATCGCCGTATTGCTGACATGGTCTTATGCTACGTATATACGTATGTGTATTATTAGATTGTTCCAAAAGTTTCTTTCGTTTTATTTTTCATATATTAATTGTCTATGATTCATCTTGTGGTAATTGAACAAAATACAAAATGGATCATAGATAATTGAATAAAATAACGTGACGCAAACAATTTAATACAATATTGGAGGTGTCGAGGAGATAATTTTAGAATCCAACTGAAAATTATAACATCATCGGTAGCCGATGCTTCACATATTTATGGGAAATTTGAAGATGCTGAAACTGAACGGATTGCGCACAGCGACGAGAACATCTACATACGAAATATCATCGAACGTTCGACAATTAACGGAAGCAGATACCAGAACACCCATCGTCCTCCGTTTCTCTCGTTGAAACAGCCAAATAACAAAATCCATCTGTTCAGAAGCAACCCAGGATAAAAGGAAGATAATTTCACAGTTCGCACGAGCACGGCGCCAAAAACAACAGCGAATCGCCCTAAATTCACTCGAGCTTGCTCGTAAAGCTCGCTAATCTCGCGGTGCCATGCAGCGTGCCACAAGCTTTTGTATTACCTTCAGCTTACACAGGTCACAAACGCTGGCCGGCCGTGTAGCCTGGCATAAATCGCGTCTCATTTTCGTCCGCGGGCGACGCGCACGCGGCAGTAAACGAATTTCCAACGGTCGGCAATGGCCACGGGAACCACGGGAATTCGCCTTTGAGCGCGTTATTACGCGAGTAGACGACGCATCACGGTCGCGTGCGTTTCACGCCGGAAACCGTGGCCGCGGTCGGTGAACGTTCCCGGAAGCGGCGTGTTTCACCTCGTGCGTCGCGCCGTAGAAAAAAGAAAAAAAAGAAGAAACTGAAGAAATTGGAAGAGCGCACGCGGCTGCAAATTTTCTGGGATTCGTCTCGCGAACCTTGTAACCGGCGTGTAATTTAATCGGATTTAATTAATCGGTCGAGCGGAGCACGGCTGGCCGTCGCGCGGGGAAAAACTGGTACTCGGAACCTGGTGCGCCGGTACTTCGGCGTAAATCGTCCAGTTTTTGAGGGAATTACAGATGAGACGGGAGGTTTCCAGTTTGCTCCCGGGTTTCCCTCGGTGAACTGTACACTCTCAACGACGCATTGTTTTAGCTTCTTTGGATAAGTCATTTCTTGGACGCGCGTAATTTCGAGAATTTCAAGGACGACCAGGCAGAGGGTACGAATTACGAATTGGCGGTAACGATCGTTAGGAGTTATGAAATTTCGTGGCGGTGTTTTCTTGCAGAGAGAACTGGTTTATTGCTCCCCTTTTCTTTTCTTTTCTTTATTTTCTTTTTTTTTTCAGAAGGAAATTTCGGTGTTGGGGCAGCGACGAATGAATTATAAAATGGTAGTAACGAGGAATTGGGTGGGCAGGTGTTTTATCGTAGAAAGTTGTATTCCTGTTTAGACAATTAAAATTATTATTGGAGATTACTGGTATTTATGGTTAGTGCTACTGTCCGACCGAAGCTCTTGACTGAGTTTTCAACGTATCTGTAAATAAAGCCGCGTATTCGGAGCTTTTAGTTAGGGGTTAGGTAGAAACAAATAGTATTTTATAAGGGGAAAGTAATTTTAAGTTTTGGGGGGAATCGCGAGTGAAGATGGGCGAGTTTCGAAGTTTCCACGAATTGCATGAAACTTGCATGAAACGAAGACGAGAGTTGTTTGAGAATTTTCGGAATGATACAGTGTTGATACGAATTGCCAAATAATTGTAATATTCAAAAGTAAACGATTCGATTGAAAATTATTTGCAAGAAGAGTAGTTTTAAATTCCTCGAGTTACACGACGTGTTTCCGTTTGAAGACCACGATATATCGGTGTAAGAAATCAGGAAAATTAACAGAATAAGCTAATTGCCATGGGTAGATGATCAGATATTTCAAAGACAGAGTTTTCGGAAGAAAAGATTTGAAAGGTGACAAACCATGCAATTAATTCAGATAAGAAGAGGCATTATGTGAAACAGAAATGTTAATATACAAGATCGATACCGATATGTTCTAATTATCGGATGAGATCGTAAGATTCTTCTACGGATGCGAGTCTAAAGAAGATTCTTAGCTGCTGAGAAATTCTTCGTTAAGAAACGTGCGCACGATCGTGTTAAGAAACAGATAAAAGATAGAAAATGAAATATCGCTCTTTTTAAACGCGCAGCTTCCTTCTCAACCGTATTATTATGCCACCGACGATAAAACACAAGTCACGCGTAACACTCTGTACTTATCAATAACGATAAAATTTTATCGTCATTCCGAACTCATTAAAGTCTGCTTAATTACCGCAGCATCCTCCAAATCACGATCGACCATCTCTATAACCGTATCGCGAAACATACGTTAAAATCTATAGAAAACGTAACAAAGGAGACGTTCCGTTGTTGTTTCTACGGCACGTAAACCCGAAAAACTTCTCACCGTTAAAAACTTTCCAATTCCCCTTGAGATCTCTCGGCGACCATACTTTTTACGGTCTCGATTAATTATTCGCCCCGAAATGCTTGCGTACTTTCTTTATCATTTAAACACCTGCATTCTGTCTGAAATATGCTCTCGTTACTAAAACTCTGAAGGGAATCTACGAAAGTACTTTCCGAAATATCCCAGTGAAACACGGTCGAATAATCAAATTGCCTGTTGGTTGCCGATGATAACGTAAAACACGTTGCGACATAGGCTTTTTTCTCCAGTTTTTCTACACGGTAGCATCTCTTTGCTTATCTAAATAACGTCCCCTTGGATTTTATTGGCTGTCCTCCTTCGGAGTTGGTAACCCCGATGCACACGATACTCATCGATGGCTGCTTGCGATCGTCGACAAACGTAGATCTTTCGCTAGCCAAAGGTTACCTGTCTCCGACGTGCTGTGTCATAATTTTCAAACAAATCGTTCCAACATTTACGTACGATATCTCTCGATTCTCCATCCTAAGGCTTCTCGCGTTCGTACGGTCTCGTTTCGTTTCAGTTTCGCATTCAGTCGAATCTCGCGTAGCTTTATTTTTATACCAAAACTACGCTGTATATCGAACGACGAATTCGTGGAATCGATAACGAGACGAAATTAGGAAATTAATGGAATGCGTGGCGAACAAGAAGGACGACAGGAGCGGCTTCGTGCCGAAGAATTGAACATTTGAAGGAATAGGAAAAACGCGAATGACAAAAGTCTAGAGAAATATCGCTTCTCTGAAATAACGATATAATTATACGGTACATGTTATATGTGTATGTATGACTAAAGAGACACTCGGTGATTGTGAGGTAATATTGGCTTGGCAACTAAGTGATTGCGGATTTTGTCAATACCACCTAATGACAAAATCCGCAATCACTTAATTACCATGCCGATAGAAGGTCGACCAGAGTGCGGTTAATTTTAGACGCTAATTAAAATTTGGTCCGCGACACTGGGATCGTGCAAGAGGTCTCTGATCGATTTTAAGTCGTTGATTTAGTATAGCGTCGTCGGTATATTTCTTTCTAAACGCGGTATGTACGAACGCGAGAGAGAAACAGTCACCGAGAATGATTTAAAGTAGAGCGCTCCTGGAGACTGTGTTTGCGAGCATCCACGGTGTCATTAAAACGCGGCGATTTATCGTGATTTATATCACGGCTGTCGGATTTAATGCGACGGTCATCCGATTATGTTATTACAAGCGTGGGCGTCATTTTGATATACGTCTTCGCAGCTCTTAAAATATGCACACGGCGTCCGTGTCCCCTGTTCCGTGTATACCGCCATCTCCAACCCTCCAGATGGAAATTTATGCGCGTAAGCGCGCGCTCGTCCGCTCATTAACCGTTTAATCGACCGATCGTTTTATGGGAAAGGAGTCTACCCGGTTCTTTCCCCCGTGTCTTTCGTCGAATACTTGGCAATTTTGCCAGACGATTCTATACCTCGTTACATATTTCCTTCGGAATATTTCCCGATTTTCTATTTAAACGAAAGCCTTTCAGTCTGGAGAATAGCGCCAAAGCGATAGAATCTTTGCGCGAATAACGAGCGATCTGTCGCTTCCGTGTACCTTCGAGATCTAAAAACTTCAGGTATTTTGATAATTTTATCGAACGATTCCGTAGATCTCGATCGATGTTGCGATCGAAAGTTTGCAAAGTTCGGAGAACAGCATCCAAGTAGTAGAATTTTCGCGAGTAACGAGCGATCTATCGCTTCCGCGTACTTTGCAAATCCGATAGTCGCCGATTATGTGAAACAGTCGCCGATTTCGTGCATCTCGACGATCTCCTGAATATTTCCCACTTGCAAACGACTTTCAAATTCCTCAAATCGAGCAAAGATATCGTCGAAATTTGGCAAATAGCACTGAAGCAACGAGTAGTCTCTGGTAAATTAAAAAAAGTTTCTAAAATCGCATACAAGTTCGAAGCAGATTTTCCAAATTCTCCGATAAGCTTGAGAACTTGCGATCTGTGTCTTGGACAGACGAGATATTTCTCCACAAACTTCGTATCTCTCGCTCTAATTTCTCCATTTCTTCGGTAGAAATTTCACAACGCGGTCATCGATATCGCCGATCTGATCGCCAAGCGGAATCGCCGCGACTACGAGCTTCGCGTAAAATAACCTTGCTCCGACGAAAGGAGAGAATACTTTGACGTTGGAGAACCCTGACGTTTTTAGACCGGCGTAGAAGCGGAGGCAGCCACGAAAAGTATCGAATCAATATTTGTTATCGGACGAATTCCAGATGCTCCGTGCGATTTCGCCTCGCAAAGTGGAATTTGTTCGTGCGTCAGCATTAAACTTCAGGTTTCGCGTGGGCGGCGGTGCAGCTCCGGTGAAATCGATTAAACCGCGCGCTGAAAATCGTACAACGTAAATACACAGGCGGACGGGGTGGGGCCATTTTCTAAAACGAGATTGCGTAACAAGTTACAAAGCCGTATATTAGATTCTATCTTCGACTTTGTTTTCACCGCCGTTTTAACGGATATTAAAGGACATTTCCGATGGTTAAAACGAAATGAAACAACTTTCTGAATATCACGCAATTGCTACAAGTAACACGGCAATGCTATCTAACTCGTTTAAGAACGCGTTTAACGTTGTTGCGCTATTTGAATTTCTCCCTTTCGTTTCGACAAGTCGAAATAATCATCGGATATAACGGCGCTTGTCGAGCCGTTCGAGTCTGTAATATCGAAATGAACCGAGAAAATCGCCCGTTTCAATTATTATTTGTGTCTTTGTTCGTAGAACCTATTGGCGATCCGCTGTTCTAATTAAACAACGCAATTTTCCCTCCGTTTCCAGGCTCCGGTTTATACAGGGTGTCCTGGGTTTTAACGGCCGAACGTTGTCGGTGTATCGTAGGTACGAGTCTATTGTAGATAAGAGGAAAATGTTAGGTGAACGTAGGTCGTTTAAAGCTTTCTCAGCAAGTTACGACAAAAGTATGAAATAGGAAGGAAACGGTGGAAGACTCGCCGCTTATTTACCTCCACTCTGCTTATTCAAAGATAGTTGATTCTCCATCTCGAGATGATCCATTTAGATACCAAAGTGAAACGAAATAGAAACGCAGTTAATAGATTCTATTTTCGGTCGTTGTCAATTTCTCGTATCGTCAAGAACGGTAGATGTCTTTTTCTTTTTTTTTTCTTTTTTTTTTCGGTCGTGAGAGCCTGGCCACTCTGTGTAGATAAGCGATAAGTAGACCGTGGACTTCTCCGTGCAATTTCACGTTTTCGCGAAAAGGACCGAGGAAATGGAAGTTGCATGGTAATTTGTTTCGCTTGCTACAATACTAAATTTACGACGAGTACCTCGCTTTGAATATTTTATACATTTTCGTGTATTACGTCGCCTGATTTTTTCCAGCTGCAAATTTGTCAGAAGCGGATAAAAATCCGGACTCTAGCGAATAAGTAACAGCAACGTATACAGATGTGATAAACGAGATAAGTTACGGCCATTTTCGCCAGCAGAATCGTTGAAAAACGTAAAATTTCTGTTGAAGATTAGGGAATTTGGAATAGAGCGGCGTTGGATCATACGAACGAAACGTAAAATCCGCGCTTAGCAGGTGTAAAATGTTTTTAAACACGTTTCAACGATATGGTTGAACGTTGCTTCGGGTGAACATTTTTCAGTTTAGCGTACGCAAGTATTTGGTGAAAGCAGCTATAGCGCGAGGCTGGCGTAATTAATGCATACAAAATAGACGAAAAGGAAGTATATTAGGTCTTTATTTTTTAGAGTTTTATTTTTCCAGTCAGATAACGCAACGAAAAATCGTATTCGCGTGCGAACAACGATAACATTTTTCGGCGTTATGCCCGCTAGTACGAGTAATTTCCTGATGTAAGGTTAAATACCTTCCGAGCTTACGCTGCACTTTCCAACGCGCAGTATTCATTCGCGTAATAACGATCAGTATTAATTTCCAGAATTGTTCAGATCGTAGCGTACCTTCTTCCGAGTTCAAACTTTCTTTCCAAACTCTTTCTTCTTCCCTTTTATTCTATTTTCCAATTTCTATCATCCTATTTTTATTTCTATATATTATATTATTTTTCTAGTTTCCTTTTGTTGCAGTTTCAGAAACAAGCTAATATATAATAAGCTTTCGTTCGGTACTTGCTACATCCTTTTTATCAATTTTTCAATTTCATTGTATTAGATCGTTCAAAAAGTTTCTTTCGTTTTATCAGGAAATAAAATATTTCCGTTTTATATTATTTTATCGAATTGCGTATGATCCATTTTGTTTTATTAAGATAAAAATCACAACGTTCGACGGATTAGGTTTCACGTTTGTGCAAAGATGCGTTGTTGTAAAAGACGTGTCTGTAAAAGAAAGACACTTTCCGGACAACCTAATACAAACGTATCTACACGATCGATATTCCATTCCGAAGAAACAAATCAGTTACTTCCACGCGATCATTCGTCGCGAGAAGATGACACAAATAACGATGGATTCCAGGGCAAGTTAAAAGACAACGTTTGTAGTATCGTTTTTCTGCCTTTTCAAATTATACGGTTGATAGATGTTGCTTCGGAACGATAGTAAATTTATCCATCGCGATAACATGATAGAGAAAATAACAGGAGATTCAAAAAATGAATATAAAAATAAGAGAATTTCTAAAAATACACGCGACGTCCCATCTAACTTTATCACCTGGAAATATCTCGCTTGCTCTCGATAATACTAAACCTTTGCACTCCGAATTTTATTTCAATTTCGTTACCAGCAGCCGCCAACGCTTTGAAGTGTTTTATTTGAAATTTACTTTAACTAAAAAATAAGACAATTTAAATGAATAAAGGAGGAAACGAATTCAATTAAACACCAGTTTTATTCACGCTATTGTTGTATTCTAATTTTTAAGCGTATGATATATCCTGAAACAATTTCCAGGATGCAATTCTGCTTTTCTTTCGCACAAAAAAGGTGGACACGAAAGAATGTCGAATGGGACTCGACATAGGAGTGCAAAGGGTTAAAAGACGTTTCAGCGGCAAGTTGACGAACGAAGCGACATATCCCGGACGATAAAGTTAGAAGAGACATCCTGTATAACAATAGGAAATTTCAAAAATCGTACTCGAACCGACACGTCTGCCGAACGTCTGGAATGTTAAAAAATTGTCGAAAGAGACTTTGAAATTCTAAGATCCTAAAATACCAAAGCTGAAAATTTATACAACTCTAAGATTTCAATATTTAAAAGTTCTAAAGTTTTAAAATTCCCAAATCCGAAAATTCTAAAATTCTAACAATCTTTAAATACGTTTGGTATGTGTATGATTTTTTAAATAACACGTGAGAAATATGAAATAAAAGATGCTTGTTTGGTCTGAAGGACCTTAACTGCAAAAATGCCAAGATTTATGGTAGGTCCTTAAGACTATTGAAGGTACGTAGTAAGGATGTGTAGACATCTGGCTGTCATCTTGCCCGCGATGTGTGGTCCGGTTTAGGTAGAGAGTCTGCCGACGTAACACCTGTGCTCTACCAAAAATCCAAACCTTTTGCATGGAAACTTTCCTTCAGGACGGTAAATTAATTTCGGTCGGCGGAATCACCGGGCTCTGATGCTATTCCTCGGACGCGGAATGCGTCGATTCACCGTTGCGGGAGGCTGGCTGATATCTGGTCGACAGATCTCGACGAGAGGCGAGCGTAGATGGCGAGTTTAGACAAGGGTTGCCGCTAAATGGATTCGAGCGGGGCGAGTAAAGCACGACGAGCGAGCGAGCGAAGCTAGACGCTTTCACTCGTGGCTGTGCAGCAGTTCGACAGGCCACGGGATCGCGATTGCTCTGGCGTATCGCGACGACGACGACGTTGAAAGCGAGTCGCGTGGTAAAAGCGTGGCGAACCGCGCAAAGTGTCTGCAGGCTCTCTGACACGCGGACAATCTCGTTACTCGTCGAGTTGAAAAATTCAACGCTTCTGCATGTTTCTCGGCAGATGATTGTTCCATTCATCGTCGCCCTGTCACATCGTTTGCTCGTTACAAACGTTAAAGAGTCGATCAGAGAGACTTTAAACGTTGACGGATCTACCAACTTGTTGGATTTTGTAAAGTAGTCGGCGATAAGGTTCGAACGCTTGCGCGTATTACGTGCGTTATACGGAACGTTTCGAAACTTCATTAGCATTCTAATAACATTGGACTGGCGTGATTACGTTGATGTAGTTGCAAACTAATCTGCAAACGTGCACAGAAGCTACAAGATATTTAGCGAAAGCACGCGTGTACGTATTAGGTTGTCCGAAATGTTTCTTTCGTTTTATAGGGAAATGATGTGTTTTATATTAGTTTATTGAATTATGCACGAACATAATGATAGAAGTAGAACGAAATAGATTATATCTAATTCAATAAAATAATATAAAACAGAAATTGTTGTTCGTCTATTATCGCCTTATGAAACGAAAGAAACTTTGCGGACAACCCAATATATATCTCGCGGAGATGACGAAAGCGTGCAAACAAGCAATTATCTGGCATATTAACGAGCTTCGTTTGTTACGTGTCTAAGACAACAGTTCATGGGATTCAGAATGTGTCTTAATTCTTCGCGAAATGCGTATTTGCAGTAACTTCTACGTACCTATTTATACAGAGTATTCAGGCTATTACTTTCCAACGTTTCTCCCGCGAACGACGAGGATCAGGGAAGAGATGAATAGTCCAAAGTCAGCTACACATGTTCACGATAACATCATTTTCGCAGGTGCAAAAATCCACGTGCACTTTTTACAGTTGCGCTACTTTTTTAAATGAAAACTTACCTTTTCTCTGTATACGTGGAATGTTCTCATTCTACGAAAAAGAATATCGGAGTAACACGATGAAAAACTGATCGGAAGATATTTTAATTTCGTAGAATATCGTACGAACAAGGAAAGATGTAACGCAACGTAACTCTTTGTATTTACGTTTCCTTTGTCTCACACAATAATACGATAAATTCAACGAAATTAAAGTTGAGATAAGTCTTTAAAACCGGTCAATTTTCCATCGTATTATCGTAATACATCGTGGTGGAATGACGGGAGCATTTGACGTATACGCAAAAAAGGAGACAGGTTGATATAAGCAAGAGAGAGAGAGAAGGTCTCGTGCAAGATGCACGTGCAATTTTACACTTGCGAGAAAAATATTATCGCGAATACGCAGTTCACTTCCAGCCATTCATCTTTTTCCCCTTTCATCTTTCCCTCGTTTCTACTTGCCTTGCGTTTACGGAAAAAGCTACGCCGGGAACACTAATAACGTGAACACCCTATATATACACGCACATTGCCAGATCGGATTCACATTTTACCCGTATAATTATGACAGTCGCGTCTCGTCGCAGTGTCGGTGAAGTTTCGAAATGTTTCACATAATACGCACACGCCAGCGTCTAGCCGCTCTCTGCGCCTATGAAAATTCCATTTTCCTATACGCGTTGTATGAATAAATCTCGCGCGAGAAACCTGCCACGGACGAACGAAGGGTTAAGATTAATTTCAAAATTTCAGTCGATACGTTGTCTAGTGGAATGAAAATTCCGTAGAAAGGAAATTGCACGCGTGAAACGAACGAGGCAAAGGTAAACGTAACGCGATGTTTATTGGATCGGTGGCGTCGCGCTGGCCAATTACACCGCAAAAGTGGCGGCAATAAGACGGGCCTGGCTGGATGTTTCGATGAAAAAGCCGTCCCGATGATCGGTCGGAAGCCGGTTTCCTCGTGGCAACCCCGCGGTGAGCGAAGTGAATCCAGGCTGGATGAATATTCAACGGCGTTCCACTTCGTTGTCCCCGTATCGGCGGCCACTTTAATTCGATCGGCGGCGATGAAGCGCGGCGCCCGCAAAATTTCGACTCGAACCAGCTCGAATTTATATACTCGACACTGGTCATGGACCCTTCAAGGACGTACTTAATTCGCGGTCGCTTTTTACCACAGGGGATAGCCGCGTGTTTTTCATCCGACGTGCGAACGGAGATACGAGCAGAAGATCGGTTAACACGCGCGCGTTACCGATCCAACGATTTTTAGCGTTTCAAATTGCCGGACTAACAGGAAGTTTATGGATCGAGGCGTACAGGAACACACGGTAATTTTACGAAACGTTGCATTTGTATTTGATAAGAGCGACGAATAAATGTGGTACTTATGTACCACGGAATAGATGACCGTTAGCAGTGTGATGAGAAGATTTGTCGCGTAAAAGTTACTGAAATTCGGTGCATAGGTTTTAAAAATAAATTAAAATATTTTTTATACAGCACGAGACAGATATGCTAGATATAGGTATACTAGATATACATAGAGAGAGAGAGAGGAAGATTTGGCTGCTGTTTGTGGGAAATTTACAGTTACAGAAACTCGAAGCGTGTAATATCTCTGTACAGATATTATGCCTCGCACTATTGTATTTTACGTTCTTAAAATTTCGTACTTTATCGCGTTTCTGTGCGTTGTGGAAGTTTTGGGCGCTGCGAGGATGTGATTTTTAAGGGCGCAGAGAATAAGAGATAAACTCAAAGTTTTCGCGTAGCTTTTAACGTTAAATACGGGAGATGTTAAGCTTGCTGATTGAAAAAGTAGACCACGAGCGTGAATGCAACTAATGGTTGGTCCTAACCCGAAGAGAAAGGACCAACGTGTGTAAAGATAGAAGTAAAAATATGTTTGAAAATCGTGGAGTTAATATGAACGCGAAATATTTACGCAGTTTGTCAACGCGACTTCTGAACAATGTGGCATTTAATTGCCGTTTAATAGCCACGTATTAAAACGCCAGAAATAAGAACGAGAAGCGACGTATTCGATTACATTTGCATATCTGCAAAACGGTTAATCCCGAGTGATTAAACTCGCTAAGTGAATCTCCGTGTCGGTACGTTTGGTCTTGAATCGAGAATGGTCGACCAACGAACGAGTTAAGCCGTACGGATGCCTTCGGCAAATGCGGCTTCGTTAACAAATGCTCTTTGTGGTCTCTGGCCACGGATTGACGAACGAGAAGTTTCGCCGAACTTCGGCCTAAACTCGCGCTTGTTAAACGAGAATGCGTGATCGGGCCGGTAGAACCTCTGTTTAAGCTTTTCCGTATTCTGTGTGTTCTACTTTTGCTTACTTTCGTCGCATTAAGATCGGGGTGGCATTTAAGATAATTTTAAGGCGAAGCACGTGACGATGTTTCGGCAAGAATAACAGTGGCGGCGTGTTCGGAATCTTTTCTTCTGCAATTAAGTTGCGTAAGAAATTTTTCCAGGGAACGTGCCTCTAAGCTTTTTCGTAGATACGTTAAACGGATGTTGTTTCGAAGACAGCTCGTGATTCGATAGAATTCGGATAATTCGCAATCGGAATCATCGTTGGACGAGTTTTTAGATAAATTTTTTTGTACAACACATACGTGTAAACGTTTATAATTAATACTTATAGAATTGTAATATAGCAAATGCCGAAGCTTGTAAATCTTCTATTGAGATATGTATAATTTTATGTGCTAGACTAGGTTAGCTGCGTAGTAGTGATAGTTTTATGTGAATGTCAGTGTGTGGAAGATGCGTGCGCGAAAACAAAGGAATGTAAACTGTTCAGTTAACAGTCTGGTACGGAAGAAGGTGAGACGCGTGCAAGTGCGTATCGATGAATATCTCTGAAATCGTTTATCAAATAAATATATAACTATTCCAATATAAATTCTAAGTGTAAATGTAGTGTTCCTATACCATTATTTCGGCAATTAAGATCCAAAATTCTCAACACCTTCTAACACGAAAGGATGTCTCTTTTTAATCTTACGATTATGTTCGATTGAAAGTCTGTTCACCGATTACGCAATGTTACGATTGCGTAACTCGTCAACGAATTTCGCGATAAGTCAACGTAATATTACGTTGAAACTAACCAAACTAAAATCTCTGGTTTCGTTGAAGAAAGGTTTGTACGAGAAGATTAATAGGATGAGTAGTAGAACGTTTAATTCAACTGTTGCTAGAATTATGTTTATACGTGGATAAAAGGAAAGGAATTTAAATTTCGCAAGTTGCGCGAAATAAATTACAGAAATACAAACATTTCTGATTCATCGAGGAATGTTCGAGCATTCCTTTCGAAATAACAAATGGCCGACGATATTCCAACTTGATATCCCTTCGTAACGACACGGATTTCTCCTCCTAAACGTTTGTTTAACAAACTTCCATCGACCATTACGCGCCAAGATGGAGTGAAAAATGAGCGCGAATTATTCGCAGCCGCAACGACTATCAAGTTTCCCTGTTGTTGCTTTTCGAAGTTACCTCTTCCGTTTTACAAATCGACGTTCTAATTGAACTACGCAATACTTCCCATTATCCAGTCTGCAAGCTTGCAACGTGATAAATATGCATAAGCAACTTACCCATCCTTTCTTATATCTTGTAATAAATTCACATCTGATCCAAGCACAGATTGTTGCAACGTATTAATGCTATTAATTCACGGTCTTGCTAGACTTATTAGATTGCTGGAAACCAGCAAACCAATGACAGCCTATCGTGTATGTTGTACGCGTAATTTATTACACGCTCGTAAGCTTAAAAGGAAATTAAACTTTCTGCAGACTTCGAAAGAAGAACGTTTTCTTTTTTTCGATATCTTCGCTTTCGTTTTACATCGTAATGTGAAATTATTTACTATCATTGTCTATTTAATTTCGCACTCGCGAAATCCTAGAAATGCATTTGGCTATCACAGTTCCTTTCAGATTCATTTTCTTGTACTTTAATCTCGTACTTTCTCAACTCGCCCCTTCGTTAACCAACCGCTAGTTCTCTTCACCTACCCCGCTTTATTTCTGCTTTACCACTACCTAAGCCTCTATCCTTGGCCCGCTTTGTCAATACGAAAATGTACAAGCGATTTTGCCAATTTTCCTTTTAACGGTACCGTGTGTATCAGCCTCAAGCCGAAGCAAAAACGTGATTTCCGCGGTAATTACATCTTGCCCCATCGAAGATGAAAAGAAGTGCCACCAGCGACTTGTTTTACGGTAACGTTAAAGTTATACAACCTTCCAGTGTAACCATTTCCGAGTCCAACCGAAATCATTCCGAAGAGTCTGGAAAATCTAGAAAATCTTCGGGAGATACTGGCGCTGAGAACCGCTGGCCTAAACGAATTCCCCAAGATCCAGCGTCTTTCCTCCGGCCGGTAAGTGCTTCCGATCCGAAGAGGCGCAGTCGCTAATTGTCCCAATAAGAAGCGCAAGCGGAAGTCCGCAGAGACGGCGGAGGATCGACGTTGAACGTCGTCCAGCGTTTGTCAGATTAAACGAGCAGCCGTGAAGGGTTCGCGAAAGCTAATCGCGTAACTCGCTCAAATGAACCGCACACGGGGCCGGTCTCCGAGGCAGTCGCGGGGCTTTCCGAAGCCCTGGAATCGAGTCCCCAGGCGCAACCCATGTCCACGGATTCCTGCGTTTATCTTGCCAGGTTGAGGTTGCTCAGATTCCACGAGTCCCGAAACACTCCAACTTTTCCCTGTCGATTCCTGTCGGTGGCCAGGAGGGTGGAAGGTGCAAGAGGGTTGACCACGTTCCCAAGGTTAGGATCGCGACTCGAGCATGCGTGTACACATATATCGTATATTCGAGATTCGTTTCGACGTTTAAGATCACCTTGCGCAGTGGCGGACGAAAATAAATTTCTGGTTTGTAAGTAATCTGTCTGGTAACTTTTGCGTCAGATATCTTCCATCGTGTTGCCGATGGTCACAGTATTTTAGAGTACGTTAATAAGTTTACATTATGTTGAGTCGCTTATTTTCTAAAATCGTGGCACTTTTTATTCGGTTGTTTATTTATATTGAGATATGTACAATTTTGTGTGCTAGACTAGATTGGCCGCGTAGTAGTGACACACGTATGCGAATATGAGTGTGTGGAAGTACGTGTGTGCGCGGTGTCTCGAGAAACAGACGAACGTAACTGTTCCGTTGGCGGTGTGATATGGAAGATGGTGAGATAAAGAGAGTGCTGAGACGCGCGCAAATGTACATCGACGAAGATCCTGGAAATCGTTTGTTAAATAAATCTAAAACTATTTTAATATGAATTCTAAGTGTAACCTTAGTGTTCCTTTACTTTTATTTCGGCGATTAAGATCCACAATTCTCAACAATTTATTCATTTGATGTAAACGTTTCACATGGGATACGACGACTTGCGTAATATTAGGTTGTCCGAGAAGTGTCTTTCTTTCACAGACACGTCCTTTACAACGACGCATCTTTATACAAACGTAAAACCTAATCTGTCAAAGGTTGTGATTTCTATCTTGATAAAAGAAAATGTATCATACGTAATTCGATAAAATAATACAAAACGAAAAATATTGTGCATCCATTATTTCCTTACGAAAAGAAAGAAACTTTCCGGACGACCTAATATTGTTCCAGTGGTCAAGTCCGCCACGATATGTTAAACGAACGTTACGTTTAAAATGGCGAAACAAATGCAAAGTATCGGTGAACTAGTTAGCTGAGTTAGATAATTTAGCAACGATATCGGTGTATTCAAACCGGCAGGAATAAACACTCGAGGCGAGAACGTAGGAGGATACTCGACGACATCCCCTCAGGTGCATACGGATGTTAATGTCAGCAGGAATCGTTGAATAGTAAACATATCCGTTGAGTGTTCCGCGAAAGTAAATGAAATCAACGGCGATGCTCCTACGTACCAAGCTCGTGAGATTCAGTGTTCGCATAATATCAGAGTAGTTATGGTCGGTGGCAGACACTGGTTGACCAAGTTTGTAGGCAGAAACTGTCTGACAAATTTACCGTTTGCATCGTTTCAGCCTGTCTCTTACGACGTTGCTCGAATCGTAGCGACTAGACGACTGACGCAAATTCTACCTAAAGCTAAAGGAACGAGACTAAAGTACGATACTTTATGACATCGGTTCGCGCCAGTTGTATTTTAACTTTCTTTTGTCCGCTACCGTAGGTCGTTGAATTCTCCCGTTTGGTTTCTACAATGGAGCGTCGTTGTCAAAGACGTGGTCGAAAGAACGTCGACTTTACCCGATACTCGACAGGATATCTCGAGCAAAACAAGATATTTTCATTAGTAAAATGTGTTGGGACTGGGAAGGATTGCAGAGACGCGCCTTTAATTGAAATGTCGAGGAAACGATATCAATCTCGCGCGAGCAGTCGATAAATCAATCGGTGGAAGCAATTAGAATTCCGGAGAGGTGGCGTGGTGCGTTAAACTTTCGTTTTCCGTCTCGATCGTTTCACGATCCGTCACGGGGATGCGTCGTTTTTATTAAAGTTCCCTTAACCGTGGAGCCAACAGAAGGGGCTAGAAGAACGGAAGGAACGATCGGCAAACGTCGTTACCCTGCCACGACGAGGTTAAAAAAGTTTTCGCGACGCGACGGAAGTTTTTTCGCCGAGGCTGTCGCCTCTCGACCTTCGACGCCCGATATCACGCACCTCCGAAGGGCAAACGACTAGCTCGAATTCGTAACGAGACGGGTCTACCGGAGCGAGTTTGCCAGACGAAATTTTTCTATCGTCATACTCGATCAATTTAGTCCGAATCCCTTTTTCCAACTTTCGTAAACAACGGTGGAACACGATAGGATTCCCTAAAACGTGGCTACATTGCAGTCTCGGACATATTTGTACGCCTCTTCTCCAATTTCCAGCTTCGTATCTTTTCTTTTTTCTTTTCTTTCCACGTACTTAACGATTTGCTAGTACCGCGCGTCGGATAAATTGCTAGGGGAAAGTCGTACAGTAAGTACACTGTACGTTTTTGTGGCGTAACTCGAGTAACACGCGGTAAAAATTAAATTTGGAAAGAGTAATTTGTAAAAGGGACGAATCGTCGTTGTTGAATTTTTACAGAAACAAGGTAAAATGTAAATAAGTTAATGGGGGTAATCTGCAGAGATGAAAAGGCTGTAATTGGCAGCGGACGAAGATCTGTCGTCCGATATCGATCTACTTAGTAGATTGCAAGGTCTGAGTGTATATTGGATTGGCAACTAAGTGATAGCAGATTTTGTCAATACCATCTAATGACAAAATCCGCAGTCACTTAGTTGTCAATCGATAGATGTAGTAATTAGTAAAAACATTTTGATGGAATAGAATCGCTAAATGAGTACGTCTATCAGGATGAATATCACGAGTGAAACGATCGATGTGTTCTTGGTCTGTGCGTCGGCCACGCGAGCCCATCTTTTACATTTGATGCGACAAAAATATTAATAATCGTCTCACAGCGTATGAAATTCTCGTTGAACTATTCTCTGCGAACGATGAACTGGTTCGTCAAAGTTTAGTTTGCTCCTTGGTAGGCTGTTTGTTTTTTTACCTATCCATTCCCCTAACTTCCTTCCTCCCTTGAAAGGGTTTTAATCGCAGCAAAAAGATCGTAAAGATTTAAAAAACCTGCTGGCGTAGGAATGACGCAAGAAGGTCAACCAATTACCTGAAAAATAAGGAAAACTCTATGGGAAGTAACTTTTGTTGTACAGAGAAAGTCTTGGAACTCTGACAATACCGAGAGAAAAGAGAACTACGATACACCGGAATGCGTTGCTTAGCGCTGCAGTATTCGTTTCATTCTCCATCTACGGTGCGCTTGACTAACAGTTAACCGAAACGACACAACTTGCTTCGACCGGCGCTCTCCTATTTGTAGAAGATAGCACGGTCTTTCCACCTAGACGACTTTATTGGCAACGTTCGAGTCATCTCTCTCTGTTGTTTGTTTGTTTGTCTCTTTATCGGGGCGTGTTCTTTTAAACCTTCCCGCGCCGTACCAGTTGTATACATTGACGACTGTCAGTTTGACGTTCGTCTCGATCTCCCTCATCCGTAGCCGGTGGCATAGCTGCTTTAATTATTTCTTCTTGTATCGTGACGACGTCCAAGCGATCCTTGCCGCTGACATTATCTCGATTCGCCTCACAATCGTCTGATTCCAAGCAGCCACAACTCCCTCGAAGGAACTGGAATTCCAACGTTTTCCAAATTTCCCGCTCCCTTGGAACAACGCTCGCAGCAACGTAGCAGCGGCCGGCTAATTTCATTTCGCCTCTGAACGCAAAAAGACGTAGTGTTTCAGGCAGAAAGGGAAGCGTGTAACGAGGACGAGTACTAGTTGACAGGTAGGTCACGCTTCGCAGCGCGTCAGTTCCTCGTAATAGTAGCGGGTCCTCTGGGAAGGGTCAGAGGTTCCGTCGAAAACGCTCTAAGCGCAGTGAGGGAGAGAAAAGAGCGCGGCTGCGACGAGGATAGGGCTGGAAAGAGGGGTACGAAGGAAAGGGGTCGCGAACGTCGGGATACGGTTGCTGGCCGTTCGAACGAAGCGGCCAATCTACCGGAATTGAACGCGCGGATCTTTTTTGCAAGGCGAACAAGCTACCTTGGCGCGACACTTGGGGCTGGTCTCGCGAGGAACGTGGTCGGGACATGTGCCAGAACGCGACTCGATGGCGGTCTATGAGATTCAGACGTCTCTGTGACGCGGCGATTGAAGGATCTGGTTGGCCAACGGGGAAATTGTACGAATAATTACGGACAGCGATCGAATTTTCTGCGCGAGGAAAATTCAGAAACGCGGGGCAGGGAATTGTACGGATAATTAACCAGTCGGCTGTTGCGGCCGCTTTGAAAATTGTGCGCCTAAAATGCGTCGCATAAAGTAAGCGGCGACGAGCGCACTCGTCGAAAACGTTTCCGATTGAATGAAACCGAAGCGTTTTATCGAGAGAGCTTCATGTACGTGTAAAACATATGGGAGCTGGCCGTTTGGAAATTTTAACGTCACCTTCGCGGCACGTTTCAAGGCCGGAACGCGAGGTCAGATACGCGAAAGCACGGGAAGCCTCGATACGGTCCACAAGTTCCGTCACATTTTTTCGCATCGTTCTCATTTTTCCAGATACTTGAGCGCCTCCGGTTAAACTGAAAATACGGTGCCTGGGAATGGAACCTACTGAGCAGAGCAGATGGACCGAAATACGAATTCGCGAATATCGCGAACCGTTACGCATGATGCGATGGTGCGACCGTGAAGTAGCGGAGATGTCGTTCGACCGATACAGCCCGCTATATCGCTATATCGCCATACAAGTTGGTTTAAACCTTGTAATTAAAGATACAAGTATAGACGGATGTCAGCCATAAGAGCAGACATGGAGTACGGAAGTGACGTGCAAAGAATATAGGTGAGGCCAGAAAAATATAATATGCAGCGAAAGAGTATGCGATTTGGTCCACTTCGTAAAATACTTCCCATTCTGTGACGTGCTTTACCAAATAGGCCAAACCGCTATAATACATATAGTATATAATATAATAAATAAGCCGAAGGGCTTAGAATTGCATAATAAATGATAATAATTGAAATGTTATTGGGTGCAGTGCGTATATAATCACTCGGTGTTTAGGTCAACGATATATTTATTAACAAGAGTCTTCTTTTGATCGCGTCGCGTATCGCTCTCTGTTTCGGTAGTCGATCTCGTCGCCCTGTTACAACTCCACTTTATCGCTTCCCGATTCGAACCTAACTGTCGATCGGATTCGATTCTTTTCTCTTTGTCGCCCCTCGATATTCCCACTATCCACGCGCTTCGTTTTGACGATATACATTGCTGCCGAGTGCCGCCACATAATAATTTAGCCCGAGCACGGTACGTTTCCCATCGTTTCGCAGCGTCTGACTGCAAAAATTGAATTAATACCGTGGAAAGGAAATGTGAAACCTGTTGCGAAGAAAGCCACTTCGTTAGAGAATAAGAGTATGCGCCATTGCTTCTTGCAGCCGTGTTGTGTCTTTATTTGCTCGTCTTTTCGACTGCGTAATTTCAGCCGTCCAATCCAGTCAACTCGAACTTCGCACGTGGAAATTTCATAGAGAAGAGGAGACATCCGGGATCGAACGGACGTCACGGGATGCATACGCGATCGTTGTACCGCGATTCAAGACTCGCTCGTGCTATATGTATACGTACGTATATGGTTAGGAGAGAAAGGCGACGAGGAAGATCTGCGAAAGGCAGGGGACGGCGGATATTCCCATGGCTCGGAGAATAGATTGCTTTCGCGTGCACGCCGGTCCCCGGTGGCAATTTCTACCTCTTCGCCAACAGACATGCTTGTATCTCCCGCGGAGCAACGGTCGGCTATACCCGAGATTCACTTAGCACGTTTCGATAACGCGACACGTTCCTGAATACGTCTCAGCGATCAACGAACGTGAGATTCCGTGGAGATCTCGTTCTCCGCCCGCGAACACCCGTTCCGGTTAACCCGACACAATCGGATTTTCTGTCCCCGACTTGGAGATGATTAGAGTGAAAGATTGTAGCTTCGGGTGTATGATAATTTGTCACGGTTATAATATTCTTTTCATTGTATTTTATAACGGGAGATTGTAGTCTCGGGTGGCTGTAATTTCTTCCTTTTCGCTTCCAGAGGGAAAATCGTTGCAGAAATTTTGATTTAACTTAGGGACGGTTATGACGAAAGATTGTTATCTACGGTTAACGATGAAGTCGTGACTAGAGAATCTTTTTTTTTTTTTTTGCTGTGGATAATTAATATTAGTATAACAAATAGTAATTGATGATTATAGAAGAAAGGATAGAACAAGATGTGGTAAAAGCGCGATAGGAGATTATCAGCTGTAGGGGAAGAATGGCGCCGTGGAAAGCAAACAGAAGCAGGTTGCTGTGTAAGCTTTTAGTTAGATGAAGTGATAGTAATTGATTGCCACAACACTAACGATAATTAATGGTAGCAAAAGAAATAGCAAAAAATAGAGTAAAAAGGTAAGCAAATATACAATTGAAAAATAGAAAGATAATGCTGCTATTCGATACTTTCTAAATGTGTCTCAAACGAACGCAACTAAAATACAAGAAAATAATTCTCTCGACCCTAAACTTGATAAATTCCCTGAAAACGCATAAATGCGTTTACATAAAACGAGTAAATGTCTTCCAAAGAAAATGCACTGTGAGTTCGCGCGATAGAAAGAAACTGATTCAAACTAAACTAAGAAACCTGTCTATTAACCTTCCCCCTCTTCGGTTAAAAAAAACTCCAAAATTCACTCCGACGAACTAAAAGAATCTTAAAGTTCCGCTTTGCTCTTACCGAGCCGCGCGAACAGCCGTGCAAAGAAACGAGAAAAACAAGTCTAGCTGGCCATCCTCGAGGAAAAACACCAAGTCCATCCGGTCGAGTTGCTCGTTTTGTTATTGCAACTTGTTGCGAGTATCGGCTCTATCCGACAAAATCAACCACTTTTCCCTGGCGCCCGGGCCACAGCCGGTACAGTCGCGAGTTTCGTACAGTGGAGGCGGTTCGTAGCCAATTTACAAAGTGGCCTCGTCGAAGGCGAAACTTCCATTGGAAAGGATTCGTATCACTGGGCGGTCCTTCGATCGCCGATAAACGAACGGAAAGTTGAACGAAAGTCGTCGACGGCGAACAGACGACAAAAGGCTGGTCGATAGAAACGCGTTTTCCCTAATCTCGTCGACTCGAATGGCACTCCGACTCGTCAAGGTTCTTAACCCTTTGGCGATGAAGCACGTGTACGGGGTGGTTCAAAGTTATAGAGTTACCACCTGCTTGATCGAACGGATGGCACGAGGAAAAGAGTCTCTGGCCGTCGAAGTAAGATCGTTCGATATTTCTAAATAATTGAAATTCTAAATTGAAAAAAAAGTTAGTTGCAGTCGTTTTCGTGCTGGAACATTCTGAACGAATAAATAATAATTTTAGCGGTCTCGAGTCTCTGTACGACCGACAAATACTTGAAAATATCCGGCGCAGAGTATGCGTTATAATATTTGGTAGACGAAACAAATTTTTGTTTAGCTTCCTTTCCTCTAGTTACGTTCGTAAAAATGTAAAAATACATAAAAATCCGCTGTCTGCTCATTGTAATATTTAGTGGGTCTTCGCAGTCTGGTTTGTACGTAATTGTAATCTCTTTTCCTCATCAGTGAACGAAGCGTGCGTATGTTGTTGCCTTTGTGTAATAACGAATTTTACGCCACTTGCATTTCAAACTCTCCCTTTGTCCACTCTATTAAAAAGAAAAAGTGAATCAATACTTTATCAGTCTCGTCAATAACGATATTAAATGTATAATTCGACCATTTGTTAACGTTTAGTAACCAGAAATCATGCTTCTTTATACTCATTGTCCTCTAAACTTTCTTCTCATCCACTCTAGTGGAAAAAGAAAAGATCAATCAATATTTTATAAATTTCATCAATAACACGAACGAATATTCAACCATATGTTAATGTCTACTAACCAGAAATCACGTTTCCTTTCTATACTATCGCTTCAACGTTCGGCCAAAGTGAATGCATCTTTCTTTGCAGTGAGAACACGCTGCATCTAAAAGGTTAACAGTTGCGTGGTCGATTGAAACCCTATAACGTTCCGCGCCCTTATCCACCATTCTTCCGGCGTCTCCGACAATGCGGCAGCTATCGACCGCGGACGTTGGACTTTAAAGTCGAGGAACACGTCAGCAATATCCTGTTCGGTAGCCTCCTTGAACCGAGATTGTCGCGCGCTGCTGCCGGGGATATGACCGACTCTATAAGAGACGTTCGTCTCCTGCCAACAAAATATCCAGTCTGCTTTCAAGGGATAGAGCTCCTGTCCGTTTTTCTTTGTTCGGTCGTGATTCTTAAACATTCGATATGGTTAGACACGCATTAACACTTTGACTGCCACGCCGAAATCACACGATTCGCTCAGGACACCATTCGAAACATATAATGGCAAAATAATAATAAATTGACGATGTAAGATAACATTCTTCCCTAATGGACCGTTTCTCTTATTGGTGGTCACGGGTGACCACCGTGGCACCTTGGTAACAGTTGATAGCGTCGTATTATAACAAGGCTTCGTTTAAAAATGTCCAAAATATATCGTTGAAACGTGTAGAACATATTAGAAAATAGTATTTGCTCATCCTATATATAATAGTAAGGTATGTTCACACTTCTAACTTCAATTATACGATTATAAAGCGGCATTTGCGATTATTTTCCAAGGTGTGTTTATAATAATATTCGTAAATTACCCCTCAAAGATATGGATGCAAACACGGTGCACCGTTAGCTGCAAGATTTGTTCTCCTATATTTTTATTGATGTTCTAATAAAAATGTTTAATTGCTCAATGGGGCACTTTTTGTTTCAAAGTATCTTCTATTTATCGGTTATATTCAAAATGCCCAATCTGTCAATTTTCATACAATTTTGGCAATTGTAAGAAGTTCCAACGCTCCGGTCACCAATGACCACCGTGGCGTCACAGGAGAAACCGTGGCGGGTCATATATGACCAACGTGGCGTTAATAAAGCGTTAATATCATTGATAAGATTGGCAAAATATCAGTTGACCTTTTTTCAGCACACTGGACAAGAGAAAAGTTCAAGAGGCATAACAAGACAGGGATTCTGGTTATTGAACGTTGATAGATCGAACACACGCTAATATTTCATTGACGAAACAAATAGAATGTTAGTGATTGACTTCTTTTTCGTAGAATGGACAGAAGAAAAGTTTAAAAGTCATTTGTACAATTTGTATCGGACAAGTGTGTCCAGGTGAAACGTCGAAATAGGATGGTTCTTGCCCCGTCGCGTCGCGACGAAGAACGCAATCAAGCCAGTGATTTCTGTAACAAAGCGTGGATCGCGAGGAGTTTTTGCATTTGCTAATAATACGTAATTCCGCAACGGAAAGTTTTCCGTATGAAATATCCGCGTCGACGGTAAACTTTCAGTCCGGTTATCCGGTGAACGCAAAGGGTTAATTGCGTAGCGTAGCACACCGACCACGAAGGCATAAAATAAAGTTCATAATTGCATTCTCTTTGGCCAACGTCAGCCAGCACCGCTTCATTTCTTTAATTCGTACAACTTTCCAAACCCCTTTCATCGTCTCTACCACCGTATGCCCGCGCCGTTTCCCTCTGTGAAACAGAGAAAAATCTCTGCTCGTTAACGACGATCCTCGTTGCATCGTGAAAATACGATGTTCTTTTTTCTTGGTTTTTGAACGATGTTGAATTTGTAATAAAACTGCTAGAATTCCATTACATCCGTGTTACTTCCTGTGAAACAGTTTCTGGCGTTAGTTGGAGTTGGCGCTGGCTTGAGAGAAATCTTGTTAGCCTATTTTAATCATTTTTCTAATATTTCCTTAGTAACGCGATAACGCGACGACGTAGAATATTATATTGCTATTAGATTGTCCCGAAAGCGTCTTTCCTTTACAAACGTGAAACCTAACCCGTCAAATATTGCCCCGTCAAAAAATGTTGTGTAGCTATTATTATTGTAGCTATTATTTCCTTAGAAAACGAAAGAAACTCTTGAGACAACCTAACTGCCTGTCAGTAGAAAACTGAGCTATGAAACATAGACGTTCGTTTCGTCTGACAAATATTCTGGCCCTTTACGTAATATTTTTACAGATCGCGTTGCGTTCGTCATTTTTACCTGCAATGATTTCCCACAAACGAGATTCGAGGTATTAAAAAGCAAAGCGAGGGAAGACGTAAAAATCGTGGAACGTCGAAACGCGATTGGAGTCGCATCGAAGCTCGTAAATAAGAATTTTCGCGCGCTGTATACTAAGTTGGAAAATGCCAGCGAAGAGTTGGTACCACCCATGAGACTCAGGCCCTCGTGAATCGTAACACGTGTAACTATACGCCAAGAGGGAAATTCCTGCTGGTGCAATAACGATCCCCGACGAAGGAACCACGTGGAATTCTGTAACAGTGTAACACTTGGTTGGGGAGAACCATTGAATAGACCATAACGGTAACCGTTATCGTTACCCACCTAGCCGACCCGATACGCTCAATCAAACGGTACCTGTTCCTCGACCATGCTGCTTCTTACTTACAACCCCTTATTCGTATCTCCAAATCCATCTAGTACATAGTACGACTCCTGGCTATTGAAAATTTCCATCCTATTTAGAGGATTCAAATTTCCATGTTGTTCGTTCATTTGACGTAATTGCGAGGCGTGTATGGCTGTAACGATATTTGGCACGCTAGCAGAGTTTATTAATTATCAAGATCATACACAGAGGTATTAGACGCTCGAAGACTATACCGATTAATACGACGGATCGAAAGGTAGAAGATTATTTTATAAAATTTATCTTGGAATCCAGGATCGTTCACGTTGGTACTTCGATACGGTAAATGAACTTACGCAAGCAAGAAATTTATCTTTCCAAGCGTTCGGCGCTAATTACATACTTTTTGTCTTTCGAACAGGCAGCGGACATCAACGTTTAAAAACAGATAAGAAGAAGAAGAAATCGTTTCCGCATTCAACCCAATTGCAGTTTGTCGCAATAGATTCCCTCTGTCGAACTTTCGGATGTCTAAAAGGAATGAAACTATTGACTAAAATGTACCTACCGTAGTGTGACGCACGAACCAAAAGTTCCTCCTGCCAAAGATCGTAGCAAGATTGTTGCCAATACCCGACTAATAGACGTGCGATTAAAATCTGAAAAGAAAGAGGACAAGAAAGTTTAACCAGTCGAGCGTTCAACCCAATTCCAATTTCTGCGAAAAAGCCTCGCCATTCCCGGCGAACGTAGCGGTTTAACGATACAGGATATACTTTTTCTCGGAACGTTTCAGCGTAATCGAAGAAACCGATGCCAGAGGCGATCAATGCGAACCGCTCGCACCCGTACATATGCATCCCTCCTCCCCCGTGTATATCCGTAGAATGGTGCCGCCAGGTTTCCGAGGTTTCCATAACGAGAATCTACCGGACCCTTCGGTGCCTTCAGACGAGGATCACAATTTTCCCCATAACATCACGTGCCGTTCAAACCGTATCCATGGGACCGCGACGAGATAAGAACCTCCAGCGAGCGAGCCTCGGCATTCGACGTATTGAATGGGCCTGTCGACCGCCAGCAGGGGGTCGAAGAAAAATATCCCCCTCGCTGGACCAACGAAATTTATCAGGTTCGTCGCGAGGCTCGATTTAATTTCCCCGCGCGGATGTCGGGAAGTTGGAACGATTGTTACGATTCGGTACACTACGCGCTTTGTACCTCTGTTTTATTCTCTTTTGCTGTACGCGATGAAACTCGCGCGGTAGATAAGATAGAAAAATAAGGGTTTTGGAGATACCAGAGTCGCGAAATACGTACGTGGAATTGAGTTCTTCGTGGCTTTCGCTTTTTCTCATTCTGCGGTTATCGTCGATTACGGGGTAAAGGTGTATTAGAGAAATTAGAATTGTCATAGGAACGATACGAGATATTCGGTTAAAGTCATTCCCGTTCTATCGGTATTTCGAGGATAAAAGTCATATTATAAAATTATACCTTAAGAATTTCTTACTGTTTACTGTTTAACAAATTCTATGTTATAATTAATAGCGATATGTAAACTAATTATAAGACTGTATTTGTATATTCGTATAACGTATGATTACAAAATATTCCACTTTATTTGAACAGATTAAATTAGCGCGCGCAAATGTCGCGTGCCAGCTCGTGTCACCTCCCCACCACTTTACTAAACGCATCTGCGACATGGGGTGCCATTGTTCTATCGAAAATCGTCGTGTTTGGATGTGTAACCTTGCTCGATGCGCTTCGCTGTGCCTATTACCGTGTGTTACGTACTTTCATTACTCTTTCGTAAGTATTTATACGCTATTATTAGCATTGATTCGTTAGTATACGTTTATCTAATCGTTTATCAAGCATAGTTAATCGAGTTTGTTAAGTATAATAAAGTTAAACAGTTTTTGGAGGTTAGTTTACCATCCTTCCGTTAATCGTACTGTATATCACTCGGTTATCGATAGCTTTCATTGACAACTTTTGATACAGGATTTATGTCATTTTAACATTATTGATTTTAATCATTTTTAATCGTTAATCTTCCGTGCAGATTGTTGGCTGACGCGTGGATAACATCAAAAGAATAACAATACCGTATGATGTCACTGGCGATTGACAACCGATACGACGTTCTGCTATTTCGTAAGTATTTGTATACTCTTATCAGTTTCCTTTAATTACTATCCGTTTGTTTAATCGTTTATACGTAGTTATAGTGGAATTAAATAGTTTCTCGAAGCTACATCAGTCTGTTTTTGTTCGTCGCATCGAATTAAACTTGCATGCGCAAATGTACAGGAAAATATTTTGCGCAAGCTTGTACCACCTGCTGCCAACCGAGTCGCATGGTATACCTATGCCATGTGGAATGTTATTGTACTGTCGAAAGTTGTGGTATTAGGACGTAACCTCGGACGCTTAAAGCACGTCGTTAAGCTATTAACTGCGTATCGTTACGAGTTTGTAAGCATTTACGTGTATCTCTCTACCAACTTCATTTCATTACTGCGCGTTTATTTAACCTTTGCGATAAAGATAAACACATTTTCGAAATAGCCTCGCTCGTCTCTTTCTTTGATCGTATATTTGACTGTTCGTGCGTTATCGATAGCCTAACATAAAACTTCGATTTGTTTCTAGTTAGGTTCTCATTTTTATTCATAAAGATATTCCTTTCAGAGAGGTAGAGCACGATAAAAGGTAATGTTTCTTTTAAATTAAACAATCTTTTCTACCAAATACTCTTTAATAACTACATTATTTATATATTTCTATATAAATAATATAAAAATATATATGAAAATATTTTATTGTTATACAAGCTATTATACAAATCGTTCAACGTTTCAGAGAAAATTGCAAGCGTCCCAATACTTTTACCCTACGATATACCCGGTCTGTGGTTATGTCATACAACAATGGTTTCTACTCCGCAAGTGTAACGTCCGGTTTCGTTTTCACGCTTCTTACGTTACGTCGAAACGCGATACCCAGCGACGTCGCCGGGTTCGGTCCGCGACATTCACGCTCAGGTATGCATATACACCTGGGAAACACGAGAATCCACGACTTGTCTCTCGAAACGAAACGATCGCGAGCCAATGGTGAATCGCGTAGACTCTCGCTCTCGATCGTCGAAAGTTTCGACTTCGTTTCAACTTCGTTACAAGCTTCCCTCACGTTCGTGGAATCTCCTGTTTAATTTCTTCTACTCGGCGAGCTCTCCAAGTTTATATTAAATGCCGGAAATTGTATTTGGGAGTTGTAATCTTCTAGGAGTAATGATAACTTGTGCAGAATATTAAGAAGCAGGGGTTCAAAGCTCCAAAGAGTTTATGTACAATGTTCGTGATGAGTAATCAATGATGAATCTAAAGTCAGTTGTTCTTAGAATGCAACGTAATTTCGTATTTGACGGTAAGTTAGTTCTCTGGTTGTCAGATTTAACTGCATCGCAAGTTTAGTAATTTTTCATAAGATTAGCCTCGATCTCGAAACATGTATAGTAAACGTCTCGAAGGGAAATGAACGATACGAAATGAGATAAATAGATCTCTAGGAAGATATTAAGAAATATCGTGTCGTAACACAGAGATTATCAGTGGTATTAATCAAATCCCATGGTACGAAACTGAAATTCTTTAATTAGATTAAAATCTTTGTCAAATAAGAAGCCTTTTAATCGAGTTAAATCTGTTTGAGAATCAAACTGGCGGATATTTTTACGAATTAAAGATTTCTATCTCTCGGACGTTTCGCTACCTGTATTATAAAATTCTACCTCGTACGTGTCAACTTGGAATTTTAATTCGTTTAATTCAGATATGCCTATCACCTTTCCAAAGAAATAATTTTCCAAGAATCTTTTTTCATCCATTTGCTCATATTATATTATCCACTTGTTCATTGTCCATTTCCAACCCTATACGTTTAATTTGTATAAAGAAATATACGATACTTTGGAGAACATTGTAAAGATAAATTGAGTAATTCTTACATTTTTCTCATAGTGAATCCGGTATATA
Organism: Bombus hortorum; assembly: GCA_905332935.1. NCBI lineage: Eukaryota > Metazoa > Arthropoda > Insecta > Hymenoptera > Apidae > Bombus > Bombus hortorum. The sequence continues at coordinate 4,437,930 of HG995198.1, read as the reverse complement.
TTCGGTTCTCCATCGAAGAAAATTGCGAAACGATTCGCAAGTACTTGCGGCCCGCTGCTAAACACGACGCCAACGACCGTAGTGCTTTTCGTCGTTCGCCAATATCCCTAGATACTTCGATATACGAGGTGGTTAAATGGTAGCAGCAGAGCGGATCTTTCGTCGTTGCGGTGCACCGCAATTTTCGACCTCTAATTTTATGGTTTTTCGTGGCGGACCCAACGGAGAGGAGGTCTGCCCTCTCAACCAGAAATCCCGCACGGTGAAATACCTTTCGCATACGTTTACGTACGTGCAATTATCCTGTCGGTTACGCCGGTACACACCGATTATTTTCTTGGCGCGTCGCGTGACGAGCATCGTCCTTTTTTCTTACCCTTTCAACCATTCGACGACGGACGAGAATCTTCTCGATGGAGCTACCGTGCCAAAGTATTGTGTTTCAATGCTTATCCTTTTCTTTTCTTTCTTTTTCGGTTGGTTGGTTGTTTTTCTGACAAGTTAACACTCGCGCGTGTTCAGCTTCGCAGACGCTGTGAAATTGAACACACGCAAGCGCGAATTTGTAGAAAAGATCGACGGTATTCGTTTGATCGCGACTTCTTCGTGTTTGTCTAATGAAAATCTTAGGTCGATCGATCCCTCGGGGAAAGGATAACGGAAAATTGAAAGATCTGCGTCATTGCCGGCCCCATGAACAATTTTCATCGATTCGTCCACGACTTGTTCGACAAGAATGCTCGTTGCACGATTTTTCAAAAGTAGCTATCACTAAATTTAATAAAAAAGCCAGAAACTTTTCCATTGATTTCTAATATAGCATATAGCTGTCCACGCTTGCCCATCCAATCTTGTTCGACTTCAAAATCAATAAAAATGTTCACCAGGCGCAGATGTACAATTTTTTGGAATTTTCATTCGGCGACGACTTTTTCTTCTGAAAACTCGACGAACGAAAATTGTTGTCGCACAAATGTGCACAAATCGTGGACAATCATATCCCGTTTACGAATCAATGAAAAGTGTTCATGCTGGTGCTGATGATAAATATTGTCATTTGACGATAACATCTTTTTTATGGGAGGGAAAATGAAAATTTTATTTGGACAAATGTGGACGACTCGCGGACAAACGAGTACTGATTGTATTTTCTTTCTTTTTTTTTTTTTTGCGTGTAAATTCGCACTTGGAAACGTCAGTTTCACGAGCCGACTGGCGCAGCTACTATCAGATCTTTGCTTCCATTCGATACTGCAACAGTTGCTACTTATTCGATCATATATTTCGTATCCTTACTCTCTGAATTTTGCTAGTGATTCAAATAATAATTGCCAATTGAGCTAAATGAAACAAGATTTCTGATGAAAATCATCCTCGGTGACATTTTAATTACGTCACGATATTAAAACACGCAAGAGGAACCTGGTAACGTTGGCAAGTTATTTTGTTCACCATATATACAATTTCGTAATTTTAATATTTAATATTTAATTTAAAAATATCCAACTCGTTACTTTCGCACGTAGTTATTTTTCCATTCGACTATCCTTCGCACTATCAACAAATTTGTTAACAAATAGAATAATCCACAGCAAGATCACTGGCGAGCAGTCGATCACAATATGCAATAAGACGACATCGCGTTGCAAAATAGCTTCCTGTAAACGGTCACCGTGAAAATACTGTAAACATCGACGGTCAAGGATTTTCCACGTCTTTTCCCCAATGGCGTTGCTCTATCGATTATCGGCAACGTATTTTCTCCTCGTCACACGCGTCTTTGCTTCGAGAATATTTCACGTTTTCGTATCGGTAGCAGCTGCAAATAAATTTCCATTTTTAGTGGAAACTCCGCGCCGCGACTTTGACCTTGCAGCTACTCCGCATTTCTATCTTCGTCCATATGACGTAAGTTTATCAACTTTCATAGTCGTTCGATATTTCCAGATTTAATCGATATTTTCATTCGAATTGATACAGAGCGGTGTGCAGACGTTTTTAGCCAGACACATCTTTCAGCTTGCGTCACAAGAGCGAGGGAAAAATCTATCCTAAACTTTTGCACGTCGCTGTACCTATACGTACGTGGATGAAATAGTTCGTACGATAGAAAGGGTATGGGTGAGGTATGCAAATTAATTGCGTCGTGTATTATACCGTAAGCTTAATCTTTTAAGCTTCTTTGCGCGCTATATGCGCTTCTCGTATGTGCGTGTTAATTGAAAATCCATGTGAAGCAGCAGTTTTCGCGTGATTTAACGAGCTGAGATCGTTTTCGAGACAAATATTCGCTGACTTTCGCGATTTGTTTGCCGTGTTTAATTGCGCTCGCGCGTGATCCACGTGCCATTTTCAGCGCAAACCCGAGCTTCCACTTTGAACACACCAATTTCCACGTAATTTTATCGAAGAGTAGCTCGTCGATAATTTTTAGTACGCGAGTATAATCGATTTGCAATAGCGATACAGAAATAGCATAGAACCTCTTTCGTGTTGTACGCGCAACGATCGTGACACGAGTTACTCATTAACTGTATTACTCTATTAATTATTTATTAATTATCTGATCGTTCTGTACATTCCGATGCATCGTGTTTCTCCTGCAAGACGCCCGACCGATACAAAAATTGCTCTCACAGTTCAAAACGGAGTTTCACTGCAGCAGAGTCGAAAGAAAAATCGTCGATTTAGCAGAAAAGTGGCGCACTTGGAAACTCGTCGATTTTAAGCTACATCTTAAAAACTTAATTCTAAGAACACTTACTTTTTTAAAGCTAAATTATTATTATCATTTTTTAAATAAAGTTACGCGGTGATTCGTACAATTTATAAAATTTGTGAAATTTCAGTTCAATGATATCGATCGGATCGTGAACGAGTTTCCAGAGTGCTGCGTCGGGGCGAGAGAAACGCTGGCTCCGTAACATACTTTTTAACCCCGAAGAAAAGGTGAAAGGTATCGAATCCGTTCGAATAGCAATAAATATTTTGGAGATCGCAACGGCGGAAGTGAATCGTATAAAATACGTATTGATTAGAAAGAGGCGACCAGAAGGGTAGGGCCATTTGTCCATTTAATGGCGAAGATCTTGACAAAAGGTCTACAAATCCCTCGTGGAACGAGCGGCGCATCGCGGGATAAAGGAAAGTAATGGAAAGCGGACAGTAAATCTAGAGCAAAGCAGCAGCGGCAACTTCCTGGAAAATTTCAAGTATTTATAGTTGCGCACGTAGGCAGCACCGAGTGCCATGCTTTGGTAAACAGTAACCTGTTTCGTTTATGTCGGATGAAAAGGCGGCGAGTGTATCTTTTATGGTGTTTCAAGGTCTCCGTCGCTCGTGCGTCCATCGAAACGTTATTATTATCATTCGTTTTATTTAACCAGTTAACCGCGGAATTTAGTTTTAGAAATGTCTCGCGAGATTAGGTGATGGGGCACGTAAATGAATACAAGCGACGACGTCAAATATAATTGATAATTAATTAATCCGTCAAATATATTAATTTTAATCAACTAGAAATTCTCCTGCATAAAGGTAATAAGTTTTTAGCGATGAATCGATCAAAGTTCGGATGCGTCAATTTTCTAAATTACACGCTGTGCAATTATTTCACTTTACGTTCATCTACCGATGTTATCACTTACGAAGGTACTTTCTTTTTTCAACAGTTGACAGAGTAGTGTAGTTCTACGTTGAAGTTCGTGTTGAAATGAACTATTACGTTTTATGTACACCCTATAGATATCTTTAGGAGCGATGTTACACGACGTGCTTCTGTTGTCCTACTTTACAATAGTTACGGCACTTTTTCACGACACCTCGGGAAAGCTTCGTACAACGTACGATCTACCTACTGTATATTCTTTTATGTATTTTATACGTAGTAAGTATGTTTTTACTAGCAAGCGATAACGCTTTCCTTACATCTGCCATATACGTAATCGCATACATATACGTTGCTCGCTGGTATTTCGTTAAATTAGGTACAATAATATAGGATTTTTTTATTTATTTAGAAATTAGGGTTTCCAGTGATTTCTATCCTATATGATAAGTTTATTGATAGATAAATCTATTTACAATGGATTAAACAGGAAACGATGGTTATTTAACGTGAACTAAATACAGTAAGATACTGTAACTATGACAACTAGATAGTTAATTCACAGCTCACAACTAATAGTTTACAACTCATAACAACTCGGCAACTCGACTCTCGACTCCTCACCACTCGACTGTCAACTCACAACTACCGAACTCGACTCCTCTCACTCCACTCAAGTCACGACTATCCCACTCGATTCTTTATGCGACGACCACCCGATAAAAACTGCCAGGCCCTTTTGACCTAGGCACTTAGGCCTTCTCGCAATATTGTTTATGGTTAACCCGATATCTTTTGGGCCATTTGTCTACGATACTGCAATAACGTATGCCATTATACAAGTTGGTATTGTACCTTAAATTACCCACTCAACTCCTACTATGTAACCATAGCAAGGTAACACGAAATTAATACAGTACCAAAGGAAGATTTAAAGGATTCTGCTGGTAAAATCCATCGCATCTATCCATGAACGATATTCATAAAAGAGTAATTAGCTCGCTTGTGCCGTTTAATAAAAGAGGAAAACGCAAGACAATATCAGAGAAGATTCTAAAAAAGGAAAACAGCTTGTCAGCTTTGCGTGTTTCACTTGGCAGGTATACAGCTCTTATTCAGCCGTAAACCCTCACCTGGTTAACCTGATATTCAAGAGAGCAATCACGGCACGTTACGTTGATATTTCTCCGCGTTTTACTTCCTCCTTCTCCTGCTCGCTTAATTTTCCAATGGAATTTATAACGATCGGTCGTGAAAGAGGAAGGAAACGGTCGGATGTTGGCGACGAAGACGTTGAATCGGCGAAATACGAAGAAAGGTGCGCGCGTATTCAAGATCCGTCGTAATTATTTCGCATTCGTATCGAATTGAAACGAGAACACGCGCCACCGGTTGCGATAGTTTCGCGCCTGTGCGCACCAACGCTGACGATACGGCGCGGAAAATGTTTTTCTCTCGGTTGAGCCGTGTGGTCGTTACGCAGCGAACGTCTTGGCGGTAAAAAGGATACTTTTGTAAAAATTCACCTGGCGCTCATTGAACGGAGAACGACAAGAGGGAAGGAAAGAAATTTATTGTCCGCCGCAGTAGAATGGCCCGCGATAAGTCAGACGTCGAGAGCACGTTCTTCAATACGCTGGATTTCACTTCGTCAGAGCGTACAAATCACGAGATTCTGTTGCTTGAACGCGTGTTAACGCGTTGTTGTTTTGGTTACTTGATATTTAAGCCGGTTTTCGTCCCCTTTTTTATTATTAGATAATAGCGAATGATTTGAAGAAAGATTTACTCGAGTCTTTCACCTCTAACTGCATACTTTTGTAAGTTGTCGATCCATTAAGCACCGAACGATGCTCATATTACAATTTATCTTAATGATACGAATACTTCGATTTCTTTAACTTTCTTAAAATCAGTTGAATCTAAGTGGAGGAAAGAGCGAAAAGTGGACGCGCAATTGTATGCGGTGAAACAGTGCTCTTACATCGTCTTCAATCTCCACCGTCAGTGTCTCTTCCACTGCTTCTTTTTCCTTCAAATTCTTATTCGCTGCTCTTATTCGTTCGTACAAAGAACATTCTAATAATATGCATCCTATGTTTTCGTTTTTGTACCAGCCACGTTCTCCCATTCCCCCTTCCCTATTCCTCGCCTGTGTCCTCTTTCTTTGTAGCAGAATGTTTTCTTCTGCCAGTTAGTCTCGGTTGATCTATCCTTCTTATTGCCTTTAGCGAGATTTTAAAATTCATGTGCTCTTCCCCTCCTACGTTTCCTTCCCTTAATCTCTCGTACCTTTCCTTTTTCCATCCTCTTCCGCGTGCTATCCTCACTCGCTTGAACTTGTTCCGTATTTTCCATTATTCACAGTTCTCTATATCCTGCTACTTCCCTAGCAAGTGCTCTAGTTCCGTGCGTTTCCTCCAGTCGCGTTTTCTATTCGTTTCGTCGTTTCCCTCCCGATCGTCCGTCTGCTTCGCCATCTGTTTCTCCGAGCGTATCCACGTTCGTACACTTACGGATTTCTCTTAAACGCTGTTTGCGTCGTCGGCAACGTTAACGCTGACGAAGATGGGTGGTGGAAACGCGGAAGACGCTTGTTCTCCTCTCGGTCTGACCCATCGGTCTTGTCCGCGACGATTCGCCGCTGTATTTCCTCGTTTAGGAAATTTAACGATGATAAAGCGGAATGGTTACGGACTTGGGAACAACAAATTAACGAAGAGAGAATAAACGAAGGCTCGCGGTCGCGCCCTCTCGCCTCAGATTTCATTTATGCCCTTAATCTAAACTTCGCAGACCGCTCCCGTTGCTCTTAAATCAAGCACGCGTTGAAATAATTCAGGCTACCTTACGGGTTCGCGCCTACACCTCAGGAACCCGATTTACCGTATCGGAGGAAACTTTGGCTGAATAAAGTGGCCTCCGACTCGCGCCACCCTCTCCCGCCTTTCCAAGATCTACAAGAGCCTCGGTATACATTTAGCAAAAGCGCGAACGGTGTTCACGAAACGGTAGCGATATCTCTCGTAGGATTTTATAGAGTCCTTGATATTGCGAGCGGCCTGTTGTAAATCTTGTTTAGCCTGCGGTAAATATAATATGATACGGACTTCTTGGAACAACTCGTAGCAAGTTTATTGGGAATTTATACGGTTATGGGTGAGCAAGATACTTATGAGTCGTTCTTTCTTCCCCTTCCTTTTTTTTTCTTCTTTGTTTTTGTGAAGAATTATTAGCGAGTTACGAGCCGATTCTCTCGGTGATTCTCGTCGGTGATTTACGTAGAATACATTGGATACACGTTCATTTACTTCGCGAATATTCGCGAACGATCTCGTATCTTGATGGATGACGCGAAATATCTGGCTGTTACACCGAAGATCGGAATTCGTAGCATCGCGATTCCGTAAACTTTGTCTCCGTCGCAATAAGCACTCGGATCTGTATCTTTCGTTTTCGTCTGAACGCGTCTGATACCTTCGGATAATTGCCGAGCCCCGTGACGATCGAAGCATTCGCAAAAATTGAAGTTAGTCGGCTTAGCATTACAGAAGCTCGATTCTCCTTCCATATCACGTTGTTGCGATAAAGAATCGATTTGGCTGCGTCGAAAATATGTTTTTAACGATTCCCGATCGATTTAAAATTGCGCGAAAAGAGCGAAGTTGATCGTCGATTGGTCTTGCGAAAAGCCTAATTCTCGTCTAACACGTATTTCGCTATTACGACAAAGCGATTCGACGTCTGCATCTTTCATTTCTATTCAGACACGTTCAAATACCTTGCGATAATTTGCAAACGCAGCCAAACAAAGCGAGCCACCCTATCTGTGTCAATAATCCTTGCATTCGGTTCTTTAGCCAGCATCGATTTCTCTGAAAGAAGACGAACAATGCGTGTGGTATGCCGCCAGTGCTGCTTGAATAAATGATAAACGCGGTAAACAGGGTCCTTTTCGTCTCCTCTGCTGTCTGTTTCATGGGCTGAATAGTCGCTGGTATATATATCGAGCTCAGCTGGATTTCGATGGAGTTTCTTTTTTCTCGTGGTTGGGGTTTCTCGGCTTTTCGCGTGTTTTCTCAGTCTGCACGGATAAATAGAAATTTTTTACCGGTGAAAGGGGATGGCCTCGCCGCTGGCATTCAGAACCCGGAAGCCGTTTAATGTAACGGCCGAGGAATGCGTGGAAATTGCGACCCCGTCTGCTCTCTCAGGATTAAGATCGAGATAATTACTCGGCGCCCGCGAAACGTACGACCAGACGCGCCGTCCCGACGCCTCTGCCACGAATCGCTCACTACCGAAAGCACACCGCCGCTCATCTCGCGATCGAGTACTTCCCCGAAATTATGAAACACTGAGTCAGCTTTTCCTGCTTTGCTCGGGGAATAGACGGTAGTCAGATTTTTCTGACAAGTTTGGAGAATTTTTGATAGGTTTCTCTGACGAGTTTGGAGAATAGGTGATAGATTTCTCTGATAAATTTGGAGAATAGGTGATAGATTTCTCTTATACATTTGGAGAATAGGTGATAGTCAGATTTCTCTGATAAGTTTGGAGAATAGGTAATAGATTTTTCTGATAAGTTTGGAGAGTAGACAATAGTCAGATTTCTCCGATAAGTTTGGAGAATAAACGATAGTCAGATTTCTCTGACAAGTTTGGAGAATAGGTAATAGATTTTTCTGATAAGTTTGGAGAGTAGACAATAGTCAGATTTCTCTGATAAGTTTGGAGAATAAACGATAGTCAGATTTCTCTGACAAGTTTGGAGAATAGGTAATAGATTTCTCTGACAAGTTTGGAGAATAGACTATAGTCAGATTTCTCTGATAAGTTTGGAGAGTAGACAATAGTCAGATTTCTCTGATAAGTTTGGAGAATAGACGATAGATTTCTTTGATAAGTTTAGAGAAGAGACGATATTCAGATTTCTCTGATAAGTCTGGAGAATAGACAATAGTCAGATTTCTTTCACAACTTTGGAGAGTAGATGATTGTCACATTTTTCCGACAAGTTTTGAGAATAGACTATAGTCAGATTTCCCTCGTAGGTTTGGAGACTACGTCGCTGTGTATTCACGCGTACCCGTTGGTAGGTTTCTGAGAAATGTTTATCCCTTCGAAAGTCGCGCAACGGAACATTCACCCCGAGAAGAAGGATCGCTCTCTTCGCGATCAAGTTGCTCCATATTTTCAGAGGCAAGATCATGTGTGTTTGGTGAGTTTGGGAAGTAGATACTAGTAGCGCGTTCGTTCGTAGTTTTCCTCCGGACTTTTATTCCTCCGGGAGTCACGCAACGAATCGCTCACGCCCGAAATAGAACGATCGAGTTCTTCCGTGAGCAAAAGTCTCGGAAAATGATGTCGCAAATTATCTACCGTATAATTTTTTATCGATTTTCACATATCCGGTATATTTTCGTTTCACGATTCCAATATTCACCGATAATCGTTCATGGGAATCGATCGATGAGAATCGCGTTCCAATTCCCCTGCTTCTCTCATTTTCCAAGTTCGTCATCTCGCAATCTGATTCTCCGCCATTCCGGATCTTGGGTTCACCGTCCTCTAGCTACTTACATAAACTTTCCACCTTCTCATATCAGTTTCCGTTCCTCCACTCCAATTCGTTCCAACTTCGTTAGTTGGACAAGTTCGATGAACCGTCAGGCGAACGAAGAAGGTGACACTGCGACAAATAGGTGACGATGACGCGTCGACGAAAGCTTAACGAACTTAAAGTTCTTACGATTGACAACGCGTTATCATGCTGTCAGTTGTAGCGCAGTAAAATCTGTCGTAATCGAACCGACAGAGAGACGAACGCGCTCGGATAATGGCAACTTTCGGATAAATAGAGCTGTTACGTCCGGTGAACGGAAGCTTCGAACGAAACTGTCGCGTCGATGATATTTTATTTAATCGTCATCGGTCGAACGAACGTGTACACGAAAATTTGTCAAATAACGTGGGCTCCAGGCCTCCTCCATGAAATTTCCGCCGTTGAACGCGTCGAGTTTTTCGCATACCAGAAGTGTTTTTCGATAAAACGGGGGTTGGTCGATTACGTCGTTATGGAAAAATCCCAACCCCCAGTTAAATGCGTATTTAGCAAACTCGACGCGTGAGAAATTAAACGAAGTCTTTGATATTTAATAACGTTCCCCTCTGAAATAAATAAAATGGTTTGCAACGGTGGACTCGTGAAATGTCATTTCTACTTATTTATTTATTTATTTATTTATTTATTCATTTATTTATTCATTTATATACCTGGATGAGTCCGTCAGTGAGAATACGTACGTTTAGAACGACAGGTGGTTACCTGATACAGGTATACACGTAGAAACAAAGAAGATACGTTTGCACAGAGACCCTAATGACAGTATCAGTTCCAAAAATGTAACAGTTAGCTATTTTTCACGAGTATACTCGAAGAAATGGCAATATCTTGCGTTACGAGGAGCCTTGTCGCTAAAAAAATCAAAGAATAAAACGTTGCTACTTACCTTTGTGCTATAACAACCGCACATACTATGTGTCTCTGACGAGTATACTCTCCAACGCTTACTTCTTACAACACGTTTTAGGTACACGTTTCTCAAAGAGTTAACTGGTCAAGAGGCAGAGTTTGATAAGAACGTAACTAAATGATCAATCGGCAAGTGTTCATAGCCACTGTGAATTAAACCAAACTGATATTTAATCCAAAGCAAGTTACTAAATTACCAAAGAAAAGAACAAGACGAAAAATACAGCTACTAGAGCTTCGAAACCAACAAATTAGAGAAAATTGTCAAAGCACTTTGCCCTTTGTGCGAACTTGAGGCATCGGATTTGAAAGTAAGATGACGTGGTGCGCCCAGTACTCCCGAAACCGCGCGGAGGAAATTCGTTTCTCGGTTACGTTCTCGATGGAGGCAGGCAATGCCGTGGCGGGTTACCGGGAAAGCAGGCGAACAATGCGAAAACTTCTCTATTCAATGGCGTTCGAACGAACTCGTCGTCGCGTGGCCGTCTCCCCGACGCGAAATGACTGTCGTCGGGGCATGGATCGTATAAAATTGCGCATAAGTTAGCCCGAGTCTCTTGCCGTACGAATAAACGATCTGCAGGTCGCCGGCGCGGCGTAATGATACGCTTCGGAGAATGCAACGATGAAACGACTTCCCTCGGCTTCGTGCTCCTCGTGCTATGGCATATCGCACGAGCTACGTGTTTGAATATCGTCTCATTTTTTTTCACGATATCGAGCTGAATTAGAAAATTGAGAATAAAGGAATTCGTAGCGATCACCGCGTTTTACGGCAAAATTATAGCGATGCTTTCGCCAGGCATCCTACACGATTCTTTTTAATAATAGGACCGACGATTTTGTGAATTGATTTTGTGATTTTGTGAATGTAAAACGGCATCGATTGTCCAAGTGGCGAAGTCTCGACAACGTTTAATATGCTAAAACGCTGTTACACGAGGGACGCATCAGAATTCTTCCGGTGGTTCTCGAGATTAGTCCGAACATACGGACGATTATCGGGGATTTTTATTTTATGCTACACGTAGATGGAAGATAGATGGTTGAAATTGATTTTCGGAAGGTTACTTCGTAGCAAGAGAATTAGTGTTGAAGGGTCTCTTCGGATCTTGTAGAACTGTTCCGCTATGTAAAATCTCGTTCGTCTTTAAAAACAACCGAAATCTCCTGCAGCGTCGCAACGATCCGATACTTGGTCAAACTCGATTTCGGATTTACTTCGATGAAGGAATCCGGCTTGTAAGGACCAGCACCCGATTCCCTCAAATTCCTGTGAAACTACAGATTTGAATTTTACCAAACTCCTACAGACTTACGCAAACTTACCCAAACCATCGTCCATCGATAGTTCCCAATGTATTAGGTTGTCGCAAAAGTTTCTTTCGCTTCATAAGGAAATAACAGATGCACAACGTTTCTTCCTTTATAACATCGAGGTGGTGTTGGATGTAAGTGCCCAAGAAATACTCTCCAAGTTCAACAATAAAGTTTATTCAATAATTAACAGTCAACAATCAAGCTTCTCGAGTGTGTTTGCTTCGCTGTTGCGCTAGACCCTTCGCACTTCGCTGTTCGAAACGGAATGAATCTTTTGTTCAAAACCAAACGAATTCTTTTCTTCGCTGCCCCTATCCCCATTACGCACGCGTTTGTTAGACGACCGCGACCGTTGCCGCGTATGCATCCTTCCGAATATTCGGCGAAAGGACCGTAGGGATATCGATGGTACATTAGACATTGTCTGCCTTACGCTTTGATGGTATAGCGCTTTGTGTCGGAAAATGCCGTCGTCGAATGCCGCCACACCATTTTATCGAACGTTAATTTTTCCTCCAACAGAGTAAAGTGGATCCTACATAATTCATCTATTATTCACAGTGAATCTGTTATTTCTTTATAAAACGAAAGAAACTTTTCGGACAGCCTGATACTCGGACGCCTACGATTTCCACATTTTGTAGCCTGGCCAATTTCCAATTTCCCCGCTACTCTTTGCCAATTTCTAATTTACCCCAACTTCGGTCTGCCTGCGTTCTACGCTTCTTGATCCATTAATCCGCAGCGATCCCTGGAAACGCCAGATCCCAACGCATCCCACTGTCCCCCCGTGCATCCATCGGCCCCCTTGAAAACAGCCAAACACACGTGTCTCTGTTGTTGGATCCGCCTAAACCCGAGCACGCTAGATGCGACGCGATGCCACGCAATCGCCGGGAGAAGAGTTCTTTCAGAGCCGTCGAAGGCAGAACGCCGACGACGTCGGCGGGGTCGGAGCGGAGAAAGCCGGGGGAGCGGCGAAACGAATGGGAAACAATAACGATACAGCGTTCCATAATGCATATCAACGGCTGCCAGGCTCTCATTTCCCGCCACGTTTTCCTGCGCTCACTTCCCCTCTTGTCTCGCTGGTCGGTACATCATTAAGCTCGCGACGAGGTCTCTTCCTCCCCTGCGCCAACCTCCGGATGCACCGTATTCCCTGCAATCGCGTGATACGCCTGCACCGTGCACCCTACACTGTTATGGTTAGCCTTAGCGATGGCTTTCGAGATGCCTAGTTTCCTCTCGGATCGCGGCGAATTATCGATCCGAGGGATGCTGCGTCGTACTCTTCTCGTTCCGCTTCTTCGACGAAAAGAAACGCGCAAGTTTGGAGGTTTCGGTGCTCTCTGAAGTCGCGCTCGAGCATAGCTGCACATTTTGGATCGTCGCTGAGCAATGAAGCGCGACACGACGAAAATAAAAGAGACAAATATCGATTAGACGCGGTGGAAGACGGATTGCGAAGGAGAGTCGTTCGCAGCGACGCCTCGAACGAGATCGTCGAGTTGTTTGACGAAGCGCTGCGTCGATTGAAAGAGGTCCGGATATCTTATCGGGAAAGTTACTTCTCAAGATCCGTCGACAGGTTGGGAATCGGTGCGAATTATCGATCCAGGGGATGTCGCGTCTTTCTCTTCTGGTCTCTCGTTTCCTTGACGGGTAGAAGTTGGTGGTTTTATATTCTCCAAAGGTAATTCCAAATGCGAAGTTACTTCAGGGTATTTCTGCTATCAATTTGGAGATGGTTAGGGATCGTCGCTGAGGAAGCGAGAGGATATCGGAACAAGGGAGACAAATATCGATTAGACGTCACGGAAGCCAGATCGTGAAGAGTCGTTGAAGGTGATATCTCGAAGGAGATCGCGTACAATTGTTTCACGAAATTGAAAGAGCTCTGTCTATCGTTACTTGCTTCGGGAACTTGCTTCTCAAGATGCGTCGACTGATCCTCAATCACGGTGCGTCGTAGATCCAAAGAATACGCCGTGTCTTTCTCCTGTTGTTTCGCTTCTTTCATCAAAATTTCTCTTTTTCAATTTTCTAAAATCGTATATAAATATAAGATAGAACTTTGTTGATACGAACGAAATTTAGTATCAGCCGCTTCTTCCAACTTCAGCTGATCTCTTGTTATATTAGGTTGTCCGAAAAGTGTCTTTCTTTCACGGACACGTCTTTTACAACGATGCATCTTTATACAAACATGAAACCTAATCTGCCAAACGTTATAATGTTTATCTTGATAGAACAAAATGGATCATATTCGATAAAATAATATAAAACGAAAAATATTGTGCATCCATTATTTCCTTATAAAACGAAAGAAACTTTCCGGACGACCTAATACGAACTACCGGCGAGCGTCTTTCCATTTCTTGATACGAACGTCCAACAATAAGACGTATGTGGAGTAGGAGCACGCATTATGCCACACGGTCTCCCAGTCGATACTAGTTCGCCACGTTATTATGTATTTAAGAACAAACGTTTCGTGGAATCCTCTTATGTAGAGGATGCGAGTTCCTATTATGCGAACGAACAATCATAGACGGTGGCGAGAAATAGGCGGACTCCTGTTATACGAACGACCTGGTTATGTGAACCGACTTTGTTCCTTTGTTAATGGGTTCGTACAAACGGAGTTTCTCTACTGTACTTACTTCTGAAAACGTGTCGACTGCTTTCGACTCGTAACGAATTATCACGGATCCGAAGGATATCGTACCTTTTCTTTTCTTTTTTCTCTACACCTTTCGGTAGCTAGACGTAGAGAAGTAGGAGGAAACGTTTCGTAAAAGAGAGCAGAATAAACGAAGAGCTTCTCTGCGGTATCTGATATCGCGTTTACCGTGTTTGATTGAAATATTTCGATTCCTCTACAGGTGTCTTGACATCGCGAATGACCAAAGTATGCAAACAGTTGTAATTAGACTGCGGATGTTCGTGCACTTATGAAAAATTTGAAGGAGAACAAAGACACGTACGCGATGTTCAAAGCGAGCAATGATGTTTGGTTGGTATTTAGGGAACGAAACGAATCTCTGGTTAGATAGCTTCGATCAACGCTAACTTTATCGGACCTGGCCGAACGACCGGTTTTAGAATTTAATTAAAAATTCTCACATTATCAAAATTTGGGAAATCGATTAATCGGATAACGTAAGAATTTACATAAAGTTAGAGAGATAACAACGAACGCACGATTTGAAATTAAATTTTGAAACCGGCTATTCCACCGGGTCTGGTAAAGTTAGCATTGACAAAACGACGTGATAAGGAAAATATGAACTTAGAATCCACGCCCTGATTGTAGTAAATTAACACTAGAACTACCTCACCAGTCGAATTGACTGGTTTTATAAATTTATTTTCAAATTCCTACTTCGTTTTATATTTTTTTCCGCAATGATGTAATGATTTTTTTGTTTTTTATGTATTCAAACTGAAAATAATTTTGTATTAAGGCTACCTATACCAGTGCCAGTCAAAATGACTGGTACTTGTCAAAGTGTAAAAGGGTGCTGCAATCTGTTTATCGAACCCCAATTAACCAGTTTCCTCGTTTTCTACAACTTCGCACACGTTTCTTCAAATTTTTACTGCGTATCATTCGACATGATGATATCAGGAAAATTTCAGATCGATCGCTAGATCGTTAGATGCTAACGCTAGAAATACCACACCAGTCAGAATGATTCTATAATTTTATAAACCCTCGTTTAGGGATCATAGTCCCAGATGCATTAACAATACCAAAAATGTACTACATAGCATGGAATTCCTTCTGTGAGAAAGTAATATGTCGGAGATGAAAGGACACCGGGCCTCCCCTTTGGAATTCCCTGGAAAATTCCCAATACTTAAATCTTCATAAATTAACCCGATTATAATTGTCCGAGATTTGCGATAATGAGCTTGAGCTCGAGACGACAACTAGTCACCGAACGTAGCCGCGGTCACGGGATGAACGTTTTCACCCAATAGAGGTATAGAGTAATTGTATAGCTCTCCTTAAAAAGAAATAGTTGTAGCGGCACTCGACAGTAAACATTCCAATGGTTTCTACCCAGTGGCTCGCCACACACAGACCCTATTTTTCGTTCAAGATGATTGCCAGATGTCGATGCATCTCCACAGGACATGTTCAGCTAGGCTGAGGACCCGCTATAAATCTTAGGATTTAGTTAACTAAGGTCCTTCGAACGGAAAAGCAGTCTTTATCCTAACAGTCTTTAAATCTACCACCTACTACGGGAAGATGCGGGAAATTTGCTTTTCTCACGAACGACGCTTCCCGCTAGCGACTTTCTCTCAAGGGCGGCTAGCATCTTTCTCTAACCACCAACATAGAAATTAACCAATTAACAGCAACGTCTTTCTGAACGAGGGTTGTTCTCGACGAATCCGATGATCTCGTGCCCTGAGACACACCCCATTATGGTTTTCCTCTGCAGCATCGCTGCGACGGAGAGGAACGTTCTCTTGCGATCTCGTCAGCGAGTAAAACAACGTCTTTACGGTCAGTGGATACTTCACGTTTTAACGAGTCCGACTTAGACTTTGGAAGAAAGTATATTCGTTATCCCGTTGACCGCGGATTCGTTATTGAACCTAAGATCATTGTCATTAGCATCTCGAGTATCTAATCCCCACGATTACTTGTCAAATTCTGTAATAATCATATTTGTGCTAGTAAATATCTTCTCTATTGCGTAATAGCAATGTCTAATCCAAATGAAGATTCGTTACACGCCCTTAATCATAATGCGAACCCGACAAATATATCAATAAATAAAAAAATATTCTATTGTTACGTATTTTTTAAAGACCAGTCATTTTGACTGCTTTTGGTAGAAATAGCTTCGTGTTAATTATCGGTAGTTCTAGTGTTAAGAAAAAGGATGAAACGGAAGGCACGCGTTTTTCCGTGTGTTCGTTACGCGTTACGGAACACCGTGTACACGAGAATCGGAAGACACTTTGTCCACAGCGCGGAATAAATGGAGAACGTCGCGTTCCAAGTTTAATGATCCGCCGACCGGCACTCATATTGAAGCATCGTATACAACTCCCTGAAGGGCCCACGGATTCCGATCAATATTCGAAGCAATTCGGAGCTCGTACATTCGAGATAAGTCGAGGCATCCTGAGATCTACGCCACGAGGGTATACCGTATGCATCGGAGACCAAAAAGCACGTGCACCTACTTTGGAGTTGGCGAAGGTACCTTGTTCGTATTACGATTAGGTAGCGAGTTTGATACAGTGTAAATTAGAAACTTGGTCCGGTTCTAACGAGATGTTGCTGAGAGGGATGTTCCAGACCCTACGAATGCTCGAATTAAGTTGGAGAAGCAGTTCAGTCGGAAGCTTCGTTTCATTTTCGATAAAATTTTATTCTTCCAGAACGTAATCAACCACGTTGTCGTTCAAAAATAACTTTCGTTGCTAGTAGATGATTTTTTTCGTGAGCTGTGAAGTCGATGATCGTCCCAACGCGTTGAGATCCGACACATCGCTCTGGATGCAAAGACCGTACTTTTGCCTATGGCAAAACACGAGCAAGTTAAAATCGATTTTATATAATGTGTGGAAAAAAGTCAAGGTGTTTTACTATAAGCAAAAGTATGGTCTTTGCATCCAGACCAATCCCAATGTCCCAACGTTATGTATACCTAATATATCGTACGAAACACCCGATACGTGTCTCCAACCATAGAGCAAGTCGCACCGTCTTCGACGATGCCCTCGAGACAACGACATGTTTTGAACCAGTTCGATCGAAACTCGAAACCTTTGCAGTAGGCATTCGTCGAAGTTTGTATTCAGTTTAGCGCGAATGTTGCTACGGTGCATCGTTAACGTCGAGATGTACACGTACTTGTTGCTGAGAGTTCTCCACGCAGTTTCAATGCACGCGTATCGTACATGGAACTTGATAGGTTTAAAGAACGTCATCGGTTTCCTATTTTATTCGCCGCCGATGTGTTTCGATGGAATTGCGCGTACACCCACGCAAGTCACAGACACCTGCTACTGCATGCGATTATCGCGAAATGCAACAAATTTTACTTTGCTTTCGTACGTCACGACGTACGTAACAGCGGCTATTTGATTGAAACGCGTGGCAAGAAGTAAGCGGCGACGACGAGTATACAATATGGAAATAAATCGTAACGAAACGATCGCTTTAGTTTTTAATCTCGTTACCGTCGTAACGCGGTATGTTGCCATTTCTTCGTGACGAGTATACTCGTCAGAAACAGGTAACGGGTTGAGCGAGTAAAGGCAGCGATTTCGCTTAACGACAGGAAAATAGAAGAAACCTTCTGCGAATACTTGTGACCGGCAATCGTACGCATCGTTTCGGTACGCGTGAAGAAACTGCGCTTGGCAACGACGTTTAATCTTCGATCGGCGGCGCCAAGGAACGTGAAACCGCGGTCGGATCGATAGTCGAGGCCTGAATTTCGCGAGCTCGCGGCAACAAAGCGCGTTTCCTCCCGTTCCTTTTTGGGGTAATTAACCCGTGCTCATGCTGGTATCGTTTCGCGGAGTTAACGTTTCGTTAAGGGGGTGTCCTGAATTAGAATGTTCTAAAACAGCGTCTTTTTGTGATTTTTTTTAGAAGGGAAAGAAAGAAATGAAGTTACTGAACTTTGAGGTATGGTTTTATACCTCAAAATTTACATACAAAATACATAAAAATTTAATTAAAAATTTAATTTAATACAAAAAAATTTTTTTTAAGTATAAAAAAAAATTATAACAGATTTCTAAGCCTATTTCATGGGCTGCGGTCTTCAACCGACAGGAAAGATCCACGTAATTTTTTACTGAAACAGAAAACCATAAAAGGATTAAATTATTATATATTTTTCTTCTGGGTGAACTAAAAAAGTTCGTCAAGAGGTTTATTCAAATAATTGTTATAGCACCTTAAAGTTTATCTTTTTTTTAACACTTATTTTTAACCCGTCAAAATTTTTAATTTCACATTTTTTTCTGCCGTTGTTTGGTTAAGGACACCCCCTTAAGAGAGGCCGAGGAAAGGCTGACACACTGGCAACGCTTGAGAATCAACCTGACAAACAGCGTTCGTCGTTTACGTTGCTTTATTCGGTTTGGGTTTGCGGCAAAACGCATGATCTTTTTACTTTAGAAGCTTGGCAATTATTTTTAACTTAGATATTTAGTTGGATACTTGGACGAAGAACGAGGATGATTTTGAACTGTTTTAAACGTTAGTTTCGATAGAATTATTTCTGTATTAATTATTTCTCATTCTTAATAGCGTTCACGACGCTTAATACGTTTCCAATCTCGTTACTCGTGGTATGTCACTGTAATATAAAAACATAAAAGTGCAGCTTGTATTTAGCAAGCGATGGTAGCCTTTGACACGTATTACTCGGAGCAAACTCGATGGGGAAAGAAGATGAAAGTGTGAAGAATCGGGTATAATTGCTATTTGCTATTTAATATTTCACTGTCAGCGACAGCTGTAATTACTAAATATTTTACTGCGATCAAATAGTCGGCCATCGGAGAATTCAAAACAATTGATATTATTCTCTAATGAAATCTACCTCTGCGAGAAACTCTGAACAGCCGAGTCAGCATCGTTTTAATTAAATATTACGTTATATAACAATCCTAGGAGAGTTTGCACGATACAAAATCGTTTAATTAAACGTCCCACCCGTTTGAATCCAGAATAATAATTATTATTCTAAGGTGGATTACGCGTTACCGTTGCAAAGTACGAACCAACGACCGAACAAAAATTTCAGTCTCGATCCCTGCAGAAATTTCTAACGAGGCTTCAAACTCGAAATTGATCAATCCATTTCAGCAAGACCAACT
Source organism: Bombus hortorum (assembly GCA_905332935.1). NCBI lineage: Eukaryota > Metazoa > Arthropoda > Insecta > Hymenoptera > Apidae > Bombus > Bombus hortorum. Next base: position 4,418,596 of record HG995198.1, on the reverse strand, counting down.
TAAAGAATCAATAAGCAACGAGAATAAAGAGATACGCTCGCGCATCGGGACTGGCTATTTGCATACCAAAAAGATCTATTCCCGCGCCAGTCCAGTATAGTTGGACTAAAAAAGATTCGCGAGAACCCGTTGCCTTTATCGTTGTTACACGAGAATTCTTAATTACGATCGATTCGTATAAAAGAAGACGACAAATTCAAAGGAAACACCAGCCAGCTACCAAAATCGTAATCCGATCCGACAATACCATTTTTCTGAAAATCGTAACGAAGGCGATACGCATACGCGCACACACTCCTTGCTTAACGAAGCACTTTGCATTCTACGCGCATTTCCGGTCAACCCTGACGTCGAATCCTCCTGGTGATTGCAGTTTCAGCGACGCTTTCCATCGAACGTATGCCGAATTTTCGAGTATCCAAAGCTGGAGAATCCGGGCCAGGATTTCTCGGTCGAGTAACGCGACTTATTCGAGCTGATCTCGCTTGCTTAAGACTCGCGCGAGAAAGAACTTTTGCCGATTTGCGAAAGCTACGCGGATATAAAAGTCTGATACGAGAGTAACGATTTCGAAGCTGTGAAAGGGGAACGGCCAGGAATGATATAATAACTTTATTGTTCTTTGGAAATCGTGTTTATGGAGTTCGCACGGTCGTGCGCGGGTGTGAGATGGTTTTACGGCGATGGTTTTACGGTATCCGACTTGGCAAACAGTTGCATGGATTTACGTGTATGTGTTTCGAATATTTCGCGAGGATTTTCGTTTGGTTTACGAGCGGAAACGGTGGATGGATAACGCGGTCGTGTTATATTTCACGATAATTCGATCCGTTTTTCTCATTTTAATCCGCATTTTTCTCGCAAGACTTCCGACGATCTTGCAATTAGCGGTGGTTGATGAATGAAAGCGACAGGGGCAAGAGAAACGACTTTTATTCGTCGTTTTCTACGAATTTCTCTGCAAATTCATATTTTTCGCAATATAATTGCGCCGGTTATCATGAAACTGATAGAAGAAGATATATCTACGTTATGCATTGAAATATTTCGTAAAATACACGATCCTCTAACGCGAAACTTTTAGGTGCCACGGTACAGTTTTACGAATAATTTGTTCGAACACGCGTCTTTTAAATACTTGAAAGATTTATATCATTTTCAAAGTTATATATATACCGCTAATTAGTAACTCAGGACAATAAGAAGACTGAATTTTATTAGGAAAACGAGCTAAAAGCATCCAGATTTATTTATTTATTTGTGTCGTATATGTAGGAGAAAGGCATCGGGGCCTTTCTTTTGAAATTTTTAGGAAGACCCCCAATACTTTAGTCTAGACTTTTCATTATAGCTGTACCTAAATAATGAAACTTAGAAGTAGTTGTTCATGATTTAATCCGATTACGCGTGCCCGAGATTTATGGCGGTAGACTTAGGCTCGAAGTGACACAACGGGTCGCTAAACGTAGCGATGGTCAGGGGATGGACGTTTTTACTTAGCAGAGGTATGAAGTAATTGTATAGCTCTCCTTAAAAATATAGTTGACCCGAGGGGTACAGAGAGGTACGGAGAAGAGTATATAAGTGCAGTTCCACTTGGATTGTGGAGTCAGTTGAGTTCTACTTGTACCGTGGACAAGTAAGTTGAGTTACACTTGAATTGTGGACCAGTAAGTTCAGTTCGACTTAAACTTTGGAAGAAAACGCATTTGCTATCCCGTCGACCGTGGATTCGTTATTGAACCTAAGATCATTGTCATTAGCATCTCGAGTATCTAATCGTCACGGTTACTTGTCAAATTCTGTAATAATCATATTTGTACCAGTAAATATGTTACGTCGGCCGGCTCTCTATCTAGCCCCGGCCATACGCCACGAGACTTTCGATGAATCGTATTCCCAACCGTCGCGCGCGATACTACAATGTCGCGGACCGATCACCTCATGACACCGGCGAAATACCTACAATGTCGCGGCGAGCGCATATTTTCGTCGGGCGTCGAGCTCTAGAAGCTTCGAATTCGGTCCGGTATTTTTCCAACACCCAAAAAGGGGCGTACATGATCGTAGCGCGAACGGTGGCGTGATCCGGGCTTGGTGGGGGTCGTCTTTCAAGACAAAAAGGAAACCATCGAAGGGCGATCAGTCTCATCTGCAGATTCACATTAAACACATCGGAAAGTCGGGTTACAATTAATTCGCGTTCAAGTTCGTCATCTTTGAGGAAGCGAATCGAAACCATTGAAATCTTGTCAGCAAGCGCATTTATCGTTGATTATCTGTTGCTCTTTACTTTATTGTTATAAATACATATTTTATTAACCCTGCTAACGCAGTGTTAATTTATTCAAACACCCCTATTATCCTAAACGAAATAGGGGATCGATCATTTCGCGGCGTCGATTGTAAGATCGTAACGGGAACTTATGACTCCCGTTGACGTGCTTTCTCGTGAACGCGCCTCTCCGCGAGTGAACGAAACAAAATATCTTCTCTATTGCGTAACAACAATGTCTAATCCAAATGAAGATTCGTTACGCGCTCCTAATTCTAATGAGAACTCGACATTTATATCGTAACTGTGCATGATTAAAATATTCGTGATAAATCGGTGGAATGTAAAGTGGTAGATCCATTACGTCTTTATGCTTTTCTTCTTTTGTCACTGGCCACTCGCTTGCGTACAATGGAGATAACTGTAAAATACAATATAATTTTGGCCTTCCCCTTGTCGGTGAAACGTCTAAAACATGAAATTCCACTTCAAGCTCCATTCACGTTTTACAAAGCATTGTACATGCCGCGTTACTCCATGCGCCGTATCCGAGCCTTTATTTAACGACATAATGCAAAAATACGTAATTATATCTTTTCCTCGCGCGTCTCATAATCCGCGCGTTAAAAACATCTGACTCACATCCACGTCGTTCCTCGTCGTCTCGCAGCTACGTGGCAAAGGTTCTTCCACGGTACAGCGATACCGAACAGATGCAACGTCAAACATAAAACAAACGAAAATCTCCATCCTTTAGGTTTCTCCACTTACACCGTCTTCACAATCGCCCGCGCAATTACAAGAAAATAAAATTTACTCATCAAGCAAAAGGCGTTATATCAGCTTGTCCGAAAAGTTTGAGGTGATTGGTCGTGACAGTGAGAGAAAAGAACACTGGGGTGTAACTCAACAATATAGTTTATTTTGGTATATACAGAGGTACACTATCGTTTGTCTCGCGGTTATCACTAATAGCGGTTCGCGACTTCGCAGTTGTACGTTCGACTCGGGCGATGCGTTTCATGCGCGGTATAAGCTTGGAATGCCTGATGATTGCCGAAGATGCCGAAGACTTTGATTAACAATTACCGGTCGCCGAGTATTGCTTCGGACCGGTATATAACGACATCTGGCAATCATCTTGCGCGAAAAAATCGGGTCTTTGTGTAGCGAGCCACGGGACAGAAACCGTTGGAAAGTTTACTGTCGAGTGCCGCTACAAGTTCCTTTCGTTCTGTGAAGAAATGTTAGATGCACGACATTTTTCTTTTTTATATCGTTCTATTGAATTACGTATGAGCCATTTTGTAGTAACAGAAGAAAATTCGATAAAATATCACAATTATTCGACAAAATAATATAAAAGAACATCGCGCATTTATTACTAAGAAACTTTTGCGACAACCCAATAGTTTGCACGTTTCGTATATTTTCTCGTATGACGTGCATCGTGTGCGATGTTACGCATTCAAATTTTCTATAAACGCAGCAACATGCACAGCGTAGGAAACGCCAGACGCTGACTGGCTGAGCGATTAGCGCACACGCGACGAGGACGATTGACGCGTGGACGAAAAGAGAGAAAGAACGCGTAGCAGCGTTTCGTATCGGTAGCAATTGTTGGGACGAACGAAACCGTCTCTTGGACGGAGCGGTGCGTCCTTTTTATCGTCTACTTTCCATCTAGACAGAAACGAACGTGGAGGATGGGCATGGACAACTAACTCACGATCTTCCGTTCGAGCGAGATAAAATACAGCGCGATGAATTTTTTCATTGTTAGAACGGCTGACAATGCGCATTATTCTTTTTCCGCTTTTGTGTTATATCCGGTTTGTTCGTTATCCTTGCCTTAATTAAGATTCGAAGACGGAAAAGAGGAAAATCGCGTCCGACTCTTTCTTTCTCTCCTTTTTTCTCTTCTCTTTCCTTTTTATCCGCTCGTTTCCGCCTCTTTATTTTTGTCAATCTTTTGTATGCACGAATTTGTAACGACGGGAAACGCGGGTCGAAAGTAAACCGTGTAGTTTGCTCGAGATCTGCATTCGTTTCGTCGCTGATGAATTTTTCTCGTCGTCGCTTCATCTTTAACATCGTTGATTATACCGCTGCGACCATCTCTGTTCAAATTCATTTCAATTCAGCCGAAATTCTGTCCTATCGCTATTCTATCGGTGATTTCGCTTGAAATACCACTTCTAAGAAAACTCTACATCAGGTCTTTTTAGTTTTCTCAAGCACGGAGCCATCGACAGCGTATAGACAAAAGACTGGGACGAAGGCAGACCATAAACAGTAGACGGACGACGATGGCTTCGTCACGTAAAATAAAAATGAGAAATCGAAGATGTAAATAAAAGATAAAAATAAAAAAATAAAAACAGAGAATTTATTTTTCAACGCTTGTTTCACGCTAACTACAATTTGCTTTCAAACTCTAGCCGCGGCTTTTTAAAACTGAAGCTCTTACAGCTTGACTTTCGGCGGAATCTGATTTTTTTTTTCTTTGTCACCCCTCAATATTCCCACTATCCACGCGTTTGCTGCGTCCGCGACTTTTACCACGCACGCCTTCTTCTCGAACATTCGGCGAAAGGACCGTTGGGATATCGAGGGTTCATTAGGCACCTCGCTTCGGTGACATACATTGTGGCCGAGTGCCGCTACATTTTTATTTCCGTCGTCAACCCATCGGTTCCGAAGCGCGGCCTGGTCTCTGACGTGGTTAGCGTCACAGCTTCAGGGTTTTCAGTCATAGGGTAACACTGCTATAGCGTGCGGATCGGGACCAGCTCAAATTATATTCCTACTTGTACTTACACTTCTGTATTAAAATATATTTTCTACTTTACAATTTATCCACGCGTTCATACATCTAATAATCTCAACAATTGCTTCGTTTCAAATTATTCTCTCGCGTTTCAAGCCTGATTGAAATTTTGACAATTGTTGCTTGATTTCAGAGGAACGACAATTCCTAACACGACATTGTTTCCAATTTCGTGGCGTGCTTTTCTAACGCGCATGCTCTTCAATGAATTTATCACTCGATCTAAATACGGTACGATGCAATTTCAAAAAGCTTAAGATCAGTGAATGTGACGTTTTCCATTGTACTTCTACACACACACACACACACCGTTGCAGTGCTCTTGATAAGGATCCTAGGAGAATCTCGACGTTCCCAAAAAAGAAGAAGCTTAAACGAACGGAAAACCGCAAATTCAAGAATTTGTGGCAAGGACGCGCGTCCCGGTTCGCTAGATCCTTTCCGAGTGGCATAAGGGTGGAATGGTGCGGGGACTCGACGTCGAGCCACGTTTAGAAATAGCAAGAACTAGAGATTTTTGCCCGCGATTTCGCTTCACTTCGTAAACTACCATCGCGCGGAACGATGTTTAACCGGTTAGCTGTTTTTGACGAGTATACTCGTGGCGAAGAAATGGTAATATTTTGCGTTACAACGAGCCCTGCCAGCAATAAAGTGAAAAAATAAAACGGACATTTTGGTACAACTTAATTCTATATCATAGGAGCCACACATACTCTGTGTTCGACGAGTATACTCGTCGTCGCTTACTTTAGACGACACATTTTAGGTACAGGCTTTTCAAAGTTTTCAGGGTGATCGCAACAGCTGACTGATTGAACAGATGAATTGTTCTGAATGAGAAACCTGTATGTTATTTTTGTATTCGAAAGACGAAAGTTGGAGAAATTAAATTTTCTCCTTCATAGCTTACGAGCTGTTCCTCGATGACTGCTTTGTTTCTCTTTTTCTCTTTCTTTTTTTATTTTCATTCAATGTCCAGGCTCGAGCCTATTTATTATATATATGGATAATATTGTACGACGTATTATGTATTGGGTTGTCCGAAAAGTTTCTTTCGTTTTATAAGGAAATAATAGACGCACAATGTTTTTTGTTTTGTATTAGTTTATTGAATTATGCATTGGAAATGGATCATACGTAATTCAATAAAATAATATAAAACAGAAATTTTTGTTCATCTATTATCACCTTATGAAACGAAAAAGACTTTTCGGACAACCTAATATATAGAGAGAGATATGATACTACGCGTAGATATATTATTTCGTGTAGATAATAGACTACTCGAGTTGCTCGGTGCAGCTTGTGCGTGCACAGGATACGCGCAGCGTGAGTCGCCAAGTCTCTGAAAAAGGAAGTTGATCGTACACGCGTCCCTGGATACTGGCTATGTACACATAGGAGACACCCTTGCTGTTCCCGGGGGACATGTTAGCTTCGCACGTGATATTCCCAGCCTGCGACGTCTTTACGACGAGACCTCTCAACCCTCTTTTCGCTTCCATAGACCGCGCGAGTAACCTCTCCGAACGCGCGCGTGTAAGTGCCGCGAATCCGCACCGATGAATCTTACCGGTATGCGAGAATACACGAACACGATGGTGCGGATGTCGTACGCAACCCTTCTTCGTTCGTTTCCCCCTTTTATTTTCGACATTCATGTTAGTCGACTCGTGGAACACGCTGCTCCTCTACGTGGACGAATTTTTTTTTTCTTTTCCTTTTTTGGATTCGACAGAGATATTATGCATATGGTTGGAAGGTAAGGAAGGGCACTGGAATGGGGAGGAGAAAAGGGCAGGGCAAGGGAAATTGAAAGGAAGGAAGAGTAAGTGGAAGGAGGAATGCGAGGATAAGGAAGGAAAGGAAGCAGCGAGAAGGGGGAAGGGAAGGTAAGGGAAAAGAAAGAAGAAAAGAAAGGGACATTGAAAGGAAGGAAGGGGAAGTAAGGGAAAAGAAAGAGGGAGAGAAAGGGACATTGAAAGGAAGGAAGGAGAAGTGGAAGAAGGAATGCAAGGAAAAGGAAGGAAGGAAAGCACTGAGAAAGTGGAAGGGAAGGTAAGGGAAAAGAAAGGGACATTGGAAGGAAGGCAGGAATGATAAATAAGAGAAAACGAAGGAAAGAGCAGGAAAAGAGAAAGGAAAGTTAATTTTATTTCGTTAAGAAATTACCAAAGAATATTTTAATATTCGTCTCTTTCTCGATGACAACAACAAGAATGATTTATTTTATACCTCCACTGTCCAACGATAGAAAGAATCGGCCTGCATGAGAAATGAAACAGAACGAATCGACCCATGGTGCGTGTAACATCTTTCGTTCAAAATGTCACCTTCCAAACGTGTTAACAAAGTTTGTCGATCTGGAACACCCTGTATATTTCGATGATATTTGTCGAAACAGAATACTAATTTCGAGCCACGTGGAAATGAGAAGGGGAGAAAAAGAAAAGGAAAAGCATTTGTCTGTACGTCAAACGAACGAACTGCCACGATAATGTCACATTTATGCAATTTTTACACATTAAGAAGCACACGTTCAAGTATGTCGGTTTATTCGGCGCGGATTTATGGTTCGGTTTGCTATGGGAATTTGGGAATTCGCGGATGGTTGTAAGTCTGAGATATATACGTGGCGGTTTCCCAAAATCCTTCGGGACAATGAAAACCGGAAATGGCCGTACTGCGAGGGTTAAATATCCCCAGGGTCGACGTACGATGTAACTTTAGATTTCAGATAATTAAGAATTTCGTTTGATCGTCGACCTTCCAATCTATGTTTTCATCTATGAATCAATCGAATTAATGACAAAAGCTATTCTACAGTTTGTAATACAAAATGTAGCAAAGAGATGCATAATCAGGTCATTCGCAATAATCCCGCTTTCGTCTATTTTTCCACTCGATAATCGCATGTATCGCTGCGAGAATATCTTCGCCGCTGATATCGCCATCGAGAAGCTCGATCCTCTTGTTTATCTAGCGGCGCCGTCTCGGAGGAGCCGTGGAAATTTTGAAACGAGGTGACGAGTGTAATCAGATGCCGACTAGCGTCTAATTATCGGGCTAGTAACGAGCTCGATGCCCTCGTTAAGCTTGCGGCTAGCTGAATACGCCAGAAATTCGAATCGGTGCAAGCCGCGGTAGTGGGAACTAAGCCGCTGTTGCATCGGAATATCGGCTATTTACCAGCGTGAAACAAAATGAAACGAACTAACAAAATTGATTTTCCTAAAGTTCTATATATTCCTATATATATGTATATATGATATAGGTAGGTCTCGTAAAAATTCAGCGAGAAAAAAAAGATCTAATTTAACTATTTCGATAATCTGTGACGACGAAGAACGGAGATTCGAATTTAGACGAGCAGAAAGACGATTATTTGTTTGACGACGCGTGCAGAAAAATATGATGGAACGATGGTAACGATAATATGGGGATTGCAAGAAGGAATGGAGGGAGAAGGTATAAAAATTATGCTTCGATAAAAGATCAAGTTTTCTTTAATGATACAATATCGGCGGCATTATTACGTCGTTTACATAAACGTAACCCTGGAATCTCCTTTTTATCTTTCCTCTTTCCTATAGTTTTCTTACTTTTCGAAGGGAAAATAAGATCGTGTAACAGCAATTTTTTTACGTTATTGAGAATTACTTTTTATTACTCTAATTTTTGCGAAAGATATATATAGCGATCGTTTGCCGGGAAAATACGGTCGATCGATGAAAATGAAAATGTCGATCGTCAAAGACCGCACAAACCGGCAGAATATCCGCGAAACGCAGACGAACGTTTAAAACTGGCGTTCGGAGCTGTGCTTTAAGACTTGCGCAAGCTCTAGTGCACCCTTTCCACCGGTCCACTTTCGGGGCTACTGAGCTCCGATCGCCGAGCACAATCGAACACGAACACCACGATAACTACCATTGTTTCACACGTGGGCGAAATTCTGACGAGGCACTCGAGCCGCACGAGGATCTGCTGTTGTCTACGAAACAGTTCCATGTCGAAATTCTAAAGAGTTCGATGACCTTTTTCTCGCTCTTCGTGTTCTACCGGAGCCTCTTCCGTGATGAAGGAAATCTGCAAGTTGGATAAGTGAATTATTGCGCGTTGTGACTGCAGAATGCGAGTATCGAAATCGGTACGTATGCAACGTATTTTTGCGAATAAAATTTTAGTGATATTTCTTCGAATGAAAGTTAATCTTTTATTCGTTGATCGATGCTAGAAACGCGTAGTTTCTTCGTCTTCTATCACCAAGCGCGAATTATTACGCGATCTGCGACTGTATTCTATCATCAGGCGCGGATTATTACGCGATCTGCGACTGCCTTCTATCACCAAGCGCGAATTATTACGCGATCTGCGACTGTCTTCTATCACCAAGCGCGGATTATTACGCGATCTGCGACTGTCTTCTATCACCAAGCGCGAATTATTACGCGATCTGCGACTGTCTTCTATCACCAAGCGCGGATTATTACGTGATCTGCGACTGTCTTCTATCACCAAGCTCGGATTATTACACGATTTGTGACTGTCTTCTATCACCAAGCGCGGATTATTACGCGATCTGCGACTGTCTTCTATCACCAAGCTCGGATTATTACGCGATTTGTGACTGTCTTCTATCACCAAGCGCGAATTATTACGCGATCTGCGACTGTCTTCTATTACCAAGCGCGAATTATTACGCAATCTGCGCAATTTCCATTTTAATCTAAATAATTTTTTTTTAAATAAATAATTTTTACTTTTTTCCTCTGTTATAAAGAATGTAAGATGCGATGTTTGCGAGGTAACATCATCTACCAATCGTTTTGAACAGTAAATTTTCGATAAATTCCCTGAAGAATTCGGATGTCATTTACTGCATCTACGACCGACCGCGCGCGGTGATGGGAACCAGTTGATGCCTTCAAATGGCCCCTTAAGTAGGGTCCTGATGCAAATGGGTTAACTGTTGCGATCTTTTTGAAAATTGTGTACCTAAAATGCATCGCAAAAGGTAGGCAATGACGAGTACACTCGTCGGACACGAAGTACGTGTGACTGTTATAACATAGAATGAAGCTGTAACGAAATGACCGTTCCATTTTCTAATTTCACTATTACTAAATCGCAGTAAATTACAGTCAATTTTAACTACTTTTTACGTATGACGAATATACCCGTCGTAACTCAGAATATTGACATTTCTTCATGACGAGTGTACTCGTCAAAATCAGCCAACTGGCTAATTCATTTTCACGTGATACATTTCGATGCATTTTTTCAACGAGTAATTCTTCTATCTCCGTTATCGCAAATTTAGAGAAATTATTTAGAAACGTAGAAATTGAGAAATTCTTGCAACGATACCGTTAAGTACTGTTAAGAAAGTAACAGTTTTTTCTTTTTACGAGGTGAATAAAATACGCTCCCTAAAATTTGATCGCTTTTTTTCTTATTAACGCGAGTAGCGCTAGTCGATAAGGAAAAAAGGAAAGCCGCCTGTAGAAGGAAGTTTACCCGCTGAAACGAACAACGAAGTTCTTTCCTTCGTTGGTCGGGGCTAAACATACGAAGCTACAAGGTAGGAATATTAACAGAGGACTATCTCGACGTCGTACGGCTCCTCGACATGGTCGAGTGTCCATAAAGCGACGAGTATTTAGTGCCACTACGAAACTGTGCTTCCAGGCTTACAGCAACTCTGTAATCGGATCTTCGTGTCCGACTACTTCACTTCCGGGCTGCGGAACCACGAAAGAACCTCGCGTAACGTCGCTAACTAATTTTGTAAAAGTAACAAGAAAAAGAAGCATTTAATATTCTTTGCTAATCATTCGGCGAACATTCGAAATTCTTGTAATTAAATTTTCTCTTCTACGAAATTATTTTTTCGTACTCGATATCAATCACGCTTTGCTGCTAAATATCACTAAAAAAAAAAAAGAAAATTCTTTAAGAAAAATATTATTCCCCTTAAAATACGTGTACGAACTCAATTTGTTCTGAATTTTGTCACTGAAATTCCAACAAATCCTAGTGACGAAAATTCTAAAAAAAATCACCCTTGTCCTTCGATTAAACCTCTTTGGAAAAACAAACGCGTTCGCTGTCAGTCTTGCGAGAAAAATCATAATAAGCAACCCCATCGAAATCCCCTAAAATATCTCGTAATTGGTCGGCGTTAACGAACAAACCATCAGCCACGTGAATTCGCTGTTCCTCCGTGGCAACTCTCTCCTTAATCTCTCGCCACGAAACGACAATAGGCATTCAATCGGCTATCCGAAGTGCCGGTGGCTGGAAAAGTGGCAATTTCCTCGTCGGCAAACCGCGTGCAGGAGCGTCGTAAAGCGTCGAGCGACGCTTTTTATTTCGGCGCCACGCCGTGACGGATTTAGTGGTCTAGAACTATGTGCCATCTATCCGGACCAGCGTCGAGTCATTAAATTTCGCGAGTGCTTTCAACGTTTCCCCCTTTTTATTTTATTTCTATGGCAAAAGCAGGTAGTCAGATATGGAATACGATTTTGTTTCTCGAGCGTCGTTCTTACGAAACGAATCGCAACGCAACTTCCTCTAAAGAGTTTCACGAATGTCGTACATTCACGTTGAATTTAAGGCCGCTCCTTTATACTCGTAACCTTCTGAACAATTTTCGATATTGAACAGAACATTCACAGACTCTGTCTGTTAATTTTAACTAACGTTAAAAGAGCGGAAGTCGTTGAAATTGTAATACGAAACAAGTACTCGAATATGGAATATTGTTATATTTTCATAGAAAACGAGCGAAAGATCGTTTTATTATTCTTAACGTTCGCAACGACCGACGAACTAGCCGCTTCAGAGATATACATCTGTCAAGTTTTAACGATTTAGAATTTAATAACTGAAGAATATGTAAATAAACTAACAAATTCGTCTAATAGTTTTTAACGAGTCAGAGTTTAACAATTGCGCTGTTTTATATTAGATATACCATTGCGCGTAATTGGCTATTCTCCTCCACCTGTGTAACCTGTGTAAATACATTATTTTGCAAAAATTTAGAACTCGACGTAACGAGAGCTACGATGATATTTAAATCGTGAAATTTGTATAGTATTGGGTTGGCAGCCAAGTCAATACCACCTAATGACAAAATGCGCAATTGTCAAGTTGCCAAACCAATGGTAGTTCTTTACAGCAACTAGGGTTGCAAAACGCGTACTCGTAGATGGAAAAGAAATTTCAGGAAATACGACGCGCCGCGGAATTACGATATCGCTGGGTGCGCTCGTAGATCCGCTCGAACGCACGCGGACGGTAGGCTCTTAAGAGTTTCTGAAACTTGGCAATAATGTCGCGACGCTAATGTGCCTCGTTATTCGACGCACTACGTACGCCGTTTACATCAGCGTAACTCTTTGAGTGGGTACTTCGATTTTTCTTCCTTTCTCCTTTTTTCTTTTCTTTTTTTTTTTTCTTTCGTATATTCACCGCTGCTCGTAGTTTCATTCTGCGCACTCGTTAGCGTAGATAATTGGTGCAGCTTGTTATGGAAATAATTAATCGATTAGAATTTTGTATTTGTATACAGCTGGGAATAGACGACGAGAAATTGTGGAAATTATTCGCGAGAATTATAGAGGAGCACGATGAATTAATAATAATTATACGTGGCAGACTATACAGTTGTGTGGATTAGATTTTGTTGAAAGAATTCCAGCTGAATCGAGTAGCCGAAAGATGAAAAATTGTGACAATTATTGGGGAAGATTATAAGGGAAAAGTATAATTCTACGAAGTAGATTTTGCTGAGAGAATTTCAACAGAACCAAATAGTCCAAATCGTTTCGATTTCTGGAACTGCGTTAACAGCATGCGAAATTTATTTGGCAAAATTCAAATTTGTCGTCTTATTTCTTTCTCCGCTCATCCTCTGTCCGTTTCTAAAACCTCGTCCAAACGCTGTATCCAACACTCCTTTCTGCAAACCCACCAATGGCCAGGCATGAGAATTTCACATATTTTATCCGTCTGTTCCCCTCACACCGAATCGATTATCCAGAAAACAAAGACACGACAGGCTGCAACACGTCGCAAGCTTGCAACCTAGTGCCATAATAATCTGTTTCAAAGATACGACTTTAGCCCGAATTTCGTTAAGGCATCAGAGATTGCAGCGCAAACGCGCGGTAAGCGGACGTTGGCAAGACGTGGAAAAAGGAGTTACGGTAATCTTCACGTTGCATCGAAGAAACCGCGAGAGAGACGAAGAGAGCCGAGAAGAAAGTAGCTCGTGGACGATGAGACGAACTCTCGGAGAGTTTGAAGAGCGGCAACAAAGAGGAACGCGAAAGAAAAGAGGAAGAGAAACCGGGAGAGAAAAGAGAAGGCAAAGAGGAAGAAAAGAAAAAAAGGAAGAGGAGAGTTTATTACGCTTTCGCCAAGTTTTATGTCCTTTAATCTACACGGCACACCCGCGGGGAATTGTTTTACGCCGATGTCGCACCCGCAGCATTTTACGGGCCACTTTGGATAACGTGGAAGCCGCGCCACCGTTTGACGAAAGTTGGAACAAAACGGCGGCGAACGAAAGCCAACGCATGGATTAATGCGTCGACGTTGAAATTGGCCCGTTCGTAGAGCGCAGCGATCGAGATCGCCCAACCGCCCTTTCCTCACCCTTCCAGCAACCGGAGGAACCGGCAAGAAGAAGTAATTTTCCGTCTGAGAATTTTATGAGAAATTTGACGAGGGTCTCGCACGATCGAACCCTCGCTGTGATATCCGTCGCGAACTTTTCGATCGTTCGTTATATACAGGGTGTCCCGTTGTGTACTCGTATTCGTAAGAACGAGAGCATTTTACGCAAGGATAGGATTAAATGTGGAAATTCTCGAGGGGATTACGGAAAAGTCTGTATTTCACGCGTATCTAACGCTGCTATCGGTAATTTAAATCAGCTTAACAATACCAATCGTGAATGGAACGGACGTATATCTTTGTTCTAACACGTGTTCTAAAAAAATACTCTTCTACCAACGAATTAGAGTACGACCGTGTAATCGTTGAAACGCTAATTTAATCGCTACCATCTTTAAGATCGTTGATTAAATTGCTTAAAATTATGAAGATTTTAAGATTCCGGAATTAACAAGTAAATTTTTGATACATCTACCAGCATCGATATACGATTGTTATTTAGTTCCATGAATATTCTGGATAGTATAAATTATTTGTATTCCTTTTCTTCTTTTGTTCTGAATTTACTACGTACAATACGTAAATGTAGGAAATGCCTTTCGTCGGTTAGGAGTTTTCAGTGCAACGATAGCACGTGGATGGTAACGTGGTCGTTCGATCGCGTTATTCCGAAGTGATATAAAGTTGAGATTTCGTTGCCATAAAGGGGAAAATAAAAAATAGAACACCGGCACTCGATGGCGAGAGGATGTGCGATAGTTATTTGTATTGCTTCTTTTTATAGTCGAGCAAGTTAGCGAGGATGATTGACATCATCGTGTCAAAATGTACGAATAAACTCGCTCGGTCCTATTTCCAATTCGTGTTCATTTCAACGTACAATCGTGAATCTACGTCAGTCTGGTCGTACTATCTCCAACTATATCACTCAACGTACAGCTACGACGATAGTGTAGATAATATCATCGTATCAGAGTATACGTTTAAGGTTTTTATTTATGCCCCATGAAAAATGTATTTTCTACCTAAAAATAAATATAATCTCTACGTGACATCATCGTATCAAGGTGTACGATCCACGTGTATACGTCAGTCTCATCGTACAATCTCAATCTACGTATATATCAATCTCGTCGTACAAGCTGGATCTACGTTGTTCAACGTACAATCTACAACGGTGTACGATCATCGATGACGTTATTTGCACGATTCGTCGTTAGACGTACACCTACAATCGCGTGCAATCGTCGATGATGTCGCCCACACGATCGTAGATGTACGTTGAATGACGTAGATCGAGACGTACGATGAGATCGACGTACATGTAGATCGTATACCTTGATACGATGACATCACGAGTTAGAGATCACATTTTTCCATAGAATATAAATATAATTCTTTAAACTTGGACGATGTAATAATCGAACTCTTGCAAGAGCCACAAGGATCGTCGTTAAAGCGCACCACTAATTTCCAAAGCCTCTGCTCACAGGCTGACGACTTGGCTTCCCATCTCCGGGAGAAACAACGAAAATATCGAGCACAGCAACCTTCTCGCTCGCAGGTAAATATAAAACCCTGCGCGTAAGGTACATAAGGTGTGTCCCGAGGTTACACTGTAACACACCCTCGTATATAATGATGAAAGGAACAAAAGTGGACAAGTCAAGGAATAGAAACGGGTGAAAGAGCCGTAGTAATAAGGTATGAAGAGAAATCGAGGGCAAGGGACACAAACGAGACGGTGCTCGAATGCTGGGAAAAAACGGTCTGGAGAAGCTGCAGATGGAAAGAAGAAAGAAAAGGATACGGTGTGGAGAAGGACGGTGAGGGAAGCAAAGGAACTCGGAGCAACGCGTACGAGAGACCCGAACACCTAGTGCAAATTGAAAGGACAGAACAGGGATAGTCGCGATACGACAGAATAGTAAAAGGAAGGTACCACGTAAAATGCAGGGTATTAAGAAAGGAAAGCGAAGCAGAGTAGCCGAAGGATATAGTGGAATATAGTGGAAATGGAATGAATTAATAAGGTAAAGTTACGTTGGAAGAGGGGAGGAAGCGGTAGAGGGTCTCGTAGTAGAATGCTGAGGAATTGAGAGAGAAGCAGAATTAACCGGAAGGATGATCGTGCGGAGACAAAGAGAAGGAAAAGTAAAGGGACGAGGAAAATAGTAGAAAGGAGAAGGAAATAGCTGAATAGTTTCCGCGAGTATTTTAAGTATCCAAAGTATGGTAATTACGTTATGCGACTTTGACGTATCGCGTTGCACGTGCACACACCTGTCCATGGTCACCGGACATTTTAATAAAATTTGGATGCAAATTGTTTTAAACGTAATTCGCATTAACCATACGAGAAATTACTCAGGAATTATATAATAACTCGTAAAGAAAATATTTCCACCTCGCTGCGACAGATGCCATCAATGTCTAGCTCTTCAACGCAAAATCGACTTTATCGCGAAGAAATCGAAACCCCAGCAAATCTGGCCGTACTTCCCAAATCGCTAAAGGAATCCCCCTGCGATACGTAAAACGTCTAAAACCTCGAATTTATTCAATGCGATAAACACCTTTACGAATCCATCCAACTATCACCGTGATCCCTTAAAGAAACAAAAATTTGGATAGGACGATTTTTATTACGAAATAAAATAGTATTTATCGATCCTTTGTAATTTAAACGATACGTAAATCAAACGGTATGTCAGAAATCCTAAGAAAGTATTTTATATTCGTTCTTCATCCGCCCTTGTGCAGGCATCGCCGCTTCGTCTAATTTTCATACTCTGTCGATTCTTTTCTTCCTTTTTGAATATTCCTGCTGTAATTGTCTTGCAACTTCCTTCTAATAATTGCCATAACCGTTTCTTCGACTTTTCGCCACTCTTGGTTTATTCTTCCGCGTATTGTAACTCGCAGTTCCTCAAATAGATCCACTTAACCATCCATTCTTAAATCGGTTTATTACAAGTATTTAATTCCGCACTCGAACATTATCGTACAGTAGATCTCTCTCTATATATAAAGAAATTAACCGAGCGAAATCAGGCCGGAAGATCGTGCTCACGTGGTATCGTTCTAACGACTAATTTTGTTAAAAATGGCCAACAGTCCGGTGATTTATGCACGGGTCGTATATCGATTTTATAAGCGCAAGCACGCGCCAATGACTTTTTCAAGGCCGACAGTAGAAAAAAATAAAGTTTCGTGTCTAAATATAAAATTGTGCGCGATAATAATCGAACTCTGAAATCGTGACGCGGTAACGTTCGCCGAGTGGAATGTAACACGCGCGTTCCCCCGAGTCTCTTACAGAGATTAAAAATCGATCCGTCCTTAGTCCATTCTAATTCGCATGAGCCATCGACTGATTAAAATCCGCTCCCCGGATACGACGACAGGGCCGTACGCGTGTTTGCGTCTCACCCTCGCCGTCGCCCTCGCGTCTTGCTGCACCCTCTTCTTCTCCGGCCGCGGAAATTGGACGCGATTTCGACGACGAGATCAAGCTAGCGTCGAATGGAACGAAGAACGAAAAGAGCAACGCCACGTCGTCCTTTGCACCGCAATAGACGGACTCTGTCGCCGATCTGACGCGCCAACAAAATTTCATTGTGCAACCCTTTTCTTGAGATCGACGCTGACCAGATCGGGTGGCCGTGCGCAAATGCCCGTGCACATGGTACACCGTGGCGTGGCTGATTGCTGGGAAATTTTATTTCACGCTTGTATCGCCCGCTGGCTGTCACGCCACGAGATATCGACGTCGAGCCGATACCGGCGAACGGAGAGAGAAAACTGCGGAAATCGTCACGATCTTAAATGGTACTCCTTGGTTCTCCTTTTCTGTCTTCCTGTATCTCTTTCGCTACCATTCGCGCGTCTCCCTTCTCACGCGCTTTTCGTCGAATAGTTTGAAGATTTATTCGGAAATTCTCGTTGCTTTCCGAGCGACGACTCAGGTCAGATCAAGTAGCACGAAAAGCAAGGGGAAGCGTTGATATCGTTCGAAGTTATTTCAACGAAGATATTTACCTGCGGCTTTTCGTCGCTTGTTGACCGACGAATAAGTTCGGATTAAATAAACGAATTAAGTAACGAATAAATACGAGTAAAAGTTGGAGGAGATCGGATTAAAAAGCGGAAACACCGGGAAAATAATTGTGCTTTATCAAAGTAGAATCGAATAGGACGCGCAACTACCCTCCATCTTCGTCGATTAATCACACGCTCGTTCCACTCGAGGCGCAAAAGGACAAGACGAGAAACATCATCGATCACTCGATTTGCCTGCACGTTCAGCCATCAACCGGCGCGCCGGTGCTTCTCAACAAGCTTCGAAAAAAGGCGCACGATTTTAATAAACTTTCGTCCCCGATAAGCCCCCGAACGTCCTTTATCATTCCGTGGAAGCTCTCGCGTCGGCTTATCGTTCAACTTTTTTTCCACCCTTTCCATCCTTCCGTAACCACGGCTTCGCTCCATCGTTTCTTTAATAACCGAAAGGCTCGATTGAAATTGTTAACGAAGGAGCACGAACTGTATAGAAGGGAACAGGATAGAGTATCGTTGAACGAGGAAAAAAGAAGAGCAGAAGGGGCGGAGGCGGAAGAAACAGAGAGAGAGAGAGAGAGAGAGAGAGAGGGAAAAAAAAGCAAATTTCAAGCATCGACCGTACTTCCGTAAGCAGCTGATGCCTGAGAACAGGCGCCGCGGCGTCTAGACGCCGGCGGGAAAACCACCCCCGTTGTTTGGCTCTGCGCCACCCCTTCAACCCCTCCATCAACCTAGGGGGAAAATAAAGCTTCGACTAGATTCAGATATGCCATGGCCAACCGAATCTTCTTCGTCGCGTACTTTCCTAACATTTTTCCAACTCTCTCGTTTGTTTCCTTTTTCCATGTTGTTTTTTCGCCCTTTCAGAGAATTATATAAGATTATCGTAGATTATCCTGCTTCTCCGTTTCGCGATACTTTTATATTGCACTCTGAAAATCCCTCTCTCCTATTAATCAACGTACGTGTCTTTTAGAATAGTAAATATTAGGTTGTCCGAAAAGTTCCTTTCCTTTTATATGGAAATAATAGACGCACGATATTTTCTCTTTTATATTATGTTATCGAATAATTATGATATTTTATTGAATTTTGTTCTATTGCTACAAAATGGATCGTGTTATTATTCGATAAAATAATATAAAAGAAAAGATGTTGTGTATCTCATATTTCCTCATGAAACGAAAGAAACTTTTCGGACAACCTGATAGATTGATTCTGATTGAACGTATCGAGGAAAGATCGTTTAAGTTTGACACGCGCATCGCGCATGCAGTGGCTGATTGCGGATAGAAATAACAATTGAAATTATATTTAAAAGATAGGAATTTTTACCTTCGACGTGGCAAACGATTTCCACGTTTTAATTAGCGTACGCGGATGTCTTTTATAGACGAACAATTTGATTTGGAAATTTTTAATTTATCTTGAATTATTTATGTGGAATATTATATTTTATTTTGCGTCATTTAAATTGTAAGTTTGGAATTGATCGAAGACGAGAGTATTCATGAATACATATTAAATCAACGATAATTCATCGCGATGACGAGAGAGGCCGGTTATGAGGGAAAAAGCAAAGTTATTAATCAATGTTTCACATTTGCGGATAACGATTTCCGTTCATATTAATTAAAATCCAATATGCGGGCTTGGCTTTATGGCTCGGTACCTGCAATCTGCCCGACTCGGCGAAAATTCACGTTAACTTTCACGTGGCTGTTTCGTTTCGTTTTAATCGAACGTTAATAATGGCTTTCTTTGTTTTTCGATTAAATTAAAAGCGGTGCCTTGCAATTAATAGAGAGATAGGATATTGCAACTATAAATTGGAATGTTTCGTCTCAACGTAACGTTTTATTTGACCGCGTCTCCAAAGGTAAATTTTATAGTCAACTATAATATACGAAAAGAAGTATCTCTTTGCAACTTATGGCGTACGGTGAAAGCGAAAGAAAAGTTTAAATACGTTGATCGAAATCGAGTTAATTGAATCTCGTTGCCACCTGGCAAATTTAACTTCAATTCCAAACGCTAAAACTTGGAATATTTAGATTCAGAGAACGAACTTCGAATATGCAAATTTAAAATACCAACGTTTCAAACAGCAGCATCTATTCAGCAGCCGAATATTCGACATCGAAGCATTTAGTTTCTAAATGTGGAAATATTACACCTCGACCATTCGAATCTCGTTTGTTCTCAGCAGCGGAATATTCGACATCGGAGCATTTCGTTTCTAAATGTGGAAAATTCCAAAATATTACACCTCGACCATTCGAATCTAAACCACTCGAAACTGCAAAACGTTCAAAGTAGCCAGATTTCAGGGATTCGCGGTTACTGACGCGGAAACCTCGAGGCGACAAAATTCCAGCCATTTTCAAAATTCAATTGCCAATTTTCTCGTTAATTATTCGCTCGTATAATTGATTATTCGATCGCCAGCACCAACTCTCGCACGATTCAACAATAGCGAAACGTCGTATAAACGTAAATTCGGTATGACGACCGCGAGCGGGTAGTTCGGCTTGACAATTTGCCGCGGCAAAAATCCAGTGGCGCGTACTCGTTGCGTCATTTACAGGGCGGAGCAGCGCAATTTGAATTAGTTTAACGAGAACAGCCATCGAAACTATTCCGTGGGCCGACACGTTGCGCCATAAACGCGTTCCGTGGCTTCTGGCCACTTGAATTTACGTACGTACAGGCGCGCGCTTCACACTTGCCAACTTATTGCACGTATCCAAATTGCCACTGGCCGGATTTCACTGTGTTTATCCGGCTAATTTATCGCGCGATACCAAGAACGGTAAGCGGCGCTCCAGCGACTCGAATTACTCTCGTTAATGAAAGAGCACAGGTACGAAGAGCGCGCGATACTTGGAAATTGCTTATCGTCGCAGGAGGAGAATGGAACTCGCGATTTGGGGGATTTTGGATTTCGAAAGAATTCAAAGGCGCTGATGTTTTTACGCGCAAGCTTCGCGTTAACTTCGTTTTCCCAAGGTTGATATTAAATTAGACCAACATCTTGCATTTTGCTGAAATCAAACTCTACAGCTAAACTCTGACCGTGAAATTCCCCGAAAAATAAATTGCACAAATTCTCTTGTAACGTTAATATTTATAACACAGAATATTCAATTCGGAGCATATGATTACCGTTTAATCGAAAACCAAATCCGCTTATCCCGTTTCCTGTACCTTACGAAGTTAATGAATTTCGCCGACGACCCACACTCGCATAAGAAGCGAACGAAATTGAATCGAGCAACGAGTACTAGCAACCGTATCGTGACCACAATGCGTAGTCGCGGTGATCGATTAAAACTGTAAGGTAATTAGCAATTAGCGGGCTCTTCTGCTACGGCTAGACAGGAGGAGACGACGACTGGTCGTTAGGTCCGTAGGGGTTTGCATAACGAGCATGCCAAGAGTTAAAATGTCAGAGGGTTGAGGCACGTGCGTACGTCGATAACCCTAATAAAGTCGTTATTGCATTACCTCGAGGTCCGTCACTCGAGGAAACTCTGCAGCTCTGTCGCTTCGCTTTCTTCTCTCTACCGTCGTTCCTATTTCTTTCTCTTTCGCTCTTCCAACAGAGGCCATAGACAAGGGAATCGAACTCGTTGGCCGGTCAACAAGATAAACTAGTTTATTTCAATGACCGCAACGTAGGTAGCCCTCGTTTGCTGTCTCCTATTATTTAGTACACGCTCGATGCTGGAGGATCTCCGGTTGGGAATGCTGCAGATACGAATCATGTGGCTGGTTTAGTAGAAATTGAAATATGACGTTTGATGGAAATGTGTATTGGAAGCAGGACATCGCGCGTATGGTTGCTCGCGAAAGTATTGGTATGTAGCTTGCCCATATGGTTTTTTTTTATATAGTGTGATATGTTGAAATTTCATTGGCACTGTAGTCACACGCAACTGTCGTGATTACGTTGGTAAAATTCTTGACGATTTCGGGAACGTATATGGAAGTTATACAGGATATTATATGGTTAACACTGGAACTAACACACCAGTCAAATTGACTGGTTCTACAATTTTATTTTAAAATTCCTACTTCATGTTATATTTTTTTCTACAATGATATAATGACTTTTACAATATAACGTGTAAATAATATAATGAATTTTATTTTGTTTTTTATGTATTCAAACTGAAAATAATTTCGTACCAAGCCTACTTATACCAATACCAGTGAAAATAACTGGTACTTGTGAAAGTGTAAAAGGGTGCTGCAATATGTTTATAGAACCCCAATTAACCAGTTTCCTCGTTTTCTACAACTTGCTACACGTTTTCCAAATTTTTACTGCGTATCATTCGATATGATGGTATCAGTTATCAGGAAAATTCCGGATCGATCGCTGGATCGCTAGCTACTTATACCAATACCAGTGAAAATAACTGGTACTCGTCAAAGTGTAAAAGGGTGCTGCAATCTGTTTATCGAACCCCAATTAACCAGTTTCCTCGTTTTCTACAACTTGCCACACGTTTTCCAAATTTTTACTGCGTATCATTCGATATGATGGTATCAGTTATCAGGAAAATTCCGGATCGATCGCTGGATCGCTAGATGCTAACACTAGAAACACCACAGCAGTCAAAATGACTGGTTCTACAATTTTATAAATGTGTCAACCCTCGTTTAGGGATCGCAGATGGATTAATAATACCCAAAATGTACTACATAACATGGAATTCCTTCTGTGAGAAAGTAATATATCAATAAATATAAAGATATTTTATTATTACGTATTTTTGAAAGACCAGTCATTTTCACTGGTTTTGGTAAAAATAGCTTCGTGTTAACTATCGGTAGTTCTAGTGTTAATGTGGTGTATAGACTCGTGCCTCGATTTACTGAAAATTACATAAATAAATTCTGTCTGCAGGGAAGAGAACATATCGCAAGTGAAAGCTAGCACATATGAGTTTTGAGAATACATATTCGTTTCAAATGTCTTGACGAGAAAAATAACGATAGGAAGATCTGAGAAAATAAAAGTAAATTTTGTTCGATGTCACTGTCGCTACTGTAATTCAAAACAATCAACATTTTCTTCTTAATCCGAATCTGAGAAAATATATTAGACGTCCAAATGTATGCTATTGGTCAAATCCATGGCATGTTATTAACCGTGCATTTAAAAAACCAAAGATGACTCTAATATCTCGCTAAAAAAGCAAGGTAATAAGAAAAACAGATTAAAACACTGTATACCTCCCTAAACAAAATACAACTCTTGTTTGAAACGTTTTTTCCTACAACGAATAACATACGAGTTATATTTTGAATCATCGTGTGAGGAGACTCACGTTCCCTGTACGTTCTCCAGTTGGTTTCAAATTTCCCTGTTTTCCAGCCACGAAATTTCAATATGTTTCGCACGTAATGCGCGTAACGATACATTCGTAAAAATGTCTCGCCCCGAATGTTCGAACAATTTCACCAGCCACTGCGTGTAATATCACGTTGTATCGAGTTTGTCTCGATTCCGTTGCTCGCGACAGACGATCGCGACCGAAAATTGTCGCAAAATTGAAACCCAATGGATCGCTTATCTTTTGATTATCGCAACGATATATCGTCTGCCCTAAACACCGATAAACATGTTACACTGCGAAATACGCGGGTTTCTTTTCGTCCGTGACGCTGTCGATTCCATTGGACGAACGTGACGGAAATTCCTCGTCCGACATTTATACACGAGCTAGACACGTTCGGTTCGTGTGCAGAGCGTTGATCGAGAAAATTAATTGCAGCGCTGCGAGGGAATTCGCCTGTCGCCGATGCGCGCCACGACGACTACAATTAAATATCGCGAGCGTTCGATCTGCCGGCGCGCAAAATCCCGCACATACGCGTTAATTCTGGCGAATATTCGCCGCGTAAGGAAACGCCGCGATTCGCCAGAAAATAGAACGGTGAACTTTCGATCGAAGGATTTGCCGGATGATCGTATCTCGCGATCGAGATATTGAAATCTCTGGCTTTGGCAACTTTTATGGAGGACAGGGCAGGCGGTGTTTCGTTTGAATTCGACTCGTTGGCCGCGGTTTTGCTGACATTTATCAACGGGCGAATCTCTCGGTAGAATTAGACATCGGATATTTACGCGAACCCGTGGTCCTACGAACGTATGGCGTGAAAAACGCGTGCAGTGAACTGTTTCATCTTGTTGAACGTTATAACGAGCGCTATGAATGTTTTACATTCGTCGTATTATACGCGTCTATTCTGCATCTTCAGATTCTCTGTGAACTCACGAAGAGCTCCACCATCTAAATGTAATTTTTATTCCCAATATGACGACAAACCATCGCTCGATCCTTCACAATGGGTTAAGAAAAACAGATACAGTGGCTGCAGGCAAATAAAATACAGAACCCGATGAAACGCAATCTGCGATGAAAGACAAATTTAATAACTGCGCGTAATAGATCGAACGATGGATGCGAATAAGAGGAAGACGCGATATGCAATGTACGATGAAACGCAGATCTAATAACTCGTGTTTCTCGGTGCACACGGTCCTCCACGTCCACAAACTTCCTGGATTACAGGAACGCGTACTGGTTATATATCCGGTTACACGAGGTTCGTTTACTCGTCGGTCCAGTCACATTGACTCGGAAGTCTGCGAGTAGTTAGAAGGGAAAAAGAAATAGTTTGCCGTGCTACGCCACTGCACGGAATATTGATCGACGGGGTGCAAAGAGACTCTTATACTCGACACCAGTCGTCAGCCAACCCTTACGTAGGCCCTCGCACGCTCGCGGCATACCTTGCAAGACACCGCCGATGAAGTCGCCATGGAACATTAATTTTTCGCCCGTATTTCAACCTCGCGGCTAACTTTGTCAATCGCGACGGGCATAATGGCCCGTGGAGCTCGATGATCCTGCAGAGGGCCATCGACGATGTTGAACAGAGAATTTGCCCGACATACATTGAAAAATGACAAGAACGTTCCGATATCCATCTTATCGGTGCTACTTTACACGAGAATGCGATGCAATTGGTAAATAGTATAGTATCGTAAACTATTATTTATTAGTAATAAATGAATTAAACAGATGTTAGTTAAACAGAAAACAATGGTCATTTGACGTGGTTATTAAACCAAACAACGTATTATAATTAAGACAACTAGATAATTAATTAACAATTCTCGTCAACACAGATTCAACTCTTCTCAACAACGCTATCAACACTATCTTGACAACGCAATCCACACTCTTTGGCTTCTCAACTCATAATTCGTTTACGTCCCATAGCAACCCCTTGTCTTTTGTCTTAGCCTCGTATCTTTCGTCTTAGCCCCACCGCGTACATACTCAGCAACCGCTTCTTTATAATTCGCACGACACCCCTCAGGCTCCTCGTCCACGATACTACAATAGTTTTAGGCAAAGTAATCGTTATTGTAATAACAATCTTTATCGCTTTTCCTGCGGGATCACAATCTTCCACGTTATATTCCTCGTACCGTGGAATATGATAGAATAGAAATATAGTAAATTCCATTTATATACATCGGGGGTCCGGACGAATAACATGCAAAAGCGTGCAGGACGCGACTCGTAGAAAGAGAAGAGAAAAATATAGATAATAAAAATATAAATACTTTTCGCGTATTTTACGGACTCTAAGACTTTTTTATAGCACTCGTTCTAGGACTCTTTTCGCATCCACCAGCGAGGTTCGCTCCGTATTTGCCGTTGGCGAGAAAAGTTTCAGGGTCGCAAAAAATCGTAATTTTGATTAATGACAGTTCGCTGTCTCGTTAAACGCGCTTCCGTTCCCAAGAAGCGAAATTTTGCAACGGGAAGGGCGAGGCTTCCGCGTCGAGGCCACGGTCTCCGTACCGCCCCCGGCTGTTATTAATTTTTTCAATTAAAAATGCCGGCAGTGCAGTCGGCTGCACCCGTTGCGCAAGAGTTTTTAACGGGGCGCGTTTCGTTTCCAGCTCGCGTGAAATTTCTACCTCGGCTATCTTGCCGTTTCTTGTCGTTATCCCTTTAAATTTTATGCAATCGTAAAATTTAGCCGGCAGAAACAGCGACCAAGGAACACGCGGACGAATATTTTTCCTTTTCGTCGTCACAATTTGAAACAACAGACCCCCGGTGATAACGCGAAATGATCGAAAATTGCGAACGAAACGTTGCGCGTTCGCCCTTAGCGGATTAATATTACCACGATGACGATCGCTTCCTCCGTTTTTCACTAAAAGTTAGTTAAACGAAAGTGTAAACCAACACTTGTCAGAATCAATCAGAAATCGAACATTCGATACTGTAAAAAAAGTGGTATAAAAAATTCTCCAAGAATGTCGCAACAGAGCTCCGCCAATGTTCAAAAAGATGCGCCAAAAATGCTCCTTGTTCGATTCTTTGAACGTTCGATCTACTCTTCGCGAACGTTTGGTCGCGTTCGTCGTGAAGACGCTGAGCGACCGTTCGAACGGTGAAATTAAATATTCCTTTCATTAAATATTTCTCTACTTTCTGTCTAACATCGCCAAACGTTCGGAATGAACCATACGATACGTCTACGTTGGTTGGAATCGTCGAACGAAACCAACGAGAACTTCGTATCCGTTGAACTGTGATTAACCGACGAGTAATATAGCGTTAACAATCGTTCGGCGAAACGACGATTTCGAAGATGACGAAGCGGAAAGGGGATTTAATATTTCAGGGCATCGAGGGACATCGCAGAGGCTAACAAAACGGGCTAGGGCCGAAAGGTAAAGCGGCTTGGTTTCTGTCGTACATATTTGAGAGAGCAGAAGGGGTGGAAAGGGAGCAAGATACAACAATCGATGTTGGTTCGCGTCCAATGTTCATACGTCTCTACGAATATTATGCATTGCGCGTAGATATTCTATTCGAAACGGCTGGCATGAATATGTAGGAAAGCACGGCATCTCTACTTCAGGGTGTCGACCACCCTTGCATCCCCTCGACGGTGCCAAAAGTCCCTCGTGAGCTTGCAGTCACCGAAATAGCTACATTTGGCAACTTTCGAATTTGTTACGTTGTACGACGATCCGCTCGGCGGAGAATATCTTCGATGGATTAATTGTTTTTATTTATAAAAGAGACGCTTTCAGCCGACAAAAGAGAAAAGGTTTCGCTTCTTTTCCTTCGCTTCGTGAAATCGTATTATAAATTCTATGCACTTGCTGCCAGGCGATTGGCTACCGAGACTATTCTTCTATTTAAAATCTTAAATGGATTTATCGACTGTCCACAGCTCCTTAGCCTTATCAAAGCCTTCCACACGCACCATTCTCCGGTTCTTTCTTCTTATTCTACCGTCCATCCGTCCTCTTCAGATTTGCCCACGTAAACGCTGTATCGATTGTGAGTTAGGCGACGCTTCGTGCGATGAAATCAACTCGACCAGCGATCTCGGAATGAAACTGCACGAAGCCTTAGCTGACTCGAACGTAGCTTTAGTACACCCTGTATATATGTCCAGGTGTTTGTTTCATTGTCTCGCAGCGACTCGTGTCTCATAGCCCCGACGCTTATCTCCCTTTTATCGCGTAGAACCTACTTGTAAAAGGGATCCCTTCCCGCCGAGTTTATTAATAAGTGAATTAAACAAATTAAACGATGGTTGAATAAAATCGAGTCTGTCGTCCATCCCGCTGCGAAAGAACTTGCTTTATGAAATTTTAACGAATACCAGCGACAAATCCTCTTGAAACGTTCGTTGCGTCATCTTTCGACGTCGAGTAAGCTTTAAACGTTCGACTTTCTTTTCCTTCGTACAACGAAGTCGCAGAGATATGAGAGGAACGTAAATTCTCCATTTACGTCGGATTTGGAAGAGAAAAAGTTGCCGACTAAAAGACCCTACCCATTTCCCCTCCACTTAATGAAATTAGGTATATCACTTAAACCTTTAATTCGTCTCACTCTGAAAGAATTTCATTTATTCTACTCTAGAAAATTCCGCCTCTCTCCTTTACGCAAATTGAAAACATTGAAGTTTCAACAAATACCGCGAACCAGCCCTTTCAACAGTCGTCTTTACGCCGTCTTTTGACGTCGACCGAGGTTACGATTAAGCGTTCAACCCTTTTTCTCTTCGTATAACGAAATTGCCAGGGACAAGGGGGAGGAGAAGAATGTAAATCCGTAGAGAGAATAATAACTTAAGCCAGCAGGCAAGAAGAAACGCCAGTTGTATTCATTAAATCGTTCTACTTCCGTGCAATTCGTTCTTAGGACGTGTACCGTGGTTTGGCAGCCGCGTAAAAAGATTCTGGGTGAATCCCGCAGGATCTGATGCATATTCGATCGCTACCGGCGTTCGGGACGTCGATCGATCGGACGAATCTCGGGGACGACGACGACGACGACGACGACGACGGAGGCAATTGGATCCGGTGAATGCGGGAAAAGGTGAAGCGGAACAATTAGATGGGTAAATCGGACTTCGAAGGAGGAATGTCGAAACTGGTAATCGAGGAACACAGTTTATTTTCTCGATGAGGAAAAAGTGGAAGGAAAGTGGCGCACGATGTAACCGATGAATATAGAGAAGATGAAAATAGAGGAAGGAAATTGATTCAATCGGAGAGTCTTCCAGGTAGTAGTCGAAGAATATCGTTTCCTTCCTTCGTAAGTAGAATGGTAGACGAGGCGATGATTGAAAAGTGGTGCAAGAGGGGAATAAATTAATCGAAATAAATGTGAATAATCGTGCAAAATATTCGTGCAATGATATTCCTATAATTAGCCTAATACAGAGGGACGAGTATGTATTGGGTTGGCAACTAAGCGATTGCGGATTTTGTCATTAGATGGTATTGACAAACCCCGCAATCACTTAGTTGCCAATAAATGGCGAAATATTAGGTGTAGAAACGAATAATTGAAATCTTTTAGCGAAGCTGATAGTCTGTTTAAGGAATAGCGCGGCAAGTTCGATCGAAATGTTCGCCGTTGCTCTCTATTATAAGTTTAAGCCATCCATCGTCGAATCAACGACGAATTTTATCACGAAAAAGTTCTACCACTGTACCGTCTAGACCGCATGTAGTCTTTAGACAAGATCCGATCGTCGAGTATCTTCTCCGCTAATTGGAAGAGGGTTCATCGGATAAGGCGTGTTGCATCGATCGAAACAGGTAGTAATCGGAAGGAGTAATATCCAGCGAATAAGCTGGCTGTCGCAAAACTCGTTATGATGTACTCCGTCGTAGCAGCAGTTCGAGGCTTAGCGTTATCGCGCAGCAATTTCACAGAACGTCCTTCTTAATCAGTAGCCTGACGAGCGGATCTTGTCTAATTGTAAAAACACGCGATATTCTTCCGTGATTCTCTTATAAAAAGCAAGAGGAAATACTTGGATCGAAGAACGCGCGGTATTTTTGAATAAACGTTGCATTTCGCTGTAAAATTGGGATTGTTCGTTCGTACGCCTAATACGTAATCCTGGATTCGTTTAATTGTATCGCGTACAGTTTATCTCTATTCCTCTCCGTAACACAGAGTTTAAAAATACATTTCTTGCACTTTGGAGCTTTATATAAATGTTAGGAAAATGATACAGTTACACTGTACATGTGAATGTGTGTGTAAGCGTCAGAGATGGCCAGACCTTAGTTAGGACAAAAGACGATTGCAGTCGGATAGAAGCATCTGGAAGAGTCGGTTGACAACAAGCGTGCGTGCGAGTAGGTTTAAGAGGTCTTCAGTGTAAGATATATGTGTAAAGGCTGTGTGCTGAATAAAGTGAATTATTTGTATTTCCGAATCCCTCCTATATCTTTACGATAAATATAAAACAGCTTTCGAATTTTTCTTTCAAATAGTAATAACGAAATAAGCTACAAATTAAATCTGGTACAAGCTTCCACTGGTTGCACGCTCAGGGTTGTAATTGCACGTCGTACGGCATAGTACCATTATGGAAAATCGTAGAACTATAGCGAAAGAATAATTTATAAGACATTCTTCGAAGCGACGTTACAAATCTGTGTCCTAACGT
This sequence comes from Bombus hortorum, assembly GCA_905332935.1. Classification (NCBI taxonomy): domain Eukaryota; kingdom Metazoa; phylum Arthropoda; class Insecta; order Hymenoptera; family Apidae; genus Bombus; species Bombus hortorum. The sequence continues at coordinate 4,388,699 of HG995198.1, read as the reverse complement.
TGTTGATAGACAACGTTGCACGGAACAATGACCACGAGATACTAGAAAATTTGAGACATTGGTATATCGGGAGATGAGCGTTAAGTGTGGCTGCAAAACAACGTAAATCTACGATAACATAGAACATTATAGAACGGTATAAATCAACCACAATTTCTTACAACCTCGTTCCGTTCTTCTGGAACGATTCACCGACCGAGATTCAATTTTTATCGCCTCGAGTCACACCGTAATCGTATATCACCGTCGAATAATACGTATACGAGTGATCTGTAAATAATACGTGGAACTTAAGCGTGGTACAAATTGCTTTCCACCGGTCGGCCGAGCGGCTTTAGCGGACGCGCAACCTTTCGCCAGCACAAAGCGCCTCTTCTACCGAAGAAGCTTTTTCCGCCCCGTGCTTTCTTTACCGCCTTGCCATTTCGACGGCTTAAGGCCTTCCGATGCGGCCCTCGACCAACGACCTTCTAACAAGATATAATATTTATATCAACCGGTGAAATATTCTCCCCTCGTCGTTTGTAAATATGGAGGCCGTTTCGTTCAACAGCTCGGTAATTTGGTCCTGCCCGCGGTAATGGCCAAAGATATAATAATTCCGAGTACGACACGGTAACTTTGATGGTAGTATAATATACCAAGACTATTGTGACTCGTCGTTGGTTTTATGGAAATGCAATGCCATGAGCCGCTACAGATTTAACTCGACGTGGTAGTAAGGCGATATTATGTTCGTCAAACTCGTGCTACGTTCTTCCGATCATAATCCTATTTTTCGTAACGTTAAAAAGTATCTCGAGCTTGGACGTAGCATGACGGAACTATCATTATCGGTATACGTGAGTTTTGTATTAAACTTTGAAAGTGTTTTTGTTCGTTGAAACAAGAGCAGCGTTGAAGTATAGATTCGAACGTCATAGGATAAATCGACGATTAGATCAACGTGTCATACTACGCGATTCTTCCTTCCAATTTTGTATTAAACGGTGAAAGTCTCTTTGCTTATCGAAAGCACAGTAGGTTTCAAGTATACGAATACACCAAGACGAGTTAGGTCGATAAATCGACCAGTATTATACAGCACGATTTTTCCTTCCAATTTTATATTAAACATTAAGACTCTTCTCGTTCGTCGCCACAGGAATAGCATCGAAATATACAAATTTCCCGTTCGTCTGTAAAAATCCAACAGCTCCGCGATCCCCTCAAAACCATCGATGAAATACACGTCGTAATCAGTTCGATCCGAGAGGCATGGCGTGATGGAAAGTCGTATTTCCGGTGCTGGTATTCTCTTGCGCGTCCTTCTTCCCATTTACATTTATATCGACATTTTTCATTGTTTCCAGGTGTGTACGATCAGCTACCTAGATGGACCTCGCGTCTCTTCTTCACCCTGATGGAATCCATAGATTTTATTGGCTTGGCAACCAAGTGATTGCGGATTTTGTCATTAGGTGGTAATGACAAAAATAACGACACGTCTCTTCTTCACCCTGATGGAATCCATAGATATTATTGGCTTGGCAGCCAAGTGATTGCGGATTTTGTCACTAGGTGGTAATGAGAAAATCCGCAATCGCTTGGGTGCCAACCCAATAATATCGTCTTGAGGTGGCGTTGGATGTAAGTACCCAAGAAATACTCTTAATGTTCAATAAAAAAGAGTTTATTTAACCATCAACGATCAACGATCAACAATTACGCTTCTCGAATGAGTTTGCTTCGCTGTTACGTCAGACCCTTCGCACTTTGCAGTTCGGAACGGAATGAATCTTTCGTTCAAAACCAGACGGATTCTTTCCTCCCATTACGCGCGTTTGTTAGATATTCGCGACCGTCGCCGCGTATGCATTCTTCCGAATATTCGGCGAAAGAACCGTAGGGATATCGATGGTACATTAGGCATGTGGGCCTTACGCTTTGGAGGTATAGCGCTTTGTTTCGCGAAGCCATCGAGAAGTTCCGTCGTCGAATGCCGCCACAGTCTTATTCGAACGTAGCACATTTTCGGCCAAAAAGCTTATCTTCGTGATCGCGTCGAGTGTGTGAAAAATAACTGGTCAGTCCATTCCCTAACTAACTATCTTTTATACCACACCGCTCTCTATTATACCACTATATCGTGCGCCGCAGGTTACTTAATTTTGGTCGCTCATAGGAGGACTCATAGGAGGCTCGGTGATCCAATTATCGTGGTGCACCGCGAACGCTGAAGCACGGATGACGCGACACCCTCCGACCATCCCTTTTCACGTCGAAGGGGAAAACCAGGCCTGCCGCTACCTACGTTGGTAACGATCCTCGAACGTAGAACGGATGATGTCTCGCCATAGGCAGCGAGAATTCCATTCCGCTGACGGATATCAATTCATTTCCTGCGAAAGCTCGCAACTGTCGTATTAAATCGTCGTATCCGAATGTTTGCGAATCTTTCTTCGCCTTTGCTTCGCAATTATTCTCTATGGTCTGTGATCTCTATCGACCTGTTTCTAAGTGTGAATGGAAAATGTCTGTGCGTGTACGCGCGCGTGTGTGTGTGTGTCTGTATTACGATACCGTTAGGTTGAACGAGATCGTCGTATACAATTTAGATTCATCGCGATACGTGACGATCCGAGAGATTGAAAATGAGGAATCGCGCACGCGAAAGAATTACACTGTCTTTGTATTCGATGCTTCGTATAAGAAGGGACGATATTGTCCGCAATTGCACGATCAATCTCCTGGTTCGCCAATGAAATCGCAGCGTGTACAGGGTGCGGTCGAATAATGCACGTACGAACGAGCATAAGGTGTGCACGATAATAACCCGATGAAAGAATAAGAAAGAGATGTGCAAGAAGATTTTTCATTGGAGAAAACCGAGCTTCAAGTTGGATAATTATCAGCCAGGGATGGGTAAGCAATCGGCAGGAAATAATCGTACGTGTGAAAACAAATGAAAAATAAGGAATTTAAGGCTTCGTTTTCAAGATGATAGAGTACGATAAATTTTCAAATTTAATTCTCTCGCAAACCAAGCAAAGAAAAATACATTTTCCACTTATCCTCGCCCGTAGAACAATCTCTTGCCGATTATTCACTCTTGTCCGGTGTGGAATCGGTCAAGTTCAAGTACAGTTGATAGATTTTCAAATCCGATTTCCTCGGAGACTGTGAGTGGGCGAAATCACTTCGTTCTATGTTTTCTTCTTATCTTTGCATAAGTAATCGTCTTACGGCCGCCTGTACATTCCGCAACACTCTCTACACCTATAACTTCCTACTTTATCGATCACCCGAAATTGTCCAAACGCATTTTCGCAATGCGATTAGCCTGATCAAGACCTAAAATCCATTAGTCGATAGATCGAGACAGCGAATCGCGTAAACTGGAACGTAGGAGCGTGAAATATCTGTCTATCAGTCGGTCGCTGAAAACGTAATGATAGTACACTCGCATCTGCTAGTGTGCAGTCGTCGTTAAAAGATTCAAGCTCGTTTGGAATTCTTTGAAAATGACCAGGATATAGAGGAGTGGCGACATTCGCAAGAGAGAGGGTTGCGATTGATTTCCTTGGAGCGATCGGATAAATCGGACGACGTCAGTGGGCGGAACAGGCCGCGACGTATATTCGATGCGACACACAATACCGCACAGTCGAGCGTATTCTCGATGGAAAATAGAAAGCTCGCTTACAGGCCAAAAGTGAAACGATCTAGAAAACTAGGAGGCACGCGCGATAAGCAGGAAATCGTTGCTACGTGACCATCCCCCTTGCTCTACACGCATCCAACGTTCGAATCGGTCGGGAAAATTATTGTAATCTTCGGCAGCGCTTTCGATACCGGCGTAACCGGCCCGGCCCTGTGTCGTCGAACGCTCGATAAAGTAAGGATATTCGACTTGCTATTTATTTTCGGCTCGATAGGCAAGAAGAAGAATGCCGCGCGAAGCTTTTTCATTCTTGTAGCTGGCGGGAACGATCGAAAGGCGTACTCGTAGAAAGGTCTTGGCTCGGTGATGCAAGCTCCTCGTTCCATTGGCAGATAGCGGGAAAAGTTGGCGGATATTTGTATTTAGATCGACGATTTTTACGCATATTTAGCTCAAGAGTAGAAAATGTTTAAGGAGGCGGATGAAACGGGGGTAGCGGAATGAAAGTCAATTTTTGCGGGTACACGCGTAACTTCGTAGGATTCCGTGCGCGTGTATAGTCTTGGAGTTAACGTCTCTGTTAAATTACGTCGATCTGGACAAATACTTAGCGAGAAACGTATAAATTCTGAAGGTACACGAACGTTGACATATTCCACGGAGACGAGCTTAAACAACGCGACACTTTGTTCTACCGAATAGTTGCACGAGGATACGGTTCTCTCAAGTTGCGTCATTAAGAAAGAACGAAGAGAAACAAGTAACGAGTATAAGGATCAGAACGATGTGATTTGTTACAAAAGGGTTAATTTCATTGTTAAAAATGCCATCTTCTAGGATCGCGATAAATCTGTAGAAATGCTACTCTCCGCGTGTTTAAACGATCATCGTCGTGCGTAATACAGACTCGTTAAATACGAATTTAAATAAGAAGGCGAGGAAATGAAATAGGGCAAAAGGAAGAGACACGTGAAACGCGATAATATTGCTGCAACGCGGACCGTATCAGCTCGTGAACGGAAAATATCGAATATCGATTTAACCGAAGGCTCGAAACCTTGGCATTGAATTCACCAGCTTGGCTGCCTCTTTTGCCTTCGCTCTCTATCTCCTCTTTATTTTCCGGTACGCTTTTCATGCGTTCCGCTTTTTCTTCCCTTTTCATACGCGCCATTGTTAGACTAGACTAGACGCTCTGAAACTACTTTTCACCCGGGGGGCTGCAACCTACACGCTCACCGCTTCGCAATATCAGCCTATATTTTGTCGTTACGCCATTGTGGCCCCTGCTGCAGCTCACGAAACCCCGGTATCCCTTGTTTTCTTTTCACCTACGCTTCGGCGAAGCTCCGTGGTTCTTCTTAATACCCGGGGATCATTCCGTTGCCTGGTCAGAAGACTCGGTTCCTGGCTTTTGTTTGCCACAGACACGATACAGACGTTTAAACGATGTAAAAATTGGAGCGCCAGACGAAAGGGATAAAGAGATCGCGCGATCGGTTCCTAGAGAGGTACGACGATGATTAATTACGTCGTGACGATTCCGCACGTCACGGACCACCTGTTCCGATTTTCTCGCAACGATGTGCCTTTTATGCGCCTCCTATCGTCTCTTCGTTACACGCGTTATGTTCGTCATCGAGAATCGATAAATTCTTCCCAAAAGGGAATCTACGCGCGAGATTCTTTCACACGTAATGGATCACTCGCAACGTCAAGAGCAGAGTAGCATCTCACGGGTATTTCTTGCTCCAAAGAAAGAAACCACGAAGACGGACAAAAGGGAACGCGTTTAGGAAGAACATCTTCTTTAAAAATCGCGAACGAAAAGCACCGCTCTTCGAGTCTACCTGTAGCTTTCTTATTTCCGTACAATATTCGCAGAGAGGTGAAATCTGTCGCGTTGAAATTCCAGTCTCAGCCGGAATCTAGTCGATCGGATTTCAGACTCTCGCGACCTTTATCGAGCCACGTATTTCCGATTCTTCGAGTTTCGCAATGTTCGCGCAACGTCGTATCGTTAACGCGCCGAGAGTTAGCGGTTTCTCTCTCGCGATTTTATCTTTTATTTCTTTCGAGCGACTGCCTGTATTTAAAACAAAACTACCGTGAACGTAAGCTCCTGAAGCTTCTTCGCAGAGCGTCTTCGGCAATCGTCTTGGTACTTTGCGATATTACTTGTTACGTCGCTGCCTAATCTTTCTCCGTTTTCATTATTCGCTACCCTGTGCCACGTACTTCCTTTGCTTTGCCTCTGCATGTAAACGCGTTCTACTCGCGACATTCTTTACCGTCAAGCAACACGTTTCAACGTTGCTCGTGCTGCGTATAGTGCAGTTCAATAATCGAACTAGCTAAGCCAGCGGTCTAAGTAACGTAAGAAGAATACATCTCTGAAATTTCTATTACTCACTGTCGTCTCTAATTATTCGTTTGTGCAATCCACCTGTCTCGACGTATCGTTTCTCACTACGAACTGCAAAGGGTTAAGGGGGTGTCCTGAATTAGAATGTTCTAAAACAGCGTTTCTTTGTGGTTTTTTTTTAGAAGGAAAAGGAAGAAATGAAGTTATCGAATTTTGAGGTATGATTTTATATATATTTAATTAATACAATAAAATTCTTTTTAAAGTAAATTCAATCGGCGGGAAAGATCCACCTCGTAATTCTCGACTGAAAGAAAAAACCAAAAGAGGATTAAATTGTTATATATTTTCCTTCTGGGTGAACTAAACAACGGCAGAAAAAAATGTGAGATTAAACATTTTGACGGGTTTAAAAAAGAATGTTTTTTTTGAAAATGATATAAACTTTAAGGTGCTATAACAATTATTTAAATAAACTTTTTCTGCCTTTGTTTAGTTCACCCAGAAGAAAAGTATATAATAATTTAATCCTTTTTTGGTTTTTTGTTTCAGTCAAGAATTACGAGGTAGATCTTTCCCTCTGATTGAAGACTGCAGCCCATGAAATAGGCTTACAAATCTGTTATAATTTTTCTTTTTACTTTAACAAAAATTTGTTGTATTCGTTAAACGTATATAAAACCATACCTCAAAATTCAATAACTTCATTTCCTTCTTTCCCTTCTGTTGAGCTTATTAGACGTATGGACAGAGGAGCGAGTGGATAAATTGTAAATTAAAAAATATATTTTAATACAGAAGTAAGTACAAGTAGAAATATAATTTGAGCTGGTCCCGATCCGCACGCTAGCAGTGTTTCCCTATGACTGAAAACCCCGAAGCCATTGTCACGTAAAATAAGAAGGAGAAATCGACGATGAAAATAAAACATAAAATTAAGATATGAAAGTGAGAATTTATTTCTTTACACTTGGTTTACAATTCACTTCCGAACTCTAGCCGTGACTTTTTAAGACTGCCGCTCTTACAGCTTGACTTTCGGCGGAATCCGATTCCTTTTTCTTTGTCACCCCTCGATATCCCCACCATCCACGCGTTTACTAGGCGTCCACGTCCTTTGCCCAGTATACCTTTTTCTCGAATATTCGGTGAAAGAACCAATAGGATATCGAGGGTTCATTAGGTACCTGGCTTCGGCGACACGTATTGTTGCCGATTGCCCCTGCATCTTTATTTCCGTCATCAGCCCAACGGTTCCGAAGCGCGATCTGGTACCTGATGTGGGCTGAGATGCGGCTTGTGTTACACCATCGTCGCCTGTCTACTGTTTATGGTCCGCCTTCGTCCCAGTCTTTTGTCGATGACTTCAGTGCTTGAGAAAACTAAAAAGACCAAATGTAGAGTTTTCCTAGAAGTGGTGACCACTTCAACACCTTCTAAAAAATATCACAAAAGGACGCTGTTTTAGAACATTCTAATTCAGGACACCCCCTTAAAAAACAGTCAAAATACGGAGAAACGTATCTCGAACCCATCACTAAGTAGTAGGATCGTTGGTAAAGTCGACGCCGAATACTCGCGACCTACTTGCTATCCATCCATCCGATACAGGGCACTCGTGCGAAATTTATTCGCAATTGCGGAGGCGGCGGACAGAAGACGAAAACAGGATAAGCTTTCGGGAGAATTCGCGGCACAAAAGCGTAGCAGATTACGCGCTGAAAGTTGCAGCGTAGCTTTGGAACAAGGTCCGCGAATATACAATAACGAAGTAAAACCTAGTTCGCCAAAGCGTGTTACGTTCTGGCAGCTGAGCTACGCGTCTCGTTACTTCTATCCACGACTACGCTCTGTCGTGTCTTCTCGTCCAAGCGTACGTACAGTCGGCAACGAAAATATCGTGAACAACGGGAACCGGCTACCAACGAAGCTTCGCTGAACGCTTGCTTCGCCTGTGTCAAAAATGGAAATACATTCGTTTCCAGCGTTCACTAAATATTAATTCGCGTAGAGTAAAATCGTCTACTGAACCGTACGCTCAACTTTGCGAATCTATTTATGCGAATTATTGCGAATGTATTTATTAGAGCTTCGCGGGGCTTTCGGTTTTACACGTAGCTCCTTATAAATTCTATACGACCGTTTCAGCTACGTTTACTTATCGCTATATAAACTTTGTCCGATTGCTTTGTCCAACAATTATACTTTGGTAACTTGGTAATTGGCAAGGGAAATTGTGCGAAGCGAACTGTAATTCTATCGGATATTTTCGTAATGAACAAGAGAAAAGAACGAGGGAAAGACAATTTTGAAGATATATTTTATCAACTTAACCAGTTGGCTGTTTCTCACGAGTATACTCGTCACGCGTAAAAAGTAGCTTGAATTTGCTATTTAAATTGCAATTCCAGTGAAAACTAAGATATGTCCGTAAATTTTAAGACGTTTCGAATATTTGCAGGCCGAGACGAGATAAAACGAACAAATAGAAAGATATAGATAATTATTACGAGAAAACCGTATACAGCTGTTTCCTTTGTCCTCTGCGACACATTTTAGCTGCACGCTTTTCAAAGAGGTCGCAACAGCTAACTGATTGAGATAATGATAAAACGAAACCTTTAGTTTCTTTCGATTTTGCCCAATGGGCTGGATAAGACCCCCATACGATATTACCCCTAGTCTAAACTAACAACGATAACATCGAGAATGATTAGGTTCCTCCATTCCCTAGCCGATACGGTCTCCGTATGTCCATCTATTACATCGTGTACGTACGCTGTAACCAATCTTCTTGCAAAGAAACCCGCACCATATTCTTCCCGACGATACACGCAGATTTACCGTTTGATTTAGTCTTTTTCTTCGACAACTTTTCCAGTTTTCGGCTGTTGTTTGTCATCCCAAGTTCGAAGGTTACTTGTCCTCCTATTTTTTCCCAAAAGTAGCGAGCAATTCGTTTTCGTATCGAGGCGATTCCCATTTTACGTGGCAACAAATCGATGACGAAACTCTGTCGACGAACGCTGGGATATGACAGAAGAAGACAATTACCGAACGATTAATTAACAGGTCGTTCCATAAGTAAATTCAGCAAACAGACAGTCGTTGGTTTTCGCATACCGGACGGAAGTAAAAAGTTACCTGTCGACGATCCATCGATGATGAATTTTCTCGTACTTTTTGTAATTCGTCGGCCCAGCCTCTGAAACTTTTCGCTTGAGTTTTGCAAAACTCCGACAGCGACGACTCCCGCCGTCCTAAACTGAGCTCTTAGGAGAAAACCGCGTTACTTACGGGATGATCCAACGTACGAGTACGAAGTAATAAGTACGTTGTACAGTTCTGTACAGGTTTCTTCTACCATAGAACGTACGAATAAAGAAGAAATAAATAAATTAAGTACACACGACACTGAATCCAGTTTGACCAAACTTCGTCGATACTTATTCCCACCACCTGGCCATTTATTTTTGTCTCCGACTGTAGGTGTATCCGCGCTACGGTTTTTTAGCTTTTTCGCCATTGTTCTGCGTACACACAGGGGAATCCCCGCTTCGTTCCGACGAGTTGTTCCGTGTTTTCTTACGCCTCCGCTTTCTCTCTGGAACCTCGCCGTGTTATCGACAAATTAAAAGCTCGCAACCTTCCGCGACTCTAGACGCGTCATCGCGGCGGAATCAACGCGGAAACGCAATCTGGATACGACGGTGTATCGCCAAGAAGCGTAAGGATCGTTGGCAAGATCAAATGATCGTGAAATGTTTAATGCTGCAGCCGAAGGCCACGTCCGAGTCTCGTGTTCTGTTAATTTCGACGAGCCGCGTTATTACCGCGCGATCCTCACGATGAACATGTACAAAATGTACGTTTCGTTCTCGATCTTGTAGAGAAAAGTATGAAAATGCAGCGCACAGCTGAAGAGTTAAACGTCTTCTTGAACTGCAAAGGCTGGGTTAATTGTAATTTCTTGACACGTACATATTCCACGTTTCTTTGCTCCTAAACTACACACGTTTACTTGTGTATTATTTATTCTTAGTAATGGCAAACTTTATTGTTATTATTCAAGCTAATAATTATAACACGTAGACTGTCACGCGAAATTTCTATATTTTGTCTATGAGCAACGATATTTCATTTTTGTAAAATGTTACATTAATTACGATTAATCGTTGTACAGCACGTTTTTCATTTTACACTGTTTCCGGCTATTCGAAATTTGTTGGTTGATCGACTCAATCGTTACGAAACAACATAAAAAGTCCTGTCATCGATCAATACTGTCGTGAATATCGATGAATATAAACGTGTTTGTGATAAATCGAACGCTATGGCTAAAGCACGTAAATTAAAAATGCCTGTTAAAATATTGAAAGCTTACCAAAGCTATCAAAATCTGTCGAAACTTTCAAGACTTTCGAGCTTATCAAGACTCGCGCTACTTATCGAAACTTTCGAGAGTTGCAATCATGTTCGTAGTGATTCGCATTTTTCGTCGCACCTGCAGATTCGAAACGATATTCCAAGTGTTTCAGATTCCTTCGCTGATACACGAGCCCCAGGATGTTCCAGGCGAAAAATCGTCTACGAGAAAGAAAGAAGAGGAAAGGAGACACGGAGAAACGAGGAGCAGCAGAAAAGAACAGAGCTCGCGTCGTCTGGAGAAAGAATAAGGGGATTAGTTGTAATTGGAAGTAACGCGGCTAGATTCTTGTAAAAATCGTGGATAATATTTGCATTTATCCACGGTAACGATACCCGTTAGAAACTCGCTGGAATTTTTACAATGATTTAGACAATGGCAGTTACTTTTAATTTAACGCGCATTTTCATTGTCTTTTTTCTTTCTTTTTTTTTTTTTTTTTATGTGTGTGACGGGATCAGAGATTTTTAGATTTCGTCCGTTTCAAATTCTCTTGTACTTGTCTGGATGCGGCGTTGTTACCTGAAAATTATATGTAGTCGAGTAGTAACGTGTATATGGATGGTACGCAGTATGCATACGAAGAGCGAGGAGAGTGAAATGGAAAGGATGAAATGGGACGAACGAAGGGGATGATCGTGTTAGCGTGTTGCGTGTAGTACGTAAGGAATGTGGCGCGAGACAATGTAAAATTGCGTCTCGTTAAGTTCGCGTTGTATTTTAACTACGTCCACGACCAGCGTGAAGAATTAATCGTACGATCGATTCAACGTGGTAGAATTGATAAATAAATATGAAAGTATAAAATTTTGTGATCTTTCGTAACTTTATGATCAATTTCTATCTTCTCGGGTGAAAAGGTAGACATAAAATGGAAGGAAAATAATTTAACCAATTGACATCAAAGGATTGCACATCTGAGAGTGCGTCTGTGACTCTTCGCTGCAGCATCCGATGCAGAGTAACATCTGACCATCGCGCAACCTCGAACTGCCTTCCTTAGGGAGAGACGCCTCGGGACGTGTTCAGAATTCGTCTCTGCCACTTCTCAACTCACGCAATGGATTCTGTTTCTTCTCTGTATTCGAAATTTGTAGCTCGATTCCAGCTACATATTTCGTGAAGTATTGCCGCACTTCAGATTCCCTGGGTCGTTACAATCAATCGCATTATCTATTTAGTGTATTATAAATAAAATATCAGTTTAAAGCATAGGTGGTAAGTTAAGTATTGTATTATATAAAAGCACAGACTGTTCTATCTACCAAAATTAAGGGACAATTTATTATCCGTCATTAACCCGGAATAAGTGGTGCGTGAAATATGCAAATACTATTCCACGTGTATTCCGCGTTTATGTTTATTCATGGAGTTCTCAACGGTTTTTACTTTACGAGAGAAAAAAGGATGAATTACAGATGTACATCGGATATATTTTATTCTCTGTGCCTAGTCCAACAAAAGATCATTGCGTGACACGTTTTATCATTTGAGAAAGATAAGGAATCTTGTGTAAAAAACTAGAATTTATTCTTATATTTATAATAAATTAAATATCATAATACGTTAATTAATTCTAAGCTAATTCTTCCGCGGTTAACGTCTACTGAAAGTACCTTCACCTCTACACGCTGACCTATCGAAACTACCGAATTCTTTAACCATTTCGTTGGTATAAGCCCATCTCTACCCGCTCCTATATCCACAAACACTCCAAAGTGTGTAATGTTTCGTATCGCACCCGTTACCGATATCCCCGCGCTCAAATCATTAATACTGAACAAACTCTTTCGAAAAAGAGGAGTACGAGTCTTTAATCGTATATCCTCGTCCTTCCTCATAGATAAGCCTTTGACTATCACCTCCATAGTTGTCTCGTTAGTATCAAGCTTCTGGGCCAAACTAGCGAACCCTTCGTCAGCACACGATTTTACTTTTTCGATGAACTCCGTAGTTCCGAAATTCTCCAAGTTACAATTACAATATTTCAAGAAACGTTCGGCTATTTTGTACGATTCAGGATGGATCCAAGATTGATCTAATAAGTTATATGTCTGCTTAGACTTCTTAGCAGGCTTTCGTTTCTCAGAATTATCATTCATCGAAGTCTCTGGCAATATCCTAATGAAGCCAGCACATTGTTCGAACACCTTGTTCCCGATTCCTTTCACATCCAGTAATTGTTGTCTATTTTTAAACGGTCCAAATTCGGATCTCCATTCTATAATGTTATTTGCCCTGGATGCGTTCAAACCTGCAACTCTTCTTAAAAGACACTGGGATGCAGTGTTCACATCCACACCCACAAAGCTCACAACCTCTGAAACAACCTGTAGTCATTTTTATAATCGTTATTGAATTTGTCAATTAATTGCTTTATCTCGACTCTTAAAGCTATTGAATTTTATATTCACCTCATTTAATGCCGCCAACAATTGCTTCTCTGGCAGATCATGCTGATACATTCCCACGCCTAAATGTTTAGGTTCTACTTTTACTAATTCAGCGAGTGGATCTTGTAGACGTCTCGCTATAGAAATAGCAGAGATTAAATTCGTGTCGAGGTCCGGGAACTCGGATTTTGCTTCGGGACTACAACTGTAAATCGATGCTCCGGCTTCGTCAACTATCGTGTACGAAACCTCGATCGATCCGAACGCATTGGACTTAATTAACTTGTTTAGAAACATTTCAGTTTCTCTGCAAGCTGTGGCATTGCCCAGTGCTAAAATTGTAGCCTTATATTTCGTCACTAAAGCTACCAAAACATCGGCTGATTCGTTATAAGATCTTTTTTCCTTTGTGTGCGGATAAATTACATCTGTTTCAAGTACATCACCCTGCTCAGAGATTGCCGCTAATTTACAACCGTGCGAAAACCCTGGATCTATAGCAACTATGACCTTTCCTCGTACGGGTGGAGTAAGAAGCAACTGTTTAACGTTAGTTACGAAAACTTCTATAGATGCTGTCTCTGCTCTTTGTTTCATTTCGCTTCTCACTCTACGCATTACTAAGGGTTTTATCAGCTTTGTATAAGCATAGTTAATGCTGTCGTTTAATAATTTAGAATGTAATTCAGATGCTGCGATAGCTGCATTATATTGTTTATAACAGTGTGCTTTAAATCCCTTTTCGAAAAAGTCAGGAATGGTCATTTTTACATTAAGAAGCTTTTGTGCTTCCCCACGATTAATAGCCAATATCTGATGAGGTTTAATGTATTTTGTGTTTGCATTAAAGTCATAATACGTTTCATACTTTCTGTGAACATCCTTTTCTTTACTATCTGCAGATTTACTATTGGTTTTGCATTCTGTAGTCTGGATTTTTATCGCAGATTTGCTTTGAAGCTCTTTGACTTTATCAAATACATTTTTATTCTTATTTATAATATCTGCTATAATATGTACAATTCCATCTATAATCTGTTGCTCAGTTTTTAATCCATCTTTAGTGGAATCGATAAAAGAAGATAACAGAGGTAGTGCCTGACCCTGTAACACAAAATCGCTTACAGATCCTAAACCTAGCTCTTTTGCTCTTTCTGCTAAAGTTCGCTTAGATGCTGGCTTAAAAAAGGAATATATATATTCTAAGTCGTCTAAAGATTTGGCAGATACAATAGCAGAATGCATAGCAGGAGACCACTGTCCTAATTTGTCAATAGACTTCAATACAGTATTAGCACGTTGTTTGATAACTTTAGCATGATCGAGACTTTCTTTCAGTGCTCTTAGCTTATCTGGCTCCATGCCACCAGTCATATCCCTCCTATATCTTGCAATAAATGGGATTGTATTGTCATTATTAAAAAGCTTTATAACATTTTCTACTATATGTTTTTCAATATTGTTCACTTCGCTAACATAATCTTCAACAGTCCATTCTTTCAATTCTGTAGATTTCAAAGATATATCTTCTAATATTTGTTTAATATTTCCTGCGTCAGAACTTTTTATTTCTTCTTTTTTTATCTTTGCATTTTTATTTTGTGTCTTTTTATCTACCGATTCATTTGCATTATCTATAAGTTCTGTTTTTATTTTTTTTCTTCCAAGTTTTGTTGCTATTTGTTTACTATTTTCACTTAATGAACGGGTTCTCTTGGTACTATTTGTAATTGTCTTCCTCTTTTTCTGAGGTGCTTCCGTGGGAACATAATTTTCATCATTTGAAACACCTGCAGGTTCATTCTCAGAATCACTTGAAGAAATAATTATTTTCCTTGCTCGAGACACTTGTCGTATGCTCCTTTTCATTATGACGTTTTTTTTTTTACAAGTAAATAACAAGTATCTAAACTACTGAAACAAATGAACATATGTTCATAACTTTTTGGTAATCATAAATTTAAGAATTCTAGGTTAATTATTAAATGTACAAAAAATATTTATACACATGTATGTCATATAATTTTTTTTAATCTTTTATTTAACTACAAATAAAATTGTCATAAAAAACTAGTAAATTGCTGCAACTTTATTTAATAATCATAATAATCAATAGAATTTTCCGAACAAGTTCAAGCACATCTTCGAACTAACCTTTGAATATGTGCCTTAAGTTAAGGCGCTTGACGAGTTCGTGTAATCGGAAAATTTTCAATATTTTTCGAAATTATACAAAAATTACAAATGAGATTATGAAATTATAATGAATAACTTTTGTAATTTTTCAATTATTATATTTCATACAGATTTAGTATAAGATTTCTTCGTATATTTCAGGTGATTTTGCTTTACATACTTAGCTAAAACCTTCATATTTATAACAATTTGATAATTATTTCTTTTCTAAGGCACCTTACTTAATAATGATTTGTCTCAAAGGATGATTTACGCTTCTGTAATATTAAAAACATAGGAATTAAAATAAATATAATAATGTGTAATAATACCAGAATACAGCTACGTATTTTGATATTGTAAATTTTTATTATACGATTCAAATATATAAACAATATATCATGGCAGAAAAATTTCGATCGTTCATCAAAGTATTAAACAACGAAATGAATAAACATCAACTGTTTAATGCAACTACAAGAATTAGTAGCGTCACTGGAAAGGCACAAGAAAAGTTGAACAATATACAAAGTGCAGTTGCTGCAAAGTATGATGTTCTTGCAAAGGTATTACATTTTATTTATTCGTTAATAAGTATAAAAAATTATAATGTACGTATGTTTAAATATAAATCATTTAAATTTATTTACTTCAGCAAATCAGTAATGATTTAACAATAATTCAAAATGTAAACGAACCACGATTAGCACCAAGTCCGTTACCAAAGAAAGTTGTAAAATGGTGGCGATGGTATCAACAAATAACAGGTTTGGACAAGGTTGAAATAGCCAAACAACAAGTGATCTTTGCGCAAGACAAGTTGTTCAAATGTCAAGATGAGAGAAGACAATTGAATCGTGAAGCAATGTTAATAAATGATAAATTAAAGGAAGTATATTCAGAACTTATTCAAATTAAGAGGGATGATCCAAAGTATGTACAATTGACAATAGTGGAAAACAAAAATCTTCAAGATCAAGCAAAGATTATGACAGAGCTTAATTTGTTAGAGAAAGAGGAAAAAGAACATTTCACATTATTAGCAACTGCTATTAAAGAATATCATGATAGTCAAACAATGAATGCTCAAAAGCATAAATACTTATCTATTGTTGCATCTGCTCTATTAGCAGTCATATCATTGGTAGCTTCGATAATATATAACAATATAAGGGTAGCAAATATTCAAAACATTTTATCTGAAGCACAAGAAAAGAATGAAAATGTGCTCAGAAATAGTTTTCTATCATTAGAAAGTAGTTTAAATACAATTCTTAAAACAATAGAAAAAAATAACGAACCAAAAGTAGTCATGGTTAATGAAGAATTAGATAACAGAAATATTGCAGAATTGCAAAGAGCTTGTGTTGTATTTGGGGTATGTATTGTTGGCATATATATACTGAGATCTTTAATTGGTTAAAGGTTACCTTTCAATTCATAGTAATGAATTTATTTGAAATAATTTTTTAGTAACAGAGATTTATTCGTTTATCAATGTTTAATAAATAAATGTATAATACATGTATATATTTAATTATATAATGAAATAAAGAATACATTAATATATGCATTTAATTGGATATATTGTATGATGTTTTGTAGTATTTTGTTATCATGTTATTTAGTTGCATTGTTCTTTGTATAAGAAACCGAGGCTATAATTTTCTCAGAAAAATACACACATATATTTGATAAACTGGGCAAATACAATGTGATATTTTTATATGGACAATCGTTTAACTAATTTTTATCTGCAATAAATGATTTTATTAAAAATAAAGTGAAATTGTCATGTGTTAAATATTAAGCAATTTAAATTTTAATTATCTGAATTATTTTATGTATTCCAGGATTTCCATTCCATACCATCTGGTAGCTTTACTTCAACTTTTCCTTTGCTCACTTCTGACCAATTTGTGCTTAACACTGTACCACCGGACTCTTGCTATATATGTGGAAATATTACAGCGTTAAAAATCAATACAACATATTTGTCAAGTGCTTTTTGAAAAGAAATACTCACAAAAGATTTATTCATTGCACGTCTAACTTCATCAGATCCACTACCATATATCTGTTGGAATAAAGCATAGAGAGCAGCTTCTCCTATAGGCTTTTCTTCTGCTTCTTGTTTCTCAATCTCTTTCTCTACTTTATTCCAATCCCGTGTCTTTTTGGCAGTTCCAGGATTCTCTGGCGGTTGATTTCCAGCTTGTAAAATTTCTTAAAAAATTTAAATCATTTTAATATGACAATTCAAAGCAGGTTCTGTTTATACATAATATTTGAATCTTTGGTTTACCTTGAGGTATGGGTTGTACTGTATTTTGTGCAACGGGGTTTCCTTCCAAAGCAGACCACGTAATTCCATCTTGTTTTTTCAGTTTAATTTCTATTTTAGATGGGTCAACTTTGTATGTGCATTGATCTGGTATTATTGCATGAGCTAAATCTAACTCCAAACTATATTCATTGCCTGATGGTAACTGGGCAGACACACTCAACTAAAACCAAACAAAGAATATAAGAATATACAACTGATATTCAATCAAGCAATAACTACTTTCACGTAAATATGACCGACAGAAATGCAAAATGCACTAGTTAAAAAAACATTATATACATCTTACACTTTCAAAAATGAAATATTTACCGTATTTTTCTCGTAAACAACTTTGACATTTTGTGCACTTTTCGCAAGAATCGGAACTATAACATGACTTTCTGTTTGATACCAATCGTGCCTTATTTTTGGAACTGGCATCTGTAAACGTTAAAAATTTTTATGTTACATGTACAGTATTGATGTATTAACCACATTTCTTACTTCATCATTATTCACTGCTGTTGGAGTTTCTTCGTTACCCATTAGGTCGATTCTTTTCTAAAATATCAAAGACAGACCATTAAGAAATTTAACACAACATTCACATATATCGTACTTCTCGAAAGTTCATATGAATAGTATAGACAAGGAACATAATACAAAAGAGATGCTAATCATAAAAGAGAGCAAACTATAAGGTGTACCATCTTATCGGTTTAGAAAAATCGAAAAAAGATTTTGTTGTATCTGTTTTAGGTTTTATATGTATAGTAATAGATAGACTGTAGATTTTTATGCAAATTCATATTTTTGAGAATACAATTAAAGAAATAGAATTTCGGTAAAGTAATTTTGTAATTTGACTGATATGGTTGTGTTCTAAAATAAGTTTATTCCTCCATGGATCTCTTAGAAATTAAGTCAAAATGTTTGAACTTCCTGTGAGATAAATGAAAAGAAGCCAACTTCCGGGGGCGCTTCAATGTTTTCATCAGTGTTACAAAATTTAATGTAGACAAATGTGAGGTTTAAAATCATAAATAAAAATCAAAGTTAAACAGTGATTGATAAAAATGAAAGAACCGTTCAAGGCGATTATTGATGATGTAATTATAGAACCATCCAAAGTTCAGCCAATCATTGGTAATTGCATTTTTATTCATTAAGAAGTATTTCGACATTTGAAACAACTCGTGTGTAAATTATTTTTCGAAAAATAATCGAATCGTGAAATTATACTACTCTTCTATTAGTTTTAAATTACAAATTAGATTTAGTTCTCTAAATTACAAGTGATAAACAACTTGTTCGATTTGTCAATTTATAATTCATATATTACATGTATTCATTTTGAGAAAAAACATATATAATTGTTTTATAGTTAATTTTCAAAATGGAGAGCTCAAGGATGAGGAAGCCAAAAATATGTCATGTGGAATATTTTACGATCAAAACAGGAAGAGGACAATGCTGGCTATGTCAAATGGACAGATTGTTTATAGAGGTTATAAACCAGACACGAGCCAAGATTTGATGCGTAGTATGCTTGTTCTTCGTAACAGAAGGACAGGGAAGGTAAGATTGGTTCAGGTTGAACGTTGGCAAGTGACTCCAGTTTTGGAAAAACCTGCAGTGGAAGATAATAAGGGCGCAGAAGATGAAAAGATCGCTAAGTTGAACAAACAGTTTGGTTCAAAGAAAGTGAAAAGGAGGACAGAGCAATACGAAAGATTAAAAGTGAACGTAGAATCTGTTAAAGAACAGCTTGAACAAACTGTATCTAGTAAGCAATTGCCTTTGCAAATATTTTATGATATACACATAATCTCGTGCTAGTTTTCCTAAGAATAGAGTTAAAATTTATTCTCATTACAGACGTTGAAATTGACAGAATGGACTTATCAATACCATTGCCAGATGATGAATATATTACAAATACCACCTTACCAGAGTGTAATAGAGATGCAACTAGTGTAAATGATGTATATAATATTTTTGATATTGTGCCAAAAAGTAAATTGGAATCTTTGTACGATAGTGTTACAGAAATTTTAAATGGCAATTCTAACAATAAACAAGAGTATGTTTATTTCGAAAAATTACTATCCTTCTTTATTATTTTATTGTATACTAATATATACATTTATTGCTTTTTCAGAAACTCAAAATTTTTCACTCAGACATTATGTCATGTGAAATCTGATCCAGATAGTCTTAAAAAGGCCGCGCTGCTGATTTATGTTCAATCAGTTGCAGCATGGTTAAATATGCCGATCAAGGATGCTAAAAAACGTGGTATTGAAGTTTGTTCAGCTTCTCAAGAAATTAATTCACATATAATAGACACGTACAGTGTTCAGAGTAAACATGGGAGGTATGTGCAACAGACATATAATAATCACATAATAAAAATCTTCAATAATTCAATAATTAATTTTTAATATTTTATAGAATGAGACCAACCAGTATAAAAGATAAGGGAGTAATACACTGTATGATTTTAGCATTGATAATTAACAATTTTACATTAGATTTGGAATTATTTGCAACCATATTCAGTCATCGTATGGGTCTAAAAAAAATGACAGACCTTGCTAGAATTGTTGGTGCTTTACCTAACAAGAAGGATAAGAAACTTATTTCTCTAAGAGTTCCATTGCCAACAGCAGTATCTGTTGTAAAAAAGGGAAAAAGGAAATAGTTATACATGGGTACAAATTTTCTATAGCTGTTTTATAAATGAATTAAACTTAATATTTGTTAACTTTGTATAAATCGAAACCAAGTTTATATTTAATTGAATAAACATTCTTTCATTATAGTTCGACCATTCTTACTATTTTAATGCTTCAAACTTTCCATGTTACAGTTTTTTTCACTCTTCCAAAATATTTCCGTGACTCCTCCAAAAATACAAATTCCAATTTCAATAATCAACATGAATTACCAAAATTCAGAAGAAGAATGCAGATCAATAATTTTAACGATCAAAAGGCGAACGGCGTAAAAAGCAAGAAAGTTCCTAAGTTGAAAAAGGAAGGTGAAGAAAGATGTAGAAAGATAATTACATTCGAATAAAGGATAGGCATTTTAGAGAAGAAGGAAGCAGAGGAAGGATTTAAATTGATGATTAGACGATTTTAATATGATCCTAGAAGATCTAGCTTGCATTAACGGAGGGTAAGGTCGAAGAAACTGGCACGTTGGCCGGCCCTGAGCAACTCCCAGTAATGTGGGTCGTCGTCTAACTGTTCCACGTACCGTTCCGTCGACTCTGTGCCGTCCATTAGTCAGATTCAACTACTCCTTCTCTTTCTTACCTCCACCACCCGATAGTCGTACACACACGGTGGAGCATCTCACCTCTTCTCTTCCTTCCTCATTTTATCGACACCTACCACGTACTGAGGAATCTTTCTACAATCGATACACACTGAGAAAACCTTAGAAAGTTTGTCCCTGTTCCACCGAGCGTGTTACATTTTTTGATGAAAACAAGAATCGGATTTTTTGTTCTGTATGTAGCATCAACATTGGTGCATCTTTGACCTATATGTTATTAAGGTGTGATAAACTACATAAAATTATTTTTAAGAAAATGAATTATAATTTTATATAAAATAAATCATAATGCATCTTTAAAAAATTAATTTTAGTAGCGACTCAGGAATTATTATTATTAGAATATTATTAGAATTTCATGAAGTTTATAAACAAATACCAAAACAACAACAAAAACACAAGAATCATACATCAGAATTTAAAAAAAAAAGGGTAATCTAATAAAATATCAAAGGTTTATGACAATATTTCTGAAAATCAAAATCACTTCAATTCACTGATCTTTTTATTTGGCGATACTTTCATTCCGACAGGAGAATCTTCCGGGATTATTTTTTTCCTTCTCTGGACTTTCGTCTTGCTCTTGTACAACATTTTGTCCACGTTCCTCTGAAGTTCCACCTCTTCGCCTTACCGCCACCACTTCAGCCGTCTTCCTGCTATCACCTGGTTGCCGAGGTACCTCAGTCGACGTGTGACCCTCTACCAGGGCTGCAAGTTTTCATGGTTTCGTCGCACGTTTTATTCGCCTTCGTCGTGTCCGCGTTTTACGATTGATTTTCTTGTGACCAAAAGACCGAGAGTGACAGGTTCAACGGTAATTAGAATTGAAGTACATGGAGTTTTAAGTGCTTAAAAACACTGAAGGTCGTTCTGAGACCACTGGGGTGTATCCGCATTCATCTCATCATTGCATCCAGGTATTTTTTTCTATAATGTATCGCTTTCCTTTTAACTACAAAAATTCATTAACAGAAATTATGCTTAAAAAGAAAAAGAATGCTTTTTGTGTTGAATATTTTTTTATCGTTTTACCTTTGTTATCTTTTTAATTTAAAACTAATTTCTTTTTTAAGATATGTTTATTTAATTAATGCTTATTGTAACAAATTGTTTAATCAAGTAATGCAAAATTGTAATAATACAATTATTGTTAAACAATAATATTTAACTTTGCTTAATGAAACTACAAGTTTTTCTACAGATTATTCATTAGATTAAAAAACAAATAAATTAAGTTATTAAATTAAGAAGACGGGAACGGAGTATTATAATATTTCGTTACAAATTTCACGTATCCAGCGTACAATTAGAATATATATTTATATATATTCTGTAATCAGGATACCGTTATAATTAGGCCGAGTTTACGCTGTATTAAACGTTCCATGGAGGAACATAAATGCACGTGATAAGAACCACGTTGAAACGCGTTAAAAATTGAGTTTGAAACCGGTTACTGTCATTGCGTTTGCAAACGATTCATTTAAAAACGAAGGAAACCTCGACTGCACGATGATCTATTTATAATGTTATCTTCCGATCAAGGTATAATGAAGTAAAATAAAATTAAATGAAGACCAAATTAATAAAAGAAAAAATGAAAGATTCATTAATGATAAGAAGAGAAAAACAGTAAAGGTAATAAAGAAAATCCTGCATTGTTGAAGACTCCGTTATGGTCTTAACAACCGTGTCAAACAAGATCATTACGAGATGAAAAAGAAGAGTTGAAAACAAATTTTTGATCAAAGATTTTATCATCTTTTTAATCGAAAACTTATGATAACAATAATAATATTCACATACGTAAAACAAAAGAAGATGATTACAAGAAATATATAAAAGTTAAGGAGTCCATATAAATAGGTGAAATGATAGAAGTTCATATTAAGCATCTCTAGAAAACAAGTTAAATTTAAGGAGAAATTCTTAAATAAAAAAATAATGATACAAGTATGATAAAAGTTCTAATTGTTAAGATAAGAATAGATTGTGGATTTTTATGTATTTATGAGAGATTTGAAGTTATAAAAGTGTATAGAACAATATACAAAAATATATAAAATACCCAAAGTATAGTACTTACTATAACATTTAATAAGTAAAACAGTTACCGACATCTAAATTTCATCTTTACAATTATATATGTATATATATATGAATTTGCATAAATATCAGCAATCCGCTGATACAAATACGCGTACAATCGTGCAATACACCGTGAACAGAAAAAAGGTCAACAAAAATTCTTTACTGAAGTAATAGATCAGAGACCCTTGGACGAAGTCAATAATCACATTCATCGAGATCACAGTGAACCATTGATAGAAGTACGATAAAGGAGAAAGAGGTCGAGGAGCAATGGCAACGATGAATATTATTACGGTTCCCTCCGGTGTCGTTGCTCATGGAAAAGCTGATGATTCACGAACCTGATGTAGCCGAAACAACTCTCAGGACTGAAACCCCAAAAACAAGCCGGTTAAAGTGGGTCATCCCGATGAACAGTACACACGTTTCTGTTTCGTGTACCAGTCACCGAGTTAGGAGGCGGTCACGGTCACGAACACGCTAAAGACGAATATCATGACCACCGAGGGACCTTGGACGATGATCTCACAGGCGACGATAGATTCTTTCAGGTTGTGTTGCGATCTATCAATTAGACGGCGATCAATCAGGTTGCAACTGTTCGGTCGAGGTCGCGAACCTTGAACGATATTAACGTTCAAGGTGGAGGTAGATTAAAGACGTTTATTAAGCTTGCGTTTAGTAGGTTTATTTGAACTTTTTAGTATAAACGAAAGAGCATGAACTGTATGTAACGGAGTTTAAACTTAGGCGAATGCGTGATGAATCTGTTGTCTCTTAAAGAGCCTGGTGCTTATATTCTGTCAGTCTAGGGGATGTGTTTTAGTCAACGTTTCCTATGATGTGGAAATCTGTTTCTGTCCAATCCTGTAACTGTCGAATTATCATGGACGTCCATGGTATCGGCATACATGGTCGAGGGTGCGTAGCGTAACGTCCAATTGATGCCATCGTCCTTTGTCTATCGTCGAGTTTTATCAGGTGTCCAGGTTTACGCCACGTCTTTTACTGTTGAGAAGACCCGTCGAGTGCTTAGGATGCCAATTTTAGCTCTCGGCGCGGTCCGAGTTGCAAACCTTATAATATGTAGTGTAGAAAATTCCAATTTCCCAAAAAATAGCAGATGTGCCGTCTATACTGCAAACTGAGGACCACCCAAAACCCTGAACAGATTGTTAAATCTATTTGAGTTCCATGCTTTTATCCACCCACGCATTAATAAAGATGACGGTTCATTTGCTTCCGACTCTTTCTGCTCTAGTTTGTTAACACCACAAAGTAATTCTAATTATAAAAGAATATTATCTTTCATGCTGATGCTTCTTAAAGGGTTTGTAAGTTTTAATTATAGTTTATTCACTAGAAAATGAAATTTTATGATGGAGATTTATAATTTTTTATGATTGATCAATTTGTGGTTCATGAGAAGATTTATAACAGGGATGGTACAAAAATAGAAGTACGTTTGGGTCAATTTTGTGAAAATAATATATAGAGTGTCTAGGAAACGATAAAAAGTGATTTTTAATCACTTTCAGTATTTCCTTACAAATTTAAGTTTACTATAGAAGATTGTCACTGAAGTAGAGAAAAGAAGATATGTTATTTAACTCCAAAGAAGTGCCATAATTTTCATCAGCAATCTGTCGTTTAATAAATCTACTAATAAAAAAATAATTAAGTAAAAGATACAAGAACAGATGATAAAGTAAAATATTCAATCATCGTATTATAATTAGTATTTGATGCTACTATAAAATATTTAGTCACAAATGTTTTCCAAAAAAGATGTCCCTGATGGATCGGCGGATGTTCCTCGAGGCACCAGTTCCGTTTCGTCTGTGACAACGAAAGCTTGCTCGAAAGTGCGAGTAACAAAATGCTAATGCCAAATACAGCGATCGAGATTGTGGCACAACCTCGACAAAAGCTGCTGGAATGCTACGGGAAGAGCACGAGAAAGAGGAAAAGAGAGAGAGGACGAGAGAACCCGTTACGCGTAGGAACGCGATTCCGCTTGATGAAAGATGTAGCAACCTGTTCCTGTTTATCATTCTATTGTGCTGATGATTTTCTCCACGGTCAGAGGATCCGTTAATTACTGGCCAAAAGCTCAATGTATTGTCGACGATGAACGACTTTGATTTTCATTTTGCAAATAATTCCTGGTAGTGTCGTCCTAAATGTCGTCCTGATTCGTGGATCCTTTCTTGACAATTACTGTAAATTACAAATTATTATCAATAGCTCTGAAGTGAATTATTGAATTATTTAATTAAAAATACATCATTTAGATGCAAGAAGAAAAGTTGAATTTCTTTCTGGCAATTGTGAAAATGATTCGTATTTCGAGATTTTAAATGGATTAAAATTTATTACCTAATGAAAAAGAAATAATTCTAAATTGAAGATTGTAGATGCAGGTATATGCAACTGAACGGCCGATTAATTAATTTGCATTTGTTCGCATTGTTCTTGTTTGGCGAAGGTGATGCAGACATCGGTGACGCGTTTACAGTAATTTCGGTGATGGTATGACGCGACAAATCCGGTGGGCGTATCATGAACTGTACGTGTATCCCGCATGCACGTTTCACTACTGTGTCCAGATATATTAAATGTAGGACACAAGGGACGGAACTGTTTTCCGGCCTTTTACTTTACCATCCGTCATACTGACAGTTCAGAAAACTAGCAAGCATCGTGGATAATTTGAAGTTTCATAAATATGCATAATAATGGAGTACTAGAAAAACAGAAACTGAGCATGTTTCTAAACGCTTACAACATTCATTTCTCTAATTTGTATAAGAAAATGTAGAATTTCAATTTACGTAATTGGATCTTTAGAAATACTTTGTATAGAATTTAGAGTCTAATTTGATACTCCAACTTTCTACAAGTATAATAATATCTTCATTAATAATAGCCATAAGACTGCTATAAATAAGAATCGTAGAGCCATAATATATAAATACATGTATTATATTAATAAATACTACATGTAAATACTAAATATAAATAAGATAAGCAAGCCGTGACCAACTTTTACCTATCGCACGTATTCTATACTTAAAGTTAGTAAAAATATATAAAAAAATATTTTCGCATAGAACTAAAATCCTTTATTTTGTCACCAATGTGACACGCTTTCAGGTATGCGAAGAACAATGCGATTCGGTCCATGGATACTAATGGTCACATTGGCCTGCGTGACGGGCACCTTGTCGGAGTATTTGATGGGAGGCCATATGGACAATAGTCCGCCAAAGTCCTTACTGGAGGAGATGGAAACTTCTCCAAGTTTGGCAAGGACGGCGCAGCTGGGTGACCTTGACCTGGATCTCGATGCAGAGGAGAGCACCGCTGCGCTGTCGACGTCGGACGACGAAGAAGCGCCTCGTTATCATCTTCCGTATCCTTTCGCCTTCAACGGTGGCAGACCGTTTTCGCTCGAGAAGGATCCTATCACCGGTAAAATTGACTTCGAGAAGGCGCCGCCAGTCAAAGCCCTCAACTTCAGCACTCGTTATCAAGAAAACGTAAACGAAGATGAAAAGGTGAACAACAAGGACTTGGCGAGGGAGAACGAATCTTATTTAACGAAAAAGAAGATGGAAAACAACAAGGAGACCGATGATGTTAGTCCAAACGAGATCAATCCTTATTCACCTAATTTTCATGATTTTCTTAATCTTCCTGTTCATTATTCTTCCGACAAGTATGGCAAGGACAAATATCCATTAATATCAAGTTCCTATGCGAATACAAAAGTTCAGAGTGGATCAAATAGTTATAGTACTTATAATCACAAGCCTTATCATGGAGAAACTGTAATGTATTATCCTACCAGAAAACCGTATATGCCTAAGACAACTTCGACTACAACAATGAGAACGACTCCTAAACCAACCCCGTCGACTACATCTAGAGCTATCACCACTTCTACGACTTCTAGACCCACGACAACTTCGACAACGACGACGACGATGACGACGACTAGTACTACTACAACTACTACGTCATCTAGTCCTCCACCACCTACCACTGTTTCCACTTCGACGAAAGCACCTGTTGTAACAACCTGGAAGCCTCCTGTCTCCACTCCCAAACGATTTACTGATCATCTGGACGATTACGATGATATTCTTCCAATAGAGAAACTTCAATCCTCTGTGTACAGTAATGGTCATCAAGGACCAAATAATATAGTGCAGCACAATCGAGATCCTCAGACGATGCCTCCTATAAACCATGAAGAGTATATAGATAGTTACGAGGATTATGAAATTGGAGATGGAGAGGATGCGAAGGATTATGTCTCGATGAAAGAGACGACCAATGAAATTGTAAAAGCTAGTACGGTGCCTAGCACAACGTCGACTGTTCATAATATAACCACAACTGTTGGAACTACAGAGACCACTCCCGTAACCACTACGACAACAAGTACGCCAGTTCCATCGTCGTCTGCAATGTATTCTTCGCCAGTGCCTCAAGAAAGTATCTTCCACAGTAACTCGCTACCGTTCCAAGCTCTTCCTTCGCGTCTAGTAACGTCTATGCCCTTGGACAACGAACACAGAATGCCATCAGCGTTTGAAAAAGATAATCGAAAACATGGTATTGCGGATAACATTATCATGAACCAGGGATATCGTCCAAACGCAGTTATTAATCAGAGACCAACTGGATTAGGTGGAGGAATTCTGGTAGAGAGCACTAGCAATATAGTGATACCACCTGATCAGGATACAGTATCCTTTGTCCTTGGAAACAGACAAAACGTCGAAGGTGGATATTATTCACTAGGCACTGCAATTGGAGAGAATCCTTATGGCGGTTCTACCGGAATCGATGCTTCTTTCCGACCTTTATATGGTGTTTCACCAGACAAAAGCAATTACGATCCACAATCAGATTACCGAGGAACAATTGGCCTGCCTTCAGTATCCGTACTGGAGAATAATCCTACTTATGCTGCTCAAACATGGAGACAACCTAATCCTACTGGAACTCAGAAGCTGGCAAATGAGATAGAACCTTCTAGAACACAGAATTCGTTCGTAAAAGGCACAGTGCTTATGGAACAGCCAGAAGATAAGAAGGATGATAAGGACGTTAACTACGTGGTGTTTCCTAAAGATGAACCTAAACAACCAGTTGAGGAACACATCGTTGTTATAAACGAAGCTGATGGCACTGTGCATGAAATAACACCTTCTTCCACAACGTTGAAACCTGTAAGGGTAGAACCTACAGTTTTAAATGAAGATCACCTGCCACAACTTTCGGAGAACTTGACTCCGCCGGCCGAACGACCAAAAACGCCACCACAGTTCTATTATCATTATCATCACGGAGGTACGATAAGACCGGATCATCCAAGACCTCAAAGATTGCCTTTGCCACCTCGTGGGAAACAACCACCGTCTCCTCCCCTTCCACCACCTCCTCCTCCTTCAGAACCTATGGGAATAAGAAGACGTCCTTATCCTCCCGATTCTACTTTGCCAAACATTCTACCACAATTCCGTCCAAATGCTAAAACGTCTCACGGACATCGTGGATCAGAGGCGATTGGAACGATTCCAGCTGGTCAAGGCTATCCCACCAGAGTGAGACAGCCTGTTCAGTCTCATCCTCCAACCAGAAGACCTCTACCACCTCCACCTCCATCTTATCTTCAGAGATTAAACCCTCCTCCTCCTCCAATTCATGCCGTTAGGCTTGCCGGCGCAGCTTCCGCGAAGGCTGAGAACATAGTGCCTCCTCGAGACGTGGAGTCCACGGTCAAGAGGTTTCGCCTTCCATCGATACCAGCCACCTCCAGAGGGGAGGACGACGTTAAACTGGCGCACCGTGTGCCCAATCAGAAACTGCGGTTGGAAGAGGAAGAACGGGCAGAACGTTACTCAGAGGAGCCGCCTCAGGTGCCGCCAAGACCTCCCTTATTTCCTAAACGAAGAACTGCTGATCCGCCACACGTAGCTACTCTTCAGATGATCCAACAACATGGCGAATTCGCGGAGGATATTACAGAAACAAATTTGTCCTCTATGGATGAAAATACAAATGACGAGTCGGATAGAATAGTAACTGAGCAGAATGCAGATAGGAGAAAGTTTGACAGCCATGAACCAATAGCTGAGCCACCGGTTTACGTAGTCTATCCTGTGAATACTGCTGTGAATATTCATCCTGACGATTCTAGAGAGAAAGATGAGAGCGTAGTTGTCGGAACGAGAGGACCACATAGACCCCTTCCTCCAGAGACATTGCTTCAGGATAATGTGGATCAAGAAATGGATGAAGAGCCAAGACCTTCTGTTCATAACGTCTTTAATGGACGGCCGCTTGCCTCAGACTTTCCGTATCCTCTGGAACGTCCTGACCCTTCCATTCTTGTCAATGGAATGAGAGAAACGCCATTATTGGTGCCCAGTGATCAGCGACAAGAAGAAGATTCTATGCAAGAAAATACAGAAGAGAAGGACGAAAAGGATTCCAGCGTGAACGTTATACCATACTTACAGGATTTCGTACCTTTCCCAGCAAGGAAGAATGAGGTTATCTCAGCTACTCTTCATCGTTTGCCAGCCTTGCCATCTTCTACGCCAATTGCTTATGTTTATACTCCAACAGCTCAAGCTTCTCATCGTTTAGACGTAGATATACGTGATGAGGATAAATCTAAAACTGAAAATAACGATCAGAAGCCCATTCTGTTGCCTTCACAGCAACCCTCTAGTTCCTCCAGCTCTGCGCCGTCTCCACAGAACTTCATGGCGCCGTTTGTAGCAAGTATCAGTGCAGAAACACCTTCAAAGAACGGCTGGAGCGTTGTCGTGGTTGAACCTACCATTAGTAGAAAATCGGATGACGATTCTTCCGAGACCACTTCGAATGCAGAAGAGTCTCAGACAGAAAAAACTGAATTCGATGCTGAGAACTTCAAACCACAGCTCTTCGGTGGATTCAAACCGATTTACGAATTTCCTACGCAGAACGAAGACCGGTCAGAGCGTAAAGAATCCAGCGAGTTGGAAACAGAAGCGAGCACGCATTTTCAAGAGTCTGCCAATTCGACAGTTTGATGAAAGCATATGTTTATCATGTAGAAATATTAATTGAACGAAAATAGGCTTGGTTTCGAGTATTTCGTTAATTACTATTACGCTCCTCTTGGCATTGCTGTCTTTCTCCAGAATGAAAGATTTGGACCAATCTTAGTTGGGTTATTGAAGTAATGCTGATTGGAACACTTGCTTTGAAAAGGGAACTAAAGATCTCGAAACTATGTGCACTGGTGACTGGGACAATTCATTGTCTTCATGGGGAGTTAAACTATACAAGTCTGAATATTCACATGATCTTTGATAATTTTGGATCATTGAATTCGACGAGAAGGGTTGGATGCAATGGGGTGCAAGCGATACAGTCCGAGTTAAATACTAACAGTTTAGTAACAATCTTAACTACTTCATGTAATGCAACATGTTAGAAATCATCTCGTAGCAAAGAATATAATTTTATTAAATGTATTTGCACCGCTTTGCATGTAATCCTCTTGATTGCAATGACTACAAGGAATCATCTACAATATTTATTTTATTAAGAAATTACTATATTTATATTAATTTATCTATTTTATTTATAGATTATATAGTAATTTTATAAAATTCTATTGTGTTAAATTGTAGAAACCACCATATTTTGTACATCTACTTCATACGTTATTATAATCAGTCTGAATCTATCTAACGAGTCAGTCTGAAGAATGTGTAATACATTACTTATTTTCTACTTTCCCATTGATGATCGCAATTATATATTAAGCAATTAATATAATAAATTATTCCTAAATTATTTATTGCATACTCCGTTTATTTATATTAATGCCCTCCTAAATGCTTCATACTATGTACAATGTGTTTAATACAAAAAACAAATGCTCCCTGGCTATATACTATCAATTTTACAATAACAATAATACTGTAGCGCTTCAAACGAATATAAATTATTAATTTCTAAGGAAGACTAAGAATTGACACGATTGGATGAACTTTATACAACATGGAAAGTAATATAAGTACTCGCTTTCTTATAAACTAATATCAGAATATCAATTCCATATGACGAAAAGGATGCATTGCAAAGAATGCATATATCATAAACTTTCTTAAAATACAATAAAATAAATATACAATAAAATATTAATTGTTTTGTGCCCTTATTGATCACTTATAATTACCAAACTACAATTATCAATTATATTAAGGCAAGAATTTGTTTTCTTATAATTAATGATATGGAAAATCTAGTCAGTAGTAACAATTTTTAGTTTATGTCACAGTCATTTACTTCTAAATATGAATAATGTAATCCTCTTATCGATTACCAAAGAGTCGTAAATCCAACTTCAACACAACGATGCCTTTTTCGACTTCATGTAATTGAATACGTTTCTGTATTGGCCCACACGAATCTCTACTGTCTCTCATTATGTCAGCAACTCTTATTTCTGCTCGGCCGAGGAATTCTATGATAATATATAAAATATTTTGTTACTCTGAAATTCTTTTAGTTATGTTTATATGAGAAGTATAGAATTAATTTTACCATCTGGACTATAATAGCCTTTATCGAAGACCGTGATACATAAAGTATCCTCAAGTAAATCCTTTACTTGAAACTGCATCGATGTATCCCATAAAGGGCAATCAGTTCCTGATATGACACCCGTTCTCTCTTCTTGTGAGCCCATACTCACTTTACAAAATGTATTGCACTTTCCTATAAAGTTCGATATTTTATTATAATTGTTATAACATTAAAAAATTTAATTTTATATGGAATAGATTACAGTGCTCATACTATTAACAAAGCATAAATTGCAAGTGTAAATTGCAGTTGCATAGTTTTTGCAGCTAAGATGTAAGATAGTAATACTATTAAGTTTAATGTTACTAGATAGCTAAATACTAACATCATCTACTATTGTAAAAAGGTCTCCCATACATGCGTAATATAGAAATGAAGAAATAAGAAATGAAGAAGCAATAGAGATAGAAAAGAAAAATTTAAAAAAAGTTTAGCTAAAACATAGGATGTATGATTTTCAATTCTTTGTAATTTTCATTTTATTTGTGTTTATTTATAAGTCTGTTCATGTACCAAGTCTCAAGGTAGAACTTCCATGCAAGCAGAAAATTTTACCTTTTTTCAACATAATTAAATCTTCAGCTTCCACAATTACTAATCGAAGTCTACCCTGGGGTGGTCTTCTGCGAACTACAATCATGCCAGATCTTTGTTAGTAAAATCGCATTGTATAGTTAGAGAGTGTAATTGCGATACGAATGACCCTCGATGGTTTTATTTCGTAGTGAAGCTTATTACGCTTCCTTTCATCGTACGCTTTTATAGAAAAATAAAAAATAACAACCAAGCAACCATAAGCAAGCACAAAGCACATGCACGAAAAAGCAAACAACTTAAGCACACACAAGTTTAGCTTACCAGGTATTGTTTTTAAATTGAAACCTTCAAGCACTGTAACAAGAATTCTGCCACACGCTCCAAATTGCGCCTGCTCTGTTTACTCACACACATTATGCGTTATTATACATTAAATTTATTGCAAGTATTTCTTATACGTTGCATTATACTTATGAAAGTTACTATTACAACAACGATACAAAAATAAACACGGAGTATACTATAACTTAACAATAATATACAGCTAGATATAACGAAAGTATGACTTACTTGATCTTTGTCTTTGCAAACGTGTTTTTTCGTTCTCCATAAATTTCTTTCTTGCTTCTGTAATTCTTCTGATCCATAGTGAACATTCACTTGGAGACGGTGCTAATAATATTATTGGCTTTTTTTGGTCTTTTAGTCTCAATATTTTCGTTGAATTTTCTGAACCTTCATAGGAACCTAAACTAATATTACCATTCATCTCTAAATCACCCAGAAAAGATAATTCGTTTAAAAATATTGGCTGCAATGAATAAATATTTCTATTAGTACCGTTATACTGCTATTACAGTAATTTACTGTAAAATACCTTTCTATACATCTTGAATTTTTGATGTTCGTTTCTCTCAAATGAAAACTGTTGTCCACTGGATAAAGATTTTCTGCTGAGTGCTGGTTGAGCAAACAGTAAGAAGTCGTTTGTGAGAAATCCAACAAGTTCTTTTCCACTTTTTGCCTAAGAGGCATTAAGGCATTATAAAGTTGTTATTACATGAAAGAAATGTGGTCTCTTAGATTTGACCTACCTTATGAAGTATACCAAAATGAAGAAGTTTTCGCGGACCTAAAGAATTGGTTAAAGAATTAAAGATAAGTTGTTCTTCAAGACCATCACATGCCACATGTGTTTGCAACCATTCTAATCTATCACTATTTTCTTTCTCTCTAACTCCTTCGTTTACCTACAGTAAAATAAATCAAATTAATATTAAAACGATAATAATCCTTTTTTTTTTTTTAATTGAACAGTTGATATTTTAGAAATTTTACCTGAGTACAAAATTCTTCTGCTTTAGCCAATGCTTCTTGGAGATATTGCCTATCAGGATGGTCAACTGGTGTGTGCTCTAAAATCTAAAACAATTATGGTAAATTGATGTAAAGATGTTTATACTTTTCTGAAGAAAAGAAACATGATAGATACTTTGCCAATAATAAGAGGATACTTTGTTATCCTTTGCATTGGTTTTATAAGGAAAGAGCTCAAAGGCATTCCTTTTGTACGTGGATCTTGCTGACAAATTTGAGCAACTTTGACAAATTCTGGCATAGTTTCAGTCAATCTCTGAAGATAGACAGCAGCGGATATTTGACAACTGCAGAATCTTATATATGCTGACATTCTAGGTATCTAAAATATACGAATATTAAACTATGATACAAAATTAATTACAAACAGTAAAAGAAATTTACATTTTCACATAGAATGTCTCCAATCATTCTTACAATCCCTCCTTCGCTATTATCTCGTCGTATCCGTAATGTTCTGAAAAATATTTATCAAATAGTTGACCGGTATTGTAAATGTTTTTTGAATTATATTTATATAAAACGCTACCTTAAGAAATTATCGTTACACGCAATAATATCTCTCCAATTAACAAATATTTTATCTACTTCATCCACGGTTAAAACTAAACTTTCAATGAGAGGTTTCTCGAATACCTGTAAAAGAATTTTTATTTTTAAATAAATTTAAATATAACATACAAGAAATTATTTTATATAAAAATTGTTATATACCTCGTGAACAAGTCTCATGTCTTCTATATATGCTTGTTCAGTTGTGATAAGTTCTTTTATGTATTCTTGTCGTTTTCTTTCCATGGAATCCAATCCGGCCACTAGTAAGTTAGTTGTCATCTCATTAGCTACACATAAAATGTATGCAGAGTTTTTTCAGTCTCTTTTTATTTTTTTTTTTTCTTTTTAAATGTACTTTAGCTAATTTTAGGCGACTTGCTCCAGATAATAAATGAAGTTTTTAGTAAAATTGTTACATACAATTTTGTAAGAATTAAATATTTGAGAAATAAAGCTTAAAAATCATAAGAAAATTTTCTAAGTATTTAAGTTAATCGTCGGGTTTCACTGAGTAATGGAGAATTGTTGTACTCAACAATACTTTACAACAGACAGATACTTTATTTCAATCAGCAGTTTTGCGAATACGTCTGTATATTATGTATGGATATGTGTACATATGTATAAGAACGGCGTGTATATGCATATGAGAAATTTCAAATATATCCACATGAAGTGTGAACAAAAACCTGTAATAAATACAGAACGATTTAACTTGTTCACACTCATACAGTGTCCTTCACTCAAAAGTATACCACACACAATTTGAGATTCATAATGAGATTCGACGATACAACAAACAATATGGATATTTTGCAAATAGTAACAACCTTAAGGATATAGCACTACACAAGTATTTTTCTCATCTAAGAATAACCAGTTGCATAACTTGCTTTACACATTGTCAACATGTTTTAGATAAAGATTACAAGATTATGGGCGCATCTAGAATATTTAATATTAAGCACACAATGTTTAGTTCCATGATCAGGCATATTTATACACTTTTTTTTTGCAAAGAGTTATATAGAACGTGTAAAAGGATTAATTAGTGTATAAATATGCTGATCTACTGTGCGCTTTTGCGGTGATTCGAAACTAGTTATTCCATCAAATTCCTGAATATTTCAATGGAATGAATATTAAATGTAATACAATACATTCAATGGTTTCTTCTACTAATTATTTTGTATTATTTCGCAAAATTTGTATAAAATTTTAAACACTACAAAATTAGGAGTAATTAGGAGTAAAAATAGTAAATTATTTCAAAATAATAAAGCGACATTTAAGTATCTCAGCACAGAGATTCGTAAACTTATAAGCAATAAATATAAATAAAGAATAAGTAAATAACAATACATTTGTGAAATAACATTTAGGTACCCTATCCTTAAATGATCTAAACTATTATACTCAGGGGTAAATTGATGGAAAAACTGGTTTACGGCAATATAACATTACTTAACAAATCATTCTCACCACTGGAGATAATATCTACCTAACTTTATGATTATTATTAATGATATTTTAATGATGATTTAGGCTCTATAATAAAAGGCTGTGAAGAAGGAGCACATCATCTTCCATTATGTTATCAGACAAAACTCAAAGCAGAAAACAAATAATAACTATACATATATAGAATAAATAAATAGGAACAACGGATTTGGTTAAAACTTATTGAATTCAAAAGAGAGCAATATTTCAATTCTCCTTGTAAACATTATGCACAGTATTACTACATCTCTTTCTGATTCCTATACTTACATATAAAATTTTGAATTTAAACAGAAGTTATAGACTGTGTAATTGTTCAAAAATTTCAAGGCTATGTAAATATCTCCTATACATTGTAACAAACTCTTCACCCGTGGCAAAGAAAAGGTTAAATGAAATATTCAACACTATGATTTAACAACTCCTTCTCCCTTTACATTGAAGACAAGCAGAAAAATAATATTCTGTTGCCCATATTGTTGCTCTAGGCCTCGGCGCAATATAACTGTACAAACCATCTGTATTGCACACCAAATAACGTACTAATGCTAATAGAAGAGAAGGGAACAGAGACAGGCAGCAGTTAAACATTTTAAAAAACTTCACTCTCAGGGACATTAATTATAAAGTTCTAATACTACTAATAGCACTTGTACACGTAATTTTTATTGATCTAACACTTTAAGCCCTTTAATTATTTAATAATGTTTCTATATTTTTATTTACACATAAAGCTGTTCAAATGTTAAATACGTAGAGTAGTATGAATGTTTTACAGATAAATACTTCGATGTTTATTGTCTTTGCTTCTAGCAGAAAATGCTTCTGTACTACTATAGCTATATCTTTGAATATAATCGCCTTTTTGTGGATTTTAAAAAATTTTCTTTTGGGCTAAAAGTGCTAGTATAAACAGAAAGTATGTCTAATGTCCTCTAAAAATCAAACTTCTTAAATAAATATATATTGCTTTCAATTTTTATTTGAGATATTAGATACTAATGGATTTTATTCCAAATGGTTAAAGAAATCATATTCGATTTTTAAGCTCTGTTCTAAATTAAAGTAGAGGGTTGAGGTAGGATTTGGTGCACATGTCAGGTGGTTGTAATAACACGATATTAACTAGTTACTCAATATTTAGCGCTCTCCTTTATGAGTATATATATATATATATATTATATATATAAATACTGCGCAATGGTAATTACGTTTGTAAACCATACGTAGAGATTCAATAGTTTAAAGGATAATGGTCATTAAAACATATGGTAACAATTTGAACGATAATGAAAATAAAGGACCGAGTAGGACCCTGAACCAGAAGAAAAAGACTCGCAATAATTCGGAGTAATATAAAAACGAAGAACCAGCCCTGAGTCTGTCTTTCCCTTCTTTTGCTTTCATTTCTATGCTCATTGTCTCCACCGATGAGACTTGTTGGTTGTAACATGTCGCGTTCAGTGTAGAGACTGCTATCATTCTTATTGCACTCGAGACGCTTTTATTTTAGCCTGCAATGCTGCGGTGCTGCTCTGCTATCCTTTATGCTGCATGTTAAGCAGAGGCGAAAGATAACAATTAGTAAAAAGGATTGTTTCCAAGTATTAATGACAGATATTCAAATTCCTTGAAGTAGCTATTTCGCTTTATCATACTACTATTGATATTATAATTCCACTCAAATACTTTATGAAGCAATAGCTTAAAGTAATAAAGCAAATTAACAAAGATTAGATAGATGAATAAAATAATAATAAATAATAAAAATAAGTAAAATAAAAAATATGATTATAATGATTATTTATATTATAATGATAGTGTTTATAATTTGATATAATATATATTAAATAAAATGTTTTCCTTATCTAACTCTTTAATTACACTTAACTATATGATATTTCTAAAATAGGGATAAATTTAAAATTTTGTACTAAACATTAGATAATATTATATAATTTTCCTTTAATTGTATACATATATATAAAATCCTGTAAATATTTTATTGAAACGAAGCAGCTACCTCAAACGGACAGACGGACGGACAGGCAGGCATGCAGGCAGACAGGCAGGCTGTATAATAGAGAAAGTACGCTTCTTTGATAACTGATTCCGCAAAAAACTACCCGTTATAAATAGACCAGAAATAAAATAACGATTATTGTAAAGTACCGCTATCTTTGATATACCGCTTTCCAAGCCAAAGTGCGAAATTTGAACGCAGCCATATCAGAGGAGGAAGCACACATAACATCCGTAGTGTATAATAGTGAAAGAAACACTGTTTCTGAATAATTTTTTAATCGTAAATTAGAATGTAGTACTCATAGACTATAAACAATGAAAATCAATAAATAATATTGATATATCTAACTTATCAAAGAACTTGTCAAAATATTCAATAACTATCTTATTTATGCCTGTAATCTATAGCTAATTTCAAATTAATTCTATAAGTTATCAGATAAATATTATATATATAAATGACTATAATATGTAAATAATAACGTATTTAAAAGCAGATTTTTATGATATTTTTATAAATATAGAGTTATACAGTATGAAAATATACATTATGTATAAGTAGATGAAATAGTATTCAGGAAATTACTATTTTATGTGGTCCTACTAAACGACCGTCGCATTAATTTATAAATTGCGTTATTAAAATTTTGAAGACTGATACTGTCATAACATCGATTTATATCTTATAATGACAGATAAAATTTGAAACCTGACGGTCGTCCGTCTATCCGTGTATTGTAAATTGCAAATATAGTATAGCAATTATATTTGTTTCATATTATTTCAAATTGTATTGCACTAGTAAGTTACAAAACTGTTCCAAAACTGCCCCTTATTAAACACTTATGATGGACATAAATTATATTTCAAATTCTATAAAAGAAATGTAAAACTTTGAAATAAAAAAGAATACTTACACATAGGAGATACATAATTACTAGGGAAAACGCCTGACATTCCGTTTAATTCGCCTTTCCACCATGCTGCTTCATCCTTCGCAAGTACGGTTATAACGTCGCCTTTCTCGAAACTTAATTCATCCTCATTTTGAGCTTGATACGGGTACAATGCCATAACGCGTTCTATATTGGTAAAACATGTTACTGATATGTTCCTCATATTTAGCGCATATAAAATGACATTACACAAAATTAAAAACTACTCACCAACATTTGGATCTGTAGGAGAGTCTTGATATCCATGAGAAACAGGTGTACTTCGATTGCTACTACTGGTTAAAGGTTTAACATAAGAAGCTGGGAACCAACCAATTTGTCTTTTTTTACCACGTGCCTAAACAGTATAGCAAGAACACGAAATATAATACAATCATAAAAAAAAAAAAACATTATTTTATCATAGTTAATTTGGAAGGACTAATAAATTATACCTGTAATTCTCCTTCCCACCAGCCACTATCTGTCTTCTTACGAATCATTATTAATTGTCCTTTTTGTAAATCTAACTGCTCAGAACTAGTGGCTTGATAAGGTGCAATAACTTGTACAATTTCAGGTTTCCTTCCTCTCTGTTAACAAAGCCTTTGTGTTATAAAAACATACTATACATTCTGCTCATATATATATGCTATAAATATTACAAATGTATATTATTATTTATGAAGCCATAATATATGGATATTAAGCACAAAATATAAGACAGTACTTAGCAGGTACATTTTGTAACAAATAAAGTACCTTATGATACTGCGATAACGGGACATCAGCAATAAAAAAAAAACAATTAATTTTATTAAATAATCAATATTACATATTCCTAAATTACATATATGTCATAAGCACATATTAATTACCTGCTGCGCAGCCATTGCGGAAAAATCTGGCAATTCTGCTCTATCTTCCGCGGCTTGTCTTTCATCTTCGAGTTGTTCAGCAGTTTTCTCTGCTTGCTAAACATGGGATATATGTGCGTCTATCTTTATACCTTACAGGCTAATTATTAATGCATACAAAATTAAATCTATAAAGCTTTTAAATACACAATAGCTTTTTACAATACAAAGGAAATATATTCTCAACATAGTTAGGAAGTAGAAGCATTGAAATCAAAATATTACGAACCAATGTTGCTTGAGCAATTGAAGTAGCTGTTTCATGATTACTTGTGGTTGTGTCCTCAGTTGTTTCAGTAATCGCGGTTGTTTCAGATACGTTAGTAGTTATAGAGGCACCCTGATTAATGTTATATA
Organism: Bombus hortorum; assembly: GCA_905332935.1. Lineage (NCBI taxonomy): Eukaryota > Metazoa > Arthropoda > Insecta > Hymenoptera > Apidae > Bombus > Bombus hortorum. Next base: position 4,349,065 of record HG995198.1, on the reverse strand, counting down.
TGTTAAAATTCTAAAATCTTGTTTTATTTTTTATGCATATCATCACATTGTATAGCAAAAGTTGAAATCAGTTACTCAAACTTCACTCAATAAAATGGAAGAAGAACCGCCATTTTACCTGATCTGGAGCATCGCATTTTTCTACATAATTGGCAGGAAAAATTCCATTCCTATCTCCTGTAGTGCCTGTCCACCAATCACCTTCCTTTTTAGTGACCAATATAACTTCTCCTTGATTGAAAGTTAAGTCTCCAACCTCGGCGGAATCATATGGATATAAGGCTACGTAGTATTCATTGAGTCCTTCAACTACTGCAGTTTGATTAGCAGAAATTTCCTTGACATACGATTTAGGAAACCAACCCTTAGCTCCATTACCAGATGTACCATACCACCAATCCCCCTAAAGTGTTAGAAAATGTAATTAATGTAAATGTATATATACGCTGCGAATATATCTTTATACTAACCTGTTGTTCATCTACTTTAATAATATCTCCTTTCTCAAAGAGAAGATGTTGCTCTATCGTAGGACGATAGTGATACAAAGTGGTTACTTGTATATCACAAACTACACCTAATCCAAGAGTAGGTATGATAGGTTCAACAGGAGGAGGCTCATCGCCGAGTGATCCGGCATCAGATACATTCTCCGGAACTTCAGCAATCCCTCTATATTAAATAAACATAATAGTAAATTATATATCTTTTTTACAATTAACTATAATTTCAGTTTAATTAACTAACTCTAACGTTCTCTTCTCCACACTGTCTTGTTGTACGAAAGCATTATCATTTGCGCTGCCAACATCTATTGGTTCTACATAAGATTCCGGGAACCAACCAGTATGACCACGAATTTCGCCAGCCATCCATCCTGGTTCTGCGTTTTGAACAGGCGGTACCTGTTAGAAGAACAATTTAATTTTTATATTCTATGTTCTTCATATTGTTCTAATATACGAATATAGTTTTATAATAATACCAAGATAATATCACCAGGTTGAAACGATATTTCGTCTTGATTTCTAGCTACAAATTCGTATAAAGCTCTATATTTCATAACCCCTGGAGTAGTTTCTTCCACTGCATTAGTTGTGGTGGTATCATTAACTGGCCATGCAGAATCGTTAACTACCACTGAAGTATCATTCCAACCACTATCACCCCATGCAGATGTTGTATAATCGGTACCAGCTCCAGTACCGCCACTTGCTCTGAGTTCTAAAACTTTTAATTTTTTATCTTCGAAAGTTAAGTAAAGATTCTTACAGTCAGCCACTAAAGTTTCCAGTTGCGTTTTAATATCTTGAAGCTGGCCATTATTATTTTCTATGTCAGCCATTTTAGCATCAATCTATTAATATTAATTTCATATTACAAAATTACAGCACTTTTAACATATTATATATTACACCGTATTTTGATATACTTAAGTATACCTGCTGTTGTAAATCAGCAATTTTATCCTTCATTTGTTTCAGGGTAATTTGCTTATTATCGAATGCCATTTTGATTGCTTCTTGGCCCGCCGATTCCATAGCTGTATTTAGCTTATTCTTTGCTTCGATTCGAGCTTTCTCTTGACTCAAGGCTAATAATCTTTGGTTTTGTTCTCGAAGTTTATTCTTTAAGGCAGCCATCTCTTGTAACTGTGCATCACGTGTCGACCGCATTCCATCAATCGTCGTTTTTACTCCAGATACACCAACTCGAGTGTCGCAGATTTTTTGAGATAGTTCTTTCACTTTATCGTTCTACGTTGTAACCAAAATATTATATAGATGCTAATTAGTTTATTAATAATGTCTTCAATACTTACAAGTGTTCCTAATTCGATAGTTAATGTTTGATTTTTTGCTTTCAATTTTAATAAGACATCTTGTTCTTTTTGCCTCTGAGTTTGAAGCTCTTGTGATTTCTGTTTTTCCCATTCTAATTGTCGTTGCCTTTCCATCTCTCTGTTAAAAGAATAAATTTGCGTTACTGGAAATTTTTAAGATCTTTATAGATGCAAATATTCATATGAAATATCACTTACTTTCTTGCTGCTTCTCTTTGTTCTTGAGCTCGTTTTCGTTGTTCTTCCTTTTCCTGTTCAATCTCTTTCTGCCTTTGCATTTGTTTCTCAATCTCTGCTTGTCTTCGTCTTTCTTGTTCTAATCTGTATAATATTTGTTCTCAGTCAATATAAGCACTTTAGTACAAACGTTCACCTATCCAATCTTCAGGAAACATTTGTTTACCTAATTTTCTCTTGTTTCTCAGCCTCTTCCCTTTCTTTTCGTTCACGTTCTTCTTGTTCTTTACGCTGAATTTCTAATAAAGCCTTGCGTCTACGTTCTAGTTCCGCTTGTCCTTTCTCAAAGTTTTCTTTACGTTTGTCTTCAAAAGAGGTCTGTAAGAAAAACAATTGTAATATATAATACATATTATTATATATAATTATGAAATTATTTAAACATAGATATATAAAAAAAAGTGAACTTACTTGCGGCATACCAGCCGATGGATCTACGTTTTCCGTTCCAGTTTGTGAAAGTGTTAAGCTACTTTGTCGTTGACGTCTGAATGCAGGTGGTATAAGTTCAATTGGTAATGTGGTAGGTATCTTTTCACCAAGCTTAGCTATATCACATAAATGCATTGCTAATACAAATTCGTCGCAACTCAAACGACCATCCGAATCCATGTCCGCTAACGCCCTAGTAACACATTTATATTCTATAGAAATGTTAAGAATTATCCTTTCGATAGTTATTGTTTAATATTTGTTGTTATATTATTATACCATATTTGTGCCAACACTTGTTGAGGTAATTGTGACTGCACCATAATATTTCTGGCCTGAGGGCCAGATAGAAATCCAGATCGCGCCCTGTCCCAAGTATTAAATAATTGAGTATATTTCAATTTTGTCTGATGAGGTACAGCCCATTCCACAGATTGTGGAGAACCTACTGAATGCTGACTATGTTGTGAATCAACCGAACCCACCCTATCTATACTTGGTGGACGTGCAGTTGTGCTTAATGGTGTACTTGTGGATACTGGTGTTTGAGCAATTACACCATTCACTAATGTACTTGCTGTGGTTGCTGATACTAGAGGTAAACCTACAACTGGAGGAGTTGATACTACACCAGTTCCTGAAAGAAAATGTAGCAAATAATGAATCATATCATGTAATAATAAAACAAGATACTTTATGATTACAAAACTTAAATTATATATACCAGTGGACATTGGTGCAATAGATGGTACCATAGTAGAACCACCTGCAATCATACTAGTACAAGATAATGGTTGCATAGGCATTGCTTGTGCCATACCAAAAGCAGCCATTGGTGTTGGAGTTGTATTTAAAGGTGCAATTGGTGCTGCTGCAGACATCCCTGTTTGAAAAAAAAAACATGTTTATTAAATATATGTTATCTGCTCCCGAGTGATATTAAAAATACTATTCGATGAATGATTTAGTTAATAATGTTAAATTACTAATTATCATAGTTTATTATCTACAGTAGTGCAGTATTTCTTATATTAGAGTCTTAGCTTAAGGTATAGGAAAATCAAAATTTAAGAATACCATAAAAGAATATTTAAATTACATTATTTATTAGTTAAATTAAGTAAAAATGACAACTATGTCGTCTTTCTACAGAATTTAATAAAGTATACCTGAAAACTCAAGATCAAGTAAATCTGTAAAAAAAGGAATAAAATATCATTCACAAATCAATAAATTTTCTGATTCAAATATATTACTGGGAACTAAAAATTTAAATAAATATTAAAGAAATAATGAAGAAACAGAGTGTGGAAGAAAGAACATATGGTTTTACCCATGGTAGATGTAGTCATTGGTTGTACAGATTGAACAACAGGAGGAACAATAGCCGTGGCAGAAACAGCTGGAACTTTGACTGGTGAAATCCCGGTAGCGACAGGGCTATTAGGAAATGAAGGCGGTGCTGGCTTTGGTGGTGGACCACTAGTAGCAGGTGAAAAATTTGCCCCTAAAATACATAATTACATTTTTAAAAACAATCTCATTAAAGAATTACTTTAAATAAAATGTATAAAATAAAAACATGATATAACAGCAAAGCAAAGCAATAGCAAAGTAATTCAAAAATAAAATAATATAAATTACAGCTGTAACAACTGGAAAGGTTAGTAATAAAGGCAAAATTAATTCATAATTATGTGCATTTTATATTAAAATGTATGTATTTGATGCTATTGGATGATCTTTTATTAAAGTAAGGTGTTTATTGCAATAATATATAATGCAAAAAGGAATCATTTCTTTATATTAAAATTTAATTCTAAAGATATGGGAAACTATCTAGATTTACATGCAATTTTATCTTTTAAATAAATGGATAAACTACTTCTCAAATCTCCTTTGCACTTTGAAACATACCAATACTTGAGGGTGGTGTAGGTCTTTGAGAAGGACCACCACTAGGAGTGGTGGTAGTGGTAGTGGTAGTACTTGTAGAAGGCACGATTCCTTTTTTTTTTTTGCAGCACAAATATTATATTATTGTATACAGAGTTGCATAAGTGGGCAGTTATATATATAAAAGATATATATAGAGAGGAAAAAATAATAGAGTAGAATATGTATATGCATAGTCAGTGAACAAAGCCATTGCAACATTGATTATACATATAATGTCACATATAATATACATACTGTATTGTGTGTTTTTATAATGAAATAAAAACATAGACATAGACACGAAGCATAAAAGTATATCTTTTGAAGATAAGTGTTTGTGTTGTCTTTTAGTGATATGTAATTGTATAAAATACAATGTAATACCGTTTTGATAATGATATTGTAGATATTATTATATATGTTAATATTAAATAATACGTATTATTTACATTACAAAGTTAATTATATTTTATGTTCTTAAAATGATACCAATGACATATAATATTTTTACAAGTTAGATCTAATAAAATATAAATAATTATTTAAAATATAGCAAGTTCTTTCATGCAAATATGAGTCTTTGCATTCAAAATATTAATGCATATACAACAGCACATCATAACATTATATTATTGATAATATCAAGAGAAAGGAAAAAATATGCCTTAAAGAAAAATCATAATATTTTCACAAACTTGAAAGAAAGATACGAAATAGAAGAAAATTCAGATATAATCATTCATATGTAAACATCCACTTCTTATAACATACCCACAGAGGGTGGTGCAGGTCGAGCAGGTGGCTTTGACGCTGTGTGAGTTGTGGCATGTGTAGTGGCAGCCACATTCTGTCTATTTTGTCGTGATGCTGTGTAGTATGATGCATAAGTATAATAATGCTACATAATGCTGTTCGTTAGATAAAATGTATTTTTTTTCTTATTTTTTTGGATCTATAATATCTATAGTAAACAATGATAGTAATTGAAATAGACTCTAATTCTTGATAATGGAATATTTTGCTGTTATGATATACATCAATCATAAATTAAACTGAAAGATGATTTGTATTTGTTGTGAAATAGAATTTTTAGCAATAGTGTAAGAGTTTTGATGAATACTATGAAAATTTATATTTCTTTCATATTATGTTCTCATTTATATATGCTTTAGATATTTGAACATAAAATTTTTAGAGTAATTACCTGGTAAGGTCATTGGTGAAACAGGCCTAATAGTATGTCCTGGTAATGGTCCATTTACAGGTGGTGGTCCTATAAGCGGACGTGGAACAGATCCAGTCATAGGCATCCCACTAATTAAAGGCTGTACTGGAACTTGTGGTGGAGCAGATAAATTTACTAATGAAGCAACATTATTCTGTGGTAGAATATTAGCAGCTCCGTTTGTTAAGTTCGTAACATTACTATCACCTAAATATTATCAAACATTAGAGTTCAGGACTCATGATTGAAGTAATCTTATTTACTACCTTTATCATACTTACTGGCAGAAAGTGACTTCAAACTCTGTATTAAAGCTGAAGGCAAGGCTTTAGGAATTTCAAAACCACGTAACTTTAAATTAATTAATTTACATGCAATACTAAATTCATTTATGTCCATTTTTCCATCTGCATCTGTATCTGATAAAGCCCTATATAATCATGTTTTTATGATATGTATGATAATTTCTGAAGATATTAAATACCAGAGTGATATAATAATAAAATGTTAATACCATATTTGTCCAAGGATGACAGGTGGAAGCTGTGATTTAAGTAAAAATTCTTTTGCTTGTTCTCCAGTAACAACTCCATTGATTGGTTTTAAAGAATCAAACTGCTCTCTATATCTTGCACGTTCTCTGGGTTGGATTACCCAAGGATCCATACCTGAAAGAATTACCATCTCCTTTTTTATTTTATAATATTCAAATAAACGACTTCTTTTGAATGAAAGTAAAAGTATTTGTGAAATGGTCTAATATTCAATCAATAACATCTACAAAATCAGAAATTTCTGTTCTCTCCTTAATTCATTTACTGTCAACATGACAACTAAATAGGAGCATGCCTGTCACTAGGCTTAGAAACAAAGAAACAATTCACTTACCCGGAGTTTGAGGGGTGGCCATCTCTGTTCACCCGTAGGTGACCACCGAATCAAATCTGTAATTAAAGAAACATATAACTTTTATAAAAATTATTGGAGAAATCGATGAGAGAAATTTGTGATTTCAAGGTTAGGTCATGGTGACCGAACTTAGCGAAAGTGACTCGATATGTACCTCACGAAAGAAGAATTGTCGAAACGCTATAAATTTAGCGTAGATTCAATCACGAACAAACCCAATTAACTGAATACTACGAGTTCATGAACTTGAAGATTGATCGAAACCCTAACGCACACGTATAAGAGCAAGATTTTTCTCACGCCAGTTACACAAACATACAACAGTGAGCTACTTTCTTTGGTTATGAGACCTCTTTTACAATTTTACTAAAAGAAATTCATGATTGCATGTCGCGACGTTAGCGATCCTTTAGTAAGAAACAGAATCAGACAGATTTCTTCACTATACCGACAGTACGCGGGTCGGCCCACACTACTGACGTACATACGTCACTTTCACGACCTCGGTTATTTCCGTAAATCTTCGGGAGGAATCGATAGCTCGCCCGAAATCGCTTCGTTCATTTTCGGCAGAAATCGCTATTTCCGCAACCCTTAGTTCGAACGTTCAAATTTCCTGCACTTTATTCGATAGAAGAAATTCTTTAACACGTATATTATGTTCATTCGTGATACAATGTTTGATTAATCCTATAATTCAATATATAAATATTGGTGTCGATATAATGAAGTATCGTATTTCCTCGAAATTTGCTCCATTAATCTGGCCAATCTTGTTAAACACATATGCCAGGAAGAAGACTTCACAATTGAAATTAAACAATAGATTCAGCTAATAGAATAATAAGGTAGTAATCTAATATTTTACTAACAAGTTCAGGTCAAAAATGGTTAAGTAGAAAATTCTATACGATGGTTCAGATGTTATTACACTGCATCAAACGATCAATATATTGTTTACTCGTTTAAAAATATAATCTTACATCGTTACACTCGAGACCGGAAGTATGAATAACCTATTAATTGCCATCAACTACTTTTTTTAAACAGGTATAGAATCAATTGGTCCATTGATATTTGCAAAGAAGGAAATGGAAATATGTAGTAACTATGCAAAATACAAAATTGAGAAGAAAGTAGGAATAAGGAGATCTTACTTTGTTTTTCTTTTGAACAACTGGAAATGACAAATATATGAAAGAATTTGAATATTTAATATTAAGATAAAGGTAAATAAATAATAAACATTTGACATTTTTTCGCTTTTACCTCTGTGTTGTTTTGTGCTTAAATCGAATATAATTAGACTGTTGTCTAATACATGTACGCCTGAAATATTGTATTAAAGTGAGATTTCAATTTACCGACGGGGTTCCATGTTACCACCTTCTCCTCTACGTGTTCGAAATACGCTACTTTCGTTCAATGAGGAGTAATGTGAATTACACGAAGTTACAAGTAGCCTATGCTTAACACGTCCTTGATTGTATCTGTTTCATGCCCACTCTAGATAGGTGCACACGACCTGGAAATTACAAAGCTTCATTTCATTGTCAGTTAAGCTCATGCGAACGTTAAAACGAGTACGAACTGCAGTGAATCGGTTTCAACAAACAAAACTCTCTCTTGACATGGAGAACACTGTTCCGCGGAATAAACGAGGTTTCCTATCCTCGATACCTTCTGAATCTTTATGGAAAACTGAATGTTTATAGTTTGTAAATAGTTAATCGTAAATCCGATCATAACAACAATCATACACGCGAATATCCTCTTCGATCGTTATAGTGTGCTGATATCATAGATATCGTTAATCAAAAAATTTAAATGTGCTTTTCACTAAGTGTCATGACTTTTAGCGATGTAATTATATAGCAATTGTATCTGTGAAATATACCAATAGTAAATGTGTCTTATGTTTGTACTGTTCGAAATGATGTACATAGTTATACATTCAATATGATTGATTGTTGTATCGTGTAATATAATCAATGACCGTGGGCCGATTAAAATTTCATTGGATCCAAAATTTAAGTAAGTTTTATTGTATTAATATTAATTTTTTATGTGTATATACATAATTATGTACTATGATATTTTCAAACAGATTTTTAAATATTATAAATGGTATCAAGAATGATCGAATGATTGTAATCCCAGTGATTAATATGTTCGCTGCTATTCCCGTCCTGCTATTTGAACACAAGCTCTATATGATGTTAAGTGACGCTATCTAATTATATTATTACCGCGATAAAGATATAAAAATAGAAGTAATATATAACTGTGTGTATGTGAAGGAGGAGAAGTAAAAATACAAAGATATATAAAGATAAAATTAGGAATCAAATAGTAAAAGGTATTCAAACAATCATCTTTAAATAGCTACTCCGATTTCAACAAAATAGTAAGATATGCAATTTCTAGGAGAAACTAAACATTCTTCATGGATTCAAATTAAAAAAAATTTACGCTATTGATATACATATATTTTCATTATATCAATTGTTTGCCTACCGATACTGCCATTAGTTAATTTTGATATCATAAAAAATTGTTAAACTAATAATTGTTAGATTTTAAATTTCCCATTGGATTTATACATGCATACATATGTACCAAGATCTATTTATATATTATTATACATAAATTATTTATTTACTTATACTGTACACAAATTTATAAAAGAAAGTATAAGAACATGATTTTTTTATAGCATTCGTTATGATTCTATACTTATGCTGTCGCCCAACCGGACTGTGGTCCCATTCAGAATGTACACTGTTAATGCGAGGTGATTACGCATTTGTCACCAGTCAATGCCAATCGTTTCGAGTATAGAACCGGTAGAGTTCGACGTTAAGGCATTACAGTACGGATTGCATCTATTAATTGACGTGAGGATAGTTAAGTGCGCTAACCTACACAAAACATGGAAAAAGCATGTATTTCGATGATTCCGAATGCTATTCGAAGTATTAAATAACGTTTAATCGATTTTGTATTTATATTGATCGTATTTTATTGGTGCCAAGCTCTTTTTACTCTTTTCTACGCTAATGTCTCCACAGAGCCAATTGCTATCCCATGCTGAACGCTATTCTAATAATTTCTCAATTAATAGAACAGTAGTTTGAAGGACAGTAGAAATGTGAACATCATTCGAGTATGTAATATAAATTAATAAAAAATAAATAATGAGAGTAATTTTAATCCAGCTAGTTACAATAGATATTTCAAAAAGAAAGATACATTATTGTAGAGCGTACATTATCAGCAAGTGGAATTGTGTGACATGCATTAGAATCACGCGTCTAATCGCATTCCTGTTTTGTATGCAGGATTGTGCATGAATGTAATTTAAAGAATAGCTTAACATAGTTCAATACTTTGTTACTATTATGCTCAACATTTTATACGCATTGCAATGTATTACAGTTAACAGATATTTGCTGCCTTTAGAATGAAACAACCTTCCCTTTTTGGGATTGGATTGGTTACTCGAAAATGTCGAACAAACATTTCATTCCAAATGCAATCATGCATTTCTCCCAATACTATCGAACGATATCGCCCATATGAATCAATATTCAACTGTACATGAGCATGAAACTCGACGAGAGGTCAAGTGCAAGTATAATGCACAATATCAAAGTACAATAGATCAAATATATGATTCGCTCTTGTTAACTTATATTGAACAAAGTTGACAACGTATATACGAATGAATACTTTTATGCATTGCAAACATTTTCAAAGCGATGATGCATTGAAAATATAAATTATATTTTTATAAATATTTAAAATATACATATATTTTCTTTCGTACGAGTAAAACGCGGGGCGTAAGGTAACATAAAGTTTAAAAAACATTCTAATTACGTAAAATTTTACTATAAATCAAATAGATATTCAATAATTCATAAATCGTGTACAACGCCATCTTTCGATGGCTTTGGAAAGTACATATTCAGTATCATAGGGTCTTCGACCTGTCCTTTTCTCGTTAGTGTGTGCTTTCAGTGCTTTGACGTTTTAATCTGTGATGTGAGCCCCCGAACTAGCTGCTACTCGCTGGGAAATCTACGATTCTATGACAGAGACAGACAGGTATAAAAGGTTGACGTATGTTTCGCGTGTAGTAGGAAGTACAAATTGGTTCACTTGTCGTGGAACCATTGCTTTTACGTTCATTATCGATTAACTGTGCATACTTGACCGGCCGGCAGACAGTCGACGTGACGCCGGGTCAGCTAAACAACTAATAAAAAGTTCATATGAACGATCGCGAAAATAATCCTCAATCATAGGAGGGGTATATGCTCACACGTTCTGCGTATTAGAAAATAACATTGCCAGGAGATTTCGTACGAAAAGAGTAATTATATCATTGATCATTTCTGTGAAACAATCTGGGTCATTAGCATGCCAACTATGCGCGAGTTTCTGCTCAACAAATTTACTAACGCGCATGCTTGTAGTACGAAATACACGCGGGAAAATATTGCAGATGAAAACGTAAACTCTATGCAAATATTCACTCTAGAACTTAAGATTTAATCATACAATTTATAATCTTACATTTTTCTATGCTGCAGAACATGAGTCACTGAATATTTGCAGCAAAAATTATATAAATATTTGCAATAACAATGATGAGGATTTCCTTAAACATCTGAATATTGTTGTCCCGTAACCAAGATAAACATTGTTGGAATGCACATTGGATAAGATGGAATATGGAAAGTTGTGGAAGCACGATCTTCATCTCGTATGCGAATAGACGACGGATATATATTCTGATACAGATCATGTTGATGAGGAAGACGATTTCATAAAATATTAGGCCTTCGAATATTGTTGATCGAGGAACAGGTTGACTCTATATATCACCAATGTTTTGAAGCGTTCACGTCAAGTCAATCATCCATATAAAACATCGTATAAGAGCTCAAGTGTTGCTTACCTTGAATCTTTAATAGTTTCTCTATTTAGAATAGAGTATAATATAGTACTCAATACTTTATATCTCATTTGTTTCAGTTTTTGAATCGAGTAACATCAAATTTAGAAATTAAGGAATCTATTAGGTTCAGTTAAAAGTATAATTATTAAGACATTGTTAAGATAATTGTTATATATAATTGTTGATAATATATTGATCTCTTCAATATTTTAATATTATAACGAGCAATATTTGTAAAAGTATATAAAAATATATCTTTCACCTCAAAATTAAAAAAAAAAAAGGATAATGTTGTTAACGTATAATTAATTGACAAAAGAATATAGAAATTTGAAACTGCTGCTCTGTAAAAAATTAAGAAAATAGGAAATGTGACTTAATATATCCTTTCTCTCTAGTCTTCAATTGAAAGGAAATCAAGCGATCCCGGGGAGCATTTAATGAAACGGCTGACTCGGCTGACCAGTTTCCCGCCAGTAGCTTGAGTTTGGTGTCTGTATTTCTACGTTAAAATTTCTCAGAGGGGGATGCAAACGCCTCCAGCGACTTTCTTGCTTCCTCCGCGAGTGTAGTTCACGGGAGCGCCCTTGCAAGGACAGCGGCCTTTCAGGGCTTTCAAGCCTTTCGGGGCGAACGTTTAAAACGAGGCAAATGGACAAGAGAAAGCGAGTCAAGACGAGTATACAGACAGAACCAGCCGCCTTCTCTCGCTTTCCTGTGCCTCCTTCTATCTCCTTCTCTCCCCTTCTTCTTTCTCCGTACCACTCATTCTTCCCTCCTTTCATTTACCTCCCTCCAAAGTTCAAATGCTTCCCTTCTCCTCTTTCCTTCTCTCTGGCTCGCAGGAAACCAGTCGCGATTTTTCACGCGGTGGGAACTAGAAGCCGCTCCCTACTATAAATAGCCTTCGAGTTCGCTCTCGAGCTCTGCTCTCTCGGCCTCCAACGGCGATGGGAGTAGCTAAAAGGGGGTAGCCATCCATGGGCGCCGACACACTGACGTTTCAACATTATTTTTTACCACCAGTTTCTAATTCTACATTCTGCTTCAACAAGGATGCTGTGCCCCTTTCTATCAACACTTGGACTCGCGATAACGATTTCAAGGTGGCACCTTTTTTCTTTATTTTGTTTACTTTACTGTCCTCTTTACTAAACTTAACTAATTAACGATGGAATTGTTTCTAGATAGTCATTAGTAGACTGTGAATCTGTATACATGTATGGGAAATTTGAAGGTACAAAAATGTACAGAAAACACATAATATGTAAAAATATATGAAACATCCAAACGGATGACTCGGCTCCAAAATATATGAAACGTTTTTCATAAATGGTAGAAGACAATGGAAGATTGTTTTTTATCTTTGTGTTTTAATTAGAACCTTTTTTTGTAGAAACATTGAAGTTTGGCGCAACTAAAAATGTTATGTTAAATGGGATCTTTAAACTTAAATGAGAAATATGCAGTTCCAAAATGTTCAAGAATATTGTCTTTGGTAAATACGGAATATTTAACCAGTTATATTCGCATCCTTCACAGAACACATTGCTTGAGGCTGTTAGAAATTATTCGTTTCCCTAAGGTGCGCGATAACTGTAAAATGTGAGCGTTCCAAGAGAATGTCTATCCACGTGGGTCGTGGAATCACGCGTCAAGGGAAGGCGTGGTTGCTGCGATCCCGTGTGAAACAGCATGTTGATCAGGTGGATGGGTTTTCAATAATACTTATATTTTTATCTAGATCTTCATTGTATTTCATAAACTTATATAATTTTTATTAGAATGTATATAGCTTGAAAGTTATGTCAAATTCATTTACTAAAGTACAAAAAAAAAAAAGATTAAAGATTCGTAAAAAATGATAAAGTTAATTCTGTAGGATAATTAATGATGGATTTGAAAAATTATTAATTTTCCCCATTTTAGACGAAATTCTATCGGCGCCCATGTAAGTCATGACTTTGTACGCGCGTGACAGAGGAGTAGAAGGGATGAGCGTTGGAATTTTTATGGAAGGAAAAAAAGGAAAAACTTCGTGTCTGCGACCAAAAGGGGCGGTCGGTAAGCGCGAGGAATAGGTATACCAGAGTGAACAATCGAGATAACTTGAAAAAAATTATATAATTCCAGTTAGTCGATCCTTCGGGATAAAGAATGCTGTTCTATGAAATCTCGGAATTGTCTTGCATTTTCCTAAAATCCATAAAAGGACTAGATATAAAGGACATAGACTTTTAACTTTTTATAACGTAACTGACGATAAATTTCCTTAACCTGATAATTATTAATACGAATATTTTTGTTGATTCATTAAAAATTAATTAATTTATTAGCAAAACACTATTAGATACTTCAGTGAGTAATTAGAATTTATGATAAAAATGATATGATTAAAAAATTAAAAAAAGAATTATGACAAAAGAAAACGTTTATCCGTTGTATTAAAATTGTTACTAAAAGACTTTATATGACCGTATTTATCAAATCTCTGGAAGGATCGTAATTGTAAATGGTTTCATTTTCCTCCGTAAGGATTAAATATTCGAGTTGAAGAGTGCAGTGAGTGATTAAGCAATGACGCGCCTCTTAGAATCTATCGTGCAGACGGTAATATCTCAGAATGATCTTCAACGTAACTACTAAAATGAACACGTATGAAATAGTTTCATGATAGAATAGAAATGTCAAAGACAATAAACGTGAATGATCAAAATTTATAATATATGTAACTGGATATCATATACCATACCAAGGTTTATGATAAGATTATCTTATCACGAGCAAAACCAACTGGTCCAATTGTTCTAACTAAATCGTATTTTTTATAATGCACGTTTGCTTACAAATATCAATATCAATTACCACTTGACACATGGAGTATAAATTAAAATTTAGTATCCTAAAATTAAGTAATCTACTTTAGTTCAAATTGTTGCATAGTCCATCTCTAACCTATGATACTTATAATACTTGTAACTAAATTATAAATATTTATGCAAATTCATATTTTTATAAACTTAAATAGAGGTTCCTCTCGCCTATTAAACTGTAAGGAATACCCTACTTTGGATACTTTAAGTACGGATTCTATGCAATTTTGTATACTCGAATTTTGCATTAATGCATAAATATGCATGACGCAACAATAGTAGTCGGACGTTAATCCCGCAATAAACACTTTTGGACGTTAACATACTTCTATATCGAATTCAACTTCACATGGATATTAAAGCCGTTATAGCGTTTTAGTGTCGTTGTAAGACACTTTTATGTTCGATGTTCTGAATCTTCCATTAATGGTTGTCATCGGACCAATCATCCAACGTTGGTGATACAGCCGATTAAGCTATCGACTCGAGATCAGTTTGGTGAAACAATTTACATGATGTAAAAGATAATGTTTCCATTGCAGAAAACAATTGATCTTTCTTGGAAATAAATACTAAATTATACTTTTAATTGGGGTAAACAATTATTCATTGTAAGTTCACTGAATGTTGTATGTCATCCATTTTAGGAATTTCAACAGCTTTTTCTAATTCCAGAAAGCCGCAATCTTAATTAAGATCTTCTCAAAATAAACAAAGAATCATCTACTCGAATAAAATGACCAACATGCAAGTTATTCTGAGAGAGCATTTCAAGAATTCCTCTAAGCTTTGCTACTTTGCGTGCTTATAAGCAAGCGGCGCTTTACTACGACGACGTTAAGTATAGAAGGACTATACACTTGTTTATTCCATGAATATTCCTCTAAATATTTAAAAGCAATTATTTTTACGTCACACAAAGTAACTAGTTTTCTACGAAGATATTTTGCTCTTAGTCAAAGGATAAAGTCTTAGTCAACGGAATTCTTCATTCCTATTTTGAAATCTTCACAGAAGCATCCTAAGAAGTTTTTAATTTTCAAAGTGTAAAAAATGTTAAAAAATAGCATAGAGCAATGATTTTTATTTAAGAAACAAGGTGTCAAAAGGTCGAAAATTTATGTAAATTTATTTGTGTTAACGTCATACTATGAAGGATTTTTAATTAGAAAATTTAAAGGCAGTCTTTTATCAACAAATAATGATAGAAAAATGCTCTCACGATGAAGGAAAGCAGGTAAAGAAAAGAAATATCGGCAAGTCCGTGGGCACGAACGATAAAGTTACGATTTGCTGGGCAATCAATGTGAAAACCGGTTGTCGGTTGGAGCATAATGTTTCTCAAATCAATTCGTACTCGACGGGAAATACACCTGTACCCCGGCTTCTCCCTTTCACGCTCTAGCCTCTCGGCACTCGCTCCGAACTCGCATAAACGCACACACTCTATTTATAGATAGCGTAAGGTTGATTACTCTTTTCACAGATATATGCCGCCCGAGTCCTTAAGTTTCATCATAAACGTAGAATGGGAGAATCATAAACCAACGTGATGAGAGAATAGGCGAATGAACGATGGCAATTCCAACAGATAAGAGAAAGAAACAAAAGTCTGTTTTTATTCTATCTACTTGTGTTCTAAATATATCGAGGTGAAAGATTTTTAATGATAGAGACGTAAAATTATTTGATAATCATGTTTTAATTCATTACCAGACGATATACAAAAAATATCAAATATACCATTTAAAGTAAAAGAATAAAATATCTTAACTTATTTTAATAAGTATCCTGTTTGTCTGAACTATTCGACCTATTTTTCAGATCTATTTCTATATTAATAATCTAAAAAATATATTACATTATTCGAAGTAAGTTAAATTACAAACGTTTTAAATAAATCCTACAGAATATATATAACATGCATTAAGTAGTATAGCTTAAATACTTAGATTTATTGAACGTTATTGATAAAACCACCTCTTTACTAGGTTCGCTATCAGTAGAATGGATCAATAGTTGAACATTATCAAGAGAACACTATCCATCCCAAGAGTTCCGAAAGAAATAAAGTAGTATAAGCGAAACAAGCGGGAGAAGCGTTCCACTGTGGCATCATCCATATCTTCCAGCATAATAACTTCAATTTCGTCCCGCGGTATTGCAATTTACAAAGAATTGGGGTAACTATCGAGCATCCGGTTATAGTGCGCAGAATACGTGCAATTATCCGTTTCTTTTAAATGCACCAGACGCGAAATGGAGTAGACAAAGTGTGACAGAGAAAGAAAGAGTGAGATCTACGCTGACGAGACAAAGTGTTATGGTTCTTAATGTTACGGGATATAATCTGGCGTCTGAACGACTGTGCGTTTCAGTCATGCCCGTCAATGTTTTTCCACGGACGAAAACCTGTTGTAAATTACATCTCTGCGTCTCGGTCCTCTTTTGTACTCGTCCTTCGAGGGAGATCGTCCGCACGAGGATCACCGGAGAATCGTAATTTACAAGATCTCCTCGTCGTCCATGTTTTTCGTGCCTCCCATCGCCACGCACCCTGAATAATTTACATTTTCTTGCAGTTTCCATCGATTTATTTACTTTTCTACCGGGTCACGGTGTACTGGAGATCCTCAGACCTATCTTGCACCATCAACTTCATCCCTGAAGAAATTTCTCCATATCAGGAAGAGAAACACAAAAAATGAAGAGCTAAGAGAGTATTTTAGTCTTGAAGGTTTAAAAGTAATTACATAACAGATGATATTCTATTTCCCGTGTTATTGAAGACAATTATTTGAAATTTTGGTTGCAAGTTAAAAAATATGTATCTACATATTTAGCTACGTAGTTACTGATTCTTTTTTTATGTTCCGTAATAATAGGTAAAAGTAATTGTCTAGGGTAGAGTACCGCCTTATGGCAAAAATAAACCTCTTTTCTCTTCAGAGAGGATCGAGAGATAATAAAAGGAACATGCTCTGTCGGATTAATTCCCGAAAGCAAATGGTCAACCAGCACCTTCTTGAGCAGTCATAAATATTCGAAAATCTCTAAACGGATTTTATTCTGGAAGGATCCTAAATTCCAGCAGGAGCTGCGTTCTCCAACGGTCCTAAGCCTCTTCGTGAACGAACATCAGGCCCTGCTTCAGCACGCGACTGAATTGCCGCGGTATGCCGCGAATGCAAACGACCACTTTTTACCTTGTCATCGTTTCCAGCGCGTTACACGCACGCGGCACCATCAATTCGCCCAGCTCGTTGTGTTATCAACTCGCCGCTACGCGATCTGTTTGCATCCTGAGAACTGGCATGACTCAATGCGCATAGTTATGACCGCACGATATATGCACTTTTTCTAGTTGCTTTCCACCGTGTGCTTGTGACCACTGGTACTCTTAATGTGTTTAATGATTATTTTATATAAAATTGATGGTTAATTATGATATGTTTCCTTAATTGTTGAAGGAGATTTTATCGGATAAGGATAATTAATTGTTGCTACAAGTTTCGTGATTATTAATATTTTATGTGTGTTGAATTGGCATGAAAAAATGCGTCAATTATTTTGGACACAATTCAAGTGCATTTTTTATGGTAGTGATGGATAAATGTCTTCTTGAATCTTTAAAAAGGTGTAAATACTGGTTTCTCTTGAAATATCTTTTTCTTGCAGATATTTACACAGAGATCCGTCGTTGTAACATCTAATTCTTCTTACATAATACAGTGGACATCGAAGTTTTCAACGGGAAGATAATCTAAACATTTACTTAGGTCATTAACGTATGAAATATCTATTTGAAGATAGTCTCCTGCCTACATCTTCAAGCATTCACATGTATGAGTAGTAGTAGAATTTACCTGCTATGTTTCTCTTTATAATAGATCGGAGATAAACGTGAATTTTATTTTTAAATGATGCTTATGGCAAATAGATATGATCATTCTCCCTCAGATATTTAGACACAATTTTTCTTTCTTCAAAAATTATTTCAAGCTTTCGATAAAGATGATTCTAAACCTAATTGAATACTTTATTCATTTATTAAGAATTATAATTGTTTCCTCTTGAAAGATACATAGTTTGTATATTTTATTCTAATATGATAGAAGCATTTAGATAATAAAAGATCCAAAGGAACCTCTGCATCAATCCAAGATGGAATGCAAAAAGCAAACGAACCTCCGCCAGCAACATGATCCCAACGATGTTGTCCGCACATTGCTGGCTGATTTCTCCTGTTCATCCACCTTGTCCAAATGAATTTGGCACGGTGAATCGTCTGATTCAACGAGGAGCAACAGGTTTGCAACAGGTCTTTGGTCAGGATGAGTTCGAGAAGTCGAGCGAGACAAAGAATTAGAAGTAGAATTTTTAGCCTCTGGTGAGGTCAAAGACACAGATTTGGAGGTTCAATGGTCAGAGATGAAACGAATTTAATTAAGGATAACGAACTTTAAAAGAGTACTGAGGATTGAATGAGGGATTTTTAACCAGTAATATATGAAGTTCAATCTTTTTAGCATCAATGAAAAATAATTGGATGGAAGCAGAAAGAGACGAAATAAAGAATTAGGAATCGAAAGTTTCAAGCATTGATAGTAACAAATGTGAAAATATAGAGAAAAATTGACCACGAAAGGTAGCAATATTATAAAACGGTAAAATATAGATCGAGTATAGAAAATGATAAATATGAAAATACAAAGAAAATTGAAAGTCAAAGGTAAAATCTCCAGCTACCTATGAAAAAAAAATGTTTAAAGGAAGAAGACTATAAAGTACCAACAATTAAAGATTCTTCTTCTATTTCACGATCTTCCTTGGGAGCAACAAGTCATCGATATTCAGACAACCATTTGGTATGGTTGACCATGGCACTCCCGAGGGTGGAAGAAAGCTGGTGGGAGTCCTGGTGGATGGCAACGGTGAACGTGATAGAAAAGTGAGGGTAGGAGGAGGGTAGACTTGTTCAGCCGATGGTGGTGGTTGCGGCGCCACTGCTATACCTCTGAGGAAGGGTCATATACTTGAGTTCCTGTGTATCATCGGCATCGGCCAAAGCGCCGGCAGTCGTCGTCCGGCCTTCGTGCGTGCAAGATTGCTTCGTATTCGTTCGTCCAACGACCACTCTCTGATTTCTTTAATAAACGTGTGATAACTTGCCATATCAGTGACCATATTACGTGAGGAAACACATACGATACTTTTAATTAGCGAGTATCCGGTTCAAATGCGATTAGGATACTTAATATGTATAAGGCAAAAGAGCGTATATTGTAGAGTATAATAGCACGTGACGTGTACAAGCACGTTGATCATGTTCTTTTGGCTCTTGTAAATAAGGCAATATGCTTTTGAAGTTGATACATTTAAGAAGAAAATTATTTTTTAATAATTTTAGAAGATGCATGATTTGAACTTATTTTAGTTGAATGAAAATCTGAGAAGGGCTTTTATAGAGATCTTGTTATATTAGAAAGATAATCAACGAGATTGTGTAATCTTTTTAAACTTTATTTAGGTATTATTTCTGATAGAGTACTATTAATAGATGAGAGGGAACGAAGTTCGTGCTGCTGAAGATTCGCTATCTTCTTATAATTTTGCATAGTCTTGCATAGAAAAAATATTTAGTTAATTACCTGTTAATTTAAATTAGAGGCAAAAAAGTAATGCTTATTGTACAATAAGCGTAATTTTGGTATAAGGATCTTTTAGATAAAAGATGTTTCTGTAGTAAAGATCACACGAGGTATATACGTTTAATTCATACGTTTCATTGAGTGGAAATACAGAACAGTTAGTCCACTGTCATTCTTCAACCTGACACGCGAGGCAACGTGTACTTACTTTCTTCAGGAAGTTTAAATGATATTGCATAAGATCCATATACACGCATCTATGATTCCATTACGTTATATTATACATTATATCATATATTTCATAATACATCCAACCTATTTACGTACATGAAATTTACTGATTTTCGATCGTAAATTTATTTTTATGTAATTTCCACATAGAACTATAATATAGCGTACAAGTTTCACCAATCATTTCAGAAACTGTTTTTCAATTAGCATACAGACCGACTGAAATAAAAGTCGAGTTTATACTTGTAAATTAAGAGATTCCCCCTTGACGATGATCACTCTTGCAATCAGTGGTAATTGTTTTCCTTGTCACTATGCAGAAAAATATCTATCTTCTTCAAATAGTTCTGCTCGTTATCTCAATTGTCAGTCGATTGTTGATTATTTCTTTTCAAGAGATATTGAAACAAGATATAATTTGAAACGTTTACTCACTATATTAGTAGGATTATAATTAAAAGTTTAAGTATTCAATTACGCAACTTTACTTTCCAGAAAAAGGAACGAATTATGCTGATTTCCTACAGTATCTATATTTATAATACAACGATTACGGCATATTTAAGATAGTTTAGAAATTCTGTTTGAAATAAGCATCAAAAACTCCAATATAGCTCGTAAATTAAATATTCATATACTCATTTAAACAGTGTTCCATTTTAAGTAGTATATATCAAGCAAGCATACAAAATTTCTTTCATTCCATAAATTCGATTTGCTTATTCTGCCGCTCTGTATTACCACATACATATTTATTTTTTTATCTCATATTGTTCGCTATTAACATAATGCTACATTCGTTATCAATCTTGAAGATCATCCATTAAACATTCTTGTTCGACTTGACACATATTTTGCATCATTTTTATCTGATGAATTATTCACAATAATCTTCGTGTTACGTAAATATTTCTGATAGATACAAGTACATATTCGTATAAATGTTTTGGCCAGATTCGATCCCGATGATTATCTGTAGTTAGATTGAATTCAAGCCGGTAAAGCCAAGCAAGTGTATATTAAATCATTTACATTGTTAATGATTCGATAATGTATAGCTCATATCGCAATACTTATCGCATCTTGTAACATTACAAGGTACTCCATCTGATTGAGATACCTGTTGGTCCCGATGTCCTGATGATTCTTGACTGTGCACACCGTTCAGAACGATTTTATATGTATATATCTTACCTTGAGAATAGTTTCCGTGATTATCCAGTCAATTTGCATATCCTCTGAGTTACAAATTATTTTTATCCTTATACGAAGCATTTTGCTCCTAACTATTGTTTCATGGTCTGCATTTTCCTACATTTTCTTCCAGTCATTGAAATGGCCATTTTTAACGAGCCTTTATTGTAATATCAGTGAATTTTATCGCTACAATTCTGCTAAAATTGTAGCGCAGTAAAGATCGTATTGGAGATCGTGTAGGACAAATTAGTAGCTCAAAATCATATTAGTTTATTCCATTTTTTATAATTTTGTTATTTACTTGCTAATACAAATACCGATATAGATAAGTGGAATAAATACATTCATCGATTTTTATGTATATAACAGAGAATAATGAAAGTGGAAAAATTGAAGTCGGAATGCCAAAATAGCTAACTAATTTGGCGAGACATCGTTCCTCGATGTCCTTGAACGCCCAACTAATTTTAGGCAAATTACAACGCTTCGCTGCAAAAATGATTAAGCAATTTTTCTGAATGATATTTGAACTCGATTGAAATTGTTTTTCGATTTTAATTGTTTTACTGTTAAACATGATTACGAGTTAATTTCACAAATCTGTTCAATTTTTGAATTTCAGGGTGAAAGTGGGAGATCTACATGCACCAAAATCCGAGCCAACACAGACAATCTAAACTTTCGTTAGATCATTGACACGTTCCAGAAACTGTCTGCTTAGATAAAAGTACTCTTAAAGACTGTCTTATTGACAACGAGATTCGATATAACTTCTATTTTATTAAAAATGCTACAGTCCAATGCATATAGACTTACACTTCTCTCCTAAAGAAGGAAGGATAGAGGAAGGTTTTCCAAAATTAAAATTCGTGAATCGGTAACTTGATTCATCGAAGCGGTGATACGGTCAAAAACCTCCTTGAGGCGAGAAATCATTATTTCCGGCGAGACGGATTCGACGATAGAAAAAAGTTACTTTAGAAGTGTATCCCCGAGCAGAAGGACTACGGGGATTTGGAGGCGCAAACGGAGAAGAATTAGAAGCATCAAGGAAAAATGGCGTATGACGATGTTATACTTCGAATGGGGGAGTTCGGCCGATATCAACGCAGAATCTACCTGTTGCTCTGTCTACCGGCGATATCCTGCGCTTTCCATAAGATCGCTGGTGTCTTCCTGAGCGCGAAAATGAACGCTAGGTAAAATCTTATTCTAGCAATTTAAATAGTTTGTTGATATTTTTATATTGTTGAAAGAATAATATCGTACTCTGAGTTTTTCAAATTGATTAAAAACTCGCTTTGAATAATAAATTATATATCTAGAATGAATTTTCATAAATAAATTTTCGTTCACAGATGTCTGTTACCACATGAAAATCCGGAGAATGCCACATATTTTTTACCACCACACATACTGAATACGAGTTATCCAGGGGGTTACGAGCAGGAAAAATTGTTACAATGCTACATGCTGGATCTTCCTAATAACGTTAATGAGACAACGATCAATAGGTACGTCGACACGTCAACGGCTAATATACACGGAGAGAAACCATTAACTCCAAATAGTCTCAACACCCAAGGATACAAGCCATGTGAAACGTTCGTTTATGATAGAAGCAAATATAAAAGTACTACCACTTCTGAGGTATATTTCATGTCTTCATGACATTAAAACGATAAATCCAGATATTTCCTGTACCTTCGAACGTTTTAACAAACAATTATCTCTTTTTATTTCCAGTGGAATTTAGTTTGCGATAGGTCATGGTTGAGAGCTACGGGGGATTCGTTGTTTATGGTAGGGGTCATGCTTGGCTCGATGATTTTCGGTGGTTTGTCCGATAAGTTTGGACGTAGACCAATTTTCTTCCTGTCTTTAGTCATACAGTTGGTCGGTGGTATACTAGTCGCAGTTTCCCCCGAGTATATTTCCTACGTTGTCTTCAGGTTAATAGTTGGCTCCACTACTAGTGGAGTCTTTTTAGTCGCCTATGTAATAGGTAAAGTCTTACGAATTTCGTATATTTAATAAATCCCATATATTCTTCACTACTATTATTTAATATTATAGCTTGATGTTATAATACTGACAATGAGAACGACAACGTTGCCTTTCAGCCTTGGAAATGGTAGGACCAAAGAAGCGTTTGGTAGCTGGGGTCGGCTGCCAATTGTTCTTCACAACTGGATATATTCTAACTGCTGGTTTTGCGTATTTTATAACCGATTGGAGAATGCTACAAATCGCTATCACTATACCTAGCATTGCGTTTCTTCTCTACTGGTGGTAAGATCAATATCTCGTTGTTCAGTGCTTTCAATCAAAATATATTTTCCTTTTCTTCATTTTTTAAAATATTGATGTGACAAACTTTATAGGTTCATTCCTGAATCCGCACGTTGGTTATTGACAAAGGGTCGTGTACAAGAGGCGAAAGATCTCCTCCAACGAGCTTCCTTAGAAAATGGCGTAGAGATGCCGAGCGAAGCTCTGGATACGCTTCTTAATAGTAATAACGAAGAAACTACACCAGATTATAGAAAGCCATCGTTATTTGATCTTTTTCGGTATCCAAACTTGAGAAGAAAGAGTATTCTACTATTTTTCAATTGGTAATCTTTACTTTAATTTTCCTTCTGATTTTTCAGTACTTTTTGGCATATAGTATTTGCAAATATATCATCCTTTCCTTATTAATAGGCTTGTAAATAGTGGCACATATTACGGTTTATCCTGGCATGTGTCCAACCTTGGTGGCAACGATTACGTTAATTTCGTCATATCCGGGTTGGTGG
Source organism: Bombus hortorum (assembly GCA_905332935.1). NCBI lineage: Eukaryota > Metazoa > Arthropoda > Insecta > Hymenoptera > Apidae > Bombus > Bombus hortorum. Next base: position 4,324,762 of record HG995198.1, on the reverse strand, counting down.
AAATACCTGCATACACGTTTTTAATCTTCACATTGAATCGTTGGGGAAGAAAGATCATCTTGTGCGGTTGCATGCTAATAGCAGGATTTGCATTACTTGGAATCTTGCTTGTACCTGCTGGTTAGAACCAAAATAAAAATTAAATTTTATTGCATTGTTTTTTAATGTAAATCAATAAATTTATTAATATTTTCTAATTTATGAATATTTTTAGATGCTCAGTGGCTCGTAATATGCTTAGCGATGATCGGTAAGCTCACAATTACATCATCTTATGGTGCTATATACGTTTTTACTGCCGAACAATTCCCTACGGTTATTCGAAATGTCGGTCTTGGAGCAAGCTCGACTTTCGCTCGAATCGGTGGAGTAATCGCTCCACATGTCATTCACTTGGTAATTCATTATTTTAACTTCCTAATCATGTTTATGATGTATTTATTTTTGATAAATACTATTTTGTAGTCTGAAATCTGGATGCCTCTACCATTTGTTATTTTTGGATCGTGCGTACTTTTTGGTGGAGTTATGTCGTTACTCCTTCCAGAGACGTTAAATAAGAAGCTCCCAGAATCTATACAAGATGGCGAATTATTTGGAAAGTATGTTGATATACGACACTTCTTTTTCTTTTCACAAGGTAAAATATCAAAAAATCCTATTATCACATTTTCATGATTTTAGGAAACCGGAGAAGAAGAAGAAGAAGCAACAACTAGATATAGAACAACTAAACGAAGTTGATGTGATAAAACCATTGAAACCACAAGAAAACGGTGTTCACGAGAAGCAAAACGGATGACGTTAATTTAGAAGAAAAACAACGGTTATGCTCAAAGTATATACTTCAATCCTGTCTGATTGTATTTTAGGCACCCTTGTATACGTGTCTTACGTATACTAATCTTAGTGTGCCCATTGCAATACTACAGTACCAAAAACAAAACAAAAAAAAAAAAAAACAAAATCACATTTATCTTTCAAATTATATCACCAATGATGTAGGTTGCTTTTAATCGAACGAAACATGCAAAACGTGAAATCAAAGGATGATAAGAAATGTATACTTAGACTTTCAGCTTGTTTCGTAATTACTGGAAAATACACAATGAAAGCAAGAAGGTAGCATTTTCCTTATGTTTATACATACACGCAATATACAGCTTTTGTATTTAATAGCACATAAAAATTCTGCCAGCATATATATCATTTATTTTAATTTCTAAATGTGGTTTACATACATGTTAAGTGACCTTGAAATATAAACCTGTAAAAGCTTCTTTCGAAAGCTCACGCAGGAAATAATTATATTTCTGCGCCGAGATCGCAAGTAAAAAATACAAAGACTTTGACGTTTTAATTATGTCTTTATTTCATTATTAGTAATATATAATATATACCCCATCCTCCTATTTTAATCATTTTAATAGCTTAGATGTATTATTGTTTTAAAATAATATTTTCAATTTCATAAAATCTCAAATTTTTAGATTTTGTAGTTTGTGCTGACACCTGTTGGAATGCGCAATAAATTTTGTTAATGTATCGAAATATAGAAAATATCGATTCTTTGAAGTATATCGAAGACGCCTCAACTTTCTTGTTTTCCCGCGTAAACTGTTACGAATGCGTACCGGTTGTTTCTAGTTGTGTTTGTGTACATAAATTTTATAATCGTGAAGATATTTGTAAAAATATTTGTAAACAGTATTGTGTTAAAACAGTAAAATTAATCGGAAAAAATGGATATTGATCGAGATCAAAGATTAGAAGAAATACAAAGAGAGTATATGGATTTTTTAGATGATATGGTAAGTTTGTAAAATTTTATAATTCTTAACCCTATATTATTCGTCCTTTTTCTTACTTATTCCTTAGGAAGATCAAGGCATTTATACTACTCTTGTTAAAAATATGATTGAAGAAAACAATCGCAGACTGTATGTAAATGTTAACGATTTACGAAGAAAGAATCCTACTCGTGCAGCGAGGTATGCATAAATCTACTTTGTTCATTCCTGATCTTGTTTCTCAAGTATGGTTAATTATATTAATTTTATAATATTTTATACCACATTGGTTCCAATTTTTTTTATAGTCTATTAAATAATTCTTTTGAAGAACATCAAGCTTTCCAAAATGCATTAAAGCAATTTGTTGCAAGCATTGACACAGAATATGCAAAACAAAATATAGATTTTTTTATAGCATTTGAAGGAAGTTTTGGAAATAAACATGTTACACCAAGAACCCTTACATCACGCTTTTTAGGTAACTTGGTGTGCGTAGAAGGTATTGTTACAAAATGTAAGTTATACAATTTTATATCATATTATATATCATATCAGTTTTATGCGTGAATATTATTACATTTTCATTCTGTAAAATATGTGTTTTAAACTTTGTTAGGTTCCTTGGTACGTCCAAAGGTTGTGAGAAGTGTTCATTATTGCAATGCAACACATACAGTAATTGAACGAACATATACTGACTTCACTTCATTTGAAGCATTTCCACAGTCTGCTGTGTACCCAACTACAGTAATTATTTATAATACCATCATTCAAAAGTAAAATAAATATTTCATGTTATATTTCTAATTTCGCAAATATAGGATGAAGATGGTAATCCATTAGAAACAGAATTTGGTCTTTCTACATACAAAGATCATCAGACATTAACAATTCAAGAAATGCCAGAAAAAGCACCAACTGGTCAGCTACCAAGAAGTATAGATGTTGTATGCGATAATGATTTAGTAGATATTTGTAAACCTGGAGACAGAGTTCAGATTGTTGGAAGCTTCAGATGTCTACCTGGTAAACAAGGAGGATATACAACAGGAACTTTCAGGTATGCCAACTAACAAATATTAGTTTCGAAAATAACATTTAAATCTATTTAAATATAAAAACTATCTTCTACAGATCGATCTTAATTGCTAACAATATCATGCAATTAAGCAAAGAAGCTAATCTAACTATTTCTCATGATGATGTTGCTAAGTGTAAAAAACTTGCAAAAAACAATCCTTGTAAAAATATCTTTGAATTACTTGCTAGATCACTAGCACCTTCCATTCATGGTCATGATTACGTGAAGAAAGCAATTTTATGTTTATTACTTGGTGGTGTTGAGAAATTATTACCTAATGGTACAAGATTAAGAGGGTAAGGAACATTAAGTTATATGCATAGCAAGTAAATTTTCTCAATTGAATTTAAATAAGATCTAATAGTTAATTCCTTTATTAGGGATATTAATGTTTTGCTCATTGGTGATCCATCTGTCGCAAAGTCGCAACTTTTGCGCTACGTTTTGTGTACAGCTCCGAGAGCAATACCAACTACTGGTAGAGGATCATCTGGTGTGGGTTTAACAGCCGCAGTTACTATAGATAATGAGACAGGAGAACGTCGGCTTGAAGCTGGGGCTATGGTATTAGCGGATCGCGGAATTATCTGTATAGATGAATTTGATAAAATGTCAGACATTGACAGAACAGCTATTCATGAAGTGATGGAACAAGGAAAAGTAACAATTGCTAAAGCTGGAATACATGTTAGCTTAAATGCAAGATGTTCAGTACTAGCAGCTGCAAATCCAGTTTATGGAAGAGTAAATAGCGTTATATTCATTAATATAAATTAATATGTATTTGTTTATACATATATCTTTTTCAGTACGATCAATATAAGACACCAATGGAAAATATCGGACTCCAGGATTCATTGCTTTCACGTTTCGATTTATTATTTGTTATGCTAGACATTGTGGATTCTGAACAAGATCAAATAATCAGTGACCATGTTGTTAGGATGCATAGGTATAGAAGTACAAAAGAAAAAGATGGAGAGGCACTACCTCTAGGCAGTAAAGTAGATATATTAAGTACAAAAAATCCAGATCAAATCCTTCCTGATGAAAATGACACTCAAATTTATCAAAAATATGATCCCTTATTGCATGGATTATTGCAATCTAAAAGGTACTTAAACTGTTATACATTCATACATTTATATTTGTAATACTTTCTAGAATGATAATGTTCTTTTAGCGATCAATTACTAACTATAAGTTTTATGAGGAAATATATTCACATAGCTCGTTGTATGAAACCAAAGCTTACAGAGGAAGCTAGTGAAGTAATTGCTTCCGAATATTCGAAATTACGATCTGAAGAATCAATAAGTTCTGACGTAGCAAGGGTACATTGTTTTATTCATTTGTAATTTATTTCATTTATTTCTTTATTAATTTTTTATTACTTCTTACTAGACTCAACCAGTAACAGCTCGTACTTTAGAAACTTTGATTCGATTGTCTACTGCACATGCAAAGGCTCGTTTATCAAAAAACGTTACCGCAGATGATGCGCATGCAGCAATAGAATTGGTAGAATTTGCCTATTTCAAACGAGTTCTGGAAAAAGAAAGGAAGAAACGAAGGCGATATGATAGTGAAGAAAGTGCAGATGGAGACGAGGAGAACGAAAACAAGAAGAAACGTACAAAGAAGAGTAACGCGGGAGAACAAGATCCATATGATTTTGAAAGCGATGATGACAGCCACATTGATGAAGCTGCAAAAAGAATTACTAGGTCGCAAATGAAATCGACTGATTCAAGTCAGCCATCAGCACCAGATTCTGATCAAACTGTAGAATCAGGAACTACTGCAGCTATCACTGAAGAAAGGTGTGTGTTTAATTGTTTTCAAACTGTTATTTATATCAAGGAAATTTGAATGTTATATATGTTCTTTGATTTCAGATTGAAGGTTTTCAGAACACTTCTTCATAAGTTGTTCCAACAACAAAGGGCACAATCACTTTCATTATCAACAGTACGCGAATATATTAATACTCAACAAAGTCAAGAATTTACATCGAGCGAAATTACCGCTGCAATTAATAAAATGTCTGATGCGAATCAAATTATGGCCGCAGATGATAATATCTTCCTTATGTAAAATGTATTTGGTACTGTAAGTTATCCTGTATTTTTTAGATTAAGGATAATTGTAAATTTGTTATGAACGTATTTATCGTTAAAAAAAATATTTTAGTGCATATCTATATTCCGGTTAAATTATACTTTTACTATTTAAAATTTATATTATATGTATAAGTACTTGATACATTTTATATTTTCATAATTGACAATTCATAAAAATGACTGATCTATCTCTTTTTTTTTCTAAAATAAAGAGAGAGTTTAGTATAATTGGAAATATTTATATCTATCAACATTTATTATCTCTCCATATTACAGTACAGCACATTGGCACGTAAACTAGCAACAGTGATCAACATTCATTACAATATCGTAAACAATATTGTTTATATTTCTAAGTCTTTGTTTTGTATATATATATATTTATATAAAATCAACCCATATCACATAGATATAAATAGTTGTGCTGTCTCATTTAAATATATATATATATATATATATATATATGTATCTAATATTTAGGCATTTTTTACACAACTTGTTCTATCCGCGTTTTTATACCGTTAAAAAAGTTCTTAAATTTGTAACGTCATAAATTTTCACTGTATACTAGCTGTCATAAACTTTTGTAATTATCTTGAACATATGGTATTTTTAGAACTGTCTGATCAAGTTTTAAGAAACCTTGCTGTAAGATATTTAATTTTACATAATCGTATTGTTTGAAATTATGTATGTTGATTTGTATTTACAGGTTTAATACCATTTGATTTGAATATCCATCAATGATAATATTGTAACATAATATATTGCCTTATTTTTTCATACGTACAATTTGTATAATTAAATTATAATCTTTGAATGTACCAAATTGTTCAGATTTTACTATATGGGTATATATATATATATAATCACAACAAAAAAATACTACAACATTTATAATCAGCTACTTTCTTATTGTTATAATACAGGCCTTCAGGACGTAATGTTTCTATTGGAAATGAACAAATTTCGTTCGATCGTCTTTTGTTCACATTCGATATATTAAATTTTCAACAACTAAATTGTTTATTTTTTTTAAAAATCATCACTTAAATTCATTGTACTCATATTGTTCTCGATAACGTTAATTTCATTACTCTTAATTAGCACTTCCATGGCTTAACCTTTTGCTGTATAAAACCTACTGTATCTAATTCTATAATTCTGTACAAATTACACATTTCAACACCAATAACTGACACAGAATATATATAACACAATAACAAATTATATTCAATATATCTTAAAATATGTTATTACAATCTACAAAACATTAATCTATATAGAACCTGAGTATTTGCAATAGCAAACTGAGACATGAGGGAAAAAATAAACTTCCGTTTAAAAAAAAAAAAAAAATAATATCGAATAACACGATAAATAATTTATAAATAAGAATTGTATTATACAATTCCCTCGTGCAGTAATAAAATAATACTTCGACACAGCATTGCAAAATTCTCTATATAAAAATAACGATTAAAAATGGATATAAATCATTTTTCTGCATATATCTCTACATTTTTCATTTTATAAACAACGACGTAAAAAATAATGAAATAATTCTACTTCGATATTTTTCCGATAGGATTACAGAAATTGTACCTTGTCTTCTCTGTGCTCAAAAATGCTTCTCTTATGCCTTACCTTTAACGCTGGTGTTTCAGGCACATACTTATATTTTTCTTCTTATTTACCAATGTTTTATTCGTGTAAACAGTTAAGAACGAAGCACATGTAATCAACAGTGAAATACAAATTGTATTTGCATTATTTTTAATCTAATTCACATTTTCACCAAGGATGCTAAAAAGCATGTGCTCCATTTTTATACTGTACTGCGCTATACTTTTAATTTATATCCGCGGCTATTCGTTTAAAAGCGTTTACTTAAACCTCGTCTTCGCTGGACTCACTGCTGTACGCCAACTGTTCCTTCCACCATTCTCGAACCTCTAGCATGACGCTGGAAGGTTTTGGTACAGTTGCTTTTGCATTGACTACTTCCCGCTGCTGTCGGCTTTGCTCGGTGCTCTCTGTGAGATGTGGCAAATTATTTTTCGGCGCCGCTTCAAATGGAAAGCTCACGTTGGAGAAAAACACAATGAAAAGGATATAGATACAGAGTACAAAAATATACATACGTGGTGGTCTATTATTCTTCTTCTTAGGTGCCGCACTCTTGTCTTTTTCAGACCTAATCGAAGCAGGATCTGATAGTGTTGGAATTAAATATTTTCTTCCTGATCCGCTACCTATACTATCAGATCTTGGAAGCACTACTGGTTTCTTTGCTTTGCAGTGCCTGATTGCATCAATCTCCTGCTTGGTAACGAATATTATTAATAATTATATATATATATATATTATAGTATCAATTAATTAAAAATGAAATTTACCTTTGTTTCAGTTTCTTCTTCTTTGGCTACTTCCTTCCCTTTTTCTTCTACATGCTCTTGTTGTTGTACTTGTTCGGTGTTGGCACGAAGACCGGCTACGAGACTATTCTGTTGCTTCTGTAATTGTAAAGCATAAATTAAATCCAATTTTCTGTAAATTGTTTTTTATAAACTTACCCCACTAGCACGTATTTTTTTCAGGCAACCTTCTAGCCAATTTCTGATTGTTTGCTTAGCAACCTCTTCTTCAATAATGTATTCAAACTCCTCTCTTGCCAATAATTCTTCAAGCTGAAGGGCCTTTCGAATATCAACCGAACGATAGGATAACATGCTGCAAAGAACATGTCGTCGGAAAATGTTTTTTACAATAATGATAGTTACTTATACAAAGACTTACTTGATAACGTCATGAAAGGTAACATCTTCACCATTGTTCAACTTTTCTAATTCGTAGCACATATGTTTGAAGAGAAGTCGATCCTTTTGTGGGTCAGTTTCCAATCTACCTTTCAATAATCTTAAAATAAACTTCACCTAAAACAAACTAATATATCGTTACTTCTAGCCAATTTATAATAGCATGTTAAGCCCGTAAAGACCTTTCTTTTAGGCGTACCCGTTTCACAGGTATAAAACCTTTCTGATGATTATCAACGACGTTCCAAGTGTTCTGGAAGTTTCTAATATCAGCATACGATAACAAAGCGTCTTCTTCATTGGAGTAAAATAGAGAAAAGTTCTCCATAATAATAGCTATTATGAAAGATTATAAATTTATGGTACCATCCTTAAAGAATCATTCCAAAACAACCAGTGTATCTATTCAATGGGATCGATTAGTACTACTTACCCACCAGAAGATTTAAAACAATGTAAGTGATAATGACGTAGAAAGTACAAAAATATATTAAGGAAGCATGAAAGTTGCCGCAATCGGTTTCCCAATAATTAGCAGCTGGAGTGCAATATGGTGGTTGTATCATGCAATCGTGCATTATTTTATTCCAATCCTCCCCTGTGACAATACGGAAGAGCATCGCGACGCCTGTTACAGGTGACTCAAAATTGGCACGCCTAAATGATAATCGTCTCTCTTAAGATTGTATTAGAAAAAAAAGCGCCTGCACCATTTAATTATTTTCTAATCTTAACGCTACTCCTTCATTTTATCGCACTGAAATACGTAACATTACCTTCCTATACCTTCACCATACTTTACAGTTCCAAAGATGATCGTGCCAGCTAGCGCATAAAAGAAAACAAGAAGGAACATGCCAAATATAATGAAGAAACTTTTGCAAACGGATACTCCGACCGTTAACATCAGCATTTTGAGAGTTGTATGTTTGCCAGTGATTGTGAAAAATCTAAGGATCACGACCATGAAGCCGATTACATATGACAAATCATTCTGCAAGAAAGGTATTCCCGTCATTACGGTCATTATGTTATTTTTAAACAAACGAACGATCACTGGATAATAATATTACCGACCTACCTTCATTGTACAATGAATGACGATCCAAATAACACCGACGACTGTCACGAGCAAATCATATCTGTTTCTTCTGGACTGCCAATAGCCACGTGGTGTAAAAGCAATATTTTTCATAATTACTTCCACGAGGAAGATGAGTGTCAGAATCGTGGACACCGTAGCGAGTGCTTCCGTGTGTTCTTCCTCGATTCTCCACTTAAGGGGGGAAAAAATAAAAAAAGGTTCATTAACGCAAAAAAAAATATTGTGTCGATTTACTTTTACCACGGTCTAATGGTAGCCGGCAAGGAACAAATGATTCAAGGTAACAGTCATTGAATCCTGTCCTTTTGCGAGTATGTTCTTTTGTATGCGAAAAGTTTGCTTATTAATTTTATAAAACGATGTTGTGATGTTGAGGTGTTTTTGTGTGTTGTTCTTATAGAAAATGAATGAAAAATTATTCAACTCACAGAGACACACAGAAGAGCACTGTTTATGAGCACCATGACCGCAATAAACCTTTTAAAATAGATATTTTGCGTGATGTCATAGATAAATGCCCTGAATTTTTTCCCATCTGGTCTGGGTGGTAAATGTAACGGTTGTGCGATTTTCAGTCGCTTTTTCAAATCACACCTATTCGAATCATAATAAATATTCATTTACAATTTGAACGTTTCATTTGAGAAATTCATTATGTCCGATTAAAACTTTACCATCGTCTTTGATCGACCGTGAGTAATGCGGTTCCTTTATTTTCAGAATAATTAGCGATAACAACACCGACGAACAGCGTTAAACCAATCATACAACCCAGGAAAATATAGATATGAATATAAATAGCATGGACCTAAAAAGTCATTGAATAATATCATCGCAGAAGTACTCGAAGGTAATGTTAATGACTTACGGGACCAAGAGCTTGTATAAGAACATCTCTAACGTCGAGCCATCCTTTAAAAGAGAGTACTTCGAAAAGTGCCATCAGCGCGTCACCAATATTATCAAAATTAAATCTTCTAGGATTAGCCCTAAAAGGTTTTAATATCTACTTAGAAACTCCTTCCTTTGTAGAATCATTTAAATCTGGCATTTTCTTTTTAATTAGCCTACCAAACGCGTGGCACTAGTATCGATGGATAGCTCTCATTTTCGCTAGGATTTAATTTCATTTTCGTCACAAAAACTCTCCTCATGAATACTCCAACGCAATCTTCTCGTTTTAAAATAGTGGGATCGTTGCAACGAGCTAATCTACCCCCGTAGAGCTGTACACCATAACTCGCGAATATAAACATCAGTAAAATCAATAGAGTAGAGACCTAAAAAGCTTCTTATTCATTTTTTGTCTGAACTCAGTGCCAAACGGCTTTTATGTATTCAGAAAACATTTGCATGTTTGAACTTTTAATTAGAATTATTTACCAATAAGATCTCTTTGAACCCTCTACATAATTCATAAACAACTTTTCTCATGTGCGGTACAAGAGTGAAGATTCTTAGTGGTCTAACGCAACGTAAGATCATAAGAAGTTGCGCACCGGAATTCGGAGGCACACTCTTCGGCATCCAACAGAGAAACACGAGGCTGACCTAAACGACCACTGGATTAGCGTTGAATTTATCAGATATCGAATAGCAAGAGTGATTTTTTTATCAACGTACGACATAAATAAAAATATCCAACACGGAGGCGACGTCTTTGATATAGGCCTTCGGCGTAAAAAATAGCCCGTCTGCCAGAATTTTCAGAGCTAACTCGATACTCATAAAGATCACGAAACCGTACTCCGCAATTTGCAATGCCGGAACTTCCATTACGCGGTATCGTGGTGTTTCGAACATCATAGAGATACAAGACATAGTGGTAGCAAAAATCATTACCCAATCAAGGTATGTGACCAAGCCAAGAAAATTGCTACAAAGCGTATAAATATATGTGACTATAATTAATATTCCTTGTCTTGAACTTCAAGCAATAGTTTAATGCATTTTAAAATATCAATGCTTATACTGAAAGCACTTACTGCAGGCTTTTATACTGAACTTTCCTCTCTTTTCCAGTTAATGGATCTTTTACGTTTGTATCGTATCTCGCGTAAACAAGCGACTGGCAAATTTTACGAAATTTACTCTCACGCGGTACTGCGAACAATGGTGTGTCAAAAAATGGGTGATTTTCGCGTAAATCTTCTTCACGCTGATTTCTACATAAGTGCAATGTGGTAAGCAGTTCAATTAGAAATAGAAAGAGTGTAAGTGTTCGAACCAGTGAGGAGAAACTATTGCATCTTACCTTCGCATCTCGGCCTGCTGTCGTTTAGCTTGCAACAATTTAATGTCCAAATCATGCGGTCTACTCCGAGAAGAGCTAACTCTGTTTATACCTCCGATATCACCGTTTTCCATTAAATGTTCGTACGTCTGTTTCAACTTGATTGATCCACTACGGACGCTTCTTCTAATTGATCTATTATAATGATCATTTACAAAGTTATTATTATTTATAAATACTCTTTAAGTAATACATTATTATGCAATTATTTGTAGAACTCAAGATCTTACTTTTTCTGGTCAAAACGAAGTTGCTTGGCACTGCTGACAGTACCCTGTGGCTTTAAAAGACCTTTTCCTGGCACTGGTATCATAGCCGAATCACCTAGTAATAATCTTTGATTATTTGAATCACTGAAAAACGGTACAAATATTATATGTTTAGCATAAGTCTTATAAATAATGTTCAAACATTTTATGATATAATAACTCACTTTATAATATAGATAACAGCTGCTTTTTTAAGATTTGTAACAACGTTTCTTACTTTCGGTGGATTATTTAAAATTTTTACTGGACGTTGTTTCCTATATATCATTTTTGAATCAAAAGTTTCATTTATTTTCTTGACCCCTTCGTTTTCTTCAGTTTCCATTTCAAATACAAACTGTCTCATGAAACTTTCACGAACCTAAATCAAAAATATAAAAATGTATACGTTTTACCCATTTTCTTTGCAATAAAAATACACAGTAGGATAATAAGTAATGCTTACTTTTGGAAGATTGAAATCTGATGGCACTTTGTGTAAACATGTCATTTGAGGACTATCAGGAAACTTCTCAAAGATTCGCAACCTAAATGGCAGAGTCTCCTTTATCTCTGCACTTTGTTCGCGGAATTTTAATTGCTTCAGTTTCTTAATATCCTCGTCCAATTCAAGATTATCCAAAATTACAGCGACGAACAAACTTAACACAATCTATAAAAAAGATATAATATTATTAATTACATCGCAATTAAGAAGAAAGTAACTCTAAATCTATTTCTACTTTTTTTTTACCAGTGTGACGAAAAGATGGTATAAAATGAAATACATAGCAGCAAGAGGAGCCATTGTTTCATGTGTCCTTAACATAGTTTCGTCCATAACGTCTACCCAAGCTTCTTGTGTCAAGATTTGGAACATGGACATAAATGCCTAAAAGACCTTCTATCAGTATAACTTGATCACAGTATAAATCTGATCACATCTTTTACCTCTGGAAATGTTTCAAATTTCGTGAAATCAAGAAAGCAAAAAAGCTGCATAGAAATACTGGACGATATGACTAGCAGGCACATGGTAAATATAATAAGGCTGCCTAGCTTCTTCCCCGGACCAAATATTTTGTATACAAAATCCTCGAGCATAGGTGATGCCTTGATGAGTCTGACTACTCTAAGAACCTAATTGCAAAAAAATACCATATCAATTTATCATTGTATACTTTGATTCTGTCTTTTTTTTTCTAACTATATAACTGTATCTGTTTTAGAGCTGAACAAAAGTGAATATAGAAACCTGAAAATACGTGAATCCAGAAAGATAGAAGAACGGAATGATGTGTAGGGTTGTACCAATTGCCAGCAGCAGCTCGAATTTGTGAATCGAATGCTTGTAATAACTGCGAAAGCCGAGACACCAGATTTTGAATAACGTCTCGAGGTCCAAGAATACGGTGAACGCGATTTCAGCGTAGTAATAGTTGTCATAGTACATATGCCTTGGTTTCTCATCATGCTTGAAGCTCATCGTCGCGGTGGCGATTCCATTTGCCAAAATCACAAACATTACCACCATACGAAATTGAGGAGATCTAAGAATTGCGTGACATATGGGAGAAGCTAATCCTCCGTGTTTGTTCTCATCTAGAGTTACCAATTTCCAACCATTATCGTCACCAGTTAATATCTAAAAGAAAAAAAAGAAAAGAGACATTATATGTAGAGTCCAATTAATTATTTTACGAACTACAAAGTTTATTACTAACTTGTGACGCTGTATTGTTACTGATGTGCCCCCTAACACCCCACATTTGTTGGAATTGTACTCGTATTTCATTAAAAGTTTCCGTAATGACGGCTATGAATACGTTTTTCACGAGCCATGCTAAGAAAAATATCATCGTGCTAAAGTAAAGAACCGCACGCCAAGCGGGTAAACTATCTATTGCACGGTACATGATAAAAACCCATCCCTCTTGCGATGCAGTTTGATAGACAGTAAAAATACTAGTAGCTGAAAAATCAAAGTTATTTCTGTAAGGTACATTACTTATTTATTAAAGTTGTAAGAAATGTGTTATACTGTAAGGTTTGTCATTACCAAATTCATCGAATCCATTGAAACCCATGATGTACTTCGACAATTGGAGTTTCATACAAGTCATTCCTTCTGGACATTGGTATCCTGATTCAGGATCAGTAGAACAGAAAGTATCAGGAATGGCTAAACTATTTATAGTTATATACTTCGGATCTGTAGTATTAAGAACACAATGGTTTTTCAATTCACCGAAGAATTGAACGCCTAAAAGACCATAAAGGGACATGAAGAAAAGGAAGAAAAGAGTCACATTATATATCTGTTGACTCGAACGTCTGAAATCACAAATAGCGCAATAAGTATAAAACGCTCAATGAACATTTTGTCTCTAAAATACTTACTTAAATATTTGATTAATTCTAGCTTTCGGCATGGAGAACTTAAGGAAGACTCGTAAGAAGCGTATCATAATCAAGGGTCGTGGTGCCCGCAATATCGAAATAGGAGTGAGTCGTATATCGAAACCTAGCATCTCAAACATTTGTAAAATTACAGATAACCAGAGAAAGATGACCATACTTCCATCGAATTGGCACCAATGATCTTTTAAATAAGATTTATCCCTCTGTAACTGAATTATTGTCAGTTTTTTGTAAATTTTTATATAGATTTACAATATTATACGAATTACCTTCAGTATACCCCTTATGTGCATCTTAGCAATCATTTCAGCAGTAAATAAAAACGTAATAACTAAATCGCAAATAAAGGTAACATATTGAAGAGGTGGAACTTTTTCAAAAGTCTTAGGAGTATTTAAGCAAACAGAAGCTAAAGATACTAGAGCACAAGACCTCATCAATCTTCTCACCCATAGCTACAACAACCAAGTAATTAGTTAGTAATTAATATTAATAAATGTACACGCAGTTTACAAGAAGAAATGACAAATATCTGACTTATTCAGGAATGAATATACGTGTTTCTGATATACCTTATTCACCCATTCTATATCAGCGCTCTCATTGAGGGACTCCTCTGGGCCATAATCGGCCAAGACGGGTTCCCCTTTGAGGCTCTGCTTGCGCCCCAGCATCATAATAGGAATTATGTTCGCAATGGTGAGGCCTATAATTGAAAAGTATTGCGAATGACACAATATTACAGAATAAACATGAACATCAATAACAATAAATAACAATAAAAAACAATTCTTTCGATATTATTATAAAAACAATTATATTATTATAAATCAACAGCGATATGATGGTTAAATAATTATATGTTGAAAATTAAAATATAATATATGATACTGACATACGAAAAAGATAACAGTTAAAATTGCTATAACATAATTAAACGTGTACATAATGTATAATTTTAATTAAGATTACTACAATTATCGCGTCCAATAAAAATGATGTAATTAATTGGTCCTACCTTTTTTTTAACAATTTGGACGACAACGAAAATTGCCTTTACGGCAATTCATATAGACTACATTTCAGTATAAAACAACGATAAAGCTTTAACGTGTAATAAACATCTTATTAGTAACAACAAGCTGGCGGCATGGCGGTGATCATTTTTTGGTTCAGTTCTGGGCTTTCCAGTGATAGTGAAAGCTCGATGTGAGCATGAGCAGTAATATTATCATTGCAAACAAATCAATATTTCAAATCGTGAACGAAGGCGCGTGAATCGACGATGTTGTAGGTAACAAAGACTTTTATTTTGATAAGCATTGTTCATTAATGAAATATTTAAAAGAATAATGTCGATTTATTTTTAAAATGTAGTCTTCTTCTCTCGTAATTAAAAAGGAGATGTTTTACTTTCATTATTAATTTTATTTTCCAAAAATCGTATATTAAAATATGCTTAATATATATATATATATATATATTTTAAAGAACACTTTCATTTTCTTAATTTGTTAATGTTTGCATTTATTAAATATAATACTATTATTAATATTGATTAAGTTTCCTTCATGTTCTTCTCTGTTGAGGCCATCATTTTCGAAAATTCGGAGTTTGAATTGGATAAAAGTACAGATGGTGCGTCAAATTCAATTATTTGGCCATTCTTCATAACGATAACACGATTACATAAAATAACAGTCTTCAAACGATGAGCTATAGTTAATACAGTAGAATTGGAAAATGCGTTCTGTATGGTATTCTGAACAGCGACTTCAGTTTCTGGATCAACAGCAGCAGTTGCTTCATCTAATACTATTATCTACGATGGAATTATAAATTATTAAGTGAAATAAACATTAATTAATACGAAGAACTTTCGCTGACATCATACTTTGGCATTACGCAAAAGTGCTCTTGATAAACAAAGTAATTGTCGCTCGCCAACGCTTAAATTGTTTCCTCCAACTTCAATAAGAGCATTGAGTTCTCCTGGCATAGCTTGAATTTTCTCTTTCAATTGAGTTTTTTCTAAAACACTCCAAATTTCGGAATCGTCAAATTGTTCAAAAGGATCCAAATTTGATCTACAATATAATTATAGATATTATTCAATCTCTAATATTCAAATTTACTTTTTTGTTTATTTTTTAATTTGTTAAATGTACTTGCCGTATGGTTCCACTAAATAAAACAGGATCCTGAGGAATTATAGACAATTTATTCCTTAATAATTTTAACTTCACTTTTGCTATATCTATGCCGTCAATTTGAATTTTTCCGTTAGAAATTTCAACTAATCGAAACAAAGCAACGATAAGAGAACTTTTCCCAGCTCCTGTTCTTCCCACAATACCTAAAATTCATTATGTCACAGAAAAAATAATCATGTAAATAATGATCGTAAATCTGTTATCAAATTATTATTACCTATATGTTCACCGGATTTAATAACAAATGAAATATTATCTAATACAGGTGGCAGTTCTTTTCTGTATTTCAATTCGACTTTATGAAATTCTAATTCGCCGTCAGTAGGCCATTGATCTGAAGGGTTTATAGGATCATTCCCAAAACTTTCTTCTTTCTGCAATGTCTGTAAGGTGCAACATATATATTATTAGCTATGTGATTTAATTATCTATTACTGTTGCAACTAATAAGTACTAATTTTATTTACCCTCAAGTAGTAACTTATTCTTTCGACACTTATAAAACGAGTTTCTGTTTCTGCCATTAATCTTACAGTATACTGAAAAACGCCGGTCATTTGCATTGCGTATGCCATTGCCAAACCGGCAAGAGAAGGTGATATCTGATTTCTAAGCAATATTACAAGAAACGCAGTAATGGAAGAGGAAATAATCGCTAAAATATCGAGTCTCACGGCGGACCATCTCATGATAGACTGACATAGGTAAAGACACAAATTGTTTAAGTCAATTAATTCCTCAAATCTAAAATGTAGTAATTCAGTATTATACTTTTATCTCCTTCAAATTACTTCATTCATGATTCAATTTAAGAAACATACTTGTTTACAAATGCTTTTCCCTTTTGGAACGCATGAATGGTATTCAAACCATGAATAGTGGTCGTAACAAAGCTCAAAACGGGAGATCGTGAGGTACTCTCTATTCGCTTGAAATCTCTCATTGCTACTCTGAAAAATTTGTCTTCTTGCTACATTTAATAGTAATAAATATGATAAATTTTTATTTGAAATATTAATCTCACCTAAAGATTTTGCTAATATAAAAGAAAACAGCCGCAAGAATGATTAATGGTATACAAAACCAGGGTAATATTGCACATATAACTATAATTGCAAAACTACATGTAATAATATTCTGTACCATGTTTTCCACAGAAATCGGTATGTAATTGTCCACTATAATAAAAAGATAAATAAAGAAATGCATTTACTTACTAGTTCCAAAAATATTTAGGAGGTCTTACCTTCATCAATATCTCGACTAAAAATATTTTGTATTCTTCCAATAGGAGTAGTTTCAAAAAATGTTACTGTTGATTTAATCATCTTCTTAAAAACTAGATTGTGTAATGTCGTTGAAGCCTTTATCGTAGCGTACATAATAGCCAAGCCACGCAGTAAACTTGTTAACAAAATAACTCCAATGCAGCCAATATAAATGTCTTGATAGTACGAATAGTTTGGATTATCATTTAAATTGTTTGAAATTACAGTTTTATTGGTATTGGGATCAGTGACATTCTTAAATGAAAAAGATCAACGTAAATCAAAAATAAGAAACATAAATACCAATACCAAAAAAGAAAACATATTTACTCCACCACCAGCTTTAATCCATATGGCTAACCACCAAGTACTAAATGCTGAACTTCCAACATTTAACAAGAGCGTAAAAAATACCAGAAGAGCTACGAAATAACCACCTGCAGATTTCACATATGTATGATACGTGTACGATTCCACAGTACCCGTCCCCATTTTTTCTGGCGTTGTCAGAATTGCTCCTAAATAACAAACATGAATAACATAAATGACAAATATTTTCAAATTGATGATATAAATCTTAACACACACCCCCTCCATGTATTTCCTTTGATATTGCAATATTTTCATTGTCGTCTCCAGAACTGCATGCTATTTGCTTCTCCAAATCAATACTAGATTCTCTGCTATCTATCTTAGTTAATACTGAGGTTTCACTAATTAAATTAGAAGTAATTGTTAAAATTACGAAAACTATAGTCTTTAAAAATTATTTGTAAAATGCATACTCTTTTGAACTATTCTTCGTTTTTAATAGTGCGCTGTTTACCATTGCAGCGTATTCTCTATTTAACTTTATCAATTCATCGTGTGTACCTTGTTCTACAATTCTACCTTTATACATTACATAGATTTGATTAGAGTGTTTTAGGAACTGTAATTGTTCGGATATAATGTTATTTGTAATTAAGTATATATATATATATATTAATTGAGTTTCATAAATATTTATTTAAAACATACTTGAACCTGATGTGTTACAAGCAAAACGCATTTATCCTTAAGCGCTCCGAGAATTAAATTTTTAAAAATGTAAGAACCCACATGTGCATCCACTGCACTTAATGGATCGTCCAAAAAATATATATCTCTTGAAAAAGAATGCTTTTTTAATATCCACTTGTAATAATAAATTAAGAAATTTTAATAGGGAAAGAAAACTATTTACCGATTAGCGTAGAGTGCTCTAGCTAGAGCAACTCTTTGTTTTTGTCCCCCTGAAAGATTTATACCTCTTTCTCCAATCTCAGTTTCGTCTCCACCCGGTAACATATTCAAGTCTTCTTTTAGACTGCATACTGTTAATGCTTGATAGTATCGTTTAGCATCAAACTGGTTTCCAAATAATATATTTTCTTTAAAAGTTGCATTAACAATCCATGCCTGCTGACTAACATAAGCGCATGAACCTTCTCTCAAAATATGGCCATTTATCATTTTTAACTGCCCTAGAGCAGCAAGTAAGAGACTAGATTTCCCACTTCCTACTTGTCCACAAATTCCTATTAATCTACCTTTAGCTGCTCCAAACTTAATGTCAGAGAGTACTTCCACGTATTGTGTTTCCTGGGAGAGTTCATTAAGTTTCTCTAGTTCGATTTTGGTCTTTAAATATGATCCGACTTTTCTGAAAAAATATAAAAAAAAATTATTTCAAAGGAATAATTCAGGATGACGGTAAAAATACACAAACAAACAAAAACTCACTTTTTTCCTTTAACATTTAATTTCTTAGTGTGCAAGTTAGAATTTTCGTAAACGAATGTACCATTAGCAATGGCTACAGCTTGTGATTTTACTATTGGTTTAGATATGTGACATATCTGTTCTTCTAGAAGCAATACATCCTACACAAATATTACTAATTACTAATTACTAAAGGTGAATATCAAAAAGTGTAGTCAAAAAGAGTAACTCGTGACTGTTTTGATAATCAAATCATTATAAACATGGTCAAATGATTAATTCTAATGACAAAACAACATTCACATAAGCAAGCATTAAATTTCTCACGTCTTACATTACATACACCAATTATAAATAATAAACTTAAAAATGCATACAAATTAGAACTTACAACATGCAATGTGTCACACAATCGTATTGTATTAATGCCTCTAAAAAAAAAAATGAATCATCACAATGTTTATGTATTTAAATGGACTACCTTAAAGAGTATCAAGCATGAAATCAACTATATTACAAAGCATCGTGCGTTGCTCTAACTGCGATAACAACTTTTTTACAATGCAAATGTTATTTGCAAACTAACTAATCTTACGTTTCTAATATCATAATTAGTAATTACTATTAACAAAAAAAGATCCAAAAGTAAACACCTGAAATCTGTTGAGTGTTATGTTTGACTCATTAATATTAACTAATGCCACTTGAAGAAACATAAAAGAAGAACGAAATTGAGAATTCAGCAATGTTACAAAAGGGAACACCTGGAAAAGTAATGGATTATAATTTAAAGTAGTAATATGACAAACTTATGTTTTGTTAGAGTATTTTCAAACATTTGCATTTCAATCATATGAATAACCCTGTATTATTTCCTTAATGTATATAATACCACAAGGAGGAGTAAAAGAAAAAGCAATTATATTGTGTATATTTACATGTATGCAACACTTTCCCGTTTACGACTGCAACCGTTCAACCATTTACAATTAAGGTGAAAATATGAGATTATTAATAAAACAAAACTTCCGTGTATATTATATCATAATTTTCGTTCAATTTTTTCTTTAAATAATTTAAAAAATAAATTTGGTAAATATAAGATACACGAGAATTTGTTTGATAGTAATAAGTACGAAATACCCATCCATTAAACATAAATTATGGAAGAATTGCAATTAAATTGTAATTTAAATTTTAAGAGACCTTCATTCTTCTAAGTGCAATATGAGCGTCGATAAAATGTCGTGTAGAATCCTTAAGGGAGGCGAGTGCCATTCTCAGCATATTTCCAAAAAATGTTGTAATTGGGAAAGCCTGCAATATATATCCCATTAAGTGCAACACTTGTTTCTTGACTTGATGACTTTAAATATTCGGTGCAAAATAAATATCGTTGACCATACAAATGCTAATTATACAGTTTTTAAATTGTGCCGATGTCGATTTACACATGATTTTTTCGGTATTACTTATTCTAATATTCCTCCAAAAGAATATAAATAAATGGCTGTGCTAAATGTTTACTTCACAAATTAATATATACCTGAGCAGCAGTTAAATTACTGCCTGTAGATAAATGAGCTAGAAATGTAATAATTGCAGCTATCACAGGTATAGCTGGAGTTAAAGAAATAGCAAGACTTTGGAAATATACAATTTTATGTAACCAGTATTCCTCCTTCTTTCGTATACCTGAGAATTAATCAATATATTAAAAGGTGATACATATTAAGAATATAGTACTAATATATTTCATTAAATAGTTTATTAAAAAGATGGTAATCATACCAAGAAGTTTGTGGCTGAAATATTTTTCCCATGAATACATTTTAATCAATTTTACACATTCTAAAATTTCGTTCATTAATTTCACTCGTATGTCTGTAATAACAACTGCCTTAGAACGAAAATGTCCTACTAAACGGGATATAAGATACTGTTGAAAAATAATGTCATGTAGTGAAATTTTGAATAGATAGAAAAAATAACTTCGCAAACAATATAAAAAAGACATTGTTTACCTGACAAGGATAGAATATCAGAAAGGTCAATATTCCACAAATAGCTATAGGATTAAATATCCACAAAATATAGGCTATACCACAGATAATAATTATTGGGCCACTGAATATCATAGGTCCATAAATGACTACATCAAAAAGTCTTTGACTGTCATTAGTAAACAAATTAGTTATCTGAAATTGCAAAATGAACATAAATATAAAATTAAATTCAATTTGACAATATATTCGACAATATATATACTCACTTCTCCTGTGCTTTTGTTTCCAAGACTATTCAGTCTAATAATCTTTTTGTATAAAAGAGTAGTACAAGCAGATTTTAATCTCAGTGCTGTTCTAATATTAGTGTTCCAAGTCCAATTAAAAAATACTACTCGCAGAAGATCACAGCATGTTAGTAACAAAGCCCATTTTATACCTATCCATGTACCTTCTTCTGGTGACTGAACGTGTTCCAGCACCTTCTTCATTAATATCATCTAAGACAAAAATATGACATTCTATATAGTACTATATATAACACTCGTATTCTACAAAACTAAAAGTCATACAGAGGTAATAAATCCACAAATTGTAGAGCAACTTAATAAAAATCCAGCTATACATATTCTTGTTCTCATGAACCTCCAAGCTACGCTTGAAAATGATGCCAAGTATGGACCATGTTTGCCTATCTCCTCTTGCCAAAGTATTTCTAATCTAAATATGAGATTTATTTTAGATATAGTAAAAAAAAAGATGGATTCACAGTATAATGCAGTTACCTATGTGCATTGTATTTGGAGCTCTCATAGACAGAAATACGTGGTAGATTTGTAATGTCAATACCCTTTTTATATGCTTCCCATATATATGGCGTTATCCATGTATAAAAAATATATGAAAATAATCCAGCACTATCTGCTGGCATACTTTCTTTATTTCTAAAATACATACAGTAAAATATTGCTTAAAAAATAATTTTTTATCTCAAAAATACATCTACTTTAATACATACTGGTTTCTATGACGTATTGGTATAAGATTCCTTAGAGCTGGATTGTACCGGCTCATATTGGTTCTTCTGATATATTCTATTGGTACTTTTGGTGAGCGTGAATATCTACTAGGAAGTAAAAAATGCTGTCCTTCACTACCATCATTGTGCCTAAAAAAATATAAGAAAATATCAATTTTTCACTTAGACTTAAAAAATATAAACAAGACTATAGTTCTTTACCTTTCACTATTAATACACTGAACTTCATTATCTTCACTTTGACCACTAGGAGAATCTGTCTTATTTTCCATGATTTTCCTTTAACACTATATGTTAACAATACATAAAGAAATTTAAATTACACAATTAAAAACATAAATGGTAAGAATAAGATTATAATTTATAAAATATAGTTTTCTCAATTATTTACCAATTCTTCAATGTATTTGATGATATTTTACTTTGTAGTATTACTTATGCATTGTTACATGCTTGGTAGAGATATCAGTACAATAGTTACCATTATCTATCTAACGATTAAAGTATCAGCTGTGTACAGTTATGTCGTTCTTCACCTTATGCAAAAAACAATAACTTTATTACATTTGTTATTTATTTAATCACAAGAGAAAAACCAAATAAATTTAGCTTTCAGTGAAGCTATACATACATAATGTATAGTAATTTCAGCATTTACAGCGAACATTAATAGTGTTAGAAAGCTGATAAAAAACCTAATCTTGTCTAATCAATGATAAGTAAACAAAACTAAACAAATATGTGGTTTTAAATTTATATGTGAGAAGTTGTGCCCTCTGTGATTTGACAATTCGTGTATGTTGTGTCATGTGACATAATCCTTAATTAACCTGATTTTTTAAATATTCGTTTAAATCAAAGAAGTAACGGTATTTTATATCATAATTTTGGGAATTGTTTCATAAAATGATTAAAGATAAAAACATATGGAAAATACTTATATAAATAAAAAATATTTCACAAGAAGTATATATGTACACGCATCAGATTAATAAACTATGAAAAATAGCTGTTATTTTTTTGTGTTGTAATAAATATTTTTGTAATGTTATACCATTCATTCATCAAAAAAATAATGTAATTAAATTAAAAATTAAAAAACCTATGTTTCTTGTACATATAAGGACATGTTGAATGTATATTTAAATTATACTTCTTCTACTTACATTTTATGGAAAAAATGTATCAATTGTTTACCGAATTATATCTTATCTTCCAAAATCTAATGTCACCGTTGACCTCAACTATACTTAAGATACTGATTATCTTTGTTTATAGATGATTAATTTTGGTATATGTTTTGTCAAACCGTGTACGTTTCATATTCCCCACCCAGTCACTTCTATACATGACTAATAGATTTCAATTAAGTACTTGATATGCTAGATATGTACAATACAATGTGCTTCATACTTCTCTGTCCCATAGTCCCATTTATTCCAACTTCATTTATATGTATTCACTATTTAAGTTATAATATTGAATTATATTATATTTGATTCACAAAAATCCGAAAGTCTAAAAAATAAAAAAGAATTTTAAAGTAAAAAAAAAATTCGTAAAAATTGGATTACTTTCTAGAATGGAAATTTACAATGATGTCTAACTATAAAAACACTATTTTTAATTGAACAAATAAATTAGTTAGTCACTTATTAAGTACAACACGATATGAATAAAGGCCTTCAATCATGAAGATAACGTTTATTGCTATGCTTCATAAAACACAGGTCACATCAAACATACGTCATTCCTATTAAGTTCATGCACAAGATAAGTTTATAAGGATACATTTTATTATTATTATTATTTGAATATAGAATTTTTTCACGTACAAAATATAAGGTCCTAAACAAATACAAGCTGTTTTGTTTACAACATTCATTTTCACAATGAAAGATAAGGAGTATTTTGTCTCTGTTTCCTTATATATAATGAAATATTACATTTGTATCTTTTTGTAATATTTTTTCCTTCTTTTTTTTTCATATTAACGTCTCTCATGAAAACTTGTAGAGTTACACATACTACAAGTAAAATTGACTCAAAAGCAATTATAATCTTTATAAATGCCAAAAGTGGAGTAGAGCCCAGTAGTATTTAACACTTTGACTGCCATGCCGAAATCACATGTTTCGCTCAGGACGCCACGGGAGTATTTTTATTATTTAAAGCATATAATGGCAAAATAATAATAAATTGATAATGTAAGACAACATTCTTCCCCAGTGGACCATTTATCTTATATGATTATATAGCAGCATTTACGATTATTTTCTAAGGTGTGTTTATAATAATATTCGTAGATTACCCCTCAAGGATATGGATGCAAACATAGTGCACCGTTAGATGCAAGATTTGTTCTCATTTTCCTTTTTTTATTGATCTTCTAATAAAAATGTTTAATTGTTCAATGGGGCAATTTTTATTTCAAAGTATTCAAAATGCCCTAACTGTCAATTTTCATTCAATTTTTACAATTGTAAGATGTTCAAGCGAAAAATGACCACCGTGGCGTTACAGGAGAAACCGTAGCCGGTGATATATAACCAACGTGGCAGTCGAAGTATTAATACACACTGAATTATTTAACATACTCTCAGTTTTTTTAATAATATCGTGTATATATCATTAAACATGAGTTCATAGTCGAAGAACTTCACGTATTATTTAGAGTAATAATATTCGACAGGGTTAACATAAACTATTATACTGTATGTAACTGTGAATTACTATTTGATAAATATATTACAATATGAATCGTAATTGTTGAACTGTTTGTGTTTTGATATAAACTAACTATCCTTGTACGATTGCAAACTCTGACATTTCTAACTCTGACTCTGACTCTGAATAACATGATGTCGAAGCTGTTATATAATTTATAAATATGCTTATTCTCTAATAGAATTTGGAACACTTTTGTGAGGTTTTAATGAAATGGTGGATGTACGATGCATCAAAATGATATTATAATGAAAAAAAAAAAAAAAGACAAAAAGTTATATACTTTTGTGACTTAGACTTTTACGATTCAATAAAATTATACTAATTATATATGAAAAATATAATTTGTCTTTTATGATCATTATAATTGAGATACGTATTACATCAATAATTTGATAAAAGGGTTTATAATATAATGCTGAATATTTTATCTCAAAAACGAATGAAGATTAAACAGAATTATAATAAATTCCGATCAACTAAATTCGTCCCTTAAAATAATATTAAACTAATTAATATTTTTCGAACTAAAACAAACTTTTTTAAGTCTATTTAATGATTTCGTACGTAATACGCAAAACAGTGAAACAGTAATTAACCTTTAACTGAACGTAATATGAAAATGAAATTTCATTGTGGTATAATTATAATTCAATAAATCTTTGATTTAAGAAATATTTTATCGTCGATAGCGCAAGAAACGCGACATCCGACCTCAAAAACTATTATAATTACTTCCTCCTAGTTGAGAGCTGAAGCCTCTGTTTGGAGAATATCCAGGCCTGAAGTTATTACCCAAACCTAACAATATAAATTTTTAATTAATATTTGCTTAATATAACAAAATTGTAAAAATTTAATAAGGTTGAGAATGTTAAAGAATAGATAATAATAAAAAAGCGATTAGGGAGTACCTCCGCAGAAATTTCCAATACCACCCAGAGACATTCCACTTGAACCACCAGTTGAATTTAGGAATAATTCAATATACCTATGAGACATATGGCTTTTGTCCTATAACAACATTATGACAGAAAATAATTAGCATATAAAATTATTAATTGAAAATCACAATGTCAATTATATTTATTCAAATAACCTTAGACATGGCTTTAACAGCCTCCTCATGAGTTGCAAACTCTACATCTGCTTCTCCAGAAGGACGTCCACCATTTTCAAGAATAATTCGAACATTTACCGGTTCGATAGGTCTGAAGAACTACAATTATACCGCCAAATTTCATTATAAAAATATTAACTTAATAAAATGTTCTACATTTATTTCATTCAATTGTAAACTTACATCAGCTATATCTTGTTCGGTAGCTTTAAATGGTAATCCACGCATGTGTATACTATGAATACCGGAATTACCACCCCATGTATCACCGCTGCCTCTGAAGTTCCCACCCTTCATGTCCAAACCACCTCTCATACCCATGCTTCCTCCGCGTGAATCGAAGTTATTACCACTTCCCCATGGACCACCATCAAAGTCTAAAACATATTAAACAATAATAAGAGAAAAATGATGTAATAAGTGACATTTTACATTTTAAATAATTAACGAATTCGTGTAGTACCTCTATTTCTAGAACCTCTGCTATTATTGCTAAAACGATTCATCCCTCCGAAACGAGAGCCTCGGTCATAGGGCGCTGGTCTCTGATTGAAACCACCCATTGGCCCACCTCGCATTTTCGGTCCAATACTAGCACGTACCTCGGATAAACTGCTTCGGAAGATTTCGATGTATCTGTTAAGATTAATATTAATTATTATTATTCTCGTTTAAATATTATTGCCGTTCATATAGTCGGCTGCCTTCTCAAATAAGAGAAAATTTAATGCAAAAATATCAATGAGCATAAAATTTTAATTTTAGAGCGCACTTTTAAACGAAGACGGATATAAATAGGAAATACGAATGTTGAAAATAACCTTTCGCGTAACGGAACTAAACAATTATTGTTCCAATATAAAAAATTAGGAGATTAAAAGAAAACAAAAATAAAAGAAAAAGAAAAACGACGTGATTCGAAGAAAAAATCCATACTGAGAATTTTGTAATGGATTAACTGTTCATACTACACCTCCGCATATTTATTAAACCTGTGTGTAGATACCCTCCCTCGGTGACATTGCATTCTGATGTATCTTATGTCACCCTAGCCATTGAGATGCTGATGATCCTCAGGTATATGACAATTACAATTGCACTTTATGCAACTCAGGAGAGAAAGAGAAAGAGAGAGTGGAAGAGAAATAGGGTAAACAATATATAAGTATCGAGAAGCGATACAACTAAAAGAAAGTACTCCGAATTTAAATATTTAATTTAAAAAAATAGAAAAAAAGCTAAAATAATTGAAGTTAGCATATCGTATCGTATGACAATGATAATAAAATATTTCCGTGCAATTAACGAGCTGTATGTATCAACTATAAATAGTGATGTTACAAAAGAAAAACTGTGCAAAGCCTTTGAGTTCAAATTATTACATTGTCTCGCATAAAACGTACAATTGTGCAATTGTCAAACAGGTGTGCCAAATTAGATCGATGATTACTACCTCCGTAGCGCCCACCCATCCTGGGTTAGCCCTACCCACCTCCCATGGGATTTGGTGACGATGTAAGGGGGTACCTCCCGCCCGGCACCCACCCATAGGTTTCAGTTGGGCCAACAGTACTTTCGCTTACGTACCACTAACTTTCTTTTATTCGTGTTTAGAAAGAGAAGCAGTTTCTTTATACAATTAACTTCTATAATAGCGTATGAATAGAATAATACGAATGCAAAATTAGTAAATACGTTTTAGTAATACAATTCATTCCACATTATTTGCAGTAATAAGTAAATTATTTTATATAATAGTTTCCTGTTTGTAAAATAAAATATTAAAGAAACTGCATCTATATAAAAACTCGCTCCCGCTATTTACTAACAAAATTTATATACCTACATGTACTACGATCATAAAATGATATTGAAAAGTCATAAGTATACCCAAACCCAGCTAGCGTCAGTGCCCCACCTGTGTCCTATCTTTTCCTTGTGTTTCTGCAGAGCGCGCTCCGCAACATCTTTGTTAACAAATTGAACGTAAGCCTCCCCAGTACTGCGGCCCGTGTAGTCTGTCGGTAGTGAAATCCCGTTCGGCAATATCTCCAACCCTGACCCACACATAATCAAACATCGACATTGTAGCGTAACGCCCATTATTAATTATAGTATCGTCAGTTTATTTAAAACCCTTATAAAGAAGCAAGATTTAAAATATCCTTTGCACATTATGTGCAAAACGTCTCGCTCCAGAAATATAGACATTTTTTCTCAATTAAGTCAAAACAGAAGAAAATGTTAACTATGCCGAAGTTAAGAATTAAGTTCTATATACAAAACATAAAAATATAAATAAAACAAATATAAGGATATTTTTATACAATTATATAAAACACACATGGAAATTATAATAAATGTTCCTTTTCCAAGTCTATAAAGGATTATAAAGTGTAGGGACTTTACTTCCTTAAATCTTAACTAAGGCCATCTGATGATTATAGAAACACAGAGACACTGCTTGGGACGGGCATAAAACGAATTTTATACTTTTATATGTGAAACTAGTGAAATGTTGGACACTTTTATTGTAACATGTGTATTGTTTTGCCAGATACTATTATTCCCATATTTATTCTCTAATAATTTAATTCTAGAATATATGTCTCTTGTATTTTAATTTGCAACACCTCTGTCTATTCTTTTATATTATGAAGAGATAACTTATACACTTTATTTATATACTTGATATGTATCATAACCATCAAAAGCATTTAGTCCCTGTGATTCAAGATTTTTATTTGATTAACAAAAATCAAACGATAGGGAAATAATTTTATTATAAAAAATAAAAGAAAAAACAAAACACATTGATCGCCAATAAGGTGTAAGTGAATTTCTAGTAATATATAATATAAAAAAATGAATAAAGATACAGGTTTGAATGTATGGTATAAAATACCTGAGAAGAACTGAGCAATTTCTTCTTTGGAACAGCCAAATGGTAGACCACGTAGTCTCACGCAACCATCATCCATGGCATTCTCTAGGTTCATACCGCTTCTCTTGACTACCCACTCCATTTCACCTCTTTTTGCTTTAAAGACTATAATAAAAGACATATTTTATTATATATCTTTTAAATATTTTTATCTTTATATGTTTTATAACAAACCTTCTATATAACGATGACCCATGTGATCCCTATCTCTTTTACAAGCTTTTTCAATATCTTCAAGTGTGTCCATTTCTACATAAGCCTCTCCACTTGGACGGCCTTCTCTTGACATTGTCATATGTACACCATTTTTACCATTTGTAATAGAACAATCACTAAAGAATTTCATGATTTCATCAACAGTAGTAGACCATGGAAGTCCACGTAGTTTAACAACATAGCCTTCATCATCATGGTCTCCACTTCCATTCGACATGATTGTAGTCTAAAATAAACTATGTTATAATTTGTATAAATATATCCTGATGTTTTCCTATATATTATAAAATATTAAAAACAATATAAATACACAGCATGATTATTTTATAATTATTATTTATTTTTAAAGTACAATATACTATAACAAATAGTTGTATATTATTTGCTCCTTTTTACGTTTTTTACTGTTTAGATTTTCGCTGTATTTAAAAGATATTGCATCATTTATGCAATAGTAAATTTATGAGAACAGTCATTCAAGAATTTGAAGGTCAATAATATCCAACAAAATGTTAAAATAATGTGAAAATATAGCATTTCGTAACTTGTTATTGAGATTCCAAGAACAAATAAATAAATAAATACATATATACGTAAAAAAATGCAACATTGCAATATAGTCGGAAGAAAAGTTTGAAAAAAAGATATTTCTTTACCGAAGAATTGTTCGTATCGATAATATACTAGTCTTTGTTTTATGCCACCAAAATATATTCATTTCATATATTGTAAATATTATTATTCATACTTACGGTTTCTTAGTGTTGATCTACAAGTTAGAAGGAATCACGAATTAAGTTTAATTGACAGCAAACGCTTAGCCAACGCCACGCTCTGCGAAACTATCTGCAAAATGGCGTTTATCCTAACGAAACTAATGGCTGGTTTATAAACATAAATGTACTACATTGTAACATTATGGTATATAAAATCCCTGGTTTCTTTACAATTTACTTAAGTTTTATAAAAATTAAAGTAACATATACTTCAACTAAAAATATTTTATTAATATACGAAAATAGAAATACACTTGTCATACGAAACGAACATATTTCATCAACTTAAATAAAAAATTGCAATTATATTATAATTAATATTGTAATATTATGTATTAATATTATAAAAATTTAGATGATTAGAAATACGATTGTGAATCTGCTCTAAAATTTTTGACGTTAACTTTAAATAAAATCCATTTTAGAAAAACAAGATCGAAGAAGAATATGATTGAAACAGGATAGGGCTGTTGAGAAAGTGAATAATTCACTGGTTCGGAGCATGGGTAGAAATCTAAAGAAAAGTACACATCAGAAGTTCATAAAATTTAAAATTCGCGCCAGTAATATTGGAGAAGATTTGTGGTCATATTTGAAATGTATTAAGGCGAATACACAGTACTAATAAGTCCTCCATGTTAGCGTTCCTAAATTCATTTAACTTCGATAATCTATATTTTTTACCTGCTATATCGATCGTGCTACACATAGCAAAATATTTGGACTATAGTTACTTAAATAGTATATCGATATAATTTGCGATTTTCGCGGAGGCTAAGACATTTTAAACGTCGAAATGATATAAATCATAAAGTAACAGGAAAAATTAGAAACTGTGTGTCTGCGATCACGTCTGTATAGAGGTCGTGACCGAATCTAAAGAAGTAGAATCCCGTTCAACAGTGGAAGGATTGAAGTCGAGGTGATCGCAGAAAAGGTAGTTGACAAAACGTCTATCGTGCTGTCGCGGGAGAGAGTGTATGGTGCATGTTAAGAAGGATCGTTCGCAGCTTAAATCTCATAATATTGTAGAATACTGCAAAAATCAACGACACGTGCAGCCGTGTAGCAGTAAATTGAATATCACCGACAGGTCATCCAGGAGTGCACAATGAGCTTCCTATTGTAAGTTTTTTTTCCGTTTCCAATGAAAATCGACTTTTACTCTACTATAACGCTTTTACCTTTTTGATATCGCAACATCAAATTTCCGATGCATTCAAAAAAGTAAGCTTACCGAACACTCAATGTTTTCCTGTTAATCGATCGCCTGATACCACACCAATGTTATTTGCAAGTGACAAATGACAGCAAAGAAGGAATCGATGATTTGTTACCATAGACCGATCGGAGTGAGGGCAGATATTGACAGAAACTGGTCAACCAGTTTCGTAAATATTACCTTCTCGGCTAATTTAGGTAACCGACCCAATGTACTCTTGAATTCGTGTACATCGCGATCGACCAATCTGTGGATATCTAAAAATAGCACGATGCCATAATTTCTTTGAAAAATCCTCCGTTTTCACACGATCTTCAGCCCTCTCTTTTAGCTAATGCTTTCACTCGTGCTCTGTTGCACGCGCGCATATTCGTCACACGTCAAATTAATCGCCACGGGACATATCTTATCGCACCGTGGAAGTAGAATTTTTTTAAACGCTCCTGATGCGATATCAGGCAAGTTCTTAGTTGCAATTGTGGCCGATCGATTTGTCATATCCGCCCTAAACATCGTTTTGGTCACTCGTTAAATTTATGCGTTTCCTGTATTTGTATTTCGAATGATACATATGATCAACTGATGTTTGTTTTCGTCTTTAATCGAATTGCGAATATGATTTATAATAAAATGCTCCAATCTGTAAACAATTGAACATATAAACAAAAATGTAAAAAATATAGATACAAATAGAAATTTTCTAATTCTGATTGTGTTTCTTTTACTAATATAGAAATTAATACAAATGTCTAAAAATTAACTATTATTGAAATATATTTGTATGGCTTTTTAAGTGGAAGCAGGTCTTCGAAAACCTTTAAACCAAAGAAGAATATTCCTGAGGGAACTCATCAATATGACTTGATGAAGCATGCAGCAGCCACTCTAGGCTCTGGAAATTTGAGACTTGCAGTTATGCTCCCAGAAGGTGAAGATTTAAATGAATGGGTTGCAGTAAATAGTATGTATTACAAGCATATTATTGTATATTCCAATTTGTAATAATTAACAAATTAACAACTAACTTTTTTACACTGTTTCAGCTGTTGATTTTTTCAACCAAATCAATATGTTATATGGCACTATTACAGAGTTCTGTACAGAAGAAAGTTGTTCCATTATGTCTGCAGGACCTAAATACGAATACCATTGGGCTGATGGGCATACTGTGAAAAAGCCAATTAAATGTTCTGCACCAAAGTACATTGATTATTTAATGACTTGGGTGCAGGACCAGTTAGATGATGAAACCCTATTTCCTTCGAAAATCGGTCAGTCACATTATCTTGTTGGATAAGATAATTTCGTATTTGATATACTGATAAAATTATAATCTCTTAGGAGTCCCTTTTCCAAAAAATTTCTTGTCCATTGCCAAGACAATATTGAAAAGATTATTCAGAGTGTATGCACATATTTATCATCAACACTTCAGCGAAGTGGTTCAACTTGGTGAAGAAGCGCATTTAAATACTTCATTCAAACATTTTATCTTTTTTGTTCAGGTAAAGTACTCAAAACTAAATGAACCTTCAACAAATATAGATATGCTCCATTATGATCTTTTATTACTTTCGTTTGTTGTAGGAATTTAACTTGATAGAAAGAAGAGAATTGGCGCCATTGCAAGAATTAATAGAGAAGTTAACAGCGAAGGACGCCCGATGAACGATTTTGATCGTCAACCGAAAACTCCTCCAAAGACTCTCACCCGTGCTATCTTTTTAATCAAACGTGTAATTGTGCATGTTATTTAACTAATCCAATTCATTGCTAACGCGATCATCGCCTCGAAGCAGGAGTCACTGGTATTGTACTACATAACATATTTTATTCATTTACAAAAACGAGTGACTGATTTACGCATTTTATAACGAAGACGAATCTCGATAAAAACAGAGTTCTGTCTATTTGGGAGATCGATAAAATTACAGAGTAAAGATCGATAGGGTGAGGATTATTAACGTAGACTTTTGTAAAATAGTTATACATTCGATACAATTCGTCCGTTTTATTTTACATCTTGAAAGAAGGAAAAAATTGTTGTTTCTTAAGTAGTCGAGATGTTTTGTGGTGAATTGTAATTTATTACGCGTAACGAATTTTTATACTTGGAACTTTGAGAACAAAGATTAGCGTGAGAGACGAAAAAAATAATTCATATCGACTATATAAAATGGATTAAATTTTTAGAAAAAAACGTTAGAAACAACGATTACACTCGGTCTTACGTTTCTTATTCTCATTGTTTGTTATTATCTTTCATACTATTGCACATTATGCCGTTTTATTGTAAAAGTTCGAGAAATATCGTAACTTTTATAAATAGAAACGATACTACGCGTAATGTCTGAAAATAAGAATGCTCTCGATAGCATTTCTATATCTTTTTTTTAAATTTGCGACAACTTCGTGGAAACGTTGCGCCTTTGATTATCGACATGAATTGGTACAACCTGATATTGAACATTTTATATCACTGCTAAACTATACATTGTTAGTACATAACATTATTAAGTTAATATTACGCTATTTACATTAAACTTCATACTATGTAATTAGTTTAGACGATTATTATCATCGTGTCAAGCGCTTGCAATAGAAATTATTTATAGCGTTAGAGATTTTATACGCACCATATCTTTTATTCTTTATACGAGTGAATTTTTGAGTCTGTTCTATTTTAGAAAGCATGTTATATTATATTTAAGCCGTTTGCGTCGCATTACTGGGAAAGTTCTTTTTGCATTTCAGCTTTTTTTATTTTTGGTATTTTATGTAAAAATTATTGCTTCTCGTACGTTATAAAAACATTTGTACATGAATATACCAAAAATTAATAACTTCATTTCTAAGGATATCATAGATTCGATTCAAAACATGTTTTCTAAAGAATTTAGAATTAATTCGATGGATACAGGGTATCCCAGGAGAAACGCAAAGGGCAAACATTTTCGTATAAATAATACTAAATATGTGATGTGCATAGTCACAGTATACACAATCACACATGATTTATTTCGCTATTAAGAAATCAATTTTGATATATAGAAATGTCAAATAGAACGTATATTCGTTTATAGCGCGTTCAGCTACGTACGATAGGTTTCTCGCTTATAGCAGAGATGAGATGTTAATATATATACATATATATTAATGTAAATGCTTGCTGTTTTCACGCGCAGTGAGACTGCACCCGTTGCATTCGAATATTTAAATGGATGCATTGTATTCGCTTGTAACTAGAAAATACTCCTCAGATAGTTTCTGTTCACACATTGTGCCCTTTGCTGTGATGATCGGACTTTTGCATTTCTGTGTAACGAGCTACATTTACGTATGGCGGGGTGAAATTTTAACTAAGTTTTCGTACTGCTATTCATGTAAGTGGCTATCGTTTGAATGGAGTAATATAGGAGGATAAGAAGTTATTGCTTATACGATCATGAGACATACGTTTGCTTTCAATGGACCAGGCTATTTTGTGATAAGTAACGCATAAAGTGATTACTGAATCAGAAGAGATACAAGGAGATGTAGTGGCTGTACCTTTCTTTGATATCTTTCATTTAAGATCTTGATAAGATAAGTCCAAAAAGATTCGTTTAGTATTATATCTAGTATAAAAATGTTAATACAATCTTGTTTATTATGATTCATGGTTTACATATACAATGACTATTTTATATGCAAATTGTGAATTAGGTGTTGTTATGTGAATCTAAAGATTCCTTGTCATTTAATATACCAAAAAGATTAATTCAAGTCATTCAAATCATTTAAAAAAAATCATTTCTTTTTTAACAATTAAATGTTAATCAGAAGGGACAAGGACAATGGTAATGAAGATGAGAAATTAAAAAAAAAGCGAAGTTGACCAACTTGTTTCCCGAAAGGTTCCTACGTTTCCAAGTTTCTAATATTGCTCGATTTGTTGTCAAATTTGAAATAACTAATTGAAAATGACGCATCTAGGATTTTTGATAAAAATTTGACATATCCAAAAGGAGGAACTCGCCTACTATCGCAATTCTCCTTGTATATCTTATCAGTTTAGCGACTATACATGAATAACTTATCTCAAAACAGTCTAATATTAGGCTGCAGCGAGCGAAAACATTGTAATTAATGGAATTCGAAATCGCGACATAGATTGCAAGTTGTTAGCATTCGAAACGAATGAAAGGAACAAAATGTTATTTTTTTATAATAAGGAAAAATGGTCTGCTATTATTTAACAGGCACTGATTAGAATTTTTGCTTATCTTTCTCGCGTTAGCGTATAAACGATCGAAACATTATGAGGTTGCTCGATGTGATATCACTTTTCATGTAAATCACGAGGATCAATGAGAAATTTCACGAGGTCCAGGACTAATATAAATGTATTTTATTATAAACGATATAAACGAATTAGCTTTCGTAATAACCTAAATATATATATATATATCAATAGAGGAAGGAAAGGATGAACGAGAGGAAATAACTAATAGAAATGGAATAGAATGGAACAAGTCTCAAGGGAGAACGATTACGAGATAGGCTTTCTTCCGCGATGGTCTACAGGCGTGTTTCTCAGTGTAAAATGAATATAAGTAACAGTAAAAGTAACAATAATAATGGCTCGTATCGACGATAATATTGTATTCAGTACTTAAGAAGACCGGAAGAATTGTACCTTATAGAAAAATGAAAAAAAAACTTTTCTCGCAGCAAACAAGCACGATTTCGTCTCTCTTTCTCTTTCTCTCTCTCTCTCTCTCTCTCTTTCTTTCTTTCTTTTTTAATCGCATATTTAGGTCAGAGGGGCGAGATCGTTTGAATATATTACCGTTGTCAGTTAGAAATTATTTTACACACAAGTAATGCTGTTATTAATTACAATTACTCTTATTATTATTTTTATTATTAGTAGTATTATCGATATGATTATTATATACGATACTGACGCTTTTATCGCTATTTATATAATAATTCACACGATTAAATGTCGTTAGATCGGCGTTGAACGATAGCCTTTAACAAAACGCACTTGAGTCACCTCTCTTTGTTTCTTTTGACTGAAAATATACGCGAACCCGGTATGTTACATTTTTTCGACTGACTTGTTACTTGAAAAGATACGCGATATTTTATATATATATATATATGTATACATTATATAAATATATACATATACATATATATATATATATACATGATTTCTCTTTAAGCTTGTGCTGTTCTTTTTACTTTTTCTTCTTTTTTTTTTTTTTATCTTTCTTGTCTAGAATCTTTTCGAGGATCGTTTCCTTGGCATCGCTGAAAGCTCTTTCATACGATCACCAGTTGAAGAAACGTCTAATTGTTTCAAGATTTTGAATGATAAAGTAAAGTAAATGTAAGCAAATAAAAGAAGAAAATAGAAAAGCGAAGAGTGCGTGTAAAGAGAGGTTGAATAAAAGATATTTTAAGGATTCGGATAGGTTCTTAGATGTCGAAATTTCTATTTTACAAAAGTATTTATCGTTTTCTTTCTTTTTTTTTTTTTTAAGCAGACAGAAACTACTGGCGCAACTTAAAAGTTTAATAATTTGTTAATGATAATTGATTTTGTTTGTGTATCTCAAAGAAATTATTTCAACGATTGATTTTTATTAAGTTTATAAGAGGATTAATTCGGATATCAACTGTAAGACAAGTTTGTCATTATGATTGATAGTTGAATAAAAATTGTTTGTTCCTTCAAAACTAAATGCGAAGAGCTTTCAGGAATACCGATTGTTTATTCGTTTTTTTAACGACGCTAGTGATATATCTGTGCAATGTAAATAATATTTTTTTCAAATAAACGAAAGCTCACGCGTAACCGTAAACATAAGATCATTATTTCTTACGAAACCCTTTGTTCCCTTTTCTCTTCCTACTATTTCGAAATTCAAGTTGCTACATCTCACCTTTCACTTTTGTTTTTAATTTACCAAGTCACTGAATATTTTCCATAAGGAGACTCGAAACTGGTGCAGAAACATATGTATAAATGACATTATTCTTAATTCTAAGAAATAAGATGAATTCTCATAGTTTAATTTCAATAAACAAGATTTCATAAATTTTATAATCGAGATTGCAAATATTTTTGAAATGTTTTCAGAACTTTAATTAAACATCCTAATTTACTTTTAGATTGCTCCCTAACACGTGACTGAATTTGCGAAATCTCGGCGCGCGGTTTTCACGCTCGCATGGCCTAGCAAAACAGAAAGTTTCGCACTTAATGAAACGCTTGGTTGTTCCTTCGAACATTGGAATTACAATCCTCCAGAAATCTCAAGGTGTGTTTCAAGCGTAAATCTCAAAGTATAAAGACCAGAGAACGACGAATGACACGTTAATCACTTCTAGTCGAAGAACGTACATAACAAGAATATAGCTGCTAATTTATGCTAATACACTATTCACACCGATGCTCAAAGTTATTGAGGAAACGAAGAAAACGAAGAATTTCACCACTTGTTATCATATGAAATCTCTTGTTACGTTAAACCTGCATTTGCGAAATTCGATTTGAACATGCCAATGAGTAAAATTACTTAGACATTTCGCGCTTCCTTCTCTCGTCCAACACTGTCCACGTTTTATTTCATCGCTGTTCGTATCTGATAGGAAAATTGCATCACGATGGTAATTAATGTAGTAGTAATATCACGTCCAGCACAAGATTAAGGGCAACCACGTGTCGTTTAAATGGTATGACAAATTAAAATTAATAGGAAGGCAGAAAGAAACATAAAAATCGTATGCTGTGATATATATTAAATAATAACATTTAAATGAATTAATACGAAAATGGTCGAGCAACGTGGTCGCAAGTGTCTGCACAACAGTGGGACTACGCGAATCTACAGAGGACGGACGAGGACAAAGAAAAGCAGGTGATACTTAGGAGGAATTTGGCTGCCCCACTCGTAACAATAGAAAAATTGCACCACAATGGTAATTAATGTAGTAGTAATATCACGTCCAGCACAAGATTAAGGGCAACCACGTATCGTTTAAATGGTATGACAAATTAAAATTAATAGGAAGGCAAAAAGAAACATAAAAATCGTATGCTATGATATATATTAATTGATAACATTT
The DNA here is from genome assembly GCA_905332935.1 of Bombus hortorum. Classification (NCBI taxonomy): domain Eukaryota; kingdom Metazoa; phylum Arthropoda; class Insecta; order Hymenoptera; family Apidae; genus Bombus; species Bombus hortorum. Next base: position 4,286,483 of record HG995198.1, on the reverse strand, counting down.
AAATGAATTGATACGAAAATGGTCGAGCAACGTGGTCGCAAGTGTCTGCACAACAGTGGGACTACGCGAATCTACAGAGGACGGACGAGGATAAAGAAAAGCAGGTGATACTTAGGAGGAATTTGGCTGCCCCACTCGTAACAATAGAAAAATTGCACCACAATGGTAATTAATGTAGTAGTAATATCACGTCCAGCACAAGATTAAGGGCAACCACGTGTCGTTTAAATGGTATGACAAATTAAAATTAATAGGAAGGCAAAAAGAAACATAAAAATCGTATGCTATGATATATATTGATTGATTACGAAAATGGTCGAGCAACGTGGTCGCAAGTGTCTGCACAACAGTGGGACTACGTGAATCTACAGAGGACGGACGAGGACAAAGAAAAGCAGGTGATACTTAGGAGGAATTCGGCCGCCCCACTCGTAACAACTACGAAAACCGTTTTCTTTTTGTACCCGAGTGCCGTGGCAATCTCGAATTAGTCTTGCAACTACCGTTTATCGTATTCGGTCTCCGTCAAATTCTTGCTGCATCGTGCATCAATGCCACCACGTGGAACGCTTTACTATCTTCAATATGGTAAAGAGAAAAATTTTTAATCGGTAGAAAAAGTACAACGATATCGTGGAATTGATTAACGCAAGAACTAACGTCAACAGAATAACGCATAAATAAAATTTTATCATTATTTTGTAAAAAAATATCTAAGTGTCTTTTGATAACTGTAAAAATAGAAATTCCGAAACCTGTTATGTTTATGATTTTCGTTAATTCTAGCGTTAATCGTTCAAGTTCGCGCGTTTCTAATTTTGAAAAAGATACAGCGACGAGTACGTGTACGAATAGGGAAAATGCTTGTATTAAATTTAATTCCATTTAATTTGTAAATGTTACTCGAGACGAAGCTCCGAGGATCGTTCTCTCTGTGTGTACAGTGCTTCGAAATAACAAGGATTCGTAAGTCTTATATGACAGAGGAAAAATAGAATAAGATTGTCTATAATTCTTTTGATTCGTTTCTCTTTCTCACAATTTTTCCGTGTGTTTTTACCTTTTGACGTGATACCGTGACGAAAAACGACAGGTTGTAGAACGACGATGAAGAGAAACAAGTCCGCGTAAATGAGGTTCGAGAAAGCGTTAGGCGAACAGACGTTGACATCAGCCCAGAATTATATTTATATCGATATAGTTGAGAATAAAGAATTTTTATTGCTACAAGTTTCGTGGAAGTTAGAGAGAATTTGGATTTCTAAGCGCTATTTTTGTTTGAAGCGAGTTTCAGGGTCTACGAATTCGTGGGTCGACTTCCTCAACCTTCGTAGATTTTTGATTGAACACTATTTTCAGGTAAAGGAATTCTAAGCTGATCTGTTCTTAAATTATAATGCAACATGTAGAGATTCCAAAGTTTTGGTAGGTCAGCGAAGCTCGACGTCGCGTCGATCATTGCGCGTGCAATCTCGTGCAATTGATCTTGTGGCTGGTGATTAAAAAAGGAAGATCTCTGTGCTGCATTTGTATTGAATATAATATATTGAATAATTCTGAAATCTTAGAAAAAACTAGTTAGAAAGATATATGTGTTCCATTGGAAAAAGAAAAAGATAAAGGTCACTTTGAAATCTTGGACGCGCATTTAACAGAATCGAAGTTAACAGAACAGAAGAAAACAGAGAATAGGATTATGGTAAATAGAGCTCTGAGGCTAACATACAAAAATTGAATTGATTGAATTCTAAGCTGATCTGTTCTTAAATTATAATGCAACGTGTAGAGATTCCAAAGTTTTGGTAGGTCAGCGAAGCTCGACGTCGCGTCGATCATTGCGCGTGCAATCTCGTGCAATTGATCTTGTGGCTGGTGATTAAAAAAGGAAGATCTCTGTGTTGCATTTGTATTGAATATAATATATTGAATAATCCTGAAATCTTAGAAAAAACTAGTTAGAAAGATATATGTGTTCCATTGGAAAAAGAAAAAGATAAAGGTCACTTTGAAATCTTGGACGCGCATTTAACAGAATCGAAGTTAACAGAACAGAAGAAAACAGAGAATAGGATTATGGTAAATAGAGCTCTGAGGCTAACATACAAAAATTGAATTGATTGAATTCTAAGCTGATCTGTTCTTAAATTATAATGCAACGTGTAGAGATTCCAAAGTTTTGGTAGGTCAGCGAAGCTCGACGTCGCGTCGATCAATGCGCGTGCAATCTCGTGCAATTGATCTTGTGGCTGGTGATTAAAAAAGGAAGATCTCTGTGTTGCATTTGTGTTGAATATAATATATTGAATAATCCTGAAATCTTAGAAAAAGCTAGCTAGAAAGATATATGTGTTCCACTAGAAAAAGAAAAAGATAAAGGTCACTTTGAAATCTTGGACGCGCATTTAACAGAATCGAAGTTAACAGAACAGAAGAAAACAGAGAATAGGATTATGGTAAATAGAGCTCTGAGGCTAACATACAAAAATTGATTTCTGTGATTACGAAACTGACGAAGCAGCAATTACCGTAATTGAATTTCTGCGGGTAGAATAATGTTTCGAATAACGTGACTTGCAATTAAGTTAATACGTGTTCCATAACGTGTATTCTTCGTAAGAATGTAGCCTTATTCCTTAGTCTAGCTTATTATGTTAATCGAGTCATTGATAAAACGAAACATTTTCATTGGTATTAGTTCAGAGATTCGTATTAATTGCAAATTGAAATTGATATCGTCAATGTCTATTACGCCGTTTACACCTTATACTACTTACAACATAATCGTGTTTTTATGAAACCATAAATTAGAAAAATTATATAAAAAACGAATTAGTAATGCAAAAATGTATCATTTGCACTATCATTAATGTACAGCTTCCCATTAGCGTTTCGTTTGTATATCAACTACAGTGACATTTCCGTGAGTTTCCACTGAGAATTGAAAATCAGATACGAAACGCGCCGGAAGCGTCGTTCGTCGCGTGATATTGGCGTTCAAACTTCGTTGTCGGCTAAATAACATCGTCTGATCATATGCAGAATATTCTCCTGTGAGAATTCGTCGTTACCGTAGCCACGAAAAGCACGAGTTTGCGCGTCGCGTTTCATTTAAATTTAGATTAATCGAATTAGTTAAATTTTCGGTGATACGACTGGAATGAATTGGACACAATAATTTGTTATTTAACTTTATGGATATATATGTAATCTGTAATCGAATGAAATTTAATCGACTATGACAGAATAAGATTTAAGCACGAAGTTATTACGAGTTCTTCCATCCAACTATTCTCGATGAAAATTATTGACTTTTTCTTTTTTTTTTTTTTTTAATGTACGAAAACATTCTCTAGAGCGACAAAAATATTATCTCGATATCCGCTAACAATTTTGGAAGCGATTCACGATGGATCTCCAATTAATCTTGATTGTCGATAATGAAATATTAACTAACGAATTACATCGTTAAAATAAAGCCATTTGGAAACTGTTGTTATTCGATTAACAACTCTTATGTAACTACTGATCTTTAATGACTTGCGATGAATTATTTGTGATTTTTCACAAATTTTAATCGCGACGTCTCGTATTCCACAGACGCCTTTTGACAATTCTGTACGCGAATGGCGCAAAATAAGTTACGACTAGTAAACACCTTTGGAGTAAATCGAGACGATTGCATCATGATTCAATATTTATTTAAATTCTCGAATGAAAATGTCGACAACACCTGCGACACGAAAATGCGCGTCAATGTCGAGAAGATGATTTTTTACATAAGTCTGACATATTTATAAATTATTTCTATTTTTAAGTTTACAACGGTAATAGACGCAAACAAATCTATGAATACCATCGAATAATCTCTGTAGGTCGTTTCACGTTTGCTCAAAAGAAAATGGAAAATGTCACGTTTGACAAAATTAACACCATTATGGTTTGGCACGTAACAAAGTTTTTAGGCAATAAGAATCTTTTTACAAAATTTCACGATTTCTTGTTTCAAGAAACTTCATGCTCTGTTACTTAATCTTATTCGATGTTACGCGGCGCAATAACATAGAAACACTGATAAACGCGCTAAAGGGAAGGAAGAGACAGCGAACTGACTTATTTCTTAATTTGTTTCATAATTAATACTTAGTTGCCACCCCAATAATTACTTCTCGTTTGGTAAATAGCGTAGTTCCATAAACGATAGCGTACATATCGAAGATTATTTAATCAAAGTGACTCAACGTTTATTCGACAATGTAGAGGATACTTAAAAACGTATATTATTTTTTCCACGAAGAATGACGAGAAGATTTGATCTATGCAAACAAAAATGTACGACTCTGTGCAAAAAAAAAATAAATATTATGCAATTGTATATTGCATAGGAAATTCATTTCCTTTCTTGAAATTTCTCTCGAATCGCAATGGAATCGTGGCAAAGAAAGAAAAGGAAGTGAAGAAAGGAAGAAAGGGAAATGATCGGTCTCAATCGTGCGCAGTATCCAGTAGATTAGGCAAGCCAGACGAAAAAGAGAAGAATTGAGAAGTGGCTGTAACTCAGCACGAAGACAAAGGAGTCAAATTGACATCACTTTCTGGTCTACACGAAGAAAAACAAGAAAATGATCATAAAAGAACGTATCAATTGAATGGATAAATTAACCATTTGTATAAATTCTAAAAATAAGAATTATCAAGAAGCCGCAGACGAATTTATCAGGGATAATATTTTTCTGCGAATGAAGATAATGAGATATCTAGGAGGAAGATTGAAATATGAAAACATGTAACAAAGTATATAGAGCCTAGGAATTTGTTTGTTTAATTCCACTTTAATATTCGTATATTTAACTCCGATTTAATATTACAATATTTATTTATTATTATTTTCTATTATTATTTATTACTATTATCCGGTTAAGTAAAGAATTGATATTATAGATATTATAAACGAAGATGAAAATCTAAACGTCACTTCGGTTAAACGACATGAGCCTTAATTGTTATTTCAACGAATACGAATAAAATTTCCATTCAATTATAATATCATTGCATCATTTAAAAACGATTACAATTTATTCGTTAACTAGAAGATTTACTGATTGAATTTTTAGCAAAAATGTCGGATGTCAATGCCTATTACATAATATGTTGTACAAAATATTATCTTCCTAAAATATTGCATATCTATCCATAAATATATTTTTTTTGTTAATGATCACTAAATTATAAATAATTTTTTTTTTCTATTTAGCCACATCAAAAGATCGCCGAGGGTTTCACAAAACGCCCCACCACGATGATTTTTCGCTTAAGTATGCCACTTGTGCGCCAGGACCGTTTAGTCCGAAACTATCAACCGCTACTCTACTTACGACTACTTAAATCACGTAACGGTAAAAAAAGAGAGATAACAGGAAAAATAGTGAATATACAGGTGTATACCTTCGCTATCCTAAATTAAACGTTCGGACATTCCAAATTATCGCTGACATACAAAACGTAGGTACTTCGGAAGAAGCTCTTTGATCTAATGTTCGCTGCTAATCTCTCCTAAGGCAACCATATACCTATGGTTAGTAGTTATCGATGAAAGTAATGATTGATATCAATTAGTACGAATAGAGGGGCATAAAATTAAACGAAGTAAATGAAACTGAAAGGTGAATGAGAATCGCTTCTACGGAAGTTACACCTACGTAAGTTAAGTGGCTTTAAAAGCGTATCCGTCAGATGTTGAGATGTTAGAACGTTCGGAATACGTATGAGTTCCTCAATCACGTTCTGAAAGTTTGCACAGATTTTATGCAACGTTAGCTATTTATTTGATATAAATATGACGCTTGATCCACGTTGCTGTGTATCATGCTGTCTTGTTTCAATTTCAATGTAGCGGAACGTTTCTTTTTGATTCGAGTTACAAGCGAGAAACATCCTTCGTATAATAATGTCGAGGATGTAATAAAAATATCAATCCTCTTCGACTGGATTGTACCGAGTGTCGAAGTGTATACAATATGTAGGTAGAGAAACGTGGACGTTCGATTTAAATTTGACATCGAAATCGAGTGTATATTTGTAATACGCGAGTGTGATCGATTTAAAACACAAGTGTTTATTTGTTCTTTGTATAGAAGTTTGTTTTACGTGTACTTTTTTATTGGCATTTATGAAAATGCATAAACGTTCATTTGCATTTTGTGTCTGCCACTTGCATTGTACATTTAAAGTCGACGATTCACTATGTGTTCGATAATAAGTAATCTGATTATAGATAACGTGCTTTCGTTTCAAACAAAACGAAGAAAAGAAAATGTACGCGGAACAGAAGAATTAGTGAATCTAAATTTGAAACTGTCGGTTTGAAAATGATATAAAATAGCAGTTTGGAAAACGTGGAGACAAGAACACCGTTAAATCAATTTTCAACGAAGGAGATAAAATACGTCCAGCTTCGTACCAGAGGATATCCGGAAAAGATGATCGAGATGCGCTTTGACTGTGGATGTATTTGATTCGGTGACAACGAAATTAACTATAATAAATCTGATCAGTGAACAATATGAATCAGCAATGACGTAGTTTGTCTTCGTGACCACGTATCGTGGAACAGTTATTTCTACGCCAGTCGGATAATTCGAATTGAAAAACAGGAGGATGAAACTTCCATGGCACACCCTGCCATTGATATGTCCCGAAAATCTGGTACGGTACAATTTTTTAGCGAATAACGGCGACCTACAACAAATTTCTACAAACGATTACTCGAAAGAAGAAAACGATCGGTATGATTTCACAAAACGTAGATAAAAAAAAAAAATAAATAAATAAAAAGTGCCTTGTAATTGAAAACATCTCCAAGACAGAATTGTACGAAACGGAATTAACAATCCTGATAAAAATAATTTCTAGATTTTGATATATTTTTTTATTGCCTCTTTCGTAAAAAAAATTAACAGCTTTTTATCGTTTTCCGCCATTCGTTATATTTTTTTTAATATATAACGATTTCTTTCATCTACTTTTGCCTTCATCGTATAATACGAGCCATAATCGAAAACCAATAACTCATTAATGGCTAACATAACATCATTTGCAAGTACGGTGCATATAGACATTTCCAGCGAGTTGGAATTGCGGCCGAGCAAACACGGGACAACGATTAGGGAGGAATGTTCGTTTAAAGGTCCCCTTTCACGTTCGCCGGGACATGACATTTCCAGAATCTAACGATTTGCATTGATAATCGCAATTTTCGAAGTTGATTAAAAATCCTCGAATGAATGTTGCCAGTAAAAGAAATTTGCATGTAAAATCGAAAGATCTACTAATGTAAATAATTACCTAAGACTAATCGAATGTTTAATTACCATTAGCTGCATGGTCACATTACATAGAGAATGAATAGCTATCAATATTTTGCACGTAAAATAGAAAAGACTTCGCTGTAAAGAATTTCCTAAGCTCAGTCGAATGTTTAATTAGCATTAGGTGAATCTTCAAATTATGTAGAGTTTTGCATGTATTGTATTTTTCGTATAAAATTAAAACTAGTCCTGCGTAAAAATTTATTTACACTTAATCAAACATTTAACGATCAAAATCCACTAGACGAGACGAAATTACGATCGAATGAAAAATAAATTTAATCCAAACTATTTTCTTTAATATTTATTAAACATAATATCAGGATCATTTACATTATTTATTGCAGGAATTGATTATGCAAATCTGTTATGTATTCGTCCAAGTTATGTCATAAGCTCGCTTCTCTTCTACATTGAAAGTCCTCTGTATTTTATAGTCGCTAACAGACATCGACGAAGAGGAACGAACGTTTACTTAAAACAATGTTCAAGTAGTTTAGCAATAGGCTGTTAATGATTATTACTTCCTATGCCGAACTTTCTCCTGATTGTTTGTTTCAAAAGAAACCCTTCGAACGATTCTATACGACGCAAATATGATCGCAATTAATCATTGGTCGTTGATCGTTGAATTAATTATGCGATAATCATACGATACTTTGATCCTTCATCTCACGAATTCCTTAAAATTTCGAAGTGAAAATCTAGTTTGAAATGCGAAAGCCTTGAAAGAAAAATATCTGTATCTGTTGCAGTTCAATATAACGCGTCATTTTATTTAATTATCGTATTACTAATTTTTATTACCCGCCACACTCATTTAATGTTTATTTTTACAATGACCCTTAATTGAACTCTCATTATCAGTTTAATGAACTTCCACTGCAAATATAGATACGGAAGTTTTAATTAACGTTTGTTTTTCTACGTCTCGTCCTGTATTCTCATAAATTATATTAGATTTTGTAATATGTAATATGCAAATATAGCAATTTAATTTTATCTTTCTTCTTTCCTGTAGGATATGATAAACCTGATGATTCAGAAGTTGCTAAAGTACCTTGTGTTTATGCTACGCTGTATCGTGACGCCAATTTTAAAGCTGCAGTACTTTAAGAAGCGGAAACGAATACCAGCGATCAAGAATCAGCTGTTGTTGATTTCAGCGACAGAAATTGCGCGACAGATTCGCAAGAAAGTGGTGAGGTCACGACAACGGATCAACTGATGAATACAAATTGATTTCTCTTCGATCGCTAATAGTTTCATCTGGATGATTTAATTATCGAGCTTTCTAATTCACCGTTTCGTTTTCATCGATAATAAATTATATCGTTTTCATACTCAAATTTACAAAACAATTTCTACTTCCATTTTCGGAGAAATTTTTTTTCGCCAAGTAAATTAAAAATTTTTTTTTCCTACGCATAAAAATCTTCTTCGAGATTAAAGCGGAAGTGGATGAACGAAAGAATAATTACGATCTTATCTCTAACGATTCGCAAACGATAAAAAGTATCGGCTAGAACGACACCTTTTAGGTGTTTTTCAGCTCGCTGAAGCCGAAGATTATGATCGTTTTTCACGGAAATAAGGCGTGAAAAATTTCGATCCATATGCTGTACCTTTTTTCAAATTTGCTACTCTTCAACTAATCTATGACTCTTTGCGCATTTGACTGTGATCTGTGAGGATTAAGATCGAGTTATCTTTTATTTTTTCCCGCGATCGTACAGAGAGCTATAAACGGTAAAAATAAAACGGAAAATTAACATTTGAAGCATTGGAATTGGCTATGCCATCACTCGTCTTACGCGGATTTCTTTCTGGTTAAGACCAAATATTCGTAACTCCGAATTTTCTGAAACGTGTCCAATTTTCGGCTCTGGCGACCTTAAAATGCCCGCGAGAAGATACATTCGCATGAAAAGTTTCGCAGTCCGGATACTATACTTCATCCAAAGTATCTCTTTCGTAGATCAGCAGCGAAGAAGTGGTAAGAGCCTATGTGGAGAGATGCACAGACGTAAATCCTGTGATAAACGCTATCGTCGAGTCGCGTTTCAGCGCAGCCATTCATGAAGCGCAGGAAGTTGACAAGTTCTTAGCGAGCACCACGAAAACCGAGGAGCAACTTGCTTGTGAGATGCCTCTTCTTGGCGTACCCGTAACTGTGAAAGAAAGTTTCGCCGTTGAAGGTTGGTCCAATTCTTTTTAACCGGCCAGATTTTCGTCTAGACGAAGACAATTAATCAGAAGATTGAATCGGATTAATCAGAATAATTGAATACAGATTTCACACAGCTTCTTCATCGTCCGCAGCATTTATCGCAAGGGAAACTGCAGCTTGTTTTTAAAAACACTCCAAATTCAAATATTTTGAAGCTATTTTCAGTTACACTGTGTCGTGCGCGTAACTTGCCACGTATTTATGTAGTAAAATCGGCGCTTCTAGCGTTAAAAAATTAAAAAAAAAAAAAAAAAAAAAAAAAGGAAGAAAGAAAAGGAAATCATTGTCGTAGCCATCGTTCAAAAATTTCCTTAGCATCGAAGGTAACAGTCGTCGAAACGAACGGAAGAAATCTTCGTGCGATACTTTTCATTTCAGTCACGCGCGGCAACGACTTATTCACTCCCTTCTCTCCTGTGTTTTCTTTTCTTTTTCCTTGAGCGGTCACGATTAAACAGGACAAACAAACATTTGCATACAACGATTATAAATGGAAGGTGAACCTATTCGAAGCAACGTCGATGATCGTTCGTGTTTCGAATGCGACGTACGAAAGAGCTCGTAACGTGTGTCTCATACATTTCCTGCATTCTCGCTTCCATTTTTTGTCTATTTACATATTCATCTTTTTTCTTTTTCTTCTTCTTTTTTCTTTTCCTTCGTCTAAAACAACAGACTCGCGCAAATGATTTGCTTTCAATTTGATATCAACTCTACATAAGAGATATCTGTTTAATCTGTTAATTGAGACGAGGTTTTCCAAGTAAAGTGCAATTAAAGTTTCACAAAGACATCGTCGATCTCGAGTCGGCTTTAATCGTTTAACCATTAAGGTCAGTAATTTTAAGTTCATCGCCGTTGTGGTTACACACTTTGTCAATAGTTTCTATCGTACCAAAGAAAATATATTTATCGCTTTACGATTTATCCATTCCTCAATATAATTTACTACAATACAATTTAATTGCCCGATAATAAATAGCATCACGCGCATCGTTGAGAAGTAAATCACGTTTGATTGAAAAAACCGATGACTTATTCAATACGAGTAGAATTAAGTTCATCGAATTCATCCTCTGTCAGGAATGTCGCACATGGCCGGCGTGAAGAAAAAATCTCCACAGAAAGCGACTAAAAACGCAGTAGCTGTTAGCATGGTACGCAAGGCTGGCGCTATTGTCCTTCTCGTCAGTAATACTCCCGAGCTGTGTCTGAGCTGGGAAACTAGCAACAAAGTTACTGGTACTACCAGAAACCCTTATGACACCAACAAGGTACCTGGTGGCTCTTCCGGTGGCGAGGTTTGTATTTATTTAAACTTCATTCGTCTTGTCACTCCAAGAAACGTGCATTATATTTCTGTATGGAAAACTTGGAGGTCGCTTAGACATCAGATCTAACAGACTTCACATCAGACTTTACATAAAATGTCGTATACGTCTATTGTTTCCTTCAAAAGTAAAATCGGGTCTTCCTCTGTTTTATTTCTACTTATAGAAAAATCAAAGAATAATTACAATTATAATACAGCCTCTTTCCTCCTCTCTTTTTGCTTTCTCTTTGTTTCTTGTTCCTTTTTAGGCGGCATAAGATCACAGTCTGATTTCTAATTTTTCGTCTTCGTCGTTCTCTCTTTCTCTTCGTTTTCCATTTATTTTCACGCAGCGTAAGATTATAATTCGCCGAATGAAAATTATAGCGTGGCTTTGCGGTCTCTCCTTCTTTCCCTTCTTCTTTTCTTATTTCTTTTCAGGCAGCACTAATAAGCTCCGCCGCCTCCATCGCGGGCATCGTGTCGGATGTTGCAGGTTCTGCGAGGCTTCCGGCCATGTTCTGCGGTATTTTCGGTCACAGACCCACGTCCGGTAAATCTTGACACTCAGTAAAATATCCATTAACCAAACCCACGATCGTTCTACAAAATCTTCATCGAATATATATTCCCGTTGATCACATATCGAATCAGAAAGAATGAAAGATAAGAAAATATCATTTTCACCGTATAAATTTGCTTTGCAGGTCTGATCCCTATAGAGGGCCATAAACCACATTCCCGTGATGAATCATTTACCCTGCACTGTACAGCAGGAACGATGGTCAGATACGCCGAGGATTTGTCTCTTATGATGAAGATAATGTGCCAGTCGGAAGAGACGCGGAAGAAGTTCGAGCAGAAGGTTGTTGGACTCTTTATACTACGATATTCCTGCGCCGTTAAATTCTCAATTCTTTTGTGTCGTCCCGTAAACAATCAAAGACTGCGGTATCGTTCAATTCTCAACCGGTATCTTTAAATTATACACCGACTCGGGAAACTATTCGAATATTATATAATCGCAGAAGATATTTATGGACGTATTATGTCACAAGCAATATAATAAAAGCTTTGTGAGAGACGAAGAGTTACAAAGGAATGATCTAAGATCGGACATCGTATAATTTAATTACGGTTTTGAATTATTCGAGCATGTAACGTAAAAACACTTCCATAACATTTCGTCTATAGCATCCACTGCTTTCTTTACAGTAGTTCTATTTAACAGTAGTTAACATTTTTATAAAATATCGTATGAAGTACGTGAGAATTTCGTTTCTCATTTTTCAACTGTTCGCGTCTCCAGTGCGCAAAGCGTAGATCTCTGATTATCTTCTCTTAATATTTCGTGGAATTTCTACTGCTGTAGGTATGTTTGAAAGACATGAAATTCTTTTACCTGGAGGACTGTTGCGCGGTATCGGACTCTATAGGCAGAGATGTAAAACAGGCGATGAAGAAGCTGAGGATACACATCGAAACGACGTACGGTCTCAAAGTAGAAAAGGTATTTTATCGGTTTAAGTGCTCGCACGAAGTACGTATATGATGAGTTCAGAGAAGAAATAGGCGTTTGAAATTCGATTCATCAATGAATAGTCATTTCGAAACGAATAAACCGTGAAATAGTATAGGTTCTATATCTGGTGATTTTCGTGGATTTCGAAATGATAAAAATGAGATAGTTAACTTTAGTCGGAAACGACGTATATAATCGCTCTTTCCTAAGGATACATTTACGAAAATATATAATTTTAGGCACGATTACCTGCCATGAAATTTGTGCTTAACGTGGCATCGCTTATGCTGTCGGTGAATCTCGACGACATCAACGATGATATTAAATGCGCGGTGAGTTACCATTAACACGTTCAAGCCGGTGTCACCCACCGGTGGGCCACGATCTGCGATTCTATCTGGCGGCGGGGGTCACCGGTGGGTTACATCTTCTTTCTTTTTTTTTTTTCTTTACTATTTTAATTTATAAAAATATAATTTAACGGAAAATGGAACGCGTTAAACACGTTTAACGTCGTGCTTCCTTGAAAGCTTTCCAATATAATTAGCAAGCAATTATGGCGCAGGGATCGAGTAGATGTCTGCTCGAAGAATTGAAATCCATTTGTGGCATGTCGCAGAATACGTTCCCTGTAGTTACATATGCCCTCGTGAAATGGATATATCATAAATTACCAGAGAGTTATCAACGCAAAATGTCCGCTAAGAAAGACGAGTTAAAAAAACAATTCAAGGTAAGTAAGTTTTTACTAACAGGCTTGAAATAATTTCCAAGAAATTTTCTGCATCCTTTGACAATGTCTGATTTCGAGATGGAGTGTTGTTTCTGTTTTCAAATAATCCTTTACGTATATGCGAATTTCTTAAAATTAAAGTTGACCATTTTATATCTAAAAACTAACACTTGTTGGTGTATCTTAGGCGTAGCTGTTAGTGAACATATTGCTTCCTATTAAAAGTAATATAGTGTTGTATAAATTAGGATAAGTGTTACATTGTAGATAGTTTAAGGGGACAGAGCTATCGGTGATGAGAATCGACCGCCGATATTTTTCTATTTAGATGAAAGCCTGTGATGGCCACGTGCAGTCCTTGCGAGGCTGAAGCCAAAAAGGATATGCATGGGTGTATGTATGTGTGTGTTTGCAGCGAGTGATCGCGTGAAGACAAGAGAGTCTTAGCTAGCGAGCACGAGCGAACGTCTCTTTTTACCTAGCAATAAAATAATAGTTCAATTTCCCGTAATAGTCATCCGGTCTATCATCCCTACAGTAAATGATAAATGTTTTTATTGCAGGAGCTACTAGGTGATAACGGCGTACTGATATTGCCAACGTTCGTATCAACAGCCTATTACTCGCACGAATCCTACACGAATATCTTCAATTTCATGTATCTGACAGTCGCTAATGTACTAGCAATACCAGCGACACACTGTACAATGGGGCTCAACAAACGGGGTTTACCTGTTGGCCTTCAAGTAAGTAATTAATACTTTGTACCTGTGAAATTCAAATATGCACCCTTTCAAGTTCATTGCGTAATGCGTTTTCATCCTTATTTGCCTCGTATAGATCATGGCAAACGCGGGCAACGATCATCTTACGATTGCAGTGGCTAAAGAGATCGACGAAGCCTTCGGTGGTTGGCAGCCGCCACCGATGACCGAGCTGCAAGTTTGATTTTCTCTTTGATCAGACGATAAAGACTTCAATATGAGGATCCATCGAGATGAATCGAGTGTATTCGACGTGATACGATCGGCGAAGAAACTACGCTAACGAACGTGTGCCTCTTCGTTCAAACGACGAACAATCGCGATACCTCAAACGTAATGAATCTACGATAGAAATTAAGATGTGCAATAAATATAGGCTGTTTTTATAGTATGTGGGGAGTGGCCAGACTGGTTCCACCCTGAAATAGTTTAGGAATAAGTCGAATTCACAATGGTTGGGAGAGATATTGTGAATAAATAATGAAATAAAAATTTGACCTTCGATCGTTGGAGAAATTTGTAACAAAGCGAACGAGCTTTGTCCGAAGCTGATTTAATAAATTAATTTTATTAATTAAATTTCTCAATTATCATGCGCGCCAGTTTAAAAAGTTATTAAACGTAAACCGTTCAAAAAGTTAATGAACAATCAGAAGAATTGGAGCAATTTGTATTTCAGGACTCTGTACTCACATTCGCAAGAAGATCCAGACTCGTGTAACTGATAGTTAATCTAAATAAAATTCATAAAAACAATTTGTATTTATGTTGTTACGCAAAAATTTCCCTCCTCGTCGCTCACTTAAATTTAATTGAAGTTGATCGTGCATATTTTGCAAATAATGAATAATTCAGTATAGTAATTAAATCATCCATAGATCAATTTACATAACTTAGTGAACGATAAAATTGCTTATTTCCATTTAAAAAAGCATATGACAAACAGCAAAAAACGTCTTCAAGAACAGCTGAGATTATGCTTGACTGTAACGCGGACACAACAGATATCAGAAGAGGACTAGAAGTCGATCGAAGTTGGTCAGTTCTCTGCAATAGATTCGTTCATTGATGATCGTAAAGTAAAGAACTTTAAGAATGACGTATTTATAGAGTGTTATTTAATTATAAAGAAAGTAAGAATCTTGTTTTATTCGAATTAGTGTCACAGTTTGCATATCTTCGATAGATACCGATCTTTATTTGGTAGAAGAAGAAAAGTAAGGTAAGTTCTGCTAAAACTGAAAATTTTCTTGGATATTGAGAAATTCGATTAATTGCACGATTAAGAATTTCAAAAATAATTTTATTTCGATGAAAAGCGAAGACCACGTCTATTTTTTTTTTTTTTTCAAATTGAGCAACACATCTTTTTATGCACCACCCCTTGGCTTTTTTTTAATTCTCTACACAAAGGTATTAAGGTACTTGAGGTGAAAAATGATTACTTTAAAAGGTATTTTGACTTTAATTATTCTTCTTATCCTCTGTACTAATCATTTTTCGATCCCAAGTACTTCGAGTACCTTTTTGTAGAGAATTCAAAAATCCAACGAATAGTATGTAAAAGGATGTATCGTTTAATTTAAGAAATTAAAGTGACCTTGTAACGAGCGCAAAAATGATTATATGCATATTGATCATGAATTACATGAATTCAAACTGTTATTGTATTCTCCTAAAGTTTACTGAATATTTAATTTACTCGACTGATTGTAGAAGATAACCTGGTGCAACGATATATAGAACGTTAAATGGTTTAAGATACATCCGTAACCAAGATATTTTCCACGTTCAAGTATACAGGGTATTCGGTTATAAGTTAAAAAAATTTAAAGGGTGATTCTTGGAGCTAAAATAAGATGAAAATCAAGAATAAAAAATTGCATCTTCGACTTTGCTTTTTAGTTATAGACAATTAAAAATTAGCTGAAATATCCCTGTGCGCGAGCAAACCTTCTTACACGAACGAAAATGGGTCAGCCTAAACAGCAGCATGCACAAGAATTCACAACACGTATAAGTCGCAGATAAGAAGATTATAACATTTGAAGACGTAAAGCATTCTGTGCGCCCTTTTGTAAGAAAAATCGTAGATTAAGCATTATGCCTGCCTATTCGTTAAGATCCATAACAGCATATCGAAAACCGCCTCATGGAATTTTCGAATAGAGTGATTAACGCTTGCTCTGAACTTTTGCTTCCATAAATAATTAATAAATGTCTAGACTGTTTACAAAAAAATCGCAACGAAAATAGTAATCGTTTAATAGCAAAAATAGCAAACAAAGTACACAATAAGCACGATACATACAATACGCATTGTACACGCTGTACGTAAAAAAAAAGAAAAAGTAATAAAGAATACAAAAATACAGGAAATTAAAGAGTTCAAAAAACCAAAAATGAAAAGGCCCAAACAAATCATACAACGGATAACATAAACCTATACTAAATCGTTATATAACATAACGCTGACAAAAAAAAAAAAAAAAAAAGAAGAAATTGACCTCCATATGATGTTTACGCGTCTATCTGCCAAAAAACTATTTACTTCAAATTATATGCCTCTGAATGGCTGTATATTTGGTCTGACACATTATTCTCTGTAACTAGTAACAATTGCAGTTACAATATAGCGAGTGTTTTAGTAGCACTGTAGATATATCAGTTGTTTATAATAATCCATTCGGAGTAATAAAAAACCGATATGCCATTCACATTTCATTTGACAAAGGTTATCAATACTTCAGACGAAAGAATGGAATATAGAGAGAAAAATTTCCTGAACGTAACTGTTCGTCACGTTATACCGATAAAAATGTAACTAATAATTATCGTAAAGCTAATTACGTCGTATACACGTTATTATTGCAATCAAACGATGAAAACCGTTACAGGGAAAATGAATAAAAGAGTTATTAAGCATACTGATAACGAATATTTACGTGTTGGTCTAAAGTTCGAACCCCACTGTCTGACCATGTTCAAGAACACTGTTTGCGAATATGTTCATTCAATGGGGACCGACCTGTAGGTTAACACATGAATATTCGTTATCAGCATCCTTAATAATTTATTGCCTTTCTAAAGAACTTGAGCGCGAAAATGATATTTGTGAAACAAACATGATACGAACGAGAAAAAGTTTCAACCATATCGTTTATTTCTCCACCGAAATCTTCACGGAAGAGATTTAAAAAATCGCGTGGATTTTCCTTAGTAGGATAGACTTTTCACAACGATACGAAAATAATAGATCATCTTGTGAAAGAATCTTGTTTCATATAGAAAATTAATTGATTAATGAAATATTAAAATAAAAAATATCGAAACACATTAAAGAAATATACTGAAACCGGGAAAAGACGAGACTTTATCGTATTTTTCTTACAACCAAAAGCTCGAAGCTCATTATCGAATATCACGTAACGTATCAGATATGCGCATTCATTGTAACGAAAAAAGGTCTTTATAAGAAAATCGTAGATGCGACGTAAAAACAGCATACGTTTCTGTTGATTTATGTTGTAATAAAAACTGTACTATATTTCAATGTTGCTACATTTTTCGTTTACGGGGAAATATTGCGAAATCTCGAATGAATTCTCGAATGAATAAAAAGTAAGTGTAAAAGACACCGATTTGCGATCTTATATCTCTGGATCGATGAATATTTATAATAAAGAGAAGTTCATGTAAAATTGATCTTGATCATTTCGTTTTTTATCGCAATATACCCACTCGTCACGAGGAACGGAAGACTGAAAGGAACTACGAGTGGCAAACACTTCTTCTGGGAAAAAATGTTAGTTTTAATAATTCTTCGTCTGATTTTATTCTATGATGATTTTATTTTATTTTATGTTTAGATTCCACAATTCACTATCGTAGCACATAGATCTTCCTTTCTCTCTTCTCTTTTTTCTTTGTATTTTCTTTCTGCCTATTTAAGCAGCCCCGACCTCGCATTTCTATTTTCGCCAAGTTTTTGCTCAAGATTACGTAATGATTTTTTATTTTGTATCGTAAAATTCACATTCAATCAGATACTGTAATTGTTTAACGGGTGTAATCTGTTTGTTTGAATAATAAACAATTTCTTCATTAAATCTCATAAACAGAAGGACCACACGCGAAGAGCAGGTGTGCATTGTATCCACGGTAATTCAAACTTTTCATTCAAACGTTGCTGTACTCATCGACTATGACGAGACGGGGTACTATCGTGCGTAAAATCGATGAAGCGAAGACTTTGTCATGGTGTATAGTAATCTGTCATGTAATTCGTTTAGGAGATGCGAGCGTAAAAATCGTAAACGTGTCGCAGTTGTTGTCTTTGTAGACAAAAAGATGGGCCAATAATTCCTGTCCATACGTTTACAGTGAATCGTTCTTCTCTATAATTTTTTGATCAAACATTTAGAAGCTCGCGATATTATACATTTCTTCTTCCTTGTCTCCCCCTGCTCAAGTGATATTATTAATGAAATGTCACGAATCATAAGTGAGAAATTATTAGAACCAGTAAATTCTCCGCTATGTTCGAAACAGTTTTGACAATATGACTAACAAGTAAATTTGTAAGTAAAATTTACAGACCAAGAATCGTCCGACCCTCTTACGTAAATCGTGAAAATATAGAAGAATAGTCTATAAACTACAAGCTTCCCACGAAGATGTAAATCGCGTATCAAATATGTCTGATAAATCAGAATATGTTTCATTCGTCATTTTTTATTTAAAAAAATAATTATTTGGTTTAAAATATGCAACGCGAAACGGAAGTACCCAAGACATATGATGCAAAATTCCACAAAGAGAAATTAATTTAACATTTAAATTGATCGTCACGTGTAAGTCAAATAAGAGAGACTTAAATGTGCATGTTTGTTCTTAATGGATATATTTTCTAATAAAAACGCGTTTATCTGAACTTGTCAGCTGACAAGTAGCTTATGTAACTAGAATTTATATAAGAGCCTAATAACATTGAGTTGGCAATTAAGAGATTGCGGATTTTATATATACCACCACCATATATATATATATAATACCCCAGCTATTGACAAAACCCGCAATCACTTAGTTGTCTACCCAATACGTATTCTCCTTTATACAAAATGCGGTCGCATAACACGTATAAGCGGGCACGGGATGATCCCTTTGAAAAAATAGGAGCAAAACATGGAACAAAATTTGTTCATTTAAGATTTAGTTTTCGAAAAAATCGAGTTTGAAAATTTATCAAGTATAATTGAACGTGGCTAATTAATTAAAGAAAAATCATTCCATTCCTCTAATTATCCTAGTAAGCTTGAAACAGCAGCTTAATAAATAAAGTTTCCTATTGCAGGAAAGATGATAAAGTCATTCATCGACCTAATATTAATTTTGGTACAAACGATAAGCAGCATTTACCGTCTTGTACTCATGGTTATTCATTGGAAGAAAAAGCCGAGTATACCTCCAATTAAAAATCCACTGTTAAAATTAAGCGCCACCACGCTAGCCAGGAAGATCAGAAACAGAGAAGTAAGGAACTTAGTAGAAATGATCTCGTTCTGATCAATTCATACACAACGTCAATTTTATTCTAATCACTTATTCGATTCTTTTTGCTCTTTGCACTCATTATCATCGGATTAATAAATTAAGTTATCTTCATTGAAATTAAAATCTCCTCCGATATTGCCACTCGAACTTTGCTATTTAGTTCATTAAAGGTTCTTATTGTCAGGTAAACGGAACAGTTTATTAAAAGCGTCTAACTGAAGTAATTTAAATTTGCTTTGTTCTTTACCTTTTGCTTTGTCTTGTTTCTGACGAAAAGAACCCGTGGATTTCGTTTTACTTTTCCCCGACTCTCAGACAAATCCTCACGATTCGAAGAAATAATTTATCCCGATACCGTAAATACTTGAATTTTCTCGAATACTCTGAAAAATAAAATTTTAGGATCTAAGTGAAAGAGATAATGATACAAAGAATGTCCGTTACACAAAATAGAGTCACAAGTAAAATCTTTATACTATCATAGCGATGCAAGCATCTTGATATCGTCGAACATTTTTATAGAATCATAGAATTGTAAGTAAAAGAACAAAATATTAACGAGAAAGATACCAAACAAATTTTTAGAGTTCCCTCTCATAAAATTAATATAAAATAATATAAATTAATTGAGAAAAGGAAAAGAAGAAACGGAATTACGCGTGAAATGTTGCGTCTGTGAAACCCTTAATAGTTGAATTACGTCACAACTTTTGTAATTTCTTTTTATTGGAAAACAGCTCAGTAGTCAGATAGTAATGGAAGCATATATCGAGCGTGTTAAAGAAGTGAATCCATTCATAAACGCAGTAATAGAAGATCGATTCGAAGCTGCTCTAGAGGAATCAAAGATATGTGATGCCAAATTGAAGAGCAATGACTTAGCCATGACTGCCAAGCAGCTGGAAAGGAATAAGCCTCTTTATGGTGTGCCGATATCTGTCAAGGAATCCTGCGCGGTTAAAGGTAGCAATTTTTCTTGACTATTTGACGAAACTTGATTGAAACATTACTTCACGGATGTTTTATTCCAATGTTCGTCTTACGAATCGAAATTCATCAGCAGTATTTCGATTGACATAAATTAAGTAACTTTTACGATACACAAATCGAGGTCCGAGCAAATTATTCTCATTGCCATAGATATCCTTTTTTTGTTCAACAAAATTTTTGAAATTTAACGTGAACATGTAGAAGTCGTCGTTGATACGCGCGATGTCTTAAGATATTAAAAATCCTTATGTTCCTTGAAACGAAAGCAATATTGGAGCGTAAAAGTTCGAAGTTATGATTTCTAAAATGACTTAAGAAGCCCAGCGAACAAAATTTTAAAATATTCTCTTTTCCTATTTCCTTTAATACTCCATCGATCCCTTCGATCCATCTTCGCATTGATACTGTTTGTATTTTAAACACTGTCGGATGACCAAATTCTTACATAAGAATTTCTGAAACTTGACCCTTGAAATAAGACCCTTGCTACTGTGAAATAATAAATTATAATATAACGTTTGTAGTTAATATATTTCTAATATGATAAAAGAGGCGATCGAGCGTAATATCGGAATTTTTTCTCGTTTAAATTAGGAATGAGCTTTACCTGTGGTTGCATATCCAAGAAAGGCACGAAGGCCACAGAAGACGCATATATAGTTCAAACGTTTAAAAACGCCGGTGCCATTCCTTTCTTGGTCTCCAACGTTCCCGAATATTGTGTAGCTCTGCACACTAATAATTTTCTGTTTGGCCATACAATGAATCCATATGACACGAGAAAAACCTCAGGAGGATCGTCAGGGGGTGAGGTAATCACTTAGATCATCTGAGTTTTTACGTTTACAGTAATTTAATGCTCCTATATATATATACTGCATATGGCGTAATCAATCGTAATCGTGAATTATAAGGAAATATATAAAAATGTCCATATAATCGCAAAAGAATTTTCACCCTTTATTCAATTGCTAAGTATTTTTTTACTTAATTATTTTTATTATCTTTTTGATTTTAGACTGCGTTAATTAGCTCAGGAGCATCTGTGCTTGGAATTGGTACGGATTTAGTTGGATCCCTAAGAATACCAAGTTTCTTCACTGGTATTTTTGCTCATAAACCTACTGCAGGTATTGCTTTCAAAATTTATACGTACTTGTTGGAATATATGTATATATATATATATATTTCTACACGATTGTTTCTTTATAGAAACTATTCCTCTCGATGGACATTTCTTTATGGCTGACGATCCTATCTTTAAACAGATGTTAACAATGGGACCCATAGCAAGATACGTGGAGGATCTTTACTTGAGCATGAAGGTGTTGGCCGCATCCCCCAAATGCAGATTGCTTCCACTTTTCGACGAACCAGTCGATATAAAAAACTTAAAATTTTATTACTTCGATAGCATTAGTGGCACTTTCGGTATTAACTCGACAACACCAGAAATAAAGGAGACAATTCACAAAGCCAAGCAGTATCTAATAACGAAAGGCGCTAGCGTGGAAAAAGTAAAAATCTTATAATTTATATATAAAAAGAAGTCAAATTCTCGAAATCTAATAAATAAGTAATATAATTAATATAACTAAATATAATAAATAATTAAGATTCAAATATTGCATTTCAGTTCCCACAAGAATGGCTCCGAGATATGTTCTACATAGTATTAACATCATTAGGAACCCTAAATATTGATTCTATACTGGAACCAGACACAAGTGTAATGATAATTCAAATATCGATAATTAAAACTGTTCTATTACATATATATTTCTGGCTTCTATTTTTCAAGCTTATAAATTGTAACTTTCTTTTTCATTTCTGTGACCTAAGGAATGTGGTATGGAAGTCACAAAAGCAATATTTGGATTGTCACAATATACACTAACGCGTGCGCTTATGCAGCTACTCCTAGACCACAACGGATTCTTGCCATCTTCACGTATAGCATATTATAAAAAGGCTAAGGCAGAACTTACTCTAAAACTAAATGTACGATTAATAATTCTTTTAAGTAATAAAGACATAATTTATATATGCTTGTTGTATCGAATAAGTCTTCAATATTTTCTTATGCTGCTTACAGAATATGTTAAAAGATAATGGAGTACTAATATGTCCAACTTGGCGTCGTACAGCAAGTTTTCCGCAAATGATGTTATGGGAAATGCATTGCAGTATTTATACCGCCCTAGCTAATATAACAAATACACCTGCAACGCAGATACCAATGGGTTTCAATAAAGATGGAATACCACTTGGTTTTCAGGTAATTAATGGATTCTAAACTTCAGACTTTCTAACACGTTTTTTGCATGTTAATTTCCATAATTCTGTTCCAGGTGATATCTGCATCTTATCAAGATCATCTTTGTTTAGCAGTTGCCAGAGAATTCGAGAAAGATTATTGTGGCTGGGTACCTCCTAGCTAAGCTTTTATTTTAGCATTACTAATATATTGCTACGAGTACAAATATTTTTATTAGAAACTATACACGATGTTGCCCTAACACAAAACGAAAAATGGCATAAATGTTATTTATTTGTAAGAATAATTGATCGCATATTATATATTTCATGTATTTTTTTATATCTACTAAAAAGACGAACGTACAATTCGCGTTAAATGTGCAACGATATATCTTGTAAATAAGTAAAATTACTTATACATAATAGAAGATAGTCTTTTCAACGATGCTGTATATTACTCGAAGGAACCATGAGCCTTTTCCATTACAAAATATGAAGGAATTTTATATACTAAAAGTTCATCGATTTTCAATAAACCTTAATACCATAAATTGATTTCATTAGGCAAATCGGCATACATACATACTTCTTCCTTCTTGAAAAGAAAGGTATAAGTTCAACTTGAATGAGATCTATGTTTTTCTACGAATAATTTCCTTTTAATTACAAAAGTTTTTAACACATTTTTATACTGACTTCGAATACTGAACAATTAAATCTATCGTATTAAGAATCCTGTTCCCACATGAGCATTCAAATAGCTAATTGAAATATTGTGTATATATCACATCGCACCAGGCATCAGGCGTATATGCATTATACGTCTACCCATCCTTAAATCCACTGTAGATGCAATTATCTCCCTACACTTCTCATCAAAAATTTTATAACTGATAATAATATTAATCAATATTATCGTGCTTTCCAAAGAATTGCCTTTTTTGTGTAACGAGTAAGGCACAAATCCTAAGGCACTGTGCTATGGGTTCACTTTCAAAGTGGGTTAATACAAAAATTTATAAGATCTATATTAAAACTACTTTCGCCCGTTTGATGGAATGGTCTCATTTCTTACGATCACACGGAGGTACGTACGGTTTGCCACCGTGTTTTTCCCATTCACGATTGAACTCGTGTTCCAATACCTCGGCTCCGCGTTTCCTCGTCAATCCAGTCTCATCTAGGCTCAGTTCGCACATTTGCATGTCATCAATACCTTCACAAAAATTAATTTTTGCTCAAGATTCTAATTACTACAATGAATATGCACGATTATTTGTTCCCTTCGAATGTGGTGTCTTTGAAAATAAGTTTTAACTAACATATGACATAAATGTATGCAGTGATTCTAACTATTGTTGTAACGATGTATACAGATAAGATTATAGCTAATAAAGAAAAAGAATAGATTAAAATGAATTAAGGATGAATATCTAGAATTTTACCTGCCACCAACAGAATCGGTGCCTTATCAGGATGAAGTTCCATCTGTCTGGCAACATACTGACCATCAAAATGAGCGTACCACCATCCTCGTTTACAAGATGTATGCGAGTTATCTTGCTGACCGGATGCAGCTGGACGTACGAAGGGAATTCTGAAATATCGTTGCGATGATCCGATTATGGGTTGTTTCATTTGAGGCACTGAGGTTTTGGCAGCTGAAAAAAAAAACATTAAAATATATTAATATAATAGAGAATGTTCCGTCTTTGATTTTCAGATAAATAAACGTCTGTATGCATTACCGGCTTCCATAATAGATTTTGGTGCCCTTTCATTTTCATCCATGGTTGTTCGCCTGCGATTTCTCGCTTTCCACGCGTGGTAAACTTTTAGTCTTCGATGGAATTCATGACGACAAGCCTATAAGAAAGAATTACACAATAATAATTCTTATTGCATTTTATTTACCTTATAGTCAGTTGATAATTCTATAGAAGTGACGCATACCTCTAACAATTCGATATCGCAGGATGTGTTTATAGCGTCTCGTAATTCCGAATACTTCCACTTAGATAAATCGTATTTTTTATTGGCCATAGCTGCCTGATTATTGCGCACTTGCTCCGATCTATATTTTTAAACGAAATTAATTAATGTTAACAGAACATATGCTGCATATATTATCACTATTAAAACATTAAATATTTATATTTAAAATACTTATTTTTTAACATATTTTATATTGAAAAGAAAAAGGGGGGATTGCTTGTTAAAATTGCTCTTAAAGCTCGCATGTATGTATATCAGAAATATCATTGTGCATTCCTTAATTGCAAAACATGAACAATGGTTAGCATGCTAAAAAATCTCCAAATATTACCCACTCAGAAACAATAGAAATCGAATATTGTTAATATTACAGGAAAATATATGTTAGTTAATTAGTTACAAAATATTAGTAAGTGTTAGTTGTACATGCAGTAAACCTCAACGAGTTTTACAATACCTTGCTAATCTGTTGTTGTTTGATGGTACTCGTACATCGGAACCGCTATATGTACATATTTAACAAAATAAGATCATATTTTTTCACTCAAAAAAATTCTTCGAATGATCAGCAAGATTAATTTCGTTATATTTTGGCTACATTTCATTTAATCAAAATTCGTTTATTATCCATTGTAGCTCGCTCTACTTTCCTCCAATTAGTATCAAAAAAATGAAATAACAGATTCCAAATGCTTAAATTTTGATGAAAGCGAAGCATGATACAATACCTTCGCACAAATGGTGGAGAATCTTCGACTTGACCATTCGATTCTTGAGCTAATCTGACTGCCAATTCATGATCCCTTCTTTCTTGCTCCAATAACTCGCGATATTTGCTGTTTTCCATTGCTTCTTTTTCCAACTGTGCCTTCAGAGCAGATAAAAAATGTAATGTTAATGTATTAAACACTTTTGACAAATTATGCTACATTAAGAGAACTCTACATAAATAAATAATGTAATCATATCAGTAGATAAGTAATAAACGGGGAAAAGACTAATTGTCAAAGATAAAGTATGTACTTTACGAAGCTCATCAGATTTCTTATCTTCTTCTTCTTGTTTTTTCTTTTGCTCCTCTTCTGCCTTCCTTCTCATCTCGATATCGTGTTTCTTTCTTCTATTCTCTTCCTCCTCTCTCTTTTTCCGTTCATCCTCTTCCTTTCTCTGCTTTTCGAGTTCTAACTCCTGTTGGATCTTCCTCAGTCTTGCTTGTTCCTCAGCAATTTTCTGTTGCTCGACCATATCTTGCAACAACGCCATTTGTTTGTTCACCTGGTTCACCAAATTCGTATACAAAGAATCGATTTCCGCTGGTTTTATTTTCTCATTCATCTTTATTTTCTCAATAGCCGCATTCAAATCACTCTGCAGTCTTTTAATGTCACCCATAGGTTTTTCACGGTTTTTCAATTGCTCGGACGTTTCTTCCATGCCGCTTAACTGTGTCCTCAACTTCTCGATCTTCGCTGTTCCCTTTATGCGAGGACGATGTTGCTTCTTAGCTATGTACATCCTCGCTGTTTTTTGCAAAATAATTAAATGCTGTCTTCGATAGATGATCTTATTTTTCAACTTGATCACAGATAACGCACAAAACTGCATCTTGTTCCACCGAGACTTAAGTAACCATTTCTTTACGTTAGCTACCAACTTCCTTAGGTTCTCAGGATCCGATTTCATGATCTTATCGAATTCAGCAAATTTTCCAGGTTTGAAAAAAACTCTTGTAATTCCAAACTTAAAATCTTTCTTATTCAATTTTAAACTATGAAGCAACGCTTCGCAAAAAAATCTGGGCTCCAGTTTGGCCAATTCTGGCGGAAGATAAGATTTGTACATGTTATACAATTCCTGAAATGGAACTCTACTAGGATAGCCATGTTCCATGAGCTCTAAAACAGACGTCATTCCAGAACAACGAAGCTGTCCCAAAATACTGTTTCCGTCGAATTGATGAGCCACCATCTCGTTATTCGGTTTGATGCAGCGAATAAAATTTGTTCCCTGTAAGAAAAATTTAATTTACCTGCTATCTGATCATCTACTTAAAAGGAGCATAATATTACAATGACTAATGCAAGTAATTCTCTTACGGTGCTTTTTAATTTATCCATTAGTTCCCCAAGTTGTGTTTTAAATTTACTGCCTACACTGATGAAAGTAAGTTTCCCTTTCTGACGAGAATTATTGGCAAACTGTGTTCTTAGAAATTTGTTATTACTTTCTTGAATTAATGCTTCCAAGGAAGCATGTAGAGCATCGTTATTTTTCTCAATGAATTGATTCTAAAAATGAGAAAAATTGCTAGAAATTTTTTAAAGAAAAGAAAGTCAGAAAGTGAGATAGAAAGTGTACCAAATATAGAAAGCATAACAATATAGCGTGTCATATTAATAATAAATATACTTTCTATAAGGAGCAAGAGCAAAAATAGGATATGCTACATATAACAGATGAAGTACCGTTTGATAACAAACACCGCCAGCATAATGACGAATTACGAATCCTTCATCGTCACGCAATTCTCGGTGGGCTTTCAAACGAGAAGTTCGCGGTAGGGTTATTCTAAAATGACCATTCCAAACACGATGAACTTCGCTGGTAAAATGTGCGAAACTGTGAGTTGGTAATTTTGATTCTTCATCTAAGAGACTGAAAATCCCCATGTTCTTCGATTCGATTAAATCTAAAAATTGAATATGTAGAAAAGAGATTTATTTGTTTAGGCAATGAAATGACGAATTAACAATTAAACTTACCAATGCAGTCCTGATTATCCACGTAAGATATCTTCGGCACATTAAGCGATTCTCTTGCGTAAAGATCTTGCTCGTATTTCAAGATCCTTTCATTAAAAAATTGTTGCAACTTTTCATTACAATAATTTATACAAAATTGTTCAAAGCTGTTGACCTTAAAGTACTCTATAAGAGATAATAAGAAAAGGATCATAAATTTATTGAAGGAGTAAGGATAGCGTAAGAAATATTACAACACATACCAAACCCTGCAATGTCTAAAACTCCAATATAATAGCTCGAAGCTTTAAAAGGAATACTCTTATTGATACGAGCTACGATATGATCGAATAATTTACTGTAAATAGCTTTAGCCAGAGCGTCTCTGGCATTATTGGCTTCGTAGACTTTCAGTGGTACCCTTAAAAGTAATCAGTCAGTTATTAAGCGTTCTTTTTGTTTCTCTATTTCTGATTTTTATATAAACTTACATGATGACTGTTCCCTTGATACCGCCGCGACTAGTCTGCATTACTTTCGAAACCAAGGCTTGCCTGAGTTCCTCGGGATCAACAGCCAATAACTTCGCACTCATTAATACTGCTTTCTCAGAATTAGCGGATATCCTAGAGCCGCCCTTCGTATCTTCGGGATTGTCCTCGAATGTGATATTCCCAAGGTGGAGTACCGCAGCTACCATTGTGTAAATTTCCATTCTTTCCGCTTCGGTTAAACCAAGACGTGTTAAAGCCTTCGTAAAAAGTGAAAAGTAAAAAAAAAAGCAATTAATCATCACTGTACTAAAAAATGTATATAAAATACATAAATATCAAAATCAAGCGTGTAATAAAAAATTTTATGAATGGAGGAAAGCCATTTTGCAACTAAACATGAATAGAATAGTAAAATCAAAAATTGCATGAGATGAATGGGTGGTTTGATAATAATCAAAAAATTATCAAATTACCGTTGCTTTTTCCTGAATTTAGAAAAGTATCCAATCAGCAAAAAGAGGTAAAATATAATTATCAATCTTTCAACAAAAGAATATTTTACTCTCTGAATTATTTTTCATAATAGATAAATTCACGACGTAATTTGCGTTTGTTATAAAAATCTTTAAAAAGCTAAGACTGTTAAGAATCTAAACTATCGATAGTCTAACTCTAAATACTAATTATAATATTTATAATTACTTGATCGATGGCATTGAATCCTTCAACGTCATCCAAAATTGGATCGTGCAAGGTACCTTTCATGCTCTGATCGCGACTCTTTTGAGCATCGTTCAATTTTTTTTCCGACTCCTCGTTGCAAAAGTACTGCGTACAACCATTCTTTAGATACTGAAAATCGTCTGGCCTCGTAATCCCTAGTTTCGCGCGAAGTTCTGGAGGGGCTCCGGCACACATCATGTAAAAGACATGGTAGTTTCTCTCGTCAGGACTTTGAAGACACACTCTCGACTTTTCCAACAGATAATGGGAAATGTAACCGCCGACCACTTGACATTTCGAATCGAAATGAACCTCCATGAATTTACCAAAACGAGAACTATTATTGTTTCGTTTGGTCTTTGCGTTTCCAAAAGCTTCCAGCACTGGATTAGCTAAATGTAAGAATATACAGCAATGAATATAATTGATCGATCGTGTTTAATTACAGTATAGCTTCCATTTTCTAGAATATACCATCTAAAATCTTCTGTTCGATCGGCCCAGCCGTTGATCCCCATAAGTCACAGAGATATCGTAGCAGATACTTGGTAGATTCGGTTTTCCCTGCTCCTGATTCGCCAGAAACGATGATACTTTGTGATTGCTTCAGTACTTTCATATCTCTAAACGCTTTGTCCGCTGTGAAAGGGAAAGCAAATGCTTAAATTAATCCAAATTACCAAAACATCTGGTAACAATAGTGAAAACTAAGAATACCAATAGCGAAAACGTGAGGCGGCGTCTCTCCCAAAGACTTTCCCTTATAAGCCTTGATCGTTTCAGCAGAATAAAGATCCTTGACCTCCCAATATGGATTTACAGCGATTAAGATATTGGCCACGTAAGTCTGTTAGGTATCAGCAAAAACGTACGCTTTAATCATGATGTATTACATACAGTGACTAGAAGAAGTACTTTCACGAAATTTATAGAATCTGATAGAAAAACGGTTCGTTGAAAAATAAGACTATGCATTAATATTTGTTATAGCCACCGTATAACGACGAGAAAATACTAATAGCAGATTTACTCTGAAATATCCAACATTTTTAAACGTAATAATTTATTATTCGTCTAAAGCGCATTCGTCCCATATAACATCGAGCTATTTAGGTACGTGATCTGCCAATTGTTTCGAACAGTGCATCGCAATTTGCGCGCAATTACTCACGTATATTCTATCCTTGAAGTAACGAGTTCGTACGTTGTTGAGCAGCGTGGCCTCATTCAGGTACATCAGAGCGCCTGAGAATATGAAAAACAGAACAAACCCGTGAAGATAGATGTTGTAAAGCGACAGAAGGAGAGAGTCACCTGCGATATTTAAAGACTTCCGTTCCTGACGGAAATCCTCGTGACTCGCGTTTCCTCTTTACACGTGAATATTGTAAAACACATTAGTTATTATCCAAACCCCATTTAATCAATGAATGAACCCAACATAACACAATTCTTCGCCAATTTTTCCGAAGATAAATACCCATGGTATTTAAACGTTTGATCCGATCGTTTCCAAACACGTTCGAATACGAAAGAAAGAGCCAAATGATAAATCGTGAAGGTAAGAACGAGAGTTGTAATGATGAAATTACAATTATCTTCAACGTCTTTGGTGTATTCTCCAGCAGGATAAACTTCGTCCAGCGGACAAGTGCGTTGCGGATATTTCGGATCCAATGGTACGATCAACGCATCCCCGTCGACCATGTCCATGAACTTGCCGATTATGAAACCCTCTTGAGGGTCTCGCACCCACACCTGCTGATTCTCCATACCGGCTTACGCTCTAAAACGAGAACAATGTGAAACAAATGCATTAATTCACAGAATGATACGTACTTACATTTGCGTACTACTCTACGTACTATGACTGCAAGTTCTATTAATTTAACGTTATTGGACCTGGATCATTTTTGCAACATTTTTGAAGATAACGTAATGTCTGCTTTGTTCCGTATCTATAAATCGAACGATCGTATTTTTTCGCTCTATATATTATACGTTTCAAAGAAATAATCATGTTACCAGAAGTATGTACGTCGAGAAATATAATCCAAGCGTACATTTGCGTCGATATTGTTTAAGAAAATCAGGAAAGAACGCGGAGCGTTTGAGAGGGAATTATTGAAAATTATTGACATATCAAATTCTGTTATAAATTTGCAAAGACGATATAACAGCCTACGCGAAAATTTCGCGACAGCCATTGATAAATAAAATAGAAAATATTTTCAAGCTCTAGTTACGGCTTTACAACACGATCTGTTATCATCTAAATATGTATCTTTGTGGCCATCACGACGTAAAAAGTAACAAACTGAATGAAAGCGAAATTTACAACTTCCCCCCGCAGGAACAGACGATCATACGCATTTTAACATATTCGCTACGATATATCTTCTTCTTTGCTGGCATCAATCTCACCACTCGAGTTCTAAAGAGTTAGTTAAACTAATTACACGGTGGAAGGAACAACAGGCACATTTGAACCAGTGCGCATAATTCAAATGGTTTCGCATGAGCTGCAATCGCGTAGAAACTGCTCTAACGAGAAGCACGACAAACGGAATTTTCCTTTGCAAAATTCGTTCAACGTGTCGCCCAACTTTCACCTGTGAAAACGGAGGAACGTTTCCGGTGAAAGGAGCAGTCTTCCGAGATTTCCGCTGGCGAGATTACGAATTCAAGAAGAAATCCGCACGAACGCCACGACGCGAATGGCATCGCTATGCTAAGAAAAGAAAAATCATGATACTCAGTTTCCTGGCAACGGTTGGTAAAAAGAATTTTTCAACGTACGTTATTTATTCGCGGAAATGGAATAATTGGTACAGTGGCTACGAAAAGTAATATTAAAACTACAATTTACGCGCTCATTTTCCAATGATGCATCAGGTTTATTGATATTATCAGGTTCTACGTTTCGCTTTCATAGTATGAAATTTTTATAGCCACACAACTACCACTGTAATTAGTGCTGCTAGACGATAAGAAGTTTAATATCATTGAATCTAATTAATTAACGTAAATTCTACGATAAATATAAGGATGTGTAATTATAATTTGCATAGCCACTATTTGCTCGTTTGCTTCGTTTTTCCAGGTAGGAAATAAACGGCATAGCAAAGTTTAACTTCTTCTAGCATCTTGCTTTCTGAATTTCGAAACGTGAGCAGTGTATACAAAAACAGAAGAGAACGGTACGTTATCCCTTTATTAAAAGGATGAAGAAAAATGTTATCCTAATATAATTTGACTGTCTCTTATCGTTTTTGGACAGAGATCAGTCAAACGAATCGAACAAACGAAAGTAACTCGCTACGTTTAATTTATAGATCAATCGCTGTAAAGAAGAACAACTCCGCCTTGGATTAGACGAACGAAATTGGTTCGCGCGCTGTTATTGATGGAAGAAGCAGCATAAGTGCCGTTGTCAAAGCCGTTCGACGAAGACTTAAGATGACCCTCGACCGACCCGTGCAAAAGGTACCTGACGAAGGACGCAAGGTTCCATTGATTCTACACGAATTTAGTAAATCACGCCATGTTAAACCGATACGCAAATCGCTATAAATAATGATGAGCAAATACCAGCCGTTTCAAAATCCATTAAAAAACGATTACGCTAGACGCTATAAGACTATTTAACACTTTACGGACTGGAGACGCGAATTCGCGTCTTACACACTTTGTACGGCATCCTATAAAAATGTTAACTACCGTTAGATAAAACAGTAAAAAAATGCAATGGATGCTATAAACGAAATGTTGTGAAAGTGTTTTTACGTTACATGGTCGAATGTATTAGATATCAATTGCTGGGAAAGTTCGTTCCGACTTTTAAGGAATTTAATAGAATAATAAATTTTGCTTAGTAACTCTGCATCGGGGAGATTGTTTTCACGCTAAAGAACGTTACCAAAAGTGTCTTTAAATACGCTCATTGATTTTTAATAAAATATTGTACTTGTTAAATGCTGCTCGGAAAGTTCGTTCCGATTTTTAACTCTTCGGTCGACATAAAGAATCATATTGAAGAGTTCTTCCCCGAAGAACCTGAGAGGTTCTGGAAGGATGGAACATTCATGGAGAAAGGTTGTGGGCAACAAAATGCCACCTATACAATTCAATAAATGTATATGGAATCGAAACGTAAATCGGAAGGAACTTTCCGAGCGACTGTTTGAATGTTTTCAATCACACCAAAAGTACGCGCGAATTCAGGCTATATGCTTGCCACGGCATATGGTCCTCAAAGTATCAAAAAAGGTAGAATACTATAAAAACGCAGTCGTGACTTAATGAATTCTTTGATTACGGAGGAATGCGCCCACTTAAAATTTCTCGACTCTTATCGATCATTATCACGAGATAGGACACAGATAGATAAAAAACGCACGATACCAAACTGTCGTAATGACTCACCGAAGCTGTTACAGGAATGCGATCTTACCTGTTTTTTCAGTTGCCTTTCTTTTCTTTTTTTTTTTTTTCGTACACTAGCTAAAAGAAGAAGTGGCAAGAGAATCTTGTTTCTATAAACTGGAATTGACAATCCTGAACAACGTGGTAGAAAAATAATCTAGAGGCATCTTTTCGGATTTATCGTTCTGCTAATTGGATGACAGTCACTGAATCGAACAAAAGTCGTCACGTACCGGTGCACCGTTGTCGCACAAAGTACAAGCCACCGTGACAGAATTTTGAAAACGCCCACGAATCGAAGCGGTGCGCTCTCAAGCGACACGTTGCGCGTTCACCTCGACGAAATGACTTTTATCGGCATGAACGAACCGCTAGAACTTCTTTCGTGGAAAGTGAATACGATTAACAACGTGTGTACCGAGTTATCACGTTCGGTGAAACGTAGTGTTACATTTTCAGAAGAGATCCTAGCTTACGGTGAATTTACAGATATTCTTGAATCGTTATATTTTGTAAGTCATCCGTGAAATATATATACAACACTACGTTTTTTTTACAACAAATTTCAGCTCACATACGTATACATATAGATATAATAGTCGATGAGCGTACAATGCGAATATTCGTAGAAACTTTTTACAAGAATAATGTAACTCGACCAATACGATCTCGACAATCGGGTCTCGTTATAGCGTGAGTGAAATTTCAAAATGTTCTATATAACATACACATCGTATAGACGTAAAAGTTTTCTACGATAAAAGTTTAAATACCTTCGCGAGACGCTTTACCTATGATATTTTAAATACTGTTGAATTACGTAATGGTACGTTTTATCTTTTCTAAATTTCATACTACCAAGTACATATTACGTTTTGAAGATAATTTAAAGTTTATAAAATTTATGTATACTATACTCTATAGTCCGCAAATATAGTAAGAAATTTTAAGGTCGATAGCGTAAGTTGTAAAACATTTCCAAACGCAAAGCGCTTTCCTCGCTACCATAAGACATCCAAATCACGTTACACTGCTTACCAGTTACCGATGACCTTGAATAACATAACGCTGCGACAAGATAGTGCATTAATAAGTATTAATGCTCCAAATGAGCGACTCAAACTGATTATGTATGGGAACTTTTCTCTTCCTTGCCAGTTATACTTTTTCATTAGCCAATCGCTGTACCTTCTTTTCTGTCTTCTATTTCATTTTATTTTTCTTTCTTTCTTTTTTTTATTTTCTTTAGAAGTCGATCGGATAATTTTAAAGGAGGATTCGTAAGTGCAAATATCGAACGATCATTCGCGTGGCTGATCTAGAAAGCGCGAGAGAAGGCAATGCTTTCGGCTAGTTCACTCCGCCGCCGCGTCGCATTCTCAGCATCCCGTTAGGAGTATCGTAACGGTAAAAGTAACCGGTAGATCCTTGCATCGATCCTTGAAACACGAACCGCGACTGCATCACGCTAATCTGTACGGGTTCGTGTCCTACACGTTGCCCACTACAATAATTTATGACAACATTGACATACAGTTATCGATAGATACCGATGATCCAACATTTTTCTTTCTTATTTTCCATATATTTCCTCTGCGTTTCGCCTGTGATAACATTCTGCGGATTAAAGTGGCTGTTGATACATTTGTAGTGTACACGTTCGTATCTTTGCGCTGAAACAATGATTTTAGGTGAGTTACAAATTTAGCCACAGCCACGCGAGAAATAATTAATCGTTAGCCTATAATTCTATTTATCAATAACACAAAGCGCATCTTTAGTCGAAAGCTTTTGATCTATTAAGGATCGACGTTATCTTATCAACGTTTCATTTATAATTTCTCTTTAGTCGACTCGCGTTATCGAGTTCCATTAAATTCATACCGTAATCATGAAAAAAAAAAAAACCTGTAAACCATCGATCTGCGATATCCGCGTTTGTTAAATCAACGTAATCACGTTTTTTTAAATCGTTTTGAATACAATCTCTCGCAGATTTCTCATAACAAACAGTATAGATAGAAGGAACTCCAAGTGAAAATCTCTTTGATAGAAATCGAGTCTCAAGCTTTTCCACCTTTCCGAAAGATACGTCGTCGTTTAACAAAATCTGACTAGTAAATCTCTCTTTCTCTCTCTCTGTTCACATCGACGTTGCTGATAATCACAGAGGTGCAGGTGATACGACGTTAGAATCTATTAAGAAAAAAAAATTCCAAGGATCTGCTGGATAATTTTTCCTTTACAATCTCCTTCATCTAAATTCTACAGTTTTAGAAAATTTAAAGAAATCGAAGTGTCTTATGGCACTAGGATCAGAATCTCTCGGCGAATTGCGAGTTTTTTTTTATCTCCGCCGTGTCGTACTTTCGAATATTGTTTCGCTGCTTGGCCTTTAATTAATGGAGTTAAAACGTATCGAGCAGAGAATTTCCGTATCGGTGAAAGAAGAACGATCGAATGGTTCGGTTCGTTCACCTTGTTCCCCTGTAGAGAAACGGCGATACGCGGTTTTACCGGATCGTTCGATCGCCGTGCGTTACCACGAAAACCAACGTACGACAAGTCTCGATGAAATAAAATGAATGAATCGGTAGGGGAAGCAGGAAACGGCAGGTGAAGCCCAGGGTCAGGAATAGGGAGACACGCGTCAGTGGCCACGTGGTTACCAACGAAATTTCATTACAGAATCACGAAGCGAGAGTAAAGGGAAAAAAGAAGAACAACGCGTTTGTTACGCGATCCACGATGAGTAAGTATGTGGAGGCACAGAGTAAGATAAGCTTGTTTGAGTTAGAAGGATATTTGGGTCAAACTAATCGTAAGTAATTTTCCCCTGTAATTCGACAGTTCCACTTATCAACGAGTTTTACGATCGATGTACGTTTGAAAAATGGCCTGTTCAACTCCGTTATCGGTGGCTTGACAGAAAAGTGAGATACATATATCGTACATGCATATTGATAAATCAGCGACTATAGTTTTCTACGAGGACAAGTTTCGCTCGTCAAAAGATAAGAAATTGTTTCGATCAACGGTTAACATTTTCATTTCGTTCGATCTAACGATCGCGATACGGTAGCAAGTGTATGTTGCTTTCTTCGTGGAAATTATTTCGTTGTTCATCTTGTTAGTTCTTACAGCGTAATATCTCCTCGCTGACTCGACTAATCCTATCGCAGAGTCATTCTCGAATCGTTCTCTCGGTTTTCATATATTTTTCTTGCTTAGAGTGCACGATATTTTCTCTAGTTCCTTCGTCACTCTGTCGTAAACTGATGATGGTGTCTTAAAACGTATAACGACGCGCGATTATTCCGTGCAACGTTCAAGATTGAACTTTAAGACGTAGAAACTTGGGTGAACTCTGGTAACTCTACCTTATTATAGCGCATCTTTCTTGCCTCGCAGGCGACATTGGAATACGAAAGTAAGCACGCTCGAATCATTGCTCTTTTCTTTTTCTTGCGTATCGACTTGGTCTACGTCTAAACTCCACAGAGCCTAGACACTCTTCCCGTGGTGCTGCTCGGTTTCGTCACCGCGAGAAAGTAAGAGCCGCCTATCTGTTGTCACGGTCAACGAACTCGGGACAGCTACTTCACCTTCTGCGAACATACTCATTACGCATTACGTCCACGCGTTGCGTAGCTGCTGTGTAATTAGACGTTACGCTTAGTCCGGTTTCGTAATTCATTCGACGCGATTAGAGAGCAGAAGTGGCAGAACAATGCAGCCGGCGAACTTGATGGACAACAGCACGTGATGCAAACATTCACAATCAGATCTGTTATTACAATATAGACGGTGGTTCTGCATTCGCGACGCGAGCGAAGTCACAGAGACTGCGTGGTTCGAGGTAACACATAAATCGAGTGTAACGAAACTACGTTGGAAGGTTCAGCTTCGAGAAAGTCGAGTTTCAGGAGTTTTCGAGTATACGTGAATTTGTCCAGTCTGAACCGAATGAGAGCAGCTAGACGATTTACAGGAGATCAGTCTGCGTGTGAAGATAAATCGGAAACGTAGAATAAAGTTTTCTTCTTCAAGCCTTTGAGGTTTGAAGAAGATGGAATTTGAAAATTTGTCAGATACTGGAGAACTTTTGATCGACCAGTTAGCTGTTTTTCGCGAGTACGAAGTAACGGCGATATTTTGAGTTATGACGAGCCCTCGCGGTAATAAGATTAAAAACTAAAACGATCATTTCATTACAATGTATAATAGTATAACAGTCATACGTACTCCGTGTTCGACGAGTATACTCGCTATCGCTTACTTTTCGCGACGCATTCTAGATACACGCTTTTCAAAGAGGTCGCAACAGCTAACTGATTAAACACGTTCGAACTTTGTTTCCTCCGAAACGAAGCGTTAAGTACAAAATTTCATTCCTTCCGACTTATGTTCGCTGGTATAGAACCATTTCCTCGCTACTCTTGTCTTCTTCAGATCGGACAAATTCACGCGAACGTAATGGTAGATGATATTCTACGGATATCATAGATAACTATCATCCTTTTCAGGATCATTGTCACGGCCTTGGTAGCAAGAAGTTAACGGTCAATCTTTCGCCCCGTAATATCAAATTAAAGGTATCGATTTGGTTTAATTATCGGGTATCGAATACACATTGCAAAACGCAGCACAAGATCAAAAAAAGAGAACGAAGGAGAAAGGGTAGACAAGGGATTTACAATGGATATTACGTTAAAATGGAGCGTTGGCATCACCACAAAGCGCGGTCAACGAACCTGTTCTCCCTGGACAAAAGGACAAGATCAAAGAAAAGCGAAATCTCGACACAGTATAGTCGAGGCGCAATGCGATCATCCGTCAATTACCTCTCTATCTCGTGCTAACCAGTTGTTTCAGTGCAACGTCAAAAGATGTACTCGAAAATTTTCCGCGAATAGACAGAAGAAAATTTTGATCTAGATTCGGAGCGTAGAATCTTTTTAATATAAAGCGAAGAACCTACGCTGCGAGTGTATCGGGGGCATAGTAACGAGTGCATGGCCCGTTAATACGCTCACGTACGGTAATATCATCATTTCGCAGGCCGTTTAATATTAATTGGAACAACCTTCCCGCGATCATCATCATCAACCGCTTTCAACGATTAGATTGAATCGTGGTATATATGATCCCGAGCATACGTTGCCTTGCCGTGCTACTTAATCTCTCTCCTTCTCTCATTTATTCATCATTTTTCGTATCACGTCGATAATTTAGAAAAAGTTACGTCGTGAAAGCTATTGACCAGAGAATTGGTCGATATCGAGGAAGGAACTCTACTAATCGCGTTACAGAAGCTTGTACACGTATAAACGATTATTTATGTAACTTACAATTGATAAGTATTCTGTCGACAAACGTATTTATAATACGTGTACTTTACCGATTTGACATTGATATTCAAAGAACTATTAACTTCTCCCCACCTTGGGAATTATAATAATTATATTATTACGTTGTTATATCGTGCACAGGGTGTTTCGCAACGTGCGGCATCCACTTCGACAGTGGACACCAAAAACAGTGAAAGAGGTTCATATAGACGTGTGTCCTGTTCGATCCTGTTTCAATATTGTAGCCACTTTCGTGTCACTATGATCCGCAAATTTGGATTAGGATTCCAGTACCTTCGTGAAAGGTACTGGAAAGTATTGGACCATTTCATCGCCTGCATTATATTCCTTAATCTCTCTCCTTCTCTCATTTATTCATCATTTTTCGTATCACGTTGATAATTTAGAAAAAGTTACGTCGTGAAAGCTATTGACCAGAGAATTGGTCGATATCGAGGAAGGAACTCTACTAATCGCGTTACAGAAGCTTGTACACGTATAAACGATTATTTATGTAACTTACAATTGATAAGTATTCTGTCGAGAAACGTATTTATAATACGTGTACTTTACCGATTTGACACTGATATTCAAAGAACTATTAACTTCTCTCCACCTTCGGAATTATAATAATTATATTATTACGTTGTTATATCGTGCACAGGGTGTTTCGCAACGTGCGGCATCCACTTCGACAGTGGACACCAAAAACAGTGAAAGAGGTTCATATAGACGTGTGTCCTGTTCGATCCTGTTTCAATATTGTAGCCACTTTCGTGTCACTATGATCCGAAAATTTGGATTAGGATTCCAGTACCTTCGTAAAAGGTACTGGAAAGTATTGGACCATTTCATCGCCTGCATTATATTCCTTAATCTCTCTCCTTCTCTCATTTATTCATCA
The DNA here is from genome assembly GCA_905332935.1 of Bombus hortorum. Taxonomy (NCBI): domain Eukaryota; kingdom Metazoa; phylum Arthropoda; class Insecta; order Hymenoptera; family Apidae; genus Bombus; species Bombus hortorum. The sequence goes on along the minus strand of HG995198.1, from coordinate 4,247,123 downwards.
TTTTTCGTGTCCTGTTCGATCCTGTTTCAATATTGTAGCCACTTTCGTGTCACGATGATCCGCAAATTTGGATTAGGATTCCAGTACCTTTGTAAAAGCTACTTCAAAGTATTGGACCATTTCATCGCCTGTATTATATTCTATACATGCAACTGGAATTTTTAAAAGATTGCGAAATTTTCTGACACGGCGATTGCTTGCTTAGAAACTGAGGATGGTCATTTCGAGAATCTTCTACCAAGATAAACTGCCGCCGATTGTTGTAACACGTAAGTAGCTGTTGACTTTGAAACGAGGTGAAATAGGACGTTCCAGATGAACTTTCTTCATAGCTGTTGTGTCTGCTGTCCACTCCCGAAGTGGGCCTCGCGTTACGAAACACCTTGCTCTTTCTTTATCATCTAGTCAAATATAGAAGATCGATTACAGTTTCTCAGCCGTATTCAAATTTAAAAATATTTTAATGCTTACTATAAATATTAGGTCGTCCGGAAAGTTTCTTTCGTCTTATAAGGAAATAATAATTTAATTTTGTAGCAACATAACAAATCAATAAAGTAATATAAAAGAACAAATGTTGCGCGTCTATTATTTCCTTACAAACCGAAACAAACTCTTCGGGCGTCCTAATATTACTTGCTATTTGAAGATATCGAGACGACAACCATAGAAAGTTCGAAGTTTCACAGATAACCGAGTTCCAAAGATCCGTCAAGCATCAGAGCAAAAAGTACAGTTTTCAGAGAAATCCGTTTGATGTTTCAATTAACGGTCTATTCGGCCTAACGCGCAGTCTTTTCCAATGCTGTAGCTTCGTTAATTACATAAACTTAAAAAAAGTCCTTCGTTGTATGTTATTTCATGCGTATGACACTTAAGGAACGTGCAAAGAAATTTTGCCCATCCTTTTTAAACCGACAAAATGATGTATCGCCTTAAAAAGAAAATCGTCATTGGTAATATTCATGTACGACTTCAACTATATACGTAATCGTAAAAAATAATGTAAAAAGATCTATATAATTCAAGTCGATTGCATTGATCGGTTAATAACTCATTTGCATGTCAAAAAGACCTTGCGGTACGTTACCTTTTCCCATTGGCAAGATAATTAGTCTGGCAACCGAGATTGCGTTACGTAATTGCGGAAAAAAGATCGTTCGTTGCCATATAGGTGAGCCGATATCGTAAGACGAGGATCGTGTCACCAGTGACTCATGGAGACGGACTACTAGAGAGAATCTCGGAGAGAATCGTCAACTGTGTTCCTATGTCGCTATTAAGGACACATCAGTGTACACTACATTATAATTAATACATTAGTCGATTGAGACCAATTCTGTTAACGTCTTGATCGTATTCCTATCCGACGCGATCCACTTTACAATTAATTAAAACCGATTTCTTGTACAAATGATAGTTAATAACGCGTCAAATCAAAAAGAAAAGCGACAACACGACTCACGTGATTCCATTATCAATAATACGTTGTAATATGTTTTGTATAGTATCAAAGATTAACGATTAATCTTCTTGTTATATTGTTGAAATCAAGATACGGAGGTTATATAAACATGTAGATGTTAATAAATAATTATAAAAACAAATAGAATGTAAAATACGTAATGTAAAATAAGTAGGTATTTTGATATGTATATTTGCATTAAGTATTTCAATCAAGTAAGTAACACGTTTTTAAGTTAGACTTTAAGAGGTTAGGGTACAATCCTAAGACTGATAAAATAGACAGATATTTATGCAAATTCATGCTTTTGTGAATATAATTTAAAAAAAGAATGGAACCTAGGTAGAAAATTGTGTTACCTATTAAATATCATAGAAACCACTGTATTTTGAGATATTTTACATATGCTTTTAAACATTACACGAGTCCTGTGCATTTTCGCATCTTTCGCTCATAACTGCATAAAAATCGACAGTCTACTCGTCGGAATATTATATACTTTTGTAATATGACATATTACATTTCGCGATAATGTTATTGTCATAGTTTAATACGAATAACATATTTGTAATTTCGTACTTTATTCCGATGACCGAATGTATAGCGATACACAGGCCTATAGTTTTAATCCTCAAGAAAAGAAACTATTCTTGAAGCTACTTTTCTTCTTCCATATTATTAATAAATGATGCACAGAGGAACTCTTATGTGAACAATGATTCAATGAACGAAATTTAAGTGGTGAAAGGAATCGTGGTTGAAAGATGATAAAAGACGCTGTTATAATTCAAACCAATTGTCAATGGTCAAAGACGCGTGACCAAACAAAGCAGAATTTTGTAGTGCAATAGGGGAAGCAGATGCAGCTGTAAAAGACACATTGTTTCTAAATAAATGCTTTGTTACGTATCACACATCCTCGCATGACGGTAGACGAACTCAAACGAGCTTTCATCACGCACTAGGAGACGGGAGATTTATTTCCTTTTTTTTCCGTGACTACCTGATACACTTATGAAGAACGAAGCCGCGCACAATTCACATGCTAATTCACCTACACTGAATCGTCTGTTTTCTTTCGCGCACCTGTGCACTTTCGTTCCACTCTCCTAATCCTCTTGCAACTCGCAAATGAGAAATATCGCACATTTTACGTCGCACAATGTCGTCATAATAACACAAACTTACATAAACATCTGCCATATTGACTAACATCTTCATATCGTATATGTAGATTGTCTCGTTTAAAAGAGCTTACAAATTATTATAGAAAAACAGGATAACTATTTATTTGACTAGTTCCAATTCGATACTGACACTCACAATTTTGTGTTATATTTTTTAATGGAAAAATTCAAGTCGAACCTAATTAACCTAATCTAAACTATGTTAGAAAATAAAATACACTATATTTGGTCTATTATTATGTCACAATTTCTAATGTGTGTCAGTGTGAAGTATTAATAAACAGTATCGACACGATATCTTGATCAATGAATTACGATTCCTATTTATGTAGTTGATGAACGAAACATACTAGACGTATATATAGCCAACTTAACCGATACTTGCTATCGTAGTTAGGAGTACCACTTAATTAAGAAAATTCTTCCCCATTAGAGAAATAATAAACAAGCGAGATCGTTTTGATGACAACGATTGTGAGTTTAATTAGTTCTCATCAAGGAGAAATGAAGCACTGAAGACACTCTTGTTTCATATGAAATTTTCACGGACGATGTATAGGACCTATATAGCATGCACCCCTAACCTAATTTAAATAAAAGAAATATAATTCCACAATATATGGTTGCTTAACCTGGCTGTCATGAGCAATAATTGGTATAAATTACTATATAAAGAAATATTAAAAAGACTGTTTAAATGACGTGTTAGTAAATGATAAATAAATTCTTAAATAACTTCGATAGAATATATTTTCGAAGAGTTTCAATAGAAATAATTTCAATGGAATATTTTTCCAGAATATTCTAACAGAAACGAATAGAATAAAATATTTCTTGGTTTAATTAATTTGACATAAATTCACGATTCAATTGTAAAAAGCAGTTGTAGTATTTCCTGAAGATTCTTTGTGTATAATAGCGGAACTATCCGATAAATCGTTCAAAAAACAACAGTACTACAGTAGGAAATTTATCACTGTTCAAAAAACACGCGCATATGTTTGAGCAGGCTTAATGCATCATACTTGTGTCAGCAACTTATGCTTGAAACCACCGTTACCTATCATTAATTATTTTTCACAGAATAATCGACAAAAAAAATTTTAATAGCCCAAGATTTTTTCCACGCATTGAAAAACATAATAAGTACTAATAATTCCATACATTTGTCTTTAATAAATATACACGTAAATTAATTTCTAAAAAATAATAAATGATGATATTAACGAAAACACGAATAGTTAGTTATTATATTATGGAACATATGTTGCGCTGAATTTCAATTTCTAGTTAACTTCCTGTTTCACGTTTTACACATCATTTACATGTAAAGATAAACACACACGTAAACGTACCAAGAAGGATAGACGACACCGATGCTTGATCGACAATTTCAGAATCAATATAATACATCGAATGACTATAAACCGACGCGAGTTCTTTAACAATAAAAATCGGATCCAGACGAATTAGTCTCCCATCTAGTTTTTCGAACGCTACTAAAACCTCGCATAACCTTCTCGAATTGCATAGTAGTTTGATACAATCACCGGTCTGCATTGAAGTACAGTAAGGCCTTGCTAACTGACAGCGGATCGGGACTGAATGTGGTCGGTTAACAAGGAAGGATTTTTATATTTATGTCAGGTTGCTCTTGCACAAGAATACCAACTAACAATATCAATAAGTTAAATAGAAATTGTAGGTTATAGATTTCTTTTTCATAATTTTATAACTTTTTGTCAGATAGGGTAAATCAGATTTACAAAATTTACTTATGAAATTTCATTTGTTTCATCATCAAACTTGTTAATTGGATAAGATATTTACTAATGCTGGTAATTTATAACTTACGACATGTAAAAGATCGCTAATGTATTATCATTGAACTATTATGTTCAATGGTGCAAAACAGACCAGGAATCCTGACTCGACGAGTAACAGATACGTATGTCGATAGAGTGAAACAGTGATACTCAATATCCAATTTTAAATATTGAAATTTCAAAATCGGTACTTTACATAAAAACAGTCAAATGTGCAAAATCACAACAGATAAAATGGAAAAAATACGTATAACACTGGAGCTTTAGTTCCACGCAGACACTTCTAAAAAATAATGGGGATAACGATGGCCAGTTAGAAAAGCAGAATTCTGACCAATTAGCAAGAGAGTATTGTAATATGTTACACACCAAAAAGCGATTCAAAAACTAAAATTTAAAAGAAATATACGTGTAAAATGGAAAATGTCAACAGTGAATGCGTTAGCCATGAAACACATGTAAATGAAAAAGTATGTACATATATATGAATATTTTTAAATACTAATTCATATATCCTTATCTTTATTATATGTATTTCGTACAAGCGTATATTTAACAAACTGATACATATTTAAAAATTATTAAAAAAATGGCAACATGAAAACTGTGTTAACTTGGCGTTAACTTGAAGAAAAGTTTGTTATATTAAGAAATTGACAAGTATTCACAGATGTCGAACAGAAAAGAATGCATGTTAAAACGAAGTTACTCACCGAATAAAAGAACAATACCCACGACACGAACGGAACGACGTCCGACATGCAACTGGCGCTTTGGTGCGTCAGTTCTATAGCGTCGGAAATTTTCGTGCGTTTTCGGACATGCCACGCGGCAAATAGCAATCACCTGGCGAATCGCGCCACGGGAATTTAACCGAGATTATTATCGTAACAACAGGTGGTAATGAATTTAAAAATAAAACACCATGAACATTCCTCCATAGATTTTGTGTACTTTTCAATAAAAAGTGTTATAATTGCTAAAACCTAAGCAAACATTTATGATTATCAAATGAAACATTTGAATTTTAAACATAGATATTTCAATCCACTTAAAAAATTCTAAGTTCTTTCCTTGCATTCTAAATTGTTATCTTTAAATATTGTTGCAACATATGCAAAAGTAGATATATACATTCCTCTTATCTTGAAATTTTTAAGTATATTATTTAGCTGAAAATTTTTAGATACAAGGAGACATAGATAACAGTATTGATACAACTTAGAGTAAAATTGTTCACGTAAATTGCGTGAATAGTAATTATTGAAATATTAGAGAATGTAATATATATATATATATATTGTACATATCTACAAATTCTTTATAACAATACTAACGTAGTGACACCTATCTTAACATGGACTGTGTTACTGTCGGTAAAACAAAACATCAAGTATGTATGTACATACGTATATTCCTGCTATACCGAACGTCCTTATTATCGCAGTTCAACATTATCGACGATGTGTATTTAGTCTGTGTTTTAACCGTGGATACGATCAATACCTCTTTATACGTATTCGAGTTTCAAATTGCAATATAACTTCGATTTACAAACGATTTAATCGCGTAAAAGTTAATTAGTTGTAGTTAATTCGTATTCTAATTCATTATTGGTGAATTTGCCCCGATTAACTATGCTGACTAACTTCTTTTTAGTGGAACCGCGAAATTACGCAACGTTTGTAATAATTGGTCTCTATTTTCCTAAAATTAGAGCTGCAAATTATCATCATTTGTAAAAATTAAAGTTACATGTGACTGATAGAACTACTCACGATTCTATAGAGTTCTCAATAAATATTCAATAAATATTAAATAATGATTCTTTAAATTAACATTTTGAATTACTGTGTAGAAAATTTCCTTTAGTTTTAATATTGCAACCTCAACAGTGTTAATAACACTTTATAAAATGCAAAAGCGATATCTATAAATAAGCCTGTGATAAATTATAAAGTCGTATAAAGGTCATTGACCTCAACAGGTTACAGACGCTAAGAACATAATGCACATACCTTTAAAGCTATAAAAAGCTAACTCCTCAATTTATGCCACGTAAAAGTTTGACTGCCATATCTTTCACTAAAACATTCTACAGAAGTCATTGCATATTCCACAGTTCCCTTTTCGTTCATAACAGCAGTATTTCTTCCGCCTCCAAATTCTACGGAAAAATATTTCTCGTCGTTTATTCATTCAATGAAATTGCTGATAGACTTCGCAAGAGTGTGTAATTGCAATATTAAGTTAAAAAGAAAAATTCGTTCGTTTAAAACAATGGAATAAAGGCGAAATAAGTTTTCATTTGTCTTAATTTAAGAAAAATTAATTTTATAAGATTATAAAGCTTAAGAAATTTGCTTCTGGTTGAAGAACGGTCTAGCTAATGTCTATTTCTCGTTATAAGATCTCTGAAATAGAAAAAAGATCGTGGAATTGCTTTTATCCTTGACATTTAACGATTTGCCAATCGCTGTTTAGTTTTTAACAGTACCAATATCCTTACTCACGTAGAACATATTCTCACGTATCTTATTTTTCTTTCAGTCCCTCTTGTCTTTATTTTTAATGGTAGTTCTTTATTAAACATTGGACTTGAATACAATATCGTATTAAATACGCTTAATATGTAGTTTTACCTTAAATTCTGTATTCCTTCGTTCTTATGCTGTGCAATTAATGTCTTCAATGATTTTCTGTTATAATAGATCCCATTTCTTCATTATATTTATAAAAGTATGATTTTCCACGAATATCCACACTCTAATAATAATTACATTCGCATTATAATTTAGTTAAAAAACATTAAAAGATGTCGTGTATTACAATTTAATTATTTCAACGCTGTTACTTATATACATATCGACCAAAATAGTTCCAGGAATTACATTTTACTTAAATTGATAGAATTTGCGGTAAGATCACGCAATAATTCTGTCTTCCGCTTTCTCTGTCCCCTTTTTAAATGCAATTTCTATCAAGTTCCACTGGAGGACCGAGTTTCCGTTCACTTCCTTGTGCGATGACCTCTAGGAAGAAAATTGCTGACCATTTGCTGCAAGATGCATCAACCACGTCAAACATTTATTACCACCAGTTATGTACATACATGAACCTCTCGGAGGATAAACCGATCAACTCGAGTTTTCGATAATTTCTTAATTTCATTAAATAAGTACACAATTAATGTTCATTTCTTAAGAAACAAATGATTAACTTCCACAAGTTCATTCTAAAGTGAATTTAGAAACCAGTGTTTATAATATCTAGGCAAATCCATATTTTTCTGAATATAATTTGAGGAGAGAAAGATAAACAGAAATTTGCTTTACCTACCAAAACATACAAGAAATATTTTTAATATTCCCGTATGTATATCTTTGCATATTATGTATATTCTTTGCATTTTTGCATAAATGCATAAAAATCCACAGTTTACTGATCAGAAAATTCTAGATTTTTATAATGTAGCGTAGTACATCTTGTATAGTCGTTTTTCTGTATTTTTGAGCTTATAGAGTTGATCAGCGTGGTTTCTGAATGGCTCATATATCGCGTGAAACAACGACCTGTCGCGTGGGCAAAGAACAATTTAAATAGACGGATTCCTCTTATTACCAATAATCTCCAAAGAATCCTCTAATTGCGGATAATACATTGGTAATTTCCTTATTACGAGGTCAGTCAGATTTAAAATGACAATTTTTTTTTACAATAGCCGTCTAATGTGTCCCTTTATATTTCCGATTATAATACTGTTCCACAAAAAAGTATAAAAGATATAAAAGAAAAATTACCACAGGAATGGTACCAAACATATTAAATCATTCTCCAATGAACATTCTCTTATAGTTATTATATGTACATATATTATCTTATCTCTTCTTTATTTATTTTTGTTTCCTTCTATTCGACCGTACATTTAACATTCGATAACATTTTCTTAGAATTATTATGTTTTCCTCCATTTTCCTGTTTCTTCCTTTGTTTCCTCGTATTCGATGATATTCTCAAGGAAACGTTAAAGGATAAAGTTCATAAATAATGGTATTATTTTGTGAAACATGATTCAACATACAAACAACTGCAAGTTGTGAGATAAAAATGGAGATTAGAGAAGACTATGTTTGATAATTGGTTACGATGAAACGCCACACATACATTTTCCTTTACTTATTCTCTTCTTTTTTATACGGAGTAATATCGCGTTTCCTGCGTGTCAGCGATCCATGCTTGTCCCAACTAGCAAAATTGCAGGTCACGCGTAGCTATGCGTGCGAAAAAGATAATCGGAGTTAACTGCAAAGAGCAGCGGCGCGACGAATCTCTGGATCTGAATCGCTAAGGAAATTCCTCTTGTAGACGTCTTTATAAACACGCAATGATGTTCTACAATTCCAAACGAACTGCTTCATTCTCTCGTATACGCAATATTCTTTTAAAAGCTTTGCTAGATCAGTTATTATAGGAAATTGGTTTTTCTTGTTAAATGAGTACAATTATTTAAATATTCTAGATGATTTTTGGAATTTTCGTATCTCTAGGATTTTATACGTCATATACTTTTTCATTCGTAATAATATACAACTAAATCAGAGTTAGACAAGGTTTGATTTAAGTAGTAATGTAAATTGTTTTTTACTATTTTGTTTTTTACTAATTGTTTTTTACTGGTAATAATAATGGACATGTTCTCTTTTATTACGTAGTATTTTCCGATTGTTTCGCTGATTAGTCGTGACATTACGTACCTCGAAAAATCATAATTAGCTGCGAGAAATCTAATTATTCTTTTAATATCTCATATAATATATATACGATCATATATCAAATTCTCCTTGGCATTTGTTAGGCTTCTATTTAGTTCCTAAACTGAACATATAATTGCTTCTCCCCATAGGGTCTTTGGTAACTTCCTCTAGATGAACTTGATCCTAGTTCTATCATAGACTTGCCATTTTGCTGGGATGTGTATGGGCACATATATTAAATCCTTATTACTCGTGATTTGCAGTAGTTTTTGAAAGAACCTGAAGTGAATTCTCTACCATTATCTAGTCTTATATTTCTTACTACTATTCCTCGTTGGGTTTTCATTTCTGCTATCTAATTTTTAAAATTTTCTTCAGCTTCATACTTTTGTTTTAATAGATACATTATTGCAAAGTAGGTGTAGTCATCTATCACCACTTGAAAATACTAGAGTCCATCTAGAGTACATGGAGTTACTGACCCTGTTGGATTGGAGTGTATCAAATCTCCTATTTTTTGAGATTGTTTCTTTCTTTCATAAAAAATGGGTCTTGCAGCTTTACCTTCCACACACATGGAGCACTTGTCACTATTTATTGGTAGTCCTAGAATTCTCATACCTTTTTTATCCAAATGGCCTACTCTTCTGTGTTATAGTTCAGCCTTTTAGGTCTGACTTGCTTCCAAACCTACACAAACCTCATCTTTTTTAGGCCTTAATTTCAAGATATATAAGTTATTTCCTCTTTTAAAGTAACATGGCTTTTTCCTACAATTTCTACTTCTTCCATGCCGAATGTCACCTTATAATTATTTGGACTAGTTTCTTTACTGACAAAAGGTTATGTTCCAACCCTTTTACTATTAGACTATTTATTCTTACCTTTTGATCTTTGTACATTCCAACAAAGTCACCTTTCTTTGTAGCCCTTCTTTTTTCCAGTATAAACTCTGTAAATTTACTCTTATTGCGACTGCCTATGCTGCTTAAAATCGCAAATGAGATTTTGTCCTTAATAGATTGATTAGCTATCTCTGAAGGATTACTATTACTCTGAAGGAGCCTCAACCCCTATACGAGTTTCTGCTGGTACTTGGTCTCTCTTTTGCTCTACATTCACTTATTTTGTGACCTATTCTACCACATTTAAGGCAAGCAAATGGGAAGGCTTTGAACATTACCTGGCCATTATTGCTTTTCTCATTCAACATCTTGCTCATCATTTTTAGCTCCTCATTAAGCAGCCTAGTTTTGACGAAGTTTAAAGTGACTTCTTTATTATTCATTGTCTCGATAGCAGTTATCATAGCGTTATAGTCTTCAGGCATTGTCTACAGTAGATGACAAATCTTATCGGATTCATCTATTTTGGATTCCCCATTTTCCATCTCCTTTATGATGGTGTAAAATTTTAAGAAAAACTCTTTCATTTTGTCCATACTTCAATGAAAATAGCTTCCTCTTTAAATGCAACTTTGAAAACGTGCTTTTTCTCTCAAACATATTTTGCAAAATCTTTTCTTTTGCAGTGGATGCATCTTTCACTAGATATAGATGCTTGTCTGTAATACACTGCACCACTATTGACTTGCCTTTCGCGTCTTTTAATATAAAACTCCTTCTATATTTATCCCTCGCGAACGACGGAATTTCGACGCATATCATATCATCTATCTGTCTTTCAGTCAATAGGCATTTAACTCGGAATTTCCAGTTATTGAAATTCGCTGCGTACAAATGAGGAAAATACTGTGCTGAATTCATGTTCCCTTTTGAAATACTCTTTTTGAAACTCTGATATTTTATCTTTTTGTTATACGTGATTACCCTCCCGATTGTCCGTTAAAGCATTACTTTCGTTTTCTCTTTTATTTCTACCTCTTTTGCACGTACTCTGCGCTCATAACCTGATGAGATTAATCAATCAAGCGTAAAATTGTAAAAGAAAAAGTATAAATGTATTTAGTATATTGAAATAATAATTGTGCACGAGCCAAGTTATCTACACGTTCTTTGTTGCACACTGTTTTCACATTCTCTCTGTACACACTCGGAAATCACACTTTTTCCCCTAATTCACTCACCCCTTTTTGGTTAACATATGGCTTATACTACGTTAGTCAGTTCGGGTTCCAACAATGTTACCTTTAAAAAATTACACAAATACTTGACCACTTAATATTCAGTACAAATCCTTATCTTTTATCTATATTGTAAAGTTTTCCTTTCAATATATTTATAATTCAATTCGTGAATATAAAAATATACACGAAACGAATCGATTACTTTGACCGCACGTACGCTCTTATCAAATAGGATTTTTTTCGCAAATAAATGTGATGTAAGATTTATCGAGAAGAGGAAGGATGAATCGTTAAGAACCAAGCTATAGCAGCTGATTGGTATTCACCTTGGAAGATTATATAATTAACAGCATAAAAGAAGATACGCAATAGAAGGGAAACGGAGAACGGATGGCATGAAAACAAATTGGTCCCATATAAGCAATTCATTGGCACAGCTGTAACTTTTAATGATATTACATAGGTAATGATGAGACTGCGAACGTTTATGCATTTATAGGATAACTGAAGATGTAAATATTCGCAAACTGCAAATAATATGCAAATATATATGAGATATTCAAAGTTTAGTACTTCTTAGAATATTTAATAGATGAAAGAATTTTCTAACTGTAAGCGAACGCGTGTTGGATGAGTTATGAGAAATTGTTGACATTTTTGTATGATTATTGCATCGATTTGTTTCTAAGCAATTAGAATAAATTTTACAACATGAGCGGCGATATAATCAATCACTGATTTCAAAACTGTAAATTGATACAGCGAAATAAGATAACTAGATTGCGGTACTTTCTCACATTAAAATGCAGTTAAAATATTTCATCTCTTTCGATGGAACTTTTATTTCTATTATTAAGGGAGTCTTTATTCTTGAAGATTTCAAAACTCCCACAGCGTCTAAATCAAAGAGCTCATAGCAAAAGTGAACCTCATCATATTTATAGATTACTTCAATAGGACTATTTTTGTCTTTCTATTAACGAGATTGTTATTTTATAAAGATATTATAATCATTACCTTTTCAGACAGCAGTTCACATATTGTGTCCATTAATTTATCCAATAAATTCAAATCTATCGAGAACAGAATATTTGTATCATTTTCCTAAAAGAAAAATAAAAACTGGAAAGAGTACTTTTCGCTATTCCCTCAGCTTCTTGTCATATCAGATCGTCAGCAGCATTTTGTTTATCTTATATTTCCCTTTTATGCATATGTATGTATGAATGTCAAACTTGAAAGGAAATTCTTGTCGTAAAAAGAATAGCACATAATAACTTGTATTTTGCATTAGATAATTTATGCCACGAATGACTCAGTATAAAGAGTCAGGTGGACCACTACTGATTCAGGGTAGTTTTTATCCTGACCTATCAACATTTTCCCCCTTTGATCTTGGCATGGTCATTAACTAGATACTGGACGTGCAACAGGCTATTTATGAATGCAATACACGTGACCCGGGGTGAATCGACGACTTAACCCGTAGCCAGGAATCCCCGGATAAAGGTGGGACGTGTACGCACACACCAGGGAATCCCGATAGACAGGTATGAAAGTTTCCTCCGCCGCCTCTGCTTACTCTCTCCCGTGCAATACTTACTGTTCTTCATTCACTCGTCCGACTCAGTGCGTTGCGATTCGCCGCAACTCTTACAAGTGCCATTTACACCGTCCTCCGTAGTGTTTGAAGTTTGGTAGTCTGTTCACCTGTGAAAACTGTTTACTAATTATCCAGGATATTATACATGTGTATAATAAACATTAGTAAGTTTATATAACAATTGATTATTTAGAATAATATACTAAGTAGATGATCCATTTATCCTTTTGATCAATGTGTTCAATCCATGAGGTTCATTCTGTGGTTCCTTCCATCATGAATGAATCCAGATGGTCTTTGTTCTATGAAATAGTTTGTTGTTTTTTTGATGAAGTTTAAAGATGTTCTATGATTTCTTTCTCGTGACCATTTTTTATCGATTTTCATTTAGAATTGATTTTTGACAGTGTAGTTTGTATTCCAACGTTTGTTGTCTTCTCATGTTTATCCATATGGTAATGTTTTCATTGAATGTCTTTTTGTGACAGAGATAACAAAATTGTAATATATTGCACGAGCACGTTCAATTATTAACTTAATGTTCGATGAAAAAATGATTAACAAAGATTGAAGTTTAATGTAATTGTTGCTATATTACGTATTAGAAAAAATTATCGTAAAATGGTTATGGTAAATAAAAATGGTGGTTGCTCGCTGTCAGAAATATTTTTCATGACTAAATTGGCTAATATTCACTGTCTAATTTCGCCTTAGAGAATTCGCTACGTTACTATCAGTCATTGAGATTATATTGTCATATTTCAACTTTATCTTTAGGATCTGTCAGGATCTAATGTACAGAACTTCAAAATCTTGTTCAAAAGCAACATTGTTCCTTTTCCATTCAAGTAACAAAGTATGTTTTATTAATACGCTTTTATTCTTGATGTCAACATTTCAATAATCTCCAGGCAGTCCAGTTTAACAATGTAGCAGGTATGAGAAAGCACATCATTGATCATCATTCGATCATTTATAGTTGCTGAAAGTTGCCTGTCTGATCGGTTATCTTAATTATGCATCGCGAAGCGTCTTGTAATAGCTGCCCCGCTGATGAAACAGTTCAACAAAGCTCAATAACAGGCCAGTACGATTTTCATTGAAACGGATGGTAGAAGTGTGACAAACCTTGAATAGTTCAAATAGAAACGTGTTCAATTATGTTCAATATCGTTAAATTGCACAAAAAGATCATATTTGCATTCCTTTATGACAATTTTCATTTAAGGTTGTAATCTATTTTGGGTCGATTAATTGACCAAGGTCAGCAAGCAATACTTCCACTTCATAATACTCGTATAGATAATTCAAAATAATTGTTTAAAATTATTAATTTTTTAAGTTACTCAAATCTGATTGTGTTATTAGTACATTCACGCATTAAGTACTTTTACGGACAGTATAAATTAATTATACATGACGATAAATTGTATAAATTAATCATAAAATATACACAGTACGTATTATGAGTATAGTCATACATATACTCATTAGATAGAACCTAATTATTCGATAAATTTAAAAAATTGTGCAACTTTTACAAAAAGGCAATTGAAATGTGCAGTGAAATAAGTGAAGTGAGGATTCCGATACCTACATCATTTATAATGAGTTAAGTGCTATATTTATCCTTGTTTATCCTCCTTTGTAATTAGCATAATTCCAGATACCTATCGCCTATCGCTCCTCACATTTATATATGAATGATTAGTAGGCTATTCACATTCAAATAAATTATTAGATTATTCAAATAATGGTGATAACACAAAAACATGCATTCATTGAACACTACAAGTTAATTAAAATGACTCATGAAAAGTAAGGAACGACTCAAGACGAAAAATGGTGTTCGAAAAACATTTTTACCGTATTTAAACAGTCAGCAAAGCGTTTCGAATGGAACAACCTCGAAACGACGATGCGCTACGGCTACGGAAAGGGATCGCTATATGTATGTACAAACTATGGGGAAAAACGTTGGAACTCGTTACCGTTCCTGTTTTTGGACCATTATGCCAGCCAAAACTGGTTTCGCTGATACGCGTACAGTTGGTGGACATTGACTGACTAGTCAGTCGACTACCCTAGTGTCCTTCAATGATCGAAACGTGCATCATATTGTCTCAAAAATCTGTAAATATAATTAATTTTATACTTGCCGTATACTGTTCCATATTAGAATAAAGCTGAAAAGCTACTTTATATAACGATTTTAAATTTTAATGAAAAACTCATGTATATTTATCACTTAGATCTTGACGCAATCGCAATATTTATTAGTGAATGGCTTCTATTTATCGATCAGATAATCCGAAAAAATTAGGTCGAGAGTGAATGATGTTTTCATGATTCGCAGTTTCGTTGTTCTCTCCTTAATTTTACCTGGAAACGAATGTAAATTAGTTTAGAAAGAAGCTAAGTTGTTATTAGATTAATAATAATTGAACGCGTAAATTAGTTGGTTCCATAAATACAATAACAAAAATGTTTGGATTATTTGAAAGTAATAATTACTACAATAAGTGTTTGATTATAGTGATTACATCTTGAACCAAGATTCGTAAGCAGTAGAAATTAACAACTGAGAAACACACGTGCACAGATAAAGCAAACGTCGAGGAAAAAATATGTCATCTACTGGAGTATGCAAATATCGACAACGTATAAGTACCAATTTATCAATGGGAAACATCTACAAATTTCAAATACCTTGTTTTTAAATTCTTTCAATTAATCGATCTACTATCTTGATAAATACAACATTATCAGATTTTCTGTTTTTCGTATTTATTAGTTAAATTGAAGTAGTCGTAAAAGATATAGAAGATAAAGGAAATAACTGAAAAAAGGTTCATTGTACAATAAGTTCTTAAAAAGATTTACATAAGCTTCTAAAATTATAGCAATTTCTATGCAACATAAAATTTGTAAGAAAGGTTTTACTGAGTTGATAATAAGATAGATAACGTTAAAACGCCGCTAGGCGCAATTTTATTATCCCAGAGAAATAAAGTAGTGAACGTGAAACTTCAATAAGGATTGCTGGAATCGCGAGAGGAAAAAAGGTTGCAATCTATCGTTTACAATGATTTCAGAGGTTGTGTAGTTTACCTTGGATAAACGCAAAAGTCATTTCTTCCCTCTTTGTTTTGCCAAAGGAACATAGCGAGTGTACTTACTTTCACTGTACTCGCGGTACTACGTAGTACCATCTGTACCCGGCACTCGTTTCCTCTGCTCCCACATTTAACGACCATTCAAATCGATTGCTTCTAGTCGAAAGTATCCTGAAAAATTTCAATTTCGAAGGTAAACGGTCTCATATAAATGCAAGAGACTTTCACAGGATACCAACGTTATGCAAAAAAACGCAAAAACAATTACTTCCACAAAGCGTGTTTCAATATCATTGCTGAAGAAATGTTCATGGAATGTTTACGATCTTCTGCAAACTAAGCGAAGATTTCACACATTTACACATATATTCGAACCTCTCATGATTCATACTTACTGACACGCATATGTATCTTTTTTGAAGAAAGATGAGTCTCCAGCTAACTCTGCAATAGCACACTCCTCTTTTAGAGTATTAAATGACATGCCGGAATCATTTAGATCCAATGTGACTTTCATATGTTTAAACCAGGTAAAAAGTTCTGAAAAGATTCGAAATATTTTAGAAAGAATAGTTGCCACTATCCTATATGAAAAATTGTATTTAATGATGTAGAGTAATTAATACATATATAACAATTAGTAAACTTTCCCTTCTTATATATAATTTGTAATTTTACGTTAGCAATCATTACAAATAATGCTTCGATGATTTTCACAAACTGATTTTGCTGTAACCTATACAACAGAATCTATTATTTCAGAAGCTATTATTAATATACAAAATTGGGAACAATATGTCATTTCAGCGTTGATACTGATACCATGAAGAACATATACGCATTTACACCCGAACGAATTACCAAGAATCGTTAAATCTTTATCTGAGATATTATCAGAGATATCGAATAGGATGTAGAGCAGATCCCCTAAATCGGGCGACAACATGATCTTTATCGATTCGTATTTATATCGAAATTCAGCAAACAAATTTTTATTTATCTCCGTTTGTAGTTGCATTTTGTCTATCTGGCATCAGAGACGATTTGTATTCTTAAGGTGTATTTTCTTCTTCTATTCTCTATTTCTATTCTCACACAATTAAGGACTGTTCAGATTACAAATAAACGCAACACGTACCTAATTCAAACTTGTGTCAAACCGAATATCTGTGAATTTTACTTTTTACTTGAAAGATAGCTATCGTTATTTCCACGAAAAAGCCCCCGCTATATGCAATATATAATATGTCTTGTACAAGAAGGCAGGAGGTATTAGGAATCGTCAGTTCCGATTAGGAAACTTAGTACCATTATATGTACATCTTATCTTGACTACTTGCGATTCGAATGATCAAGATAAAAAGCTGGATAGACATTGACGTTACATTCTATCTATACATATATGCAGCCCGTTGAAAGAAATAATTAGTAGTATGTCCACTCCTACGGCTATACGAAACACCTGAAGTGCTTTCAGTTGAATAATAGCTAACTGAGCGAACAGGTGTCGTGACACATTAAGGCAGCCACGTTCAAGTAATCGCGAATTTTCAAACGGTGAGTTGACAAGAACGATTTTTAAAAAACTACCATAACACGAAATCAGAAATATTTGTTAATTACATTAACTGTTTTTCTTAATTCTATTATTATGTTAATGTAAACTGAGTATTAAGTACTCTATAATGACTTCTCTTATATGAAAGAAGATTTCGTGATAACGACAATTGCAATGCAAAATACATGCAATACTTTATCTTAGCATGGAAGTGTAACTAAAGATTTGTTGATCTTAGTTAATCACAGTGATAATTCAATTACTGCCAGTACGAGTCAAGTTTTTCATTGCATCTACATACATTGTATATTATTCTGACATCTAGTTACGGAAAACAACGAGCCGCGATAAAATGAAACTACAAAATGTTCATATTTTTCGTGTAAAAGATATCTCTTTATAAAAGAGAAGCGACCATCGTTTTCTCAATTTTGGAAAAATGTATCGATATTTAAAATATGCTTTTCTGTTATATATTATTGGGTAAAACGCCTTATCTATAGTTGAAGTAAACTTGAAGTATTTTACGCTTGATATGGCTACATTAATTACGAAATATTCACATAAGTATCGATTGTTAACAGCAATTTCAAGTGAAACGTAATCATAACCTGATTCCTATCTTTGATATTCAATATCTATGGCTATAATTTATTTAGCTATCAAGTCTCTCATTTCTTGATTCCAGTAACAATAGCGTTTTCTTTCTTTTTAACTGAAATAAAAATTTTTTATGTTGCTTTGTATACAAATCTTTATAGCACGTTTTCACGTTTTTGAAATATAAGTTCACATTGTATGAAATACGGATTATCTAAAATTGTAAAAAGAACATAATAATACCAATATGACATTAATTTCCTTCGAGGTAAAATATTTATGGAGTTCCAGGTTCAAGGATAATCGATAAACAAAGTTTCTGTTAAATTTATACCGTTTTCAACTTATATGTAGTCGATGCTATAATAACGATCGATAATATAAGATCTCGAACGATCGTATGATATAAGATGTAATATATACGAAAAGACTATTTTAAAGCACAGAAAAATATATTTATAATAATAGTTTTAGTTATTTTAATGATGTATAAATAAATGAAGTGTGCATTAACACCGAAACGAATGCAATTACGTACATACTTGTTATTTTCAAAGATGTTCAAAAATTGAAATTTAAAATATTCGATTTACAGAAACAAAATATTTGTTGTTTAAAAAGTTCCTTAATTTTTGTCAATCTTTTTCACATTTGTATTGCTACTATTTTTCTCAAATAAAAGATGTTGATTGGTAACTAAAAGCTAAAAGTGTTAATTCTCTACAGATAACCAAATATAAATATGCTAACTACATTCATGTTCTTTATTTGTAGAACATCTCGACTGTCAATAAGGGAAAATATGTCTCCGTTAGAAGACAACACACTTATACAAAGGCTAACGAATACCGTTCATTTGCTTCACGAAGATAATGAACATGATCACGAAGATAAAAACATGTCGAATATACTGGTCGCGAAAGGAGTCACGATGGTCATATTATGCACAGTAAGCATCGCCATGGGCATTCTACCAATGCGAGTGGCGAGGCGGTTGAAATGGAACACTTCCGGTGTTGAGAATCCTAGGTATCGATACGATCAACAATAAATGATATAATCGTAATTTTTTATTTGTTAACTTCACTCAATTAATGATGTCCTTCAACTCGCGTGCCCCCCTCCCTCCCACCCACTACCAAACAATTATTTCGTTTTAAAATGTGAGTCCTTCTTGATCAAACTAATAATCTACTCAAATGTGCATCATGCTGTATAAATTAAAAGTAAACATCTTAAATACCAAGATTTGCACATTATATTATCACTATGGTGATTACGATATATATACACAGTTTTGTGTGTTGTAATACTTACCAAAAATAACCTCTATAACGTAATTTCACATACGAATGTAAAAGTCTGAAACTGAGTCGATAGATTTGTGACGTGTTAAAAATCGATTATGTTGTAACAGGTCAATGAAATTGGTAAGCTTGCTTCTGGGATTCGGCGGTGGCGTTCTTTTCTGCACGACGTTTCTTCACTTGCTGCCGGAAGTGAAAGAAGGGTTAGAGCATCTTGCAGCAGACGGAAAACTTCCGGAACTCAATTTCTCTTTGGCTGAGACGCTTACTTGCACTGGGTAAATAAGATAAGATTAATGTATGTCCCTGTAAAAATTTACATTAGAGGATAATGTTTAAAAATGTATTTAATAATATATTATACGCTTTTGTAGCTTCTTCATCATGTATTTGGTCGAAGAATCAGTACACACACATTTACGAAAGAAACAAGCACATAGAAAAGAAAGTTCGAACAAGGATGTTACCAAGAGTACCAACGAGTTGGTTGAAAATGGACAGACATTGTCAAATTGCGTCAGTGGGCACTCACACTAGTAAGCAAGATGCTGTTTATATATCAGGTGTCGTGGATCTTATGTAAATTAAACGAATGATGATGAATATATACATTTGTTGTTGTAGCAACGGTCACGGTCATTCGCATCATCTGCCTGTCATAATGGATGAAAAGGACGACTTCGTCATAAGTTCACTACGGGGATTATTAATAGTTCTGGGTTTATCCGTGCATGAATTATTTGAAGGACTCGCTATCGGTCTAGAAAGTTCAGCCTCCTACGTTTGGTATGTTTGGTTTCTATTAAACGATAAAACAAAATTTAAATACAAAACGGAACAAAATCGTGATATTAAGATTCCCAATGTTATCTGGAAATTCAAAAAAAAAATTTTTAAACAATATTTGAAAAAATCCTAAATTAATAATAGATTAATAATCGCGAGCTTTTTTTCAACTGATAATCGTCAAATCGATTCATACGTAATAATATTTAATATTTGCTAAGATTATTAAAGATGTAAATTTCGTTTCTAGGTATATGTTTGCGGGAGTGGCGGCTCACAAATTCGTGATAGCATTCTGCATTGGTTTGGAGCTAATTGCTTCCAATACCAGGCAGTACCTTTCGGTGATCTATGTTTGTACATTCGCGATTGTTTCTCCTTTAGGGATTGCTATAGGAATGTTTTTAGTTGGTGATGAAAATGAAACTGCCAATGGCATACTTCCAGTCCTACTTCAGGTATAAGTGATACACACTTTTATAGGTTTCTATAGTGTATTATAATAAAAACTTATGTAATTGAAAAATTATGTTTGTCTAATGCGTATAGGGTTTGGCGTCTGGTACTTTATTGTATGTAGTATTTTTCGAAATACTGCAAGAGCATAGAACTGGCCTCCATCAATACATATCGATCCTATTTGGGTTCGCTGTGATGTTTGGGTTACAGATACTAAGTAAGTATAAAATTTATTTTGAAGTAAAACTTGGAAGTATCTTAAACATACTCTTATGTGCAAATAAAAGTAAATAGTCGAAGATTAGATATAAAGTAAAATAATTGTCCTTCTACTAAAGTTGTCACGTAAACATCTGCTACAAGTAAGAAGCGTTTAAGCTTTAAATGAGAGATAAGTTCAGTGTACTTAAAAAGACTAATCTTTCAATTACGGCTTCGTTCAACGATCGAAGCCGTCTCTGTAAACATCATTAACTTACGATTACAGTGGACTTATAATACATTAAAATAAATTAATTGATTCTACCACAACGAGGCGTGGACAACCATGATAGATGATAGGATAACAGAAGCGAATGCGTGAAAATTATCACACTCTTATTTGATTCTTATCGATTACCAGTGTGGTCAGTAGTCGGTTATCGACTGGTAGAGCACACAATTTGAGCTTAATAGAGCAAAAAGCTAACGCGTCGAGGTCAATGTACGAGATGTCGTTATTGAAAGAAAGAAAATGAGAAGAAAGACTAACTTTTCAAATCGTGTTTAAATCATCAATTGAATTAATAATGGAACTGGTTGTAATAGCAATTATTATTATCGATATAGGAACAAATTTTTTGGTTTATGTTTAAATTGTACTTAATCCAATGCTAAGTACGATCGAGCTTTTACTTTTAATCGAATTATTAATT
The DNA here is from genome assembly GCA_905332935.1 of Bombus hortorum. Classification (NCBI taxonomy): domain Eukaryota; kingdom Metazoa; phylum Arthropoda; class Insecta; order Hymenoptera; family Apidae; genus Bombus; species Bombus hortorum. The sequence goes on along the minus strand of HG995198.1, from coordinate 4,225,462 downwards.
AATTAATTTAGAGATTATAAAAACATTAACTATATAACAAAATAATGCGTTGCATGATTGGTTACTCGATTTAAACTTTGTTTGATAAAATTTTCATTTCATCAAACATTACCAAAATATAATGAATATTATGTAAAAAACGACCTACACGTATGATAATAATGTTTTGAACCTACGTCACGTAGCAAAACAAGAGCTGTTTCTGCATCAATGATTCAATTCTGTATTGCCATTATGGAAACGCCTTTCACCATGAAACTGCTTCACCCATTTACGCACAAGCATACTTAATTCGTGGTCGACATAGACGTTTATCTGGTAAACCTGATCAAACTAGAACTGATTTAAATTTATAGTACAAAACTGCTCTCAAAGATCTCAAGCTGAATAATTTAATAGAAGAGTGTACAATAATTACTTTTACTTCACAACTACTACAAAAAAAATTGCAACAGAATTCTTAAATCTTATTCCACTTATAGTAACGTTTCTATATTATAAAAAAGATCTTGAAACGAGTTTCCAACATCCTCGAAGTAACAACACATTTATCCAACTACTCATTCTGCTCTCCAAAATTATTAAGCATACCCAGTCTCGCAACCGATCGATCCATCGATCAATGAAAACAACAATCGCTCAGCCGCTACCTACATGCACTTCAAGCACGCGATGCTTGCCAATCATTCATTCTGCCCGACGAGTCGCGCTCGCTATCAGGTCACCAAACAGTCGCGTCGGGTTCATGCATCTGCGAGGAACATTTACATACATGCTAGCTGTGGCACGCAACCATCCAGTGTGGTAACAGCACCGTGTACACACAGGGAAAAGAGAGAAACGAACGCTAGCTTGGTAGGGAAGCGATGTGTCTAATGGAAGGGGAAGAGAGCAGGAAACGGTGCGCTACGTAAGACACGAGGGGATTGTGAGTCTAGTGGCCAACGAGCCCCGGAGTATCCGATTCACCGTCGTACCGCGTGGAACGGGTATCGTTCCTTCTGGCGCTCGTTTATACTGTTCCCATGAATCTTCTTCGCGATTCCCAGAAGCAGTGATCTCCTCGCGATATTACCGGCTAGAGTGCACGGCTGTAGAATGCATCCGGGGGGGGAGTATCGGCAACTAGATGGTCATTTCGCAACCAGACGCTGACTCGTTCACGCTTTCCGAAGGAAAAGTAAAGTATTGCGACACGAAGTAACGAGTGTAGTTTCAGATAGCAGTTTGGATTCAGGATACCTTACTTTCCACAGAACTTTTTCATCGAATTAATACTCGAAAAGATAGAATTCCTCTTAGCAAAAGAACATATAAATTGTTTCGTTAGTGTAGATCATAATAACCATTATTTTGGGATAATATTGAAGTATATAAGTGAATAGCAGGGTTGTACAGGTTGATAGGTAGAATTGTAGATAAAGAACTCATGTTTGTCCTTGTTAAGGATATATAGAATCTGAAATGATAGAACGGTATAGTGAGGTATGGAAGACCCTTTAACTTTCATATTGTGTTAATACTTTAGTGAAGGTAACTCGATGGTCTTGCCATTTAAACGTAGTTCACCAGTGGCTCGTGCGTGTGTTAAGTGAAAAAGTGATCGCATCGTTGGTGGATTGACCGTCTGGACAAAGAAGAGAGAAGTGTGAACCGTAGATAAAACTTGAAGAGGAGGACGAAAAACGAAATGTTAATTGAAGATGGTGTAGGAAAGAAGGACGTGATGAATTAGTATTTAAAAAAAATATATATAGAAAAGAAATCTGAAGCTTGTTCGTTGTAGTCAGCTGTTTACTTTGGAAGACAAAAGGAATTGAAACTTCCTTAGATTCAAACTTACCTTTTGCAATAAAGTAATAGAAAGAAATAGAGATGGAGGAACCAACAACGGCTACTGTTTTACTGATAGCAAAAATAGGAGCAATGATTGGTCTTGGCTTTGGCTCTTTACTTCTGGGAATGTTACCGCTGATTGTCGGACGTTATAGAATAAATCATCGTCAAAAAGGAGATCGCAGAATTTTCAGTAATTCCAGTACCTGTACCTCCACATCAATTTCAAACGCCTCTTCCTCCAGTGTAATTTCTGCATCTGCAACCAATTCACAAGTACGTTCCGAATCTATTAAAGTTGTGAAAATGTTTTATTACTCGATCCTTAACTAGTAAGATTATCTATATAGTTAAAAATTAATATATTTTGTCTTCATATCTTGTCAAAATATTTGTGACCCTTAAATATCGCATAAAGTAAATAAACATATGATAGTTTGCAGTATCCTCTTCATATTGTATTATAATGCACATTATGAAGTCATAACACGTAGCTTTCAGTTATTTTGCTATTACCATATCTCATTACCTTATCAGTCGAGGATTAAGTAATTTCTACCTAAGAATCATTTATTACGATAGTGATTTGATTGAAAAAATTCCTAACTTCGTGAAAAATTGATCCTCGCAAGTTAATAGTAAAATTGAACAATGTATAGAACCTAGCAACGGTAATTCTAATTCACCAAGCGTCTTCTCAATGATTAAAAAAAGAAAGAATAACAAAGTCGTTAAAAAACATGAAACGACCAGTAAATTAGAGAGCGTAACATGTAATCTCCAGGGCCTGCAGACATCGTTGCTGCTTTGCTTTGGCGGAGGCGTTCTCCTGTTCACCACATTCTTGCATCTAGCCCCGGAGGTCCGTGTGAGCGTAGAAAGACATCAAACGAACGGTCAACTGCCTACTCTAGGCACGCTAAATCTGTCGGAGCTGCTATTCTGCGCAGGATTCTTTCTCGTCTACTTCGTTGAAGAGGCGGTGCACGCAGCGCTGACGGGAAAACCCGAGTCATCAGAGGCGCTACTCTATAGAACGGTGTCCGTACGTAGATGCAACAATCAAACAGGTGCGTCAACAACTACGAATAGTGGTTCGACCACCACGGTCTCCACCACGGCTAGGTCCACCTGGAAAGATAGTAACGATGAGTTAGAAGACGACGAGAACGAATTAAACAAACGATCTAGACAACACGGCTTGGATGATTTTCGCGATGGCAAACAAGATAAGATGTTACCTGCCATATTTGTCCTATCTGCCCCTACGGAATTATCTTCCACGCAGCGCAGTCCTCAGGATGCCACGAGATATCCTTCTAATACAGATTATCCAAGAATGAAACATCACGAACATAACCATTCCGTTATGACAAAAAATACATCGATACAAGGATTACTAACAGTACTAGCTTTGTCCTTTCATGCAATTTTCGAGGGTCTAGCAGTAGGTCTAGAACCCTCTATTGGTTCCGTCGTATATCTGGCTGCTGCTATAGCTACGCATAAGTTGGTAATTTCATTCTGCGTCGGTATGGAACTTTACGTTGCTGGTGCCTCAAGTAGAACTACTCTTGGATACCTAACGATATTCTCAATGGTAACACCAATTGGCATCGCCGTTGGATTGGCTCTTGGTCATTTTAAGAATGACAGCGAAAATTTAGGACCTACCCCGACAATACTGCAAGGAATGGCTGCTGGAACGTTACTATACGTGGTTTTCTTCGAGGTGTTAGCACGCGAGAGGGCTAACGAGAAAAGTGGCCTCTTACAGTTGACTGCCATAATTATTGGATTCATGCTGATGTTGGGTCTACAAATCGCGAGTGAGTGTTTCCCGGATAATAATCCGAGGCCAAAGCATGTCGCGCACTGATTTTCATTCATGAAAATCAATTTTCACAAGTATCTTCCTTTTTCTAATTTCTAATCTGTGACGAAGCTGTAATTAATTGTGTCAAGAATCTAATTTTCTCTATTATCTCCATCTCTTTGTTGTTAGTTTTATCTATTTTCCAAAACAGTTGGTCTTCGATGGATTAGAAAGTGCAGTATTTTTAGGAATGTGAAAAGAAGATATTCTAATTACTTTTCCTATTAAGAAAAAATTTCTAGTGAAACATTGTCTCAAAAACGTGTTATTAATTTTAATTAAGTGGACTAATTTTTTAACATTTGTTAAATGTTAGTATAATAATACTACTAACTTAGATAATGGACTTTGAAGTTCTGTTCTATATGTATATAGAAAAAAGTTTGAGCCTATTATCAAATTAATTGCTTATAATACCAACCTTCATCAAACGGCGTTTTGGCAACCTTTCATCTTCTTTTTTTCAACCTATCAACGTCGGTGCAAACCTACTGCCGGTACGTCCTTGATGCAATCACCACCCACGTGTTCTCGTAACACATGAATACCACATCCATGTATCGATTGAGCAAAACGTCAAGCGGCAATGTTCAGAAAGTCACGGTCACGAAAACCGTAAGAAATCGTATAATCGAATATCGGATACCGGATGTCGCCAATTTTGTTTTTCCATCTAACTTCAATTTTCTATCAAAAAAAAAAAAAACAAGATTAATCATCAATTCTTATATTACATTCGAAAGATTTTATTTAATACCTGATAAATTTTTATGAGCGGAGATATATACACGGTGGCTTATGAAAGTATTTGAACTTTCATCATAAGATACTTTCATGTCTATATTGTGTGTATGTGTTATGTAAAACATTTTCACAAACATAATTATGATAGTCAGGATTCTCCATTGCTAATGAAACTTCAAAATGTTTTGAATAATATCTACACATAATATATCCGTAAAAGATGCCTACTAGTATTTAAATACTTTCGTAAACCACTTTACGTTTTGAATATGAATTAAGATTATCAATCATTCTTTCGTCACTAAAAATCAGTCGTGCCAAAATTTACGCATAATGTTGAATGTATGTCCCCTTTAGAAAGGTTATACCGAGAAGACCGATTACGCGAATCACAGACAGTCCAATTTAGTTTAGTTTAGTTTGGTTTGATTTACATAGTTTAGTTTACCCACTCGCTATTCCTTTTATTTTTTCATTGCCCGAAGACATTCCAACACACTCTTTCAGTTGCAATTAGGTTAATAACTTTGATAACGGTGGTGGGCAAACGCAATGAACTCCTGCTTCACGGCAACGTTGTTCGTCGCGATGATTTCTCGCGACACGCAGTCACAGACAAAACTCGGATGTACCTATTAACCTATTAATTCACAAAAAGTACGTGATATCATTACCAGCTCGAATAATAATCACACGCATCTGTACACGTGCGCGCACGACATATCTTACAAGATCTAGAAAGATCAAACTAGAAGATAGACCAATCTACAGAATTATATTACTATTGTTTTTTAATGATTCTTATTTATCGCTGTACAGAGGTAATGGCAAAGATTATCGAAGAAGTAGGAATAAACTATTACTAGAATACGGGTATTTAGGTAAATTCATGTATTTGAAAACAGTTAAGACTTTTTATTTGACCGCCTGCTGAGTGAATATTAGGATTATATTTCACAATGCGTAATGAAAATGTTCACCTATTAACCACAAATGTTTACTAGAT